>JAUCMU010000143.1:17629586-17652551 GCA_032275025.1 Enteromius treurensis
TACTTTGGTCTCATCTGACCACAGGACTTTCTCCCATAACTCCTCTGGATCATCCAGATGGTCCCTGGCAAACTTCACACGGGCATGGACATGGGCTGACTTAGGCCCAATCCCAGTTCTACCACTTACACCTACACTTTCCCCTACCCCTCCGTTTGGTGTTTTCACGTGTAGGGGTAGTGATGTCTCAATTCTCCTTTGATCGGAGGGGTAGGGGGAAGGGGAAGGGCTAAATAGCCCTCAAAACGAAGATTTTTCGGGACCCCACTTCAAACGAAGGGCTAAGAGAAATTTCCAACATGGCTGCCCACTCGAGCAAGCAGATCCATAAATGTAAGTAATCTTTGCCATTAATAAGGATTTTTATGACAAATTTTCACTATACTGTATGTATATTACCATCAGTCTTGTGTTTGTGTTTACGGTGAAAAAAATCGCTAAAGTTTGCTAGCGAATAGCATAGATTGCACAATATTAGGAAATATATTTTTATGTCATATACCCGGTAACGCATTGTTTTGTTTCACTTACGGCCATATGTGTACATTTAATTGAACGGTGCTTACATCGGCACATGTCCTCTGACGTAACGTTCGAAGCTAGTGACAATGGATGATGATGTATATTAGTGTAGTAGTGGTGTCCCATTTCTTAGGGGAAAATATTTAACCCTTCCCCTTTCCACTTTATTTCAAGGGGAAGGGGCAAGGGGTAGGCAAAGGGGTAGAAAATAGAATTGGGATTTGGCCTTAAGCAGGGGAACCTTCCATGCGATGCAAGATTTTAAACCATGACCTCTTTACTGATTGCTGATAGTAGCCTTGGAAACTATGGTCCCAGCTCTCTTCACGGAATTGATCAGCTCCTCCCGTGTAGTTCTGGGCTGATCCTTCACCATTCTTAGCATAATTAATACCCCACGAGGAGAGATCTTGACAGACATTGACAGTCTTCTTTTTTCACCAAATTGCCCCATAGCCCTTTCCAGCTTTGTGAAGGTCTACAATTTTGTCTTTTTTGTGTCTTTTGACAGCTCTTTGGTTTTGCCCATGTTGTTACTTAGACTTTGGCTGATTGTGGGGTGCACAGGTGTCTTTATGACAGCTAACGGTCTCAAACAGGTGCTACTTATTTAGAATCATGAGCAGAGTTTAGCTGGACTGTAAAAATGCAAAATAACAGGTCTTTAAGGGTCAGAAATCTGGCTGATAAGCAAGTGGATAAGCAAATAAATTGTTAAAAAAAAATCATACAATGTGATTTCCGGATTTTTCTTTTTAGATTCTGTCTCTTACAGTGGAAATGCACCTACGCTGAAAATTGTAAACCCCTCCATTATTTCTAAGTCAGAGAACTTGCAAAATCACAGGGTGATCAAATACTTATTAGAAACTCCATTGTAGCTTCTGTTCACTATGAAAGAAGTGTGCACAACTATGATGACTATGATGAAATGAAAAAATGGGGCAATATTGTTAAGTTAAGGTAAGTTAAATGGCAAAATATTATGCACTCCTAAATCCAATTCCTTTATAATTCAGTTACCATTCTTTTAGAAATGTTTATTAGTACACTGGCAATGAATTTGCACGTACGTATGTACCCCCGCAAATGCAGCTGATTATTACTATGATATATGTAATATAATTTTTTATTGCATTTAAAGTACTTTAGTTTGCTGCAATCACTTATTTAAATTCAACAACTGAATTTTTTTCCCCTCTTTGGTTACCAATATTAAATTTCACCAAAAGGTACTATAGTAGGACTGTAAAATTTTGCTTGTCAAGCTATGGTTTCAAACTCTCAGGCTCAGTGTTTTACGTCCATCCCAACACCACCTGATGAGTTCTGGGAACATGCATGTTCTTGTACAGAGAAAGAAAAGTAATTTTTGAGAACACATTGTGCTTTCCATTAATCTCTACAGCCAAACCACACCAAAAGGAGCAATCATGCCACACAATTCCAAAATAATGTGTGGAAGCTGTCGGAAAAGGGCACCACAAATACACACACACACATCCTTAAGAAGACATCATGCCAAGACTCCATGTTAAGTGCTGGAGACAACTAAGAGTAAAAGAATGCAAGCGTTCCCTAAAGAAGAAGAGAGGAAGGAGCAGGACTGAAGGGATTCCAGTTCGAGGATGAAAAACGAGGAGAGAGCTTGAACGGATCTTAAAATTCCAGCAGAAATATGCGAGGGAATGATCCTAACCCTCTCTGGCACCAAAGTGCCTTCTGGGATCTAAAAAAATACCACAATTATACCAGAGTCCCCCATAACAGACCCTCATGACCGACAAGCATAAAAGGTTCTGAGGCCACTGACAGTAAAGAGCAAGCCGACTGTTTATGTGTATGTTTGTGTGTCCAGTGTTTCTGACCACAGACATGGCAGCAAACCAACCCTACTGTAACACCTCATTGGCTACTTCCTTGTTCCTGCCTTTCAGCATCATTTAATCCAGAACTTTCCCTTATATATCTAATCCATTGTTTGGCATGGCTAACTTCAGCCTTTCATCATTGCACTAAAAATGCACGCTGTAGTGAAACAATCTAAAAAACAGATGCTGCTGAACCCCGTAACATACATGTTAGTAGAAAGACCCTCAGAAAGAATAAAGCATGAGAAAAAATGTTTTGCTTGTGCAGAGAGAGATTGAGAACAGAAGGTGACGACCCTAATTTGGACTGGATTGGTGTCGGCAGTAAATTAACAGGGTTAACTGGGTGGTTGGCTCAGATTTAATGGGAGGCCCAAAGCTGGATGTCTGCAGGGCAAAATAATGGCGGAGATATTTCATAACTGCACGCAAGTAGGGTGTCTTGAACATGATGGTTATGGCTCCGTCTACACCACACTCTCCTTGTACACTGGTGGGATGTCTGTGAGGGAATGTATGATTAGGGCTGTACAACAGGGCCAACAAAAATTATATTGCAATTATTTTGTCATATAATGTGAGACTCTGAGACAAACATCTCATATTTTTGAAAAATAGTACAAAAAGTACAAAAAAAAGCACAAACTACAAACTAAAAAGTCTAAACTAAACTAAAAATGCCTTTTGTTTCTGAAGAAAAGCTTTGCCCGCACTGCCATTAAACATCTTTGTTAGAATAGACAATAACAGCTGTTTATAACAAATAGCAATAAAAACAACAAGAACAAACAACAATGCAACACGACAAGAAAAAATCATTTTAAAAAAAGACCAAAAAACACAAGATAAATCAAAAACATCACAAGACAATCAAAAAGTGAGTCAAAAGAAAAAGAAAAAACGAAAAGGTTAAAAATAACAAACGTATTACAAAAATCAAACAAAACTACAAAAACAAGATAACAAATGAGACAAAAAAAAAAAACAAGACAAAAGGAAAAACCAAAAGCAACAAAAGCCAAAAACAAGATTAGGAATATAAACCAAGACAAAGCAATACAAAAAACAAAACACAAAAAACGCAACAAAAATAAAAGGAGAGGGGGAAAAAAGAATAAAACAAACACACAAGACAAAAAAAACATTCCAAAACAAAGCAATAAGGGAAAAAAAAGCAAACAAATAAGATGAGATGAAAACAAGAAGCAACAGAATACAAGACAAGAAAAAAAAAACACACACACACACAGAAGACAAGACGAAAATACATTGTTTTTGCATTTACATTCAGTGTTGCAGGGTCAGATTGGGCTCAGTGTCCAAGACTAGACCTAGACCAGGGATGCCCAGCGACTGTCCTGCAAAGTTTAGCTCCAACTCTAATCTAACACACCTGAAGCAACTAATTACGTGTTTTAAGATCGCTTGAAAATTAAAGGCATGTGTGCTTGATTAGAGTTGGAGCTAAACTTTGCGGGACAGTCGTTTGCCAGCAGCAGGGTAGGGCACCCCTGGCCTAGATCATATTTTCTAGTCTAGTCACAGACTGATAATATGGTCTTAGGCTGAGATTTGAGAGGAACTTCTTTACTTACAATAGTATTTTTATTGTGATTTAATTTAAATGTGAATTATTTGTGTGTAAATGCAAAAAAAAGCAGTAACACATTAATAAAGGGACCAATTCTAAATTCCGTTTTTAGTAATTATAAAGTGCCTATTCTGCATGGCTATATTCTACATTCCTAATCCTACTAATTTAACAACTTCCTTAACTATTTTTTAATAAGCAGCAAATTGGATGTTTATTGAGGTAAAAGTCAGATTTTCTTTTTTTAATTGCAAGAATTGGACCTTAAAAGAAATTGTGACCAAAAAAGCAGATCCACATTCTACGTTCTTAAAGCACAAGCATCTGCTGAATGTACTAATATCAGCGATATCTGAGAGTGACTAGCATCCAAATGAAAACTAGCATTGATTAGATGTCTTGGAAATATCCACGCTATAAAAGTTCAGATAGTCTTATAAAAGATAATCTTCCCTTCTAAACTTTTTATCATTTATCATTTTTGGATGAACTATTCGTCTCATTCTTTCTCCCAGTCTAGTTTTGCATGGACATTTTCACAGCATATTACATCTATATCGAGAATTTTTGTTGATAAAGTGCTCAGTGCCACTATCATCTTGCCGATTCTCCCAGACCTCCCATGAGCTTCGTTCAGAAGCATTCAAACATTGGTCTTTAAAAGGGCCGAGCATTTCTGACAAGGGAATTGGGATGTTATTGAGTTTAATAAGCTGTGTCACGAATGTGTGTTTGTTTAACATCCATAGCACTGATAAAATGACTGGAATGTCTTCAGCCATCAAAGGTCCCGTCTGTTTTTTCCTGCTCTGACATCTGCCTTGTAGAAACTTCTGTGGGACTGAGACCATTACTAAATAGCAGAAATATCTCGCAATAACTTTCCCACAACTTCATCTGCTCAATTTTAACGTTTGGGACAGAATCTGAAGCACTTTCCCTTCAGATTATTGCCTGTTCTTCCATTTTTTTCTATCCCCCAAGATGCCACAGTGTCAGTGGAGAACAGCACTAATAAGTACAGTACACAACTCATAATAATGAAGATCTCTTAATGACGCTAATAAACCAGAGGTTAAAAGAAGCTACAAAAAGGTCAACCACACTGTTTCAATGATATTCTAAATGAACCACTTCCAGGTAGCACTCCCATGAATGCAAGCACGGTGAAGTGACCTTTTCAAAGTTTATGTACTCACCGCCCGCTATGAAAATATTGGAAATGCTAACCCTTTTATTGGAGACAATATTAACGGATGGAAATCATAATCTCATTTCCTGAGAGTGCAATCCTGGAGCTCGTTGCGAAGAGGCATCGCAGTTCATTTGTGCCACTGAAAACCTGCTCTTCCCATGAAGTCATATATAAGCGGAGACTAAAGGGATTTATCTCAGGAGCAGAGCAAAGCAATCCTCTTCCGTGAGAAGATTCGATGTAGCATTTACTGGGAGCATGAGCACACATGGAAGCTCCTCAGATGCATGAGGCAGAACTAACATCAATGTTCCGCAGCAGATCCCATCAGCACTGAGACTTACCAGACCTCATCTCTCCAACTTCACTTGCTCGTTTTTGACAACCTGTTACTGTATAAGTTCAGCACTGTTCACACAGAGTATAAAACCTGATCACACACACCTAAAAATAAACTAAGCAGTCTTGTGATATTGTGCTTATTTATAAGAGCACAAAAAAAATGGATTTCAAAATAAAAATTAAGAATTAAAAAAATGAAGTCGTAGAAGATGCCCTGTTTTCTTAACCCTTGTCCCATGCCTAAAGCCTTTACCTCATTTGGTTTTCTGGTCATAAATGACTAGCACTAAAAATTTGTGTTTGTGATTCCTTCCTTATCCAATATCAACAACAAATCTTGAATTCAATCCTTTTGTCAACTTGTTTTCTTTTTAGTTTGCACAGATTTTTTTGTTTTTGACTGCTAAAATGTATACACAAATAATTATTTTATTAAAGTTCACTCAAAGAACTGTAGAACTGTTATTTGTAGGTCATTTTTGAACACGTGCAACAAAGTACTTTTTTCTTTTTTTTTATTCCCTTAAGGCTTAATTCCAATGCACCACTAGGCCATAGCTATGTGCACTAAGTGTACGTATCCATAGACAAAATTTACACTAAGTGAAAATAGTACATTTTCTTAATAAAAGATACTACTAACATTATGTGCAAAAAGTTATAGATTCTATTTACACTATGATTTTCTGATATGTATACAGTACTACTAATTGCAAACAGTGGCAATTATCTGTACCTCAGTACTGTAGTACATTACAAAACTATCAACAATAACATATTGAGTGTAAATGATAATTTAATTCAAATTATTAAATGGATTACGCCCTATTAGGACAATAAAACCCTACCCTAACCTGAAACTTCACTTTCATCTTTTCAATATTTTCCTTCATTTTATTGAAAATAAAGGTCTTACCAATGTGATATGAGATTTGAAACGGTCGTCAAAAATGACTATGGCACACACTTTACCATCTACGATACTGGAGCTGATTCATGACAGTCTTTTATAGTGTTCACAATTTGGTGGTTTGAGTTAGTATAAATAGCCTATGCCAACAAGGCATTCACTTACAGGAAATAAAGACTTAGATAATATTAACTAGCATTTTTGGAAATGTTTTAAACACAACTTGAGGATGTTGTTTGTTATGTCATGGCTGGTTCAGAAGAAAAATAGTTTTTTAGTCACATTGTGTACGGTTAAGACATTGTCTTATTGTCTTCTTCATGACTAAGTGAAACCGGGACAAGTATACCCTCTGTTTTTTTGTTTTTTTTTTACAACAAAAGACATCCAGCAATCAGCGCTCCAGATCTCATTTGTGTGAAGGCTACTTGCTATTTAAAACAAGAACAAGCTCTTCAGACTGTGCCGCCCTGACTTCTGTTTCAAT
This sequence comes from Enteromius treurensis, assembly GCA_032275025.1. Classification (NCBI taxonomy): domain Eukaryota; kingdom Metazoa; phylum Chordata; class Actinopteri; order Cypriniformes; family Cyprinidae; genus Enteromius; species Enteromius treurensis. Next base: position 17,636,505 of record JAUCMU010000143.1, read on the forward strand.
AGGACATACATCAACACAAAAGAACCCCTGTCAAATAAATTCATGGGGGCTTTATTAGTTGGGAGCTGTTATTTGTTCAGGATTATATTAAAAGAGTTGTGAGAGTGACTCTACCTGAGAGAGAGGTCGGGACAGTCTGTGACTCTGTACACTCTTCTCCTCTGAAGACCAGGAATGGAGCTGGAGGCTGAAAAATGAAGAAATATTGAGCTTTAATAAGTGCACAATCATGGGACATTTCTGAACTGGTGTTGAATTCTGTAAACTACAGTTGACATAAAATGGGTTACAGTTACATGGACTTAAGGCCATTCAGTTCAATTTTTAAAAAAAGGAACAGATGATAATAATGAATAATGTTACAGAGGATTTTTTTTTCTCAAATAAATACTGTTTGCTTGAAGTTTTTTTATTAAGCAAAAAAAATCTGAAAAATGTATTAGAGTTTCCTCAAATATGAAAACACAATACTTCGTAATATTACTATTTTTACTGTATTTTGACCCAATAAATTAAGGCTCTGTCAGCAAAAAAATATATGTTTGAACAGTAGCGTACAATATTAGATTTTATCAGTAACGTTTGAGATCATCTTACGGGATATAGCTCACTAGTCACATGAATCACTTCTTGTCATTTTTTAAACAAAATCAGGGTGAGGGTGATTTGACTATTCACTATTATATGATCACTATTATTTTAACTGTGGCAATTTAATGATATAATCATACACCATCTCTTCAAAAATAAATCATAGAGTGTTAATACAAATATACAACATGGATTTTATTGGGCAGGTGATATCAAAAGAAACAAGTCATTTTCTCAGCATCATGCTGTGCTATAATACAGGCATATGGCAGGTTCTGCCTGATTAATCCATTATTTATGAATCTGGTCATAATCCATCACTAAAACAAATGAGCATCACCAGAAGTGATATGTGGAATGTGCTGCAGTCAGTCAGAGATGTTTACTCTGTTAAATTTGGGGAAAACAAGTAAAGAGGAGTTTGCTTCTGTGGATGTGTGTATTTATGTGGTTCATGAAGACACAAATTTGTATAATAGTGTGGGTATGACATGGGAAGTACAATGTAAATGTGATTTACAGTATGGTGTCCACATGACTCGAAAGGCTTGAAATAATTCAGAATGAGTGTTCTTTTTTTGAAAATCTAAAATCACAAATGCTTTCTGTAAGGGCTAGGTTAGGTGTGGAGTTGTGTAGGACAATAGAAACCATGGTTTGTACACTATAAAAACCATTACACCTATTGTGTGTGTGTGTGTGTGTGTGTGTGTGTCCACGCAAACACACGAGAGGGTTTTAGAACACACAGAAACCCTGTAGAAAACTGGAATGAACTTCGTAAAGAGTCTAGAGGCATCTTAACATGAATCCTGTAGAATAACATCAGCTCTAATTAAAGTTTGTCTTTGTCTGTTGCATGTAAAACCACAGTGTCTGCAACTTCCACCCAAAATTGTCAGTTCCTATATTATTCTCAACCTTTATGTCTGCAGAATGTCCAAGATGCTCTTAGCCACGCAATTAAAGTTAATGATAATCAATGTTGTCAAGTTTCCTGGAAATCTTTAGTCAGGAATGAATTCCTTCAATTTATTGTAGGGATTCAGAAGACCTTTTATGGAGCTCCCGGAACTTAAATGCCATGGTCACCAGCCACGTTCAATGCATAGAAAAAAAAGAAGCTTGTACCATTCTGCTCAATATCTCTTTTTGTCTTTCTGCTAATAAGCGTAATGTTTGGTCAAATAATTGCCAGCATGCGGTCCACGCAACTGTATCAATTTGACAGTAGTAAAGTTGCGAAGTCATACCTCCTACTGGTGGGTGTTATTCTGCCCCCTTTGCGGTCGGGGCTGGATGGTGGCTCAGGTGAATACGGGCCAGGTGACAGAGAGGCTGGGCTGGAGATGGTGTACTCTCTGTAGTTCTGGTTCTCATCTCGACTCACCTGTACAGCCTCCTGAACAACCAGAAAAGAAAAAAAAAACACATCAATAACAGGTGCCTGAGTTTGAATTGATCAGTTCTGATTACACAACTCTGATTAAATAGTCAAGTCTTCCCTAGCCACACAAAAAAATATATATATATTTTATTTTAATTTATAGTGGTGGCCAAAATTATTAGAACACTAATATTTTCACCAGCTAAAATAAATAAAAAAATTTAATATAAAATAAACAATAAATAAATAAAATGAAACTCATTAAATGTATTTTTTTTTTTCTTTTTCCAACTTAAAGATTGATGACTTATTCAGAAGTTCTCACATGGTTTTATAAAAGGACTACGAGACCTGTGGGGCTCACAATCCGTCCGATCATAGTATCTGTTACAACAGAGACCCGTCAGCAGTCCCCTCAGCAATTAAAAGGCAGGAACTCTGTCTGATTTATAAAACTCCCAAGTTCCTTTCACATGTCATGGATACAGACATGCAGAATTATTGTTGTTCAGAAAATGAAAAAGTGGGAAATGTAGACTCCAACGTCTTTCGAGCTTAACCTGACAAACTATAAATCACTGATAAGCAGATAGTGGTTCATCTCCTCTTAATGGTTACCAGGCGTGCTATACTGCAAATCTGAGCAGTAGCGAACACTACGGCTCGGGCTGGTGGTTCAGTAAAGCAACGCACTCACCACAGGCTTGCAACAGTGATAGTCTGCGGTTTTGTTGATTCTTTCAGCAACGTTTTATAAATGAGGATATGCTGCTACATTAATACTGTAACATCTGCAAGACTTTTTAATGCATTTGAAAACAGCTTTGCTGCATTTATTTGACCAAAAACACAGTAAAACTGAAATATCATGAGATGTTATTACAATTTAAATAATTTAAAGTTTTTTAAGTAATTTATTCCTGCAATGTTAAAGCTACATTTTCAGCATCATTACTCCAGTCTTCAGTGTCACATGATCCTTCAGAAACCATTCTAATATGCTGATTTGCTGCTCAAGGCACATTTTATCAATGGTAAATATAGGTATTAAAATCTTTCAAAAAACAATACTTATTCAAATGATGTTAGTCTTTGCTTCCAAAAAAGATAAAATGCCAGAACTATCTTTTTTTGCATATACGTTCTCTTTAATATTTGCTTTTTTACTGACCTGGAAGCGGCCGACCAGTTGCTCTGTGATTCCATTGGTCTGACCAGGAGTGGGAGGAGCAGGTCTGTATGGAAAAAGTCAAACATTAGCACATTTTATTTAAGTTGCATATTAGCATGTTCTTCTTTCTGTAACTTTAATCTGGGTCCTTTTCTTTAAACATAGCTTTATAAATTAGACAAATCTGGCTCAAACCAGGAAACGCAAGCATGTTTTAGGAGTCAGTACTTTGCTTTGATAAAGTAGCTGGAAACATTTAAAACTTCCTTCAAAAGAAAATAATTTCTCATATTATCCTGAAACTTTTCAGCCACCAAGTAAATCAGTCTGACACAAGCACTGGAATCCCCTCAATACTGCCATTTATTTCCTCTGCTGGAACTGCCGATTGCGATATATTTAACAAAATGCAGAAGGACGACCGAGCGTGAATGTAAATTGATGAAATCTGACAGAAAAAAAGACAGCACAGTCTTGTTTAAATACATTAGCAGAACCCCTGACCAGGAAGCAGCACATGTTTGAAAACGTTTATTTATCTTAGAATTAATCCGTGGCATATGCTTACAGAAAGCTCTTTATAGCTTCATGAGGAAGGAATGCCACACAAGGGCCTGATTCAGAGCTGGTGCTCTACGTCTTCACGATACCTCAAGTCAACCCCAGGAAGGCTTTCCTTTATTTCTCAGGAAGTCAGGACCTCTTCGGGAAAGCATTATTAGTTTATTAATTAAATATACTTTTATAAAAACACCCACTGTGCTTTTAGTCTTTCATTTGCTTAGGAACAGAGGAAGCTCACCAATTAAGAAAGTAGATTCACTCTGACCATAAATGTAATCTGGTTTATTTGTTAAACGCTTTCCACTTCAAACTACATTTAGTGTAGACGTTTGAAACACACACTTCATTAAGAGCTCTTTAAACAATCAGATGTAAGCCTGAGAACTGAGTCTTTCCAAATAAGCTCTTTTTCACTGGCATTAATGAGATGTTTTACTGCAAGGCTTAAGCAGAGCATCCTCCCATCACTGCCAGTAAAAACAAGCCATGAACAGCCCAGGAGGACGCATTCATTTTATTCTGCCTCTACCTTTTGCTGCTTCTGCATGCAATTGTTTTATCTCTCTTACTTTGTTTCACTCCATCTCATGCTTACGCCATACTCCTTTTGATTTATTTTTCCCTCCCAGCTCAAAGCTGAGGAGGTCTGGAGACAAGCTTTGGATGAAGAAACCATATTTTAAAGCTTGCAGTGATAGTATTTGAAATGGCATATTAAGAAATGCTACTATTGGAGAGGGATAGAGTCAGCATTAAGCAGTTACTAATGTCAGCAACACTATTTTAAGATGTCCTTGTTAAAGTTATAAGTACTTACTATTACAATTACAGTTCATTATGCATAATTGCATGCAAATAACCCTAAGCCAAAACCTAATCTTAACCATAGGTACTGTACATGTAGCTAATTAATATTACACTCAAATATAAAATTACAATGTAAAAAGGAAACCTTACATAAAGTGCAACCCAAATATCTCAGCCAGAATTGGCGATTATATAATATTTTATTGTATAATAATATATTCACAAATGAAAACACAAGCTCAAGAGACAAATTACACAGAAAAAGCATAACCTCAGGTAAAGCTTATCTATGTTATTCTTCGACTTTTGGCTTATTATTTTTCCCATTAGTAGACAGTTGTTAAATGGGCAGACAGACAATTAAGATGAAAACAGGTTGTCTGCACGTGGAGCATAATGACCATAAATTAGCAAATAAGTAGTTGTTCAATGGCTTTCAAAATGATTATGCTTCATGCACACGTATTGACATGATTTAGGGTCTGGAATCCACCCAGTTTTGTTTAGACTCAACTATATCACCACACACACTCACACATAGCACTGTGCAAATGTTTTAGGCCAATAGTTTTTCACCACCACCACTAAGAAAATGTTTTTAGTGAGCTATTTCTATCTTTTACTGTAGTGTGCAAGTAGAAATAATCATTTTTAATTTTCAGACATCTACTTTATTGCTATAAAATGCAACAATTCAGTGAGTTTTTCGTTCACACAAGGACTCTGACAACAGCCAGCGCTACACACAGAGATCTGAAATGACATGAAGAAACAGAGCACAACTGAGACTAATTCCAGAAACCTACCTGCTTCAAGAAACCTACTGCACCTGCAAAGCTCCCTCAAAAAGTGCACCTATAGGGCAAAACCTGCTTTAAACGCAAAAAATGGTCACATCAAATGTTGACATGACTTAGTTAATTGATGAGTAAAATCTATTTATGACATTCATTTTGAAAGTATCCTCACTTTACATAATTGTTTACACAAACGCCTAAAACATTTAATAGATCTGTAGCTTTGCATTTAGGTTTCTTGAATCATGTTGGAGACCTTTCCAGAGTTCTTCTCGATTTAGTCAGTCATAGTTGTTTTCTGTTTCTTTATGTCATTCCAGATGGACTGAATGAAGGGGATATCAGCTCACCAAGTAATTAAATAGAGATGAATGTTACATACAGTATGTTAACAAATTTCCTTTTTTAAATGATTCAAAGCTGAAAGAGTGAATAATTTCTACCGTTGGGTAATTGCATGTAAAAATAAACTAATTATGTTTGAGACTACCAACAGTCATCTGTTTGGATGACTGTTGGTATGGATGCTACTAAAAGACTAGATTGCAAAAACAAAAATACCTGCTTTGAGGCTGTTTTTTTCCCCCTGGTGTTACACAATGCAGAGCAGTGATACATTATAAACATGACTGAAATAGCTGTACTGAGCTGATATGTGCAAATCTGTGACAGCAGATCAACGTAGTCCATCTAAACTAGTACCCAAGGTTTCAGAATTTTTTTTTAATTGCATCACAGACATAACGTGTTAAAAATAGCATAGCAGACTTTCTACTTGTTAATGCACATCTACACTACAGATAAAAAATAGTGATACCAGCCATATCGTTCAATCCAACAATACTGTTGAGCTGGCAGATAAGATCAAACCAAGTAAATAAAAAATCCTGTTCCAAACTGCTTTCACTCTGGTCGATACTCAATAGCTCACTCCAAAAAACTTGAGGAAATTCTGTTTAAAAAGTGACACGCTGAAAAAGTCTCGCAAATGCAGGAATTCCAAACAAAATTCCATGCAACTGCTTCCGTATTACAAAATGATTTCCAGAGTGACTTCTCGTCTTGTGACAGTACACTTTCGTTCTTTGGAAGATGTTGCATCAGAGAGTCTCAATGCACCACATGCACTGCGGCATTCCAGCCATATTTTTAACTCACCAGAGATTAAAGTGTTACAAAGTCTATATGAGAACGTCTCAGGGAAATGTAGGGATAAAATGAGAAAAGCACGGGTGAAAAAGAAAACTATAAAACCACATGAGACGCACATCAAAGGCTCTTCACAAGCAGGAAAGTTCTCACAGGAGCCATTAATGCTCGATGCAAAGCAAAGCCAAGAGTTACTGGTGACAATAAAGACGATCTTAAAGACTTTGGGGAGTAACTAATCAATATTAGCAACGATACTAACTACATTTTTCAAAAACTTTCAAACAGTGTACGGTAGCATTTGCAGCATTTCCAGCAACAATGTTGTAACATTACTAAACACTACATGGCTGTTTTTAATATCATTCTGACTTGCACATGCAAATGTCTTAGACGGAATTTAGGGATTGTTCTATTGGTTTTAATTGTATTGAGTGTAAATATATTGACTATATATATGCCCTAACTGCTGGTCAAATTAAGTCAAATTCTGGCTAGGTTAATACATCTGGCTCCAGGTTTGATATAATATCTGACTGCCACAGTTTTGTAAGAGGAAACACTTTACAAAACAGTTGAAGGAAACTCTCATTCATGCCAATAATTCTTTAAATTCTTCAAACTGAATTAGACACACAAGTCAATGTCCCTCCTCAGTATTACATAATGTAGGCACTTCTATTTGTAGATGGATTGTCCTTAAACCAAAAGGGTCAAGTAGACAGCTTAATACTTGCATAACTCATAGTCTAATATGAACTCAGAAGAGGGCAGACACACACCCTCTTCCTCCAATACTGTGGTCTACAGTACACGCACACACAAAGTTAGAGTGCCATTGTGGGCCCAGTGTTGTTTCTGGCCTTGTCCGAGACATGAGGTCAGAAGGGAAAAATGTCCTCACATGGACACAGGGCTCAAAAGTGCATGTGTGTTTGAGAGCAAAACAGTGTTTACTTGTGCTGACATGTAAAAATGAGCAAAATTACAGGCTTCAACCAGCCAATGAGATGACTGAACAGGTAATTGACTAATTGATCTAAATCAACCAAAGTCCTGTTTAAGTGGACTGGTTTTGGTTTTTATCGTTTTGGTTTTATTTAGGTCTTTGAGAAGTAGGTCTTAAATTTAAAAACAGCTACTGTAGGAGCAGCACAACCACATGGAACAAATGTTTATAGTCACTGATAACATTTAGTGGTTACTGAAATTAAACAAAGACTTTATACAGTATATACCAAGACAGTTTACTCATATTACTATGAACAGGAGTGAGAGCAACACAGTAGAGAAGAAGTAGTCTCACCTTCTAAATAAAAGAGCCAATCACTGATTGACCTTTGCAAGGACCTGTCCCCTTTAGTTGTTGTTGCCATGTCTGACAAGCCTTGCCACTCTCAAGCAGTGAAAAACACACTGAACCACAGGAAAATGAATACACGATGACAGCTTTTGTAATTCTAACAGTAAGATAACACTTTATTTTACGTTTTTTAACTAGTTGCTTATTAGCATGCATGTTACTAGAATATTAGGCATTTATTAGTAGTAAATAAGCACATATTAATGCTTTATTCTACATCCCTAATCCTACCAGATACCTAAACTTAACAATTGCTCTAAAGTGTTACCAACAATAAATAGCATTGTGTGGCTCTTTAATGAGTCGCGACAGTATTTCACTGCTTTCTTCTTCTTGAACAGTAAACATGCTGCTACCACAAACCATAGACTTACATACCAATATTTGCACATACAAATAGATTTTCATGATTATATATTGTCTGATTGCACTGTTCTTGTCTTGTAAAATGTTTATTTATTTTTCATTTTTATCTATTAAATAATTCTTGTCCTTTCATTGCACTATTGTATGTCTGCACTGTAGATCCAAAGCTCTCTTTCATCTCCCTGTAAACCTGTATACAGTGAAATGACAATAAAGCCTACCTTGAACCTTGACAGTTAAGGCCTCAGTTAAAGTGGCAAATGAACCGTTCATTTGTACCTCTTTACAAGTTATAGCATGGAATAAACATGAATGAACATCAGAAGGATTTATTGTTTTTAACATGGAACTATGTTAATACACAACATTTTTCAAGTTATCTACTATCCTGTATGGTTTGTGTATTAGACCAAATTTAATATTCTGCATTATGATTGGTCAGAATGCCTGTCAGTCAAATCACGGGTATCATTAGAAGCTCTGGATGCCATAGAAACAGTCAGTGTCTCAAGACCTGCACTCAGAACTGAACAAAAACATTGGCTTTACCAACTGTTTGAGTTTACGAAACTAAACAAAAATCATGTCAGATGTTATTGTTGCCTTGAAATATGTTATTCAAATGTGAGTTTGTCAAGTAGTTTTTGGAATTTCAGTATTTTCCATTAGTAGATAGCTCCCCACAAGTACAGTAAGACAGAAAATGATTTTGCAAAGATGGCTGTATAGAGGTATTGCAAATATGGCCACAAAGTGAACTGGCTTTCTTTTAAAGTTAAGTTGTTTTAAATTTGCGTGAAATGTTTAAAAATTTTAGTCATAATTGTAATATTTCCTGACCATCACTGACATTTTAGACCAGTACTAATGCACTTGCATCCATCTCTGAAAGAAAAACAATGTAGAAACAGAAAACAGAGGTACCCTCACCTTTCTACGAGAAGTTGCAGCTGAGTTGTGCAGCTCTTGATTTTGTTTTGTGCCTCTACGTTGAGCATCTCGCCAGTATTGAGTCCATTAATCTCCATGATGATATCACCAGGCTGAAGACAGGCCATCTCTGCCTTACTACCAGCGTTCACCTTTAGACAAAAAAAAAAAAAAAAAAACATTCAACCAATCACAGCTCAGTAACGTACAGTTAAGAACAAATTAAGAACAACCCCATTAAGAACAAAACCAATTAAATGAGTCAACAGAGGTATAATCTAATAAATACAATTTTTTTAAATTATTTTTTTGCTACTATTTCAAGATTCAATTTGGTTTTCTGTGCTAAATGGAGCATTGTTTAACCAATTCTGCTCACTTAAACATCATAGAAAACAATATGTAAGCCTGGTAACATACTGTAGATATGGTCGGTTGAATTATGAGTAATTCGTTTACGTAGCTTATTTAATCAAATTTGTAATCTGACTTGTTTAACTGCGTGCAAATTTAATTGCCAAAACAAATGACTGTTTCTAAGGTTCTCCGAACTCTTTCTCATCTATCATTCAGTTGAAAATCCTGCCCCAAACTCACACCAGTGTTGCTGTGTCAAACAGAGCAATGTTTTAATAACACCACACACTTTCGGTATCAACCCGCCAATGGCTTACTTATAGTAGTGTTAAAGTTGGCAGGAATCTTACAAACAACTAGACAAGGGCTGCGTTTAGTTTAGCAGAGCTTTGAATCCCCTCGAGACTCAACAGTCAATAAGGCCACAACCTCATTAGTAGGAGAAGAGGAAAGCAACACCTCAGCTCGACTTAAAAAACCCAAACAGCCCGGGCCAGAGAGGCCCTGCAGACTGCCAGTCAGCTGTTGTTGTTGTTGATGTTAGCAGAAAGCGAAAGGGGCAGAGGTGCCATGTCTGAGGACCTGCTCTAGTGCCAATTAACTGTTGCTACAGAGACACACAATGGAGCGCGTCTCATGTAATCAGAGTGCGCCTCGCTTCACGTGGAGCACGACTACTCCTCCCCTATGTGAGTGACTGTGTTGAAAACCTGAGAGACAGAAGAGCACCCTCATACTTCAGAATTTGAATTATGGAGTAACTCTCAGTGGTATTTTTATAGGAATATCTAGGTAGATAGTGTTTGAAGTCATCTCACGCAACGGTGTCAAAACATGTTCATAAAGATGGAGAGTCTGGAAGGGTAAGTTCAGACAAAGGCAATAAAAAGAGGAAAGCATAAGATTTGTGCCCATGCCAAACTCCTGCTACTACACTCTGACCCGTCTCTCCATGAGGCCCTTTGGAGCCCTGTAAAAGAAAAACACCCCATGCTGTTCTATTCTGTGTTTCTTACAACCCCTCTCAATACCAAAGGTCTCCTGCACTGCATGGACACCATTAAGCACTCATTTTCCTCACATATGGGCTGTTGAGGGAACAACACAGGCATAGTGAAGACAGTGAAGTCGCTAAAGGGTAGTTCACACAAAAATGAATAGCTCACATTTGCTATATTTGATGCACTGAATATACGTGTGCTGACTTATGTTTGTATTTGAAAAAAAGACTTAATCAAATGTTTGTCAAACAAGGTAATCAGAGCTCTTTAGAGTCTTTTGAAATGTCTTTATGAACTTTTAATGCATCAATGTTTCATCTGCATAGCCTTTCAATGGAGAGACAGAAATCTCTCAAGTTTCATTAAGATTAGCTTAAACTGTGGTTTAGATTAGCTGACAACATGCAGTAATGAGACGTAACATGAGTAAATGAGAGAATTTTCTTTTTTGGGTGAACTGCGCACCTTTAATACTGTATTTAAAACACGGTGGAAATGAAAAAAAAGCCATACATTTGAAAATCTCAGTGTTCTAAAGTGGTTTATGTTTAAATGCAATGGAATTCTGGGTTACAATGCAGACGTGAGCAGGATTTAAAAGGAAAGGTTCCATTAGCTGCCTTTAATTAGAAACACTATGGTGTATTTCTGGATCACAACATGGAATTCGTTTGCATAAAATAAACTTTTATTTTTTACTTGAGAGGAACTGTTTTGGTTCACTTTGAGAACTGTCCCAAAGCCCGTGAAAAACAAAAATAAATGGGTTCCAGACTAGGTGGCAGAAGTACAGCAGATTCTAAACTTCTCCGCTTTTTCACAAGCTCAGTCTTTCACAACTTCCCGTGTGTTGAAAGCTTGAAAAAAAAACAAAAAAACAACAACAACATTTGATTAACTGGTTCTGAGAGACCAGACTCACGCTAAACAAGTGTGAACCCAACATATTTTTTGTTTAATTATAGTTTAACGCCATATTAGTTACCACAGCTATATTCACAGTGTATAAAAAGAAAAATAATTAAAGATATAGACATTTATGAAGTTTTTCTTCTTCTTTGACTGGTTTTAATAAGAGTCAGTTGAAAATGAAAATGTGCAGGAAGGATCTTCTTGAAAAATGTGTGGGCTATTCTGGTGTGGAGTGTAGATAATTTAGTCCCAATGATTTTCAAAGTGTTTTTCCATCAACCACAGGACTGATTTTGTAAAGTTTGTTGGGGTTTATGATGGAAAACTTTCTCAGATGTTTGAAAGTTATAATCGTTTAATGAGTTCGAGTAAGATTTTTAGTTTCTTGTTAGATCTGGTTGTGTTTAGTTTTTTGTTCTTCCTATGGGAACCAAATGACTCACGCTGTGCCTAAACTTAAAATTTCACACGTCGTTACGTAAGTTCAACATATTTTCTAGTTTTCTCAAAAAAAAAAAAAAAAAAAAAAGATGGAAAATACCGGTAAGGAAAAAAAGAGATTAAACAAAAAAAACAATAGCTTGACCATCTGCAAAGCAATACAATAACCAGGAACTTCCTCTTTAATTATACAGTTCTTGTTTGGTTAAAGTAGTCAGAGTGACAGTGTGCAATACAGCGTGTAATGAGGAAAGTATTAAGTGTTCAGGAATGAGGTATCATTGCTGTAAATCACAGACGCAAAAAACAAGGAGAAAAAACATGTTCCGGACTGGTACTTAATGGGGATGAAAACCTACTGTACCTTAGAAACAGTTATGGCCTTCTTGAAGTCTCGCCCTCCAGAAATTCTGAATCCCCAGGGGGACGGGCCAATCAGGTTCACTGTAAATGGCATCATGTGACCACAGGCTGCTGCCCAAAGCTCTCAGGAGTGCTGTGAGAGGGGGGGGGGAAAGAAGAGGTGAGAAGAGAGGCAAAAAAACCCACAGATGGAGAGAGCGTCGGTAAAGTTTAATTTGACATCAAGCTGAAATGCCACAGATGTGTCTCATAGTTTCCACATTTCTGAGCCACTGGCTGCTGTTGAAAGGTAAACTGCCTTCACCTGCTCTTCAGAACACCTTTCATCCTATTCCACATGACTGCAGCTCAAATCCACAGACACTGCTGTAGCAATCAGGAATCATCGAGAGGTGCCACATGACTGACATTCCAAGAGCGTGTTTTTAAAGCTGTAGCGCCCATTAGGAGAGCGAGAAACCACTTTAGATTCAGTTTCTTAAACCCCCCAAAAATTTAATATTTTCATCAACATTAATGTTAGTAACATTAGTAAAAGAAATTGCTAAATGGATAATATTTCTTAACAAATTATCCGTCATTTTGATCAAAAAGTCAGAAAGTCATAAAAAAATCAAAAGAAACCCGCTTAGAATTTGAACAGATTTTGCGGTATAATCCATTTTAAATAACTAGCTAATTCTCAACAAACTTGTTCAAAAATCTTAAGGTGGCCAAATAAAAGTGCGTTAAATCATTACAATATTCAGTACTTTAATTACAGTAAAATAACAACGTCAAAGATTTATATAAAAAAAATAAACAGCCATGGTGTATTTTAGTAATCTTTCATTCATCTAATGATGAGCTCTTTGGAGCCATGATGCTTCACTGTGCCCACTTCAAATGCACTGAACCTCATTGAGACCATGGTAAACAGTGGTGCAAACATTTATTACGAACATATGTACAGGGCAATAAGCACTAGTGTAGAAGAGCCTTGAAATTACAGGCACATCTGCTTCATACAAAAAAACATAACCAAGACCGCCACAGGATTAAGTATTCAAGACATCTTGCTTGATGCCGAAATAAAGATGTTTTATAGTGGGCCGGTACGCTGTGTTTCCACTGCAGAAAACCAGGATTTAAACACCCTGACAGGTTCACACTTTAAAAGACTGACGCGTCAAAGCTTTAGTTGATCAGGTAACACAATTTGATTTGCATTATTTCCCAGGCCCCTACTCCCCATTTGTTTCCTGCACTCGCTGCAGTCATGGTAAACAAATGGTTAAAGTGTCAAATATATATAAAAATTAAGTTTGTGTGTACATTTCTGGGTTTATTTAAAAAAATATTTACATAAACCTGTCAACCAACAATTCACCTTATAGGAGAGGGATCTGTATCAGATCACTTTAGTCTATCTGTGACGCACATATTCCTTAAAACTACTTCGAGAAAACTGTGGTAGAAATGAGCAGCTTACCAGAACTAGCTCCAAAAAAAACATTTAAATTTACACACCCTCGTGTCGTTCCAAACACTTTTTTCTTTTCTTTTTCTTCTGTGCAATATAAATAGACATTACGTGTGCAACCAAGACTCTGCTGGTCGCTCTTTAACATGTAATTATAATAAATGGAGACTGAAAATTTAAAGCATCAAAAAAGACGCAAAAGCCCCGTAAGTTTAAATTAAGTGACTCATCTATATGACTTGCTTGTCATGTTCCATGCCTTTTGAAATATACAGCTTACTAATAGCTTTATAATCAAGACAAAATGCTGATGACTTTTTGAAGGTTAAAGTTCCAGACATCACTTAATGTAACTGCAAGGAAAAGAGCGACTGGTACATTATTCAACTGGCGATGCAAATGAATTGACTACCAGTGAGAGCGTAGACAGTGATCCAGCAGTAAATGTGTTTCAGTCAGCATAAATCATTTACATTTTTTGGGTGTACGGTCGCTTTAAGGATACTGAAGACAGCAGTGAAGCCTTGGCCTGCAGCAGACTTGTGGATGATCCCACTAAGCTGTTGATGAACTATTTACCTGACAGCTAAAACATGCCTGGACTCTCTGGTGGAAACTTCAAAAACACAAACTATTCGCTGTCAGGATCAAGTGACGTATGAGAACCGGCTTTGTTGTCAGTCAGCACATGGGCTCTGGAATGTGATCTCTGATGATTTTTATAGCTACTGTAAATATCTCAGATTGGAAATACGATGTAAAACTACTGTTTTTGGGTGTGGAGCGCTTGTTTTCCCTCCGATACTGAACTGAGGTTTACAGCCTTTATCTGTCCCTGTCGGCCTTCTTACTCACCCTGATTTGACCTTTGATAGTTTCAATGTACTTATGCAACAATGACGGAAAAAAAGTCACTTCTACACCTAATCAAAAGACCACAGTCATTTAAGGGCTGGTCCACCATACTCTTAAATTTTCAAAACAATGTTCAGTCACATACAAACTTACCAAAGTCCTGTTTTACCAAGAAGAAAAGGGCATTTGTTATATTGTACATTAGGGGCAGTATATGAAAATGTTTTGCATGTCAAACAGGCATTAGGTAACTCCCAATTCAGGAATTAAATCAGGGATGCATGATACAGTAAATCGGTACAATATTTATTGATTACACTGTTTTTTTTTGTAATTTACTGGTTATGATTTTATACTGAATATTTAATCAAATCAAGGGGTTCGACTATATTTCCTATTTAAAGCTAACTTAAAAGTTAAAAGTTAACATTTTTACTGGAACTAGATTCTGATGAAAAGCCAGTAATACAGGATCTGAATGCAATTAGTGGTGTTTTGGTTCTAAACGAGTGTTTAAGTGTTGAATCAGTGTTGCACTGGAATTCTAGATTGAATATGAAAATTAAAAAGAAAACAAACTAGAGCTGCATGATTCTGGATTGAAACAAAATCAAAACACCGTTAATATAAACTTAAGCAAATATCAATGAATTTTAATTTTTCATACACATGCTAAATTTGACAAACAAATCTTTGTTTATTAAAAAAAAACTGCATTGTAAAATGAATGAGCTTCTAATGTAAAATTATTTTACATACTGCACATTATAATTTTATGTCTAATTTGAATTGCATTTAAACTAAAACAAAATAGTATTTTAAAACAAATTAACTTTCATACTGTACATTATAATGCTATGCCTAAAAAAAGTCTTAAAATCTTTTTATTTTTAAATTTACACAAAATATAGAATTTCAATATACTCATTTTCATAGTGTTTATAATGCTGTATAATGCTGGCCTTCTTGCTCACTCTTTGTAAATCATTCATGAATAATAATAGCATAAATATAACTACCGAAATACAAACATTTTAGCATAATCTTAGCATAACCAGCGGACACCATTCCCTCAGCATATAGTGTCATATCAGCCTTACTTCACATACAGTGGGTGCAGAAAGTATTCAGACCCCCTTAAATGTTTCACTCTTTGTTATATTGCAGCCATTGATAAAATCATTTAAGTTCATTTTTTCCCTCATTAATGTACACACGGCACCCCATATTGACAGAAAAACACAGAATTGTTGACGTTTTTGCAGATTTAAAAAAGAAAACTGAAATAGCACATGGTCTTAAGTATTCAGATTCTGTGACACTCGTATTTGCCTCAGCTGCTGTTAATTTCTTCTGTGATTATCCTTGAGATGGTTCTACAGCTTCGTTTGAGTCAAGCTGTGTTTGATTATACTGATTGAATTTGATTAGGAAAGCCACACACCTGTCTACAGTATATAAGACCTTACAGCTCACAATGCATGCCAGAGCAAATGAGAATCATGAGGTCAAAGGAACTGCCTGAAGAGCT
>JAUCMU010000143.1:17652651-17711241 GCA_032275025.1 Enteromius treurensis
CACAGATGAAAGCAGGTTCACACTGAGCACATGTGACAGACGTGACAGAGTCTGGAGACACTGTGGAGAACGTTCTGCTGCCTGCAACATCCTCCAGCATGACCGGAGTTTGGCAGTAGGTCAGTAACAGTGTGGGGTGGCATTTCTTTGGAGGGCCGCACAGCCCTCCGTGTACCTGCCAGAGGTAGCCTGACTGCCATTAGGTACCGAGATGAGATCCCCAGACCCCTTGTGAGACCATATGGCGGTGCGGTTGGCCTTGGGTTCCTCCTAATGCAAGACAATGCTATGCTCATGTGGCTGGAGTGTGTCAGCAGTTTCTGCTAGACGAAGACATTGATGCCATGGACTGACCCGCCTGTTCCCCAGACCTCAATCCAATTGAGCACATCTGGAACATCATGTCTCGCTCCATCCACCAACGCTATGGCATCTCAGACTCCGCCACCTCATCAGGAGCATGTCCAGTTGTTGTAGGAAGGTCATAGAGGCCACACACACTACTGAACCCTTATTTTGACTTGTTTTAAGGACATTGCATCAAAGTTGGATCAGGCTGGAGTGTGTTTTTCCACTTCCAATTTTGAGTGTGACCCCAAATCCAGACCATCATGGGTTAATAAATTTGATTTCCATTGATCATTTTTGTGTGATTTTGTTGTCAGCACATTCAACTAAGTATTTAATAAGAATATATCATTCTTTCAGATCTAGGATGTGTTATTTTAGTGTTCCAGTTATTTTATTGTGCAGTGTATATTTTAAATGTATTATCATTAAACTATTAAATTTATTATACTTTAATTTTAGGTTATCTTGCGCACCCCCAGGGTTGAGAACCACTGCTTTAAAAGCACCCTGTATTTTTACCAAGGTCACTTGGATTTATATCCTCTCTATTCGTAGGAGCTACACTGTATTCTGTTTGACTCAGCAGTGTGCTTTCAGTTCATTCCACATGAGTGCAGATGGCATTTGTTTAACTGCAGCTCCAGAATCTCCTGACTGATGTCCGGTCATCTTTATCACTCAAATTAGAAGAAGTTGGAGTTTATGAAATGTATAATAAGCACGTCTGCAGCTCGAGCAGTTTTAAATGTCCGTGGCTCTTATCTGTGCGTGAACAGAGCCGGCAGTAAATCTGATTTGCTAATCAACAAGGGAACATTTGAAAAGCTTCACCCGCTGAGCACCGTCACCATGTACAGGCCCATCTTCCTGAAGATTTCCCAGTCGTCCACCTCCATGATCTTGGCAGCAATAAGGAACAAGATGCCAATGGGCATGTAACTGCAAGAGAAAATTCATTACACACGTAATCAATATTGCATTATATCACATGTTACATAATTCCAAGGAAGATATCATTTATAGGCTGATGTATCTTCCTACTTGCTTTTTTTTACGGAATTACTGTAATAAAAAAAACTAACTGTTTACATTTTCTTAAGAAAAAGTGATTCATGCTGCTTGTGGATAGTTGCTAGGGTGTTGCTATGTGATTTCTAGCATATTCTGAGTGGTTGCTAAGAAATGATTGTGGTTTCTAGGGTGTTACTATGTGTTTTAGGGTATTGTGAATGGTTGCTAAGGACTTGCTATGTGGTTTCAAGGGTATTCTAAATGGTTGCTAATGAATTGTTGTGGTTTCTAGGGTGTTGCTGTGTGTTTTTTGTGTATTGTGAATGGTTGCTATGGAATTGTTGTGGTTTCTAGGGTGTTGCTCTGTGTTTTTTGTGTATTGTGAATGGTTGCTAAGGAATTGCTATGTGTTTTTTTGTGTATTGTGAATTGTTGCTAAGGAATTGTTGTGGTTTCTATGATGTTGCTATGTGTTTTTTGTGTATTGTGAATGGTTGCTAAGGAATTGCTATGTGAATGGTTGCTAAGGAATTGTTGTGATTTATAGGATGTTGATATGTGTATTTTGTGTATTGTGAATGGTTGCTAAGGAATTGCTATGTGGTTTCAAGGGTATTCTAAATGGATGCTAAGGAATTGTTGTGGTTTCTGTGTTGTTGCTATGTGGTTTTTGTGTATTGTGAATATTCACTAAATAATTGCTATGTGGTTTCAAGGGTATTCTAAATGGTTGCTAAGGAATTGTTGTTGTTCCTAGGGTGTTTCTATGTGGGGGGTTTTGTGTATTTTGAATATTCACTAAGGAATTGTTGTGGTTTCTAGGGTGTTGCTATGTGTTTTTTATAAGGTATTCTTAGTGGTAACTAAGGAATTGCTATGCGGTTTGAAGGATATTCTGAATTGTTGCTCAGGAATTGTTGTGGTTTCTAGAGATGTTGCTATGTGTTTTTTGTGTATTGTGAATGGTTGCTAAGGAATTGTTGTGATTTCTTGGATGTTGCTATGTGTTTTATTGTGTATTCTGAATATTCACTAAGGAATTGCTTTGTGGTTTCAAGGGTATTCTAAATGGTTGCTAAGGAATTGTTGTTGTTCCTAGGGTGTTTCTACGTGGGGGGTTTTGTGTATTGTGTATATTCACTAGGGAATTGTTATGGTTTCTAGGGTGTTGCTATGTGTTTTTTTGTAAGGTATTCTTAGTGGTAACTAAGGAATTGCTATGCGGTTTGAAGGATTTTCTGAATTGTTGCTCAGGAATTGTTGTGGTTTCTAGGGTGTTGCTCTGTGTTTTTTTGCCTATTGTGAATGGTTGCTAAATAATTGCTGTAGGGTGTTGCTTTGTGTTTTTTATTGTGAATGACTGCTAAGCAATTATTATGTGGTTTCCAGGGTGTTGCTATGTGTTTATAGTGTATTCTGAATGGTTGCTACAGAATTGCTATGTGGTTTCTAGGTTTGATAGGCTTTTGTAGCTTGTTCCTATGCAGATTCTAGAATATTCTGGATGCTAGATGGATCTAGTATATCTAGTTGCTATGTGGTTTCTAGGGTAATCTGAGTGGTTGCTATATTGAACCTAGAGTATACTAGGGTGGTCTTTACGGACTTTCTATGTGGGATTTCTAGGTGGTTGCTATGCAGTTTCTAGTGTACTCTAAGTGGTTGCTAGGGAGTTGTTCAGTGGTAGCTAGACAATTCTGAGTTATAGCTATGTAGTTGCTAGGGAGTTGCAGTGTGGTTGCTAGAGTGTTCTGAGTGCTTGCTAGGAAGTTGTGGTGTGGTTGTTAGGGTGCTCCGGGTTGTTTCTTACTGACCCAGGTCACCAGAGCCCGTCCTTAAGTCTGAGTATGAGCAATAATGACAGTGATTGTAGCCTGTAAGGTGTCAGAACTAACCACATGATAATCTGAACGAGTCTCATGGTGGCCTCATTCAGAGCATCGAAGAACTCCAGCAGGATCCGGCCTCTTTCTCCCATCTTGCCGATGACCAGGCCGAACGTCACACAGAATACGATCAGACCGAGAACATTAATGCCATCCGAATATGAGCCCACAATTTTGTAGTCTTTGGTCAAATTCTACAGCAGAAAGAAGCCAAAAATGAATACATACATTCTCCATCTTTACCATTCATTTAGTCTTCATCTTGCTCTCACCTGTGCAACTGTTGAAATAATGGTGGTGAACGGTGGAAATGTAGTTGTGTTACTTGTGTTCACGTTGGTTTTCGATGCTTCAATCTCTTTGCGCTGCGTCTTATACTAAAACACAGATTATATTTATTTAAACTAAATATTATAATTGCATGAATTAATTTAAGTTAAAACTATATTTTACCTGCTGAAAACAGGCTTGCACAAGGTTTTCAGGAAACATATTCCTATGAAGAAACGAGTTAAACAAACCACTTGGTTAAAGTGCTTTATACAAATTCAAGATCATATTATTGGTATCACTTTTTACTATTAAGTAGTTGCTCACTAGAGTACATATTACTAGCATACCTGCAGTTCATTAGAACTTATAAAGCATATTAATGCCTTATTCTGCATTACATATTTTTATATTTTTGCAAAATTCATAGTTAACAGTGATTAATGGTTCCCAAACTAAAGTGTAACCAAACCAAGTGATTATATTATATATAAACCATACCTAAAATGATCATATCATTGCACAGATTTGTTATTTATTGCATTGAATGTTATGCATTTTTAAGTTTTACAAGGGGTTGTGAACTGAGAAACCAAAATATATCATTTAATGACGTTGGTCAACAACTGCTTTGTTTCTTCTTACAGATCGCTTGATATGTATTGAGTTATTTATGCGTTTTTGACCTACATCACAGCAGCGTTTACTTCCGACTCTACAATCCACCAGCCATGCCAGTTCAAACAGAGCACTCTGATGAGGGCTTATTACTTCTAAATTATGATTTTTTAATGTAAAAACGTTGTAAGTGCATCTCAGAGAACAGTACAAAATAAAAAGCAAAGGCCGTTCATGACCTTTTTAAGTGTATATACATATGCATATTATGTATTTGTGTATATTATTATTTTTAATGCAACATAGGTATACCAAAGTGTGCAATTTTTACCTAACCAGGTCCAGTAGGGTGTCAACAGTGGTCACATTCGGAGTGCTTCCTGCTCTCTCGATATTATCAGCACTCTGAGTCACCCCGGGTTTAATTGTCGTCACAAGAACGATCCCTTTTAGGCACAACACCATTGTTACATAATCAGAATTTATGTTTTTAAAGTTTATTGATGTCATGTTTATAGGACTCACCAAGAATGACAGCAATGATGGTAGTGGAGAGGTAATAAACCACCGCACGAAGACCGATCCTGCCCGACACCTCAGAGTCCAGCGCTGCCACTCCTTCACAATAAAAAGCCAGAAGTTAATACCACTTATTCATTCTCCAAAGAGCAAACTTGGCCCACTTAACAAAGCCAGCAAAGAATGTTAAACAATGCAAGTTACACTGCAACAAGACAGCTCTGTGGCAACAGTTTTCTCTGCAAAGGTTCAGAAGTGCAGTAGACATGAGGTTTCAGGCATTGTCAATAGCATAAATTCTTATCCTTGGATCATTAGGTTTGCCAAAGGGGCATGCATTTACTGTGATGTGCACTGTATATATTGCCATATTATAGTATGCAATCAAAATGAAATTATTGCTGATTATTGCTTGAGTAATTACTGTAAGAACTTTACTGCCTTTATGCCCAGAAATGATAAGAATGGTGTACAAAACATACACATACTGTACATATTTATCCAATAAAATATTTGTCTATGCTATGCGAGTGTTTCCTAAAAAAGAAGAGTTCATAAACCCTGACAATTTGTGAGGAAATTGTACCTTTTGTGATATAATTACAAAATGTAAAATTAAAATACATTATTGTGAATTAAAAATAATTAAAATAAACTACCTGAGTATAACCTCTAACCAACATCAAAGAACATGTGAATGATTTGTTGAATTATTTAAATATTAACTCAATGGGGTTTAAACAGCAATGTAATGCTGATTCTGTTCTCAATTTAATCTAATATTTAATGTTGTTTTTTTCCCTTTATGTCACAAAGGAGAACCAATAAAATGATTGACTATATTTTGAGACAAATGTCTTGCTGATGTTTTTTAGTTTTGGTAGAAAGCAACAGTTCTTCAACAACAGAAGGATTTGAAAGTATGGTCTTTGGGGTAAAAAGCACAATAGTTTTAATAATGACACAATAATTAACATGATAATAAATAGCTTGACTTTTCCCTTTCTTGACATGCTATGCTTAGATTCAGGTGGTAAATATCATATGTGACCCTGGACCACAAAACCAGTCTTAAGTCGCTGGGGTATATTTGCAGCAATAGACAAAAATACATTGTATGGGTCAAAATTATAGATTTTTCTTTTTTGCCAAAAATCCTTAGGATAGAAAGTAAAGATCAAGTTCCATGAAGGTATTTAGTCAATTTCTTACCAAAAATATATTATTCCTAATTTTTGATAAGTAATATGCATTGCAAAAATCTTCCTTTGGACAACTTTAAAGGTGATTTTCTCAGCATTCAGATTTTTCTGTACCCTCAGATTCCAGATTTTCATATAGTTTCATATAGCTGTATCTCGGTCAAATATTGCCCCATCCATCCAAATCATACATCAATGAGAAGCTTATTTATTCAGCTTTAAGGTCATGTATAACTTATGTAACACTTATGACCGGTTTTGTTGTCCAGGGTCACATCTAGTAAGTTAGGTGTCCACCAAAAATATTAATTTTATAAATATTTATTAAATATTTATAAAATAAGTAAATATTTATTTTATTTCAAGTAAGGAAATGTTTTTATTATCATTTATATTGTACTTTGAACTATAATAACCCTGCTTGGCTGAAAGAAATGTTTAGAAGTCATAAATATATATGACTGTATATTTATATATGAGTGTGTTTCACATATTTCATGATTTTCAAGTATAATAAAATATAAAAGTGTTGTTTTTTTCCCCCTGAAATATTCAGAAATTCTATGTGATTGAAAAAGTGAGAAATGCCTGGCAGGGCTGCGTTTAATCTTTCATGGGTGGACCCTCGTCCCTGAAGGTGGCCCTGGACACTGGTAATATAAAGGGAACATTTACAACCTCAGAATTTTCACAGCCAGTCATAAATGGAGATGTGATTGGCTGAGGAGAGAGAGCGATACCTGTTATCATGCTGGAGACGATGAGAGGCAGGATGACCAGCTTTAGCATTCTCATCAGGATTTCTCCTGGGAAGCCAAAGTACTGTTTCTCCAGCTGAGACAGAGAGGTGTAGTCCCGCACCAGCACTCCTAGAGCGATCCCTGCAGACAGAAAGACAGAAAGCACGTTAAGCTTGTCTCTCCTTTAATCTACACAAGCTCCAAAACAAGCCAGTCTGAATGTACAGACCTACATACAAGAGACTTCAAATCTGTAACCTCGATGACATTTCGAATGAGAATAGCTAGCTGTGAATGCTTTGTGATGTTCAAGGCACAAATAATATTCCCAGATGTGCTGAATTAGCTGCAGCTGTTAGTCTAATAAAAAGATTTCAGACAAATGTGTCGTTTTGAGTTCTAGATGATCTCAGATTCGTTCGTCTATGAAGATGGATTTGGATATAGTCAGTTATATCACATAAACTAAAAAGCTTTCCAATACGCTTAATGAAAATTGGGGGACTGCACTGCAGATACAGCAAATAGCATTTATATTTATGTGTCTGTTTCCAACCCCCTTCTACAACATTATTTTCGAAACGCTGCAGACTTTTAACCAAAATCAGATCAAATATGTGCTGATATGCAGCTCTCGTTATTGTCATTCTTTAATGCCTTGTAGTGAACATTTTTTTAGATGATATATAGCTGTTAAAATAATATAATATAATGAAATAAAAGGCCACTTATGTGTACTTAAAGAGACCAGTTTCATCCCTTTCTTTAATCCAATAAATAATAAGTCATTTTAAAATGTTCAGTTCAAAATGCACTTTAAATCATTATGTTTTAATAATCTTTCATCATGCTTTAAAGCAGTACACTTATTCTGATGTCCTGACTTAACATACTAAAGCAAAAATAAAACATGTAACATGTAAGCTAATATTTTATAATTTATCAAACTGCAACTGTACATATGATCACAGACAATTATGTAATTATGAAATTATATATAAAAATCCTAGTATTTTTGTACTAAGTATGCTAAAATCCACTGCTTTTTCACAAGGGATGGCTTCACAAATATTTGTATATCTAAAATGCAATGCCATGTCTGATATTCCCACTTTCAAGTGCACATCCCGAAGACGTCTTGAATGTTTTTTAACGAGGTCAAACCAAACCCAGGTGACCACGAGTTCCACAGTCCGTTATATAATCTCTGTTACATCTGTAACATATCTTTATTACATCTTAGCATCATGATGACTTTAGTGCTTATGATTGAGTAAATAAAATAAAAGAAAGAGTGATTGGCTTGACCTGCCCTTTTGTTTTTACTGTAGGTGACTGCACAAGCTTGCGTGGCATCAAAAAATGAACAAACATGGCCATTTAAAATAAAAAAGAAAATACAATAAAGAAAAACAAGCTGAGAATTGAGAGTTGGTTAGACATAAAACATTAGACACTATTTTTTTTAAATATAAATATGCAATCAAAATAACATTATTATAAATATTATGACAGCAGTATTGCATATTTTATAAAAAAATATATATTAATTTTATTTAAAAATAGCACATGCCGCGTCACTGGAGTCAAGGCTTTTCTCATAGTCTTGTCATTACATATAGTGTATAATCTATGAGTGCTGCTTAATTGCCTCACCGATTAGCTCAGAAATGCCTAATAGAGCAATAGTGAGGTTTTTATTGGACAGCCTATAAGTTTTAAAGCTTTAAACCATTAATGTTGTGATGACTAAGCCCTCGCGAAGTGGCCAGTTTGTGGCGAGGCACATAACTACTAATTTATGATTATTTACAATGCTTCTTTTTCAAGAATTGTACACATTTGCTATTATAAAGTGGTTGTCGCATATACACTTCTGCACAGAAACACAGGGGAGAGGTGGCATTCTCATCTCAGTAACTGTAAAGCTATACATTTTTTTGAGAAATACCTCATCAAAACTGTATTAAATTATAACATGTCATGAAAACTGGCCTCAGGATGCAAAAAACTAAAAAACCGCACAAAATTAATGCTGGCATACATCGAGACAATGAGCATATTTTTCAAATGTTTTTAGAAACACACAGTTCAGTTATGGACATTTTGTATCACATTTTACTATGTTTTATGGCATGCTGAATTGTTTTGTATTTCATTGTTTTAATCTAATTCAATCTGATTTCCCAGCCTGGCCAAACTGGGAGACCAGCAACAATCTTGAGCTGTTTAGCATGTTTTCTAGCATTTTACAATAGACTACAAATATTTCGTAGAAAATATTCTGCAGTGCCAACAGAGTATGAGTCCAAACAGCTGATAAAAACATCACAAGTAATCCTCTCCACAGATAACATCTTGTAAACTGAAATCTGCATTGCGCAAGCAACAAATCCTCAATTAGGTGTTAGTGTTTTATTATTAAACTGATGCTTTTGACCAAATTCCATATCCATAATAATGTCTCCTCTAGTGAAAAAGTCCAGCTGTTGTCTCTCACATTTAAACATTTGTTTAGATCTGCTTTGTCTTCTAAATTATGCTTGATCTGTTCATATTACTGTCATGACAGAGATTAAACGACCTTTCACTGGAAAAATCTGTATTATGGATAAAGGTCACATATTTTAACATGTAAACAATGGTTAATAAAGTGGAAAAAGCCTTAAGGATGAATGCAAACATCCAGTTTCCGCTTCACGGGACGTTAACTGATGGACTGAATGGTTATTGTGATGTTTTTTATCAGGTGTTTAGATTCATGATGACCATTGGTGGGCCGGTGATGTACAGTAATGCAATTTCTCATCTCAGAGCAAATTATAAGCAAATACACATTTTTGTGTGAACTATTCAACACATGTCCCATCTAACCATTAACTATTAGCTTTAGGAAAAGCTTAAAAACCGGAGTAAAGTGTGACAACTAGCCCCAACCTCTACACTATTAGTGAGATGAAACATTGTACTGTGTCATACTAGAAGTCTGGTCACGTTTCTCTGTGGCAGTAGTAAAATATCTAGACGCGCGCGCGCACACACACTAATCAATGCCTTCATTCATCACGTTAACCCATCAACACACCTGCAGATATGTGCAGCTAAAAGCAACAAACATACACCTTAATTGCCTTTATTGTCAAACCAGCCATTGAATGCTATGTTAACGGCGACGCAGATCCACCAGACACGAGAAGACAAACCAGCAGCACTGGATACATAATTAACGCCGTGAGACCTGAAAGAGCACAACGACGAGGCGAGAGAGATGTGCGATGCGGAGAAATGTGGCGCTCCAGCCCATCTTACCCAGTATCACCGAGGTAATGGTTGCTATGAGGATCCAGTTCCTCTTCAACAAGCCCTTCACATCCCTGCCTCTCCTCTCTTTCTTCCCCAGCATATCCATGACAGACGGGCACACGGGTTACACGGGAAGCCGAGTGAATCTGGCGAGGCTGCAGTCCCGGAGAGCCGGTGGAGAATGATGCGAAGCTGCTGTTGGGAGGGGGATGTGATCTGCTGCCGCTTCCCTGTCTGTGCCAGAGTCTCTTGATAACCTTTGATCGCTCGTTTATTGCAAGCTGACCTCTGATTTACCGTCATGTCTTCCCACAGGACTATAAATATATTAGAATTTGTAAAGCATTGATGTGTGCTGATGTTGCTACACGTGATTATTTAGTTACAATATAAACATGGAATTATTTCACTCAATAGCCTAGTTAAACATTGCAAATCTTCTTATTATTGAATGTGTAAGTAGGCTACTGTTTGCTCAGATTAACAATTAACACTCAGATTAAGCGGAAAGCACGTTCACACGTTTGTTTTTTTCAAAAACTGTGACTTTAATGTGTTATTGTTATTGAGGTGATGGTGTTCATGCATGCATTCAACTCCTGCTTAAATGAATCTGTAAACATAACCTACTAAAAATGGATGTTTTTTGATGAAAATACATTGGTAACACGGGTTCATTGGTTAATTTTGGTTATCAACATTAGTAAACATGAACTAAGAATGAACAATGCACTGTAAAAAAA
This sequence comes from Enteromius treurensis, assembly GCA_032275025.1. Lineage (NCBI taxonomy): Eukaryota > Metazoa > Chordata > Actinopteri > Cypriniformes > Cyprinidae > Enteromius > Enteromius treurensis. The sequence goes on from JAUCMU010000143.1 coordinate 17,663,295, forward strand.
TCAGAAAAATGTACGGTAAAAAACTGGCAGCTGTGGTTGCCAGAATAAAACTTATACAGTTTACAGTTAAATACCGTAATTTCTATTTCTATTCTCTGTGTCATTCACACAAACACTAACCATGAATTAATAAACTGATATGTGCAATAAGCATTAATTTAACGACATTACATGTAACATACAACCCTAACAGAACTGATACAAAAACAACTAAGAAGAAAAAAACATCAAATTCAAACTAAATTTACAGGTGTTTCCCTGTAAATTTAACATGAATTTACCATTAACCATTTAACGGGTTTGTAAAATACTTGCAGATAATATAATATCAATTAATTAAAGGTGTGCTTTCCTGACTGATTCTGAACTGTTTTTATAATGCGCTTTGCAATGTCAAATTCAAAGTCATTATGTTTTAATAAAGCAATACATTTATTTTGATATGTTGACTGTCATACTAAAGAAAGTGTAAAACACTTTTCTTTTTTTTTTACTGCACTTAAATCCAAGTGGGTCAAAAAGCACTCTATTGCACATGTAAATGTATATTAATGTACAGTGTTGGACTGGTTACTCTAAAAAAGTAATATATTACTCATTGCTAGTTAACTCCTTTCAAAAGTTAGATTGTTATTTTACTTATTACTTTCTGGCAACAGTAATCAGTTACACTTGCATGATTTTCTTCACGCCCCCCAAAAGTAACTCATCTTTCACATTAAATTATTTTAAAATGTTTCTGTTAACGAATGTTAACTGCCTCATGATTTGATCAAAATCCACACTGAATTGCAGTCAGAAGTTATTACAAACATGCCTGATAGTTAAAGTACAAGTAGAAGTGTTGTATTTATCTCATAAGTGGTCATGTGTAGCCGAGGGATAATTGTAATTTCTCCGTTACAGTTATATTTCATAATGTATTTTACCATGTAGGTTTGTAAAAAAAATATTTCAATGTTGATTTTAAATCAGCGGGGTTGAGACGTCAAAAGTAACTAAACTGTTTATTGATGGTAACTACTGAAATCGTATGCATTACTTGTTACTGCAAAAAGTAATATTACAAGTTACTTGTTGCTAATTACTGTCCGGCCAAACTGAGCTATCGGGGGAGAAGAGCCTTGGTGAGAGAGGTAAAGAAGAACCCAGAGATCACTGTGACTGAGCTCCAGAGATGCAGTCGGGAGATGGGAGAAAGTTGTAGAAAGTCAACCATCACTGCAGTCCTCCACCAGTCGGGGCTTTAAGGCAGAGTGGCCTGACGGAAGCCTCTCCTCAGTACAAGACACATGAAAGCCTGCGTGGAGTTTGCTTAAAAAAAAAAAAAAAAACAACTAAAGGACTCCAAGATGGTGATAAATAAGATTCTCTGGTCTGATGAGACCAATAACTTTTTGGCCTTAATTCTAAGCTGTATTTGTGGAGAAAACCAGGCGCTGCTTATCACCTGTCCAATACAGTCCCAACAGTGGAGCATGGTGGTGGCAGCGTCTTGCTGTGGGGGTGTTTTTCAGCTGCAGGGACAGTACAACTCGTTGCAATCGAGGGAAAGATGAATGCGGACAAGTACAGGGATATCCTGGACCAAAACCAGCCAGAGCCCTGATTTAAACCCAATTGAGCATTTCTGGAGAGACCTAAAAATAGCCGTCCACCAACGTTTACCATCCAACCTGACAGAACTGGAGAGGAGGAATGGCAGAGGATCCCCAAATCCAGATGTGAAAAATCTTGTTGCATATTTCCCAAAAAAACTCATGGCTGTATTCGATCAAAAGGGTGCTTTTACTAAATACTGAATACTTAGGACCATGTGATATTTCAGTTTTTTTCTTTTTTTAATAAATCTGCAAAAATGTCAACAATTCTGTGTTTTTCTGTCAATATGGGGTGCTGTGTGTATACATTAATAATAAAAAAAAAAAACTGTGCATATTTGTAAATAAATGACTTTAGCAAATGACTGCAATGTAACAAAGACAGACAAATGTAAGGGGGTCTGAATACTTTCTGCACACACTGTATACAGTACCATGTGTTTTGAAAAGAGCACCCCTGATAATGATGTAATTAAAGAAAGAATTTAAGGAATCTGGCTGTGTAAACACTGTAGATAGGTCAGCGTCTGTGTCACGCTGTCCTGAATTTAATACCAACAGGAGAAAGTGTGTGAAAGCCTGAAATTGGCTCCATACACGGGACAAACATAAACCCGCACGCTCTCATGTCTCTCTTACCCAGCGTGACCCGGTTGAGGCTACGGATGTCGCTGCATTCTTGGAGAGTTTTGTCCAAGGGAATGCAAATCTACCCCATCATTAGCTCTCCAGGCAATTAGCAGCCTTAACGATGCCTCTGTTCGGGAAGATCTCTCTTAATTACTGCGGCCTCTCGAGACTCTGGCTGCTCTGCGCTGTTGTTGAGTTTTTTTATGTAATCACAGAGGAGACGGCAGCCACATTTCCCTCCCCTCAGAACCTCAATTAATCCAACATGTTAGCAAGGATCCCGACTGCTCTCGTTAGCATCACCCGAACAGAAACAAACTAGATTCACACAGAATCACTGTACTTCAGAGTTTTTTTTTTTTTTGTTCCGAATGAAGGGGAGATATTGCAAAGAAATTGTTCCATTTATAGAAATGTTAATTGATAAAAAACAATTCATTAGGATGAGCTATACATACTGTACTGAATCATCACAGCTGTTTATTATTCGTTTTAATACAGTTGGAATGCTGTATTAACCAATCCGATTCAAAAACAGAAACTATCAATTTCAGTTACAGTATATCTTCATTGTACTACACTATTGGGATTTTAATTATCAAACAATGTCAAACAATCAGAGGTAAAATAAAATGAGGGGTGGGAATAGATTAATTTTTTTAATGTAGATTAATTTTGAAATTAATCTTGATTAATCTAGTTTATCAATCTAGTGCTACCGGTGTTTTAATTATCAAAATTAAACATGGGTTTACTACAAATAAAAAACATACAGTAATAGCTAAACTAAAGTAACCACACATTAACATGGTTTTGCTGGACTAGCCATTTAGCTTCACCATAGTATTTGTGATTATACTAATAATTGTAATCAATCTGAAACACTATAGCAATGCACGCACACAGAGCGCGTGATCACCTCTGTAATAAACACAGAGGTGTTAGTCCCGTCCGAAATGGTACATGAAAATCACGGATGACAGGTGATAAAAATCTGAACTCACACATACAGTAGTTTAGAAAACTAGTCCCGTCCGAATAGGGCTACAGTACAATTCGGCTACGTATACATCCGCGCTAAAATATCAAGGTGAAAGTCATCATAGCTTGCGTAGCATAGACCCGTCTCATCAATAGATTAACGGCCTCATTAAGAGTCTCCCGTTAACGCTGATAACGGCCCACCACTCAATGACACATACATTTTTGGAAGAAATGTATATTTTTAACGCTTTCAATACTATACACACTAACCTGATTTTGCGAAGTGCAAGATGTCCCTGGGTCAACTGGGTCCCTGGTATAATATTGTGATTAACCAATCAGATTTGAAGAAACAATTTACAGTTTTTGTAAAGTTTAGGCTTACAATCAGTGTTTGGTGCTTGTACATTGCCAGTCATCTATAACTAAACACATAACTATACTGTAAGGACTATAACACATAGTCTTTTGCAAAATATATATATATTTTTTTGTCATATATTTTTATTTATTCTACAATATTTGTATAATATATATATATATACAAATGCATGAAAGTTGGTCATCACCTTATACTTATAAAGCAATTTTTAAAAAAGAGATTTACAGTATTAAAGGGAAATGATCTGCCAGCTGTTGCCAAACGGCAGAAAGACCAACCTTCACTGGACATCAAAGTCATTTTTATAAATTAACATGATTCACTTAAGCACCTGACTATTCCACAATTATTAACAGCTTGGACCTGGTTCTGAACCTTTTTTTGTTTAGTTTTTTTGTTTTTTCAAATAAATTAAGGGAAGGAAAGGCAGGGAGGGTAACTCTGCGAGATAAAAATAGACATGGTTCAGCTGACTGGGAAAGTGAAAGTATTTGTATCTCAAATAAAAGGCAGGTTTAGGGGAGTCCATGTTTCCATGTTGACATTTGTTGGCGTTTGCCAAAAATCCATTAGCTCGACTTCCTTTTGCTTCAGCAAGAGGAAACTTAAGGAGATGTGAGAACGGAAAACTGGCAAACTGGTCAACCGGTTTTACGCATTTAGATACATAGTAACAGCTTTGCAATGTTAACTGCACAGTAACACTGGATAAACTGATCCTCCTGCTGCTCTTATTATTAACAAAGCGAAAAGAATCTGTGTCTGCTAGTCGTGATTGTTACCTAACAACACACCTGACCTGCAGCTATAAGCTTTTAGTTTCTGTAAGCATCAGTCACAGAATAGGGCCATCAGTGACTGGTCTGACTGGTTCAAACTGGCCAACTTTCCCCTCATATTGCATGTTTTCACAATGACCAATCTAATGACATTTTTATTTCAAATGAGGCATAGTGATATTTTATATTACAAGAACAAATCATACCATAAGATTGGCATGTAAACTATTACAGGAACCAGTTTCTACTGAAAAGCCAGTAATCCAGGATCTGGATGGAATGAGTGGTGTTTTGGTTCTGAATGAGTCTTCAAGTGTTGAATCATTGATGCACTGAAATAAATTCTAGAATGAATATGAAAATCGAAACTAGAGCTGCATGATTCTGCTTATATTTTCAACCCTTTTTGTCTTTCATAATAAAATTTAAATGTATTCTCAAGCTCCGACTATCACCCGATGTCTCTAGGTCGGTATTGTGAAAGCAACCTTTTACACTCAAAACCCAAAATAATCTGATCAGGAACTGGCCAAGGCTGAGAGACGGTCAAAAAAACATTTGCGTAGTTACAACCATTTTACATCCAAGTGAGGGGGTGTTGGTGTCTGTGAAAGAGAGAACGCATAAAGCTGCCTTTTTTGAACGGTACATTGGCAGTCAGTTTAAACTTGAGAAGGTCAGAGGATTTCTGAGAAAACGCTAAAGAGCCAGTGAAACCTGACAAGCCAAACATAAGATGTTAGCACCTATCACTACAAAGTGAGTTTGGGGATAGTGGAACGGTACAAGCCCACAAAACCCATCAAGAAGATATTTCACAGCGAAAGCAAAAGAAAAGGGTTTTTTTTATAAATGAAAACACCCAAAGGTTTTTTTTTACTAATAATTCATTTTGCACTAATTATAGCTGCAGAAAATACACAGGATGGACGAACTGGAATGTAACTGTATTTAAAACATAACTAATTCAATCAAATTTGATTTCCTAAATACTGTGTACTGGATTAAACAATCATTCAAATTTTAATCCAATTGCATACTGAATCATTTAAGTTTTGCTACATTTCCTGAACAGAATCCAATCAAATCATGACTTGAACTATAGATAGGCCATATGCATTGTTTCAAAGCAGCTTTATTTAATATGTTCATCCCATGCAGCTGCATTTAGCAGATTAGAGCTGGCCAATTGTGAAACATTTTGTGATGATATAGTCACGCAGTTGAGGTTTGCTAAAGCCTATAAAGGTTTCAACCCACTGTAATTTCAAGTTTACGCTTTATGTAAGTACTTTTGTATTGCATAGCATAAATGAGAACGCATTCAAAATATTGCTTATTTTGCATAAGTATCATTAAAATATCGCCACATAGCATAATTTTTTTAATTCTTTTCAACTCTGGCATCAATCATTCTTCTCAGAGGCCATTCTGAAACGCTTACAGAAAGCCTATTCTGTTTCCTTCAGAGTAAAAACTGAGTGACCAGACAAAAAGCTCTCTGACTGAAATAGCATGCAAATGAGGATATTGAAACTGAACCGAACCCTAGATATTCGCTGCAAGTATCACATCCAGTGCTTTGAGATATGTCAGAACGCCTGGTTGTGCAGTCATTACTGCTCCTGCAGCCACTCACATATCTCCATGGCCTATAGAAGTCAGAAAGCATGCCACGTTCAAACTGAAGGATCATCTCCTGTTTTGCAAAAAGTGTCTTTCACCACATATTATTATCAAAAAGATTTCCTAAATCAAAACACATCCTGTGTAAACAAGTAGGCTAAGTTAGTCTTGAGTGTAGCCAGGGTAAAATGCTGTGTATTGTGCACATATTTACCCGGAGGAAAAAAATGTGAAACCTTTAATAAAGTTGAATAATTATTTATTTTCACAAAGCCAACACCTTGTGTGACTCATCATGGGCTAAAAAGCTGTTTTTTCAAGCGCAATAGACAAGACGCCAATTCCAGCAGATCGGTGGGAAAGTTATTATATAGTTATATAACAGTTTTGAATGCAGTGAAGGTTTTCAGTAGGTATTTGTGTGCACGGCTATATTCCCAAACGTTGCCATCATTTTACTGGTGTTTTGGACTGAATCTAAACACATGTGGTGGAAGATGTGAATGAAGATTTCCGGTACAACAATACTACATGACATGATCAAAACCGCAGATGTGGCCTGGAATACTTGCTTACACTCACACACACACACATCAAAGTCATCCAACGGCTCTAAAATAGGCAGGATTTTTCCATATCTCAGTCTTCCTGAAGTGGAATATGCACTCACACACACACTTCACCCATGTGCATACAGTACTTGACTAACTTTTATACTAACTTTTCATGGGGTCTGAGAGCAGTTCGCAAGAATTTTAGCCTTTAAATGAGATTTAAAAAAAAAAAAACAGTTCAGAAAGTGGGCAGTTTCTTTTTCTAGCAGGCTTATACTGAAAATACTGATGACAATAATAATACATTCACTGCGGTGACATGATAATAATTTAAGAAATATACAGTATCACCAGCCCCAGCCTTTAGTTCTTGCTGTGGAAGTGAAATGGGTATCAAGAACTGTGAAATGTTTTTGACAGCCGAAAATACACATCCCCCTCCCATCACCACACACTCATATGTGACTTTAAAGTCTAACTCAGAAAAAGAATGTCAGACACTTTTATCCAAATCTATCTGACTTAAAGTACACCGCATTTCAGTTCATGGCCTTGGCACTGGTAACATCTTAGCCACAAATAATGTGACCGGGGTGTGTCATGAGTTTAGATCACGCTACAGACTTAGTATCAAGTACTGTATTACAATTACAAGGATTCAAAGTATGAGCCGTACAGTAATAAATCAATACACTAAGTCTATAGTATAGTTGCACACCCCAAACCTACCAAACATACTGTGCTTTTTCTCCCATGATCCACTCCCATGAGTAAGACACACCTGGCTAACACACACCCTGTCAGCACAGCACCACACTCATGCCACTGCTACACAATAACTCCCCGTTCTGGTTAAAACACGCCGGAATAAAACATTCCTCACATTCTTATCACATTCAGTGACAGTGAGTCAACACTGATACCTTCCATCCCATTACTGTTGAAGAAACATCAAACTACACGAGAAGAATAGAACTCAAAGGGCGTTGGGTGGAGATGAACAAAAGAAGACATGAGCTCAGTCTGAATAATGGTCGGTGTGTTGGTATTTGAAAATTTCACTGAATGATTTATTACAATTTTGCATTCCAATGGCGCCCAATTACAGCAGTTTTCAATATTTGGTATTTCTATCTTTATGACGCGAGTTACATAAGGCGGTTCACTCCTCAGGTATTATGTTCGATATGTTTTGCTGTCATAGAAACAAATATTATGATCATGACTCAAGAGTGGGAGGTATTCACAGGCTCTGCGTTCTGACAAGCATGACACATTCTTACCCACGGGCCACAAAAAGTTTTAAAAGAGTTTAAAATGATTGTTTAATAGGCTCCTATGGTGGTCCCTCACTTTACAAGCCATAGAATAATGTAGAACTGTCACGATAGCAACATTTCAGTAAAATTTTAGGATTCTTAAATGGAACAGTGAAAATATTCAATGCTGGAGCATTTAATTTTTTTTTTTTTTTTTAATTAATTAGTGAATTGCATTACATTAAATTGGATTTCCATATAACTAACATGCTTTAAGTTTTAAAATGATAAATTTAAATACTAAAAATCACACTAAAAATAACATTTCAAATTAAACTTAATTCAAATTAGATGTTGAATTATAGATTTAAATTAAATTAAATGACATGAAATATTAAATTTAATGTTAAGAAAACAAAGATTAATTACAAATAAATATTAAATCTAATAAAACAAAATATGTATTTATATTTAAAACTTTAACCCCTGGTTACACAGACAAGGCTTAAGCCTAATCCTAGACTAAAATGTAAATCTGACCTGTTTTAAATGAAAGGAACTTGCACTGACTGGTCTTAAAACATGTCGGTACCTTTGTTTTGTCTTAAGATGCATACCAATAATGCTTTTTTCTATGAGATGTTTATATAAAATTACTTAAATGTCCTAATTGAACTATAGCCTAATCTTGGTTTAGGCTAAGCCCTGTCTGTGAAACCGGGCCTAAATGTAATCAAATTAAAGATCATATAGTAAATTGCAGTTAAAGTCTAATTATTCTAAATTCTAATTGGCATTTAAAATCAACTTAAATTCAAAATTATATTTAAAATTAAAGTTACAATTTTAAAACCTTTAAAAAAAAAAATGAAGTCTCAATCCAAGCCCAGTGTGCAAGTGTCTATATTGAGCTTTCCAGACACAGTCATAGAAACAGGACTGCACTTTTCTATATTTGCAAACACAGCCATGAATTCAGAACTGACTCCTCTAAACTGACTCAATAGCAACAATAAGCAGTGGTTAAACACGGTCATAACTTTTTGCAAAGGAAGTGGTTAGAGAAGACCCAGTTTTTGGTAAAGTATGGCTGCAATCCAGCACAAGTTTTAGGCCTCAATTACAGAAAACATGGAGTAGATTTTGCCCTGAACAGAGAAACTGTGGTGAAGACAGACATACGCCATCATTACGACTACCATATTATCCTGTTTACTGCCTTTAAATAAGAGCGCAGACAGTCTTCAACTGCTACAAAACAGAGAGACGGCACACAGGAAATGTGGTAAGAGACACAGAAATCCAGCAACAAGATACCACATTGTGCACACAAACAACTGAAAGCACTAGAAATGAAGAGCACAACCACTCTCCGTCATCCACAGAGAGAGAATGCATCTTTATACAGAGAGTGACACGCTATATGCCGCCCTTATATGGAGATGGTTTGGGCGTGAATTATGCAAAATAACCCATTTTAAAGATGCACTCACACCTAACTTCACAGTAAAGTCAAAATGCAAACTCATGCAAAGAAGTGTCTCACCTTCGGAAGTTCAAGTCTGATGCACTTGCAAATTCATAAAGCAAGATGATGCTTAGTCAACGAAAACGTTTACCTCGCTTGACCTTTTTGTTTGTAGATGGTATATTTTTACATTTGGAATTTATTATTTGTGATTTATTATGAATTTAAATCCAACAGCATGACACCACATCCTTTTGCCAAATTCTTCACGCGCATGTGTGTGTGAACGCGCTTTTGTATAATCCAGATTATTCACCTTCAGAAGAAAAACAAATGCAAGCCTGTGCACCTCCTGTGGTTACTTTTGCTTGAGAACATTTTCTGTGGATAAAAGAAAAGATGTGCACGCAATTATGAATTGAAAGAGACACTCTGTCTCTTTCATCATCGGCAGCTGACAACAGATCATATCAGAGCAGGCAGTTTCCTGTGAATTTAAGCATGCGGTGCAAATTCTTGCTAAACCAGAGACTAGAAACATTGCATATTCTGAAAGCATCGAGAGAAAAAAAAAAAAAAAAGTCTAGTTTGGTGCCCACTATGAAATAACCCTCAGAATATGGAACGGTATGGAACAGTTGCTTTGTATGGGATGTTATTTTTTGGTTTAGTTGACTATCAAAACCATGATGGGCACTGTATACTTGCCTTGGTGGTCTCTGTACGCGGCTGATTTATTTTCCAGCTGACAGGGTTTTAGCGCAGAGACATGCACAATTATAAGACATGTTTGTGAATATTATGTCTTCCACGGCCTATTAGCACTCTGGGCATATCTGAATAAAGAAAGCGAGAATGCTTTATTCTCAAAGGAGTCTCAGGGGATGTTTAAACGACACTGTTTTCAACTAAAAATGGACAACTTTATGCATGCAAACTTTTGAAAATCGGTTTTGTGTTTAACCACTAAAGTGTAAGCCACAAAAATGTGAATTTGCATAAATAGTGTAGGCATATGCATATCATGTGTTGGCACAGTATTTGTTTACAAAGTGATAACCGCCAAACTACAGGCCTTCCATCAATAATACAGCGTTTTCGCCATTTCTGCAGATCAGTGTGAACAGATTTTTTTTTACAGCAGTGTCATCTATGCACAAAAAAAACTTTTCTGGCTTTAGTACATCAATGGTACAACATTCCAAATGGATATGAACCAAATCAAAATCACTGAGAAGTAGCCCAAGTGTAGCAATGACCCAGCAAATGAAATGTATACAAATAAATATTAATATTATTTCTTTTTAAATTTCCCAACTCTTTGATTTTCAGTTTTTCAAAAAAGGTCTCAGTTTGAAGTAAAGAAAACTGTCCAGCTTTTTTTGAATATTTAAAGGTTGCTGTTATTTTAAATATAATTGTTGCACTAGCCAGTTTTATTTTAGTATTATTTATGTGCTCATGTTTTTTTATTTATATAAAAAGAGCTTTATCACTTTTTCAGTTAGCAACATTTCTGATCATATTTTTTTTTTAATTGAATTATTATACATTTTTTAAATAAAATTAATAAATTAGTTTAAGTCAACCCTGCTATTGACATAGATTTGTTTATACTTGCTTATTCACATTATTGTTTACAGCGCCAAAAAGGCGCATACCCAAAAAAAACATGAATGAAAAGAATATGCATGTGTGTGTGTGTGTGTGGGTTTGGAGTGATGGAACCAGGATAAAACAGAGTAACAGTGAGAAGCTAAAATCGAGAGATGAGAAGAATTGCACAGGTGGAGACAATAGAGAGGTACAAAAGCTATTTCAATGGGTTCGGTCTATGCATAGACACGCAAGTACAGAAACATGCCTGGCTTTTTCCCATCAATTCAAAAGTACTGCTCAGTCATCATTCACATTCATTGCCCAGCCTCAAAACTGCATTCTGCTAAACCTACAGAGAGCTGTGCTGCAGCAACAATACAGGAGCAACTGGTAGAAACCAATGATTTTTTAGGGCAACTGTGTACAAGTCAGACATTTAATCATTTCTGAGGCTGGCCATGTGGGTTTGGACAGTGTTGACGCCTTAATCTGTAACTTTTTACATTATTCTGCATAACTGAATCCAAAACAGTCCAGTCTGTCCCAGAGCAAAACCCCATCCAGCATACAATAAAATCCATCACATACCCTGAAAATATAAAAACAACTGTGTGCATGCACTTATGAATCATAGGCTATTTAAAGACAACTATCAAGCAGAAGTATGCATCTAAAAATCAAGTGAGCTGCCCTACCTAGACAACATTTCTGAGCATCGTAAGAACACAAAATCAAGTGTTTCAAGTTACTGAATCTTTTAATGTGCATTACACTGTTTCTCATCATCTACACTCTTACCCATACAGCTTTCATTCTCTTGTAATATGTTTTAATATAGATTGACATCTAGTTATATTTTCACTTCAGCAATAATGTTAAGTGCTTTAAAACAAGATTTTGAAAAGTTTGAGTTGGAAATGTAACTTTCGGGTTTAGGCCACTGTGATAGTGTGAAGATGAATACTGTATGTGTGAACTTCCTTTAGTTTTACTGTTTCTTAAGTTTGTCTAGATTACTCTCTCTAATGTACAATATTTTGGTGCACTGTTTATCTACTAATGTGCTTTAAAAGAAAGAAAGAAAGAAAGAAAGAAAGTAAAGGGGGATTTAAGTGATGGAGAACTATAGACTCACTACTCCTTTGAATTAAGCTGCAGCGTTAAAGCTGTTGTGTTGACTCAAATGACACATTAGATCCATTTCATCACTTAAACAAGCTAAAACACACAGCTTTTCTTTATTCTCTGCGTATAATAGACATTACAGTCAGTAAAGCATCCGGGCGCGAGTGCAGCAGTGTCAGTGAACGACTGAAGGATGCTGAACTCATGCCATGTTTCTCGCGCCTCACCTGAAGCACACTAACGCACAGGATGAGTAACTTACATCACTTCTAAAAAAACACACACACACACCACCCAGTAACCGTACATATTTACTTATATTAAGGAAAATAAAGACTTACCTGGTAAATGGCTGGCGCGCGGTTAGAAGTAATCACAACTCTGCGTTTGGCACCTGTGCGGATGACGTCAAAGCACGCACGCGTTCAGTGCGAGAGCCAAGAGAGTCGCTGCTCTTCTGTCACAAACTCTGCCCGCTTCCTAAAGCCAACCTGATTGAGACACTTTCAGCGCGTCAGTTTTTAGGCTGCGCGCTCCATGTGACCAAATTCCCACACCGCCCAGTTTTTTTCTAACTTTTCCCGAGAATGTTTCCGCTTGCAGAGATGATGGGGCATCACATGCCACGTGTTGCTGTCAAAATAAAGGCTGGGGGTGGCACGCGAGGAAGTAGGTGGGATAAAAGAGAAATATGATTTTGTAAGCACATATTTGTAACATATTGTGAAAGTGCGCCACCTGCTGGTGGTGCTAGAATGAAGAAAATCGTATTTAACCTCAGTTTAAATTTAAATCGCTTTAAATTAAATCAATACTCTTAGCTAGGACTCTTTATAATGTTACAAAAAATGTATATTTGAATTAAATTATGTTGTTTTGAACGTCCTATTCATCAAAGAGTCGAAAAGGAAAAATATACATTTCTCAAAAATATTAAATACAGCTGTTTTCAACACTGATGATAGTCATTTTGAGGCCCAGATCATACAACGATTTCTGAAGGACCATGCCTAGAGTAATAGCTGCTGAAAATTAAAAAAATAATAATAATAATTCATAATAATAATACAAATAATAAAACTGTATTTTGATCAAATAAATGCAGCAATTATACAATATTATTATACATTTTAAAATGTTATTTAAAAACTGTATTTTGATCAAATAAATGCAGCAATTATACAATATTATTATACATTTTAAAATGTTATTTAAAAATAATAAAAAAACACAATGAAAAATAAGATTAATATTACAAATCTACTAAAACCTTATATGTATGTATATATATATATAGTCAACATTTGAAGTGGCTCAAAAAAAGTTAATCAAATTTGTTCTAAGACAAGAATACATTTTGGTTTTAGGACAACTTTGTTGAAAGGTTTTGATCCACTTAAAATGTTGACTACATTGTGTGTGTGCGTATATATATATATATATATATATAATCAGTACAATCTCAAACACACATATCAAGCAGTCTGGGTCAGCAGCACTGAGGTTATAAAAGGTTGTTCTGCTTCTGTGTTTTGGAAGATTAAGCTTTTATGACGTTGGCCTTTTCACCCATATATATCTGTCATCATGTTCTCAAGAGTTATTATTTCATTTCACGCAAATAGGTGTGTTGACTAATGAAAGACAGCATTGGAATAAAGCAGGTGCCGCAAGTCATTAATCTTCAGACTGAACTATGAAGAACATCACAGTGAAAATAACAAGCAAACCAGTGTTTTTCATTATTTATTTGATCATTATCAAAAATCTGTGATTACCTTACAAACTGAAATACATACTGCGTGTCAATAAAAATATATTATCTTTTTCCATTATTTGATAACTGGGTGATAATGATTCGACAATCTGTACAACAAAATGCAGTCAGCTACTTCAGCTCCCAGATAATTAAAAACAGACAAAGCAAGTTAATGATGGAATTCAATGAACGCCGGTATCTTCTACAACCATTTTTATAGCTAACATAAACCGTCAGTGAAAAGTCCTCCGGCTCCTGTCTTAAAACCTGTGCACATGTGCTTTGACATAATAAAAACAAGCTGACTTCATTTTAAGGTGTCATTTTCAACCTGTAAAATCATAAGAGCTCATGATTGATATGTAATATTTTAAGTTACTGTTTTAAGCAGAAAAACAAGAAAAGCATCACATAAACTAGTGCTGTCAAACGATTAATCGCATACAAAATAAAAGTTTTTGTTTACAATATATGTATGTGTTCTTTGTATATTTATTATGTATATATAAATACTCACACATACAGTATATATTTTGAAAATATTTAAATTTAAAATATTTTCTAAAATATTTTTGAAAACATTTATATATTTATACATATATAAATTATATATAAATATAAAAACAATTCTTAAATATATATACATGCATGTGATTGTATTTATATATACATAATAAACATACACAGTGTACAAACACATTATGTAAACAAAAAGTTTTATTATAAGTCTTATTAATCACGATTAATCATTTGACAGCACTAATATAAACATAGGTTAAGATATATTATCTGAAATTTTACCTTGTACAGTTTTGCCCAATAAAGTAAATTATTCTTGTTTAATAATGTTTACAGGAAAACAAGACAAAATACTGCCTGGTTTTTGTTTTTTCCACTGTAAATGAATATGCATGCAAATCATGATGTTCTTCAGGTCCTGCATTAATTAACATTTTCAGTTCAATATGGTTTGGGATGTTAATTTAAATCATTCATATAAAGTCAGAAACCATGTTTGAACCAGAGTTTGAAACCGCACACTTTCCCTGTCCTAAAGGTGATCATAATGTTGAATGAACCTAACACAGACAAATGAAACACCTGGCGACCACTGCGTTAAACGCTTTCTTGATAATGATTGCAATGACTGGTTATTATATGATGTGGCGAACAGCAAAGCCAGCGCAACAGATAAATGACAACTGAAAAAAGAAGACAACGAACAGTTTTAACCATGTCTCACATCCAGATCCTCAGGATATGTAGCGTTGGCAATGTTGCTACAAATCTGAAACCAAAACGGAGGTAAACTTTAAAAAGATGTTAAAACTGATAGATAAAGTCAACAGCATAATGCAGTGTGGCCTCATCACACGTGAGTGGACAAACCCATCTTTAAGACAAACTGTAAGGTGAGGAGTGCACATGCGTGGTGGAGGATGTGAAGGAGTTACTATGGTTTTATATTTGTGTTCGTGAGCAGGACCGTGTACAGTGGCAGTACAGACTGTATTTTGCATTGATCAGTGGTTGAGCCTGTAGTATCAGTGAACAAGAAGCTCTCAAACTGGTGCCACATAGTTGCCAGGGAATGTTCCAAAAGCTTGAGTCCTCTCAGACGTACCTGGCAGGAAAAGAAGAATACAAAGTAATCAAGAAACCAGCTGTGCTAGCACATGATGGTAAATGAGAGTACTGTAATGTGAGAATTGGCCGATAGAGAGCAGCACAAGCAAGGGCTTTGCACTGAGACCACACTTTATATCTATAATAGAACATTCATCTTTCAGTTTTGTTATATCATATTTTACAATATAGTTATTAGTTATTATATGCATTAAATTGACAAAAGTGACCCTAGAAAGGACATTTCTAATGTAGCAAATGGGTTTTAAGTTAAATAAATGCTGCAAAGAATATATAAATTTATTTAATTATAAATATATTTCCACAAATATGCAGCGACAAAATGTTTCTTGAGCAGCAAATCAGCGAATTAGAATTTCTGAAGGATCACGTGAGACTGAAGACTGGAGTAATGATGCTTTGATCACAGAAATAAATTACATTTTTAAAGTGTGCCAAAATAGAAAACGGTTATTGTGAATTGTTAGAATACTTTCCTATATTTTCTGATCAAATAAATACAGCATTGGTGAGCGTAACTTCCTTCAAAAACATGAAGAAAAATCTTATTACATATTACATATATAAATATAACATATTTTAGTTTTTCTGACACAGCTACAGTATGTTTAATTACATTTTTTGTCATGGCAGTCTTTTAATGTGTATGTGTATTCTATATAATACTGTAGGCCCTTAATATTATTAATGCTGACTTCATACTGTCCATATAATTCTGCACAACTACACCAAAATAACAAAAATGAAGTCAATTTAGCCATTGCAAAATATTTTTACTAAATATGAAATTTTAATATTAGCTGATAATCAATATGATACCAATATATTAGTTCCAGTTTATGTGTCTGTCAAACAATCCTATCCTGTTTAAGTGGGCAGTTTATGGCCAGAATGAGCTGTAAAGTGAAGCAAACTTAAAGGGCAATTACCTACAAACCAGCCGTCATCACACTTCTCTATGACCTGAACGATGTCTCCTTCTTTCAATTCCAGCTCGTCTCTGTTCTGGGGTTTATAGTTGTAAACTGCTTTATACCTGAATGCAAAAAGAAAGAGTGAATGAAAAAAACAACAACAAATGGCCCAGTATGTAAACTGTAGCTGGACTAACCCTAGAAATGTAATTTCTATTTTCTTTAAGGGACAGTTCATACAAAAATAAGGTTTGTAATTTACTGTCTTTCATGTCAGTCTTTACCTCATGACTTTCTTTCACAACATAGTAAATAAAGAGATTTTTCAAACTATCCCTTTTACTTAACTATCCCTTTAATCAATCATAACACTAATAAAAGTGAATGATTTTTCTATATGAATGATGTACTGTATAAGTACTCACGGTTTTCGTGAAAAACCCATGTTCACAGGAGACTGAGATGTGGAAGGAATCTTAACTTCTGCATTGGGCTGTGGAGATTGTGTTCTGGTCCCATCCTAAACATAAATGTTAAAGTTTTATTCATTTATATGTTTCCCTAAAAAAATATGCACTCATTTCTCAAGTATTCACTGCGCTGCCAAATATTTTTGTGGATATTTTCAGGTTATCTTTTTTTAGGATTTCATGATTTTTTCTTTGTGTTCGGCAGAACAAAGATATTCATACAGGTTTGGAAATACTCGAGGATGAGTAAATGATGACAGAATTTTTATTTTTGGATGAACTTTACCTTCAACATCTTTCAAAAATAAACAATCTTACAAACCCCAAAATTCTAAACTATACTCTAAAAATAAAAATACTCAAATTTGATAAAGCACTTATTTTCCACAAAATTTCCAGTAAAAACATGATCTGATGAATGGGCCAAACACACACACACTACACACACCTGTATGATGTATGGAGGGTGTGAACCGCTGCTGGCTGGCAGTCCCGGGCCCTGTGAAGACGTCAGCACATGATTGGACGGAGACACGGGGGATGGCCTGTCCATTTCCAGTGGGCTATGAGCGTGCAGCGATCCGGTCCGGTTGTTTGTGGCCGAGAACAGGAAGTGGTTTGAAGGCTGTTTTGGGGAGGTGGGCTGTGCGTGTGCCAGAGGGGAGCGTGATTGGCTGGAGTGTTTGTGAGGTGAAAGCTGTGGTTCGGGGGAGCGTGACAGAGGAGACAGAGGGGAGTGCTGCGGTCGACCAGGGCTGAGGGGCTCTGGGGTGAGAGTAGGAGAAGATGGAAACTCATCGCTGCTTTTAGTGCGGGGCATTTTGTTGACCTGGACGTAGTTGATGGGGAAGATTCCACTGCGACTGGTGCCGGCGATACGCCCCTCCAGCCAGTGATCATCAACACGCCTGCTGATAGAGATCACCTCGCCCTAAGACGAAAGAGACGAGGGTGTCAAATATCACGCTTCTCTGGAATACTTGCTTCTGATTGCTTAATCACAGCATTCCATGGTTGAATATTTGTGTATAATGATGTAAAATGTGCAGTAATTGTCTGTAATTGTTCCGGGCAACCATTATCCTACATTTTTGTACTAGTTAGGGATTAGAGTTCATTCCAGTAAGAGTTGATTTACATGCCTGAGCAAGAAATGATTAAGATTCATTGCACTAATTACCAAACTCAAGCCTTAAAGCAGCTGTTTTCAACCTTTATGGCTCTGGGGCCCCCTACTGTCTAAAACAATATTCAAAGGCCCCATGACTTTTTCAAGTGGTTCATGATTTCCTGGACAAAGGATTTAAAGGGGTCATGATTTTTTATGTACTGTTCTCTGAGGTCTACTTATAATTATATCAAGATTGTTACATAAAAAACCGGAATGTACTGCATAATCCACCTTCGTATTAGCTGCATATTAGCTTCATTAAGAATCAAGAACATTAGTTTGGAATCGAAAAATCAACTTCATAATGGATTTGTTGTTGTATATGGTGCAGATGTGCAGTGTATATGGTACCTTTCTGAAGGACAGCTCCACAGGCAGGTC
The DNA here is from genome assembly GCA_032275025.1 of Enteromius treurensis. Lineage (NCBI taxonomy): Eukaryota > Metazoa > Chordata > Actinopteri > Cypriniformes > Cyprinidae > Enteromius > Enteromius treurensis. The sequence continues at coordinate 17,681,644 of JAUCMU010000143.1, forward strand.
GGCATTGAAGTTGAACATGGCTACAGCTTCTCCGTACTCCAGCACCTGGACGGTGGGAGACTTTATTGGTGTGGGCTTCTCTGTTGGAGGAATAATCTGAAGAGAAAACATAGGAATGAGCATAAATGAAAAGATGATGGTGTGAAGTGTTTCATTTGCACACGTGTGGACATACCTCCACATAACTGGTGGGAAAGATCCCCACTCTCCCATGATGCTCTCCTTCATACCAGTTGGCATCCACTTGCCGGTGTATATACACTACATCACCTTTTTGTATGGTCAGCTCCCTATGGATAGGAGGATTCAAAATAACAATAATAATTTTATTGCAGTGATATTAATACAGAAGTTTCCACCACTGAATAAAAAGAAAACAAGGTAAGAGCAACTTTTTTCCTCATAATTCTGATTATGCTATTGCAAGTAAGAATTACAAGATATACGTAATCTTTTTTAGTATTGCGTGATAAACTCAAGAAACAAACTTACTATTCTGACTTTTTTTTTTCAAATGGGAGTTTTATCTAAAGTCCTATTTTTGGGGGGTGGGGGGGGTAATTAAAAAACATAAATTCTGATGTTATACTGTAATTCACAATTACAATATAAACTCACAATTCTATTCACAATTCTATTCAGAATTGTAAGAACCTTTTACCCTTTTTTACCCTTTTTTAATTAATTGGAAGAAAAGGGCATTTCATTCGCAAAGCTTTTTGTATTGTATCAGACTTTCCCAAATCCTTCATATACTGATCCCAAGTCTGCAAATAATGAGGAATAATGAAATCTTTCAGTGTTGTGTCTTGTTTCTACTTACTTTGGTGACTGTGCTTGGAAATTAAATTTGGCTCGTGCTGCTTTCATCTGTGTAAACAAACATACTTTCTTTAAAATGTCTGTGTCAAATATTTACTTTCCATTAAAAAGAGAAAAATGACCAAATACCATACCTTTCTCTCTTCTTTCTTAGATGGGAAATCCATGTCTGATGGCATTATTTGATCTGTGGAGGAAAGTGAAGACCAGAAATGAGATATCAGGCCATAATATTTTTAAATCAAAAGCAGAATTGTGTTTAATTCAACTTTAAGCACTTAAGGCCTGAGGGTGAAGGATGTGGTGATCATGTGAAGGATCTCTTGTTATCCTGACTGCTGAAAACTAAACTAGGTCTTCTGTGCACACTGGCTGCTAAAGCTTTTTTGTAGCTGGATACTTCACTGTCTTAAGTTGTTGCATAACCCACATATTTGAGAGGTTTTAATGAGAGGTTTACAGCCCGTCTTTGATCAAATGATGCTCTGTGTCAGTTGATGGCATTTGTAATAAAAATGGTCATTTGTTATTTTAGGCAATTCATTTGATGAATATTTCAAAGCATGTTAAATTACAACAGTCTGGAGGTGATAAGATTTGTTTTTGTATATTCAGCAAGGCAGCATTTAATGGATCAAATGTAACAGTAAAGACATTTATAAAGACATTCACAAAATATATATTTGAATATATATATTATTGAGTGATTTTGGATAATTCATCAAATGAATGTTTTTTTGGTTCAATACTTGTCCATTGGGCCTCTAGCTCTGCACACATTATTGTGTTTACAATGGCGGAGTCTCTCTTAATTCATCTCCAGGAAAAACAACTGGATCAATCTAATCTACAATCAAGACCTCCATCCTGCTGCTTGTTACACACATCCTGTCCTGCTGAACAGTGATTGACTTCATTTGTTTTTCTCATTTCACAGAAATGTGTTTACTTTGTATTAATTTGGGGGAATGAGAGGAGAGGAGAAGAGTGGCAAAAAACACAAGGAAACAGGAAATACAGGAGTGGAGGGGAAAGGAAGATGACTATATCTTACCATCAGCATGCGTGAAGTTCGCTGTTGTGCCCTGCTTTACAGCAGAGCAGGGGATTATGGGATAGCTGGAAAAGAAAAACAAAATTATCGTGTGACAAATCAAGACCAAATACTGTAGATGCAGAAGGCTGAAGTAAAAACAGCAAGGGTAAAGTGTATATTTTATGCAATGCTTAAATGGTGATGAGTTAAAAAAATAAAATGTTCTTCATTTGCGTTTTTACATTTTGTGTACAAACGACAACAATTTCTGATCACACAGATTCAAAGAAATAGCTAAAACACTGCACTATTCATGACAGGCCAGTAGTTGGCGATATCGCATTGTGAAAAAAGTTTTTGTGCAACACGATTCGCTGCAGTTTCAAAGAGAAATGTCTACTGAGTGGCGCTAAAACACAGGTTCAATAAGTGAACCCTGACACATTTTATTAGGTTGATATACTGTAGGTAGTGCGCCGATTCAGAATTGAGATATCCATGGATTGTTGCTAAAAGTTAATGCCCTATTATGTTGGAAATATGCCTTCAAAAGCATCAGTTTTCAAATATCCCAGTGTATAATACATATATTTTTTTAATCTTAACATAATATTTCTTCAAGTAATTGTGCAAAATGTATGTTTTATTAATTGAAAATGTAAATTAGTGTGAAAAGGAATAAAAAGTGTCTGAGTTTTACTGCATCTAGTAGTCATTTCTTTCAGTAATTTTTTTTTCTTTTGGAAACTGCAGTTATATGTATTTGTTGGTATGTATTTCATGTCTCGCTAAAAGGTGCACCAAGGTATGTTTATGCCACGAGACCAGGTATGAAAAAAAACTACACACCTGCACACATACTTTAAGTTTTCACAAACTCCCGTTTTTGTAGCGTTTTCAAAAACATGCATTTTTCAACAAGAGCTGTTGTCATGTAAATGCCAACCAGCCAAACCGCATATAAATGTTAATTTTTTTGTGTAAGCAGCCCTTTCTCAAAATGACCATTATTAGTTTCCAATAATAAAGCTAAAAAAACTATATTCTTCTTCAAATAAGATGATTTTTTAAAACACCAATAAGATTTAGTAAATGAATGAATCAATTCTTAGGTTTTTCTCCCTAAAAAACTCCAGTAAGCTTGCATGTGTCTCTAGAGCTTCAGAGGACATCTAAACAATGTCAGAGCACAAATTTACCTAGACACCAAAATATGCAATTATATTTAACATTAGCTCAAACATTTGTATTTATCTTCCGAGATCACTAATTTTACAGCTCTACAGTTAACAAATACACAAATAAATAATTACAATGCTGATACACACACACACACGAGCAAAAGAGATCTCAGTCTCCTGAGCTTTGAAAAAACAACTCTGGGTTACATGTGAGACTCAAGAGGAATCCCATAAAACACACCAGATGGTCTGTCTCAGCCATGAGGATCCAAATGAGAATATTTATTAATATGTGACAGACCTGAGAGATTTAAGTAATGCTGGAGGATTCTGCTGCACAAAACATCTTTAAAACATAACACTGCACAAGATCATTCTGTATACATAAGTTATTCTTTGTTTTAAGCCTAAACATCATAATTCTGCTTAAGGAAAACCTTATTTTAACATTATTTATACATAATGTGAAAACTGCAATAGCATGGCAGTACACCAATTCTTAAACCCAACAACCAGTTACTTTGTTAACAGGTTTTCAGCCCCAGGGTTATTAATCGTTCCAGAAAGAGGGAAGCTATAAAACTGTCCTCACTCGCTATCCTTTTTGTAGCAGCAGGGGCATTTATGGCATTTGGAGGGTGGGGAGACAGTTAGCGGGGGGCTGAGGGGGGCAGAAAGCATCAACATGCCACAGAAAAACAGAGCGAGAACTCAAGAATGTGTCAGATGCAGTGAGATACAGGCCCCTGGCGAGTAAATACTGAAGCTGAAGGTGTCAGAATGGGCATGAACATCTGAAGTACGGGCCTGGAAGGACCAAACTTTGCCTTTTATAGAAAGCGGGATAACTGCTTGAGGAGCAGACACACACACATGTGTCGAATACAGTCTGAGAACTGAGCCAATACTGTACCTCTTCATTAACAAGAAGAACGAGGTCAAGCACGTGAGTAAAGTCTAAGACATCCTCAATTTGACCACACACACACACATTTAGACATAAACACACACTCTGTGACAAATACACAAACACATGTACATGCACACAAAGAGCTCAGCATGGGGTCGGGTATGTGGGCCCCCGGCCAAAGAGTCAACAATTAACCAATCAGACGAGGAGACAGGCCAGGCATGTCATATGACCTTAATAAGACCGTGAAAACAACAGAGAACTTACTGCATGTGTCACATTTCATCATCGTTAATTACACTGATTCATTATTAAACGTTTCTGCAAAACACTCCAAATAAACTACTTCACTCCACCTGCTTCATAAGAACTTAATAAAATAATATATACATAAAGAACAAGCAAATAAAGAGAGATTACGATACAGGATCATTATATTATATAAATATATTACAACATTAACTTCTATCCAAATGACATACTGTAAAAGCCATTGATAACTACATAACATATATATAATTAATTTAATTAATTAGCTTCAGACTAAGACTAAGTGCATTTTTATTTTTTAAATATATATACATATTATATACATATATATACACATTTTTGTCTAACTTCGAAGAGCTGTTTCCAAAGTATAATTAAGTAAACTCGGCTTACCTGTTTTCTTGTCTGTTGTCTTCTGTTCTTGTGGTTGCTGTGTTGGTTTTAGCTCCCTGTAAATAGAAATCACAATTTCATTCAGCTCTAACACACATGAACTCTCTCAAAGACACAGTTAAACAGGAGCATTTGGGAGCAGCTCGAAGGCAATCTCAAGAGGCGGTGACCATTCCTGTGCTGAAAGCTGCACGGCTCCCCTGGGTCCTACACTCCATTCACTTTGCTTGCATTGTAAATGTGTATCAGATGGAACTGGTGATGTAATCAGCTAAGATTTCCACAGTTTATAATTCACAAGCACAGCGAGAGCCTAAAAAGCCTTAAACAATTAAAGCTGCAGTATTCAAAAAGCTAAAAGCTAATTTTAGATTAAAGGAACAATTTGATTTTAAATGAATGGCAATTTAAATATGTGAATAAGAATCATAAATATGAGCCTGTTTCCCAAATAAAACATGTGGGGATTTTGTTTGGAAAAAAATATGTTTAACTTCTTTTATATTGAATAGAGCAGCAAGAACTTTTTAGAAGTCTCATATATTCACCATACCTGAATTTATTATAATAAAGTAAAAACAGAAAAATATATTATTACAAATATTAAAATTTTTAATAAAATAAAATTATTATCACAAAAAATAGAACATATATTATATAAATTATTTAAAGAATTATTTTCTGTTAAATATATTTTTAGATGCAATTTATTCCAGTGATGGCAAAACTAAGATTTTAATACTGAGCTGAGAAAGAAATTAATACTTTAATTTAGAAAAGATGCATTAAATCAGTCAGAAAAGGCATAATATTTTAAAAGATTTCTATTTCAAATAAATGCTGTTGTTTGAACTTGTAATGAATGAATGAGTTTACATTGATTTAAGGAAATATAAATCAGCATCCTATAATGATTTCTGAAGGATCATGTGACACTGAAGACTGGAGTAATGATGCTGAAAATTCAGGAATAAATTACATATAATATATTTATTTCATAAAATATATTAAAATAGTAAAAAATATATATATTTTAAATTGTAATAATTAAATTTGGTATTGGTCTTTGCCTTGGTATTTGGAAAGGAATTAAGGGCAATTGATCATTCTTGGGTGAACTGTCTCTTTAAGAAGCACAAAAAGAGAGACAAGGCAAGAAAAGGATCAAATAAACAGAGCTGGGATATAAAGAGCAGACACTGCGCAGGTTGGCGTGACTCAAGCAAAAGCTCAGCAGTGGGCGGCTTCAGACTTTGGCTGTTCGGCATGACAGGAAGTGACAGAGAAGATCAGCATGCACAGCTGTCAGATCAGAGCCAACATCCAGCAACCTGAAGCACACTGACAGGAAGATAACATAACAACTGGCCAGAAATGCGAAAACTTTTTTTTTTTTTTTTTTGGCACAACAAGTGAGAGCTTAAGTCTAATACCTTTTCTGAAGGGAGTGGGAATTTGAAAGAAATCGGCGATTTCATAATGGATGACTAAAGTCTAGCTAGAAGATTTAAAAGCCATTTAGAGCGACTAATACAGTACGCCAAAGACAACTTGACAAACCTCTGTCTTATCTAACTGCCATGTTAAAACTGCTTTTCTTTGCTCTCTAAAACTTTGAAGTAGGTATTTGTTTAGTATTTGCTGGGCAAAATTTAGAGTGTGTGTTTGAAATAAACAGGCCACAAATCCCAAAAATATTAACTGGAATTCCAGTATTGGATTTGACAGGGACACTTGCAAAACGGTTTAGTTATTTAAAATATTAATTTGAGAAAATAAGTCAAATATTTTGAAATTATGATGATATTAAATCATATTAAATTGACAACTTATTTTAAAAGTAATGATTATTTCACAATATTACTGTTTTACTGCATTTTGAATCAAATAAAATGCAGCTTTGGTAAGCATAAGACATTCAAAACATTCACTTTTTTCCACAAATTACTAGATACTAATTACTATAAACTAGATAGAGATGTGCAATAGGAGATAACAGACAATTAAAGTCTGGTTTGAGGAAGGAGTGTGATAGAAGAGTGTGATGTGGAGATGGGAGGGTCAGTACCTCACCCCTGCCTCGCCGCTGCTGCTGCTTCTGGGACAGTTTCCTCTCCAGACCACGAATGTCTGAGTCCAGCTCCGCCTCAAAACGGTTCAGCTCTGACACCAGCGTTGCCTGAACAACAGCATGACAGCCAGGTGATGACACATTAAAAAGTTATGTGCTGGTGTGGTTTCACATGTCTAAGTGTAATCTGGAACTTCATGTGATTTCATAGACTTTTAATCATGAAACGATGTGATTGTACACTGTAACAAATGCATTGCAGTTATTTAAAAAAGGAGAAATCCAGAATTCTGAAAAAACAATAAAGAAACAAAGATTGTCAGAAAGTGAGATGTGCAGATAGATGGTGTCAGGCACTCACCTCTATGGATGGAGACTGGGATTGAGGTTTCACTGGGCTGTAATATGAAGGCCGCTCTGACTCAAACCTTAGAGACTGAAAAACAACAATACACTATATCATTAGACTACATTAAACCATATTGTATTTGAGCTAGCTGTCAAGGGAAGCTGTCTGTTTTTTTTTTACTTGATGTGTTAAAATAAACCAAAACTGAAACAAATTCAAAATCATATTACTAATAGTAATATTACAATAGTATTACTTGGCATAAAAGTTATTTTTTGTAAGTGTGCATCGAGTGAAGTATCATTTCATGATTTATTTCGATTATAATTATTACTTAATATGCTACACTTTTATTATTTACTATTTTATGACCAACATTTTATATGTAGATTGAGTTCTCCTCTCTAAAATTTTTCAAATTACACTGCCTCATGGTGAAGTCAAGCCATTAACCGCATATAAAACGAAAGTTTTGGTTTCATAATATATGTGTGTGTGTACCGAGTATATTTATTATGTACACAGAAATACACACACATGCATGAATACAGTATATTTGGAAAATATTTACATGATTTACATGCATATTTGTATATTCTTATGATGCAGGGGTCAGCATGTTCAATCCTGGAGGGCCGGTGTCCTGCAGAGTTTTGCTCCAATCCTAAGCAAACACACCTGAAGCAGCTGATCAGGGTCTTACTAGGTATACTTGAAATGTCCAGGCAGGTGTGTTGAGCCAAGAATCCACAGCCTCAGTTATGGCAATGCACATCCCAATCCACTAATAATTATACCAAAAATCTGTTTATAAAAATAACCTGATTTACTGGTTTACATGCAAATTAATAATCTGGCAACACGTGTAAACTGTGTTTATAAAGCTGTATTAAAAATCAGGTTAATTCCTGAAAAATAACGTTATTGCTTTCCAAAAGCCTGCAAAATCAGGGCAATGGGCAGAAATCTAGCTGTGTCGACTGGTTTATGAATAAGATGATTATGACCATAGGCAAATAAAAAAAGGCGTTAACACGTTTACATGACCACACTCGTCATCAGCTTATTAAGCATAATCAGTTTATGAATGTGCATGTAAAGGCACTTAGTGATATTAAAAGAACACGTTAAGTACAAGATACAGGTATGAACTGAACACCATTTCATAATCAACCGAGGAGCCTGTGTAACTATGAACCTGATGTGTTTGGCTTTTAATTGTTAGGTAAAGAGCAGCCTTCAACAATTTGCTGTTTTAGAAGCGCTCCAAACAGGTAGGATCATGTGAAAACCTCCTCTCCCTCACATACTGTATCTGTTGGCTAATAACCTTATTTGGAGCCCAGTCAGACATCCAGAAGCATGAACTAACTAAGACAAGATAAGTGATGCCACCTGTCAAATATGTGAACAAAACTGTCTATAGTGAATGAAATAGACATGACAGCAGTCACATTAAAGGGTTAGTTAACACCCAAATTAAAATGATGTTGGTAATTAATCTGCGTGCAAAAAAAGTATTCTCATAGCATGATGTCACATGGACTGTTTTACCAATGTTTTCACTATGTTTCCGGACCTGGATCATTTCACCTGTCTTGCTGTCTATGAGGGTCAGATCAAATCAAAAATATCTTAATATGTGTTCCGAAGAGGAACGAAGGTCTTCCGGGTTCGGAACAACATGAGTGAGTAATAAATGACAGAATTTTCATTTTGGGGTGAGCTAACACTTTAAGGGCAAACAGAAAGAAAGTAGAATCAGCTATTGACAACTCTGCAAACTGCGCTGCTGTTAAATCACAAGCGGTTAACAGGTTTAATACGTATCACAAGACAGCCCTCCTACGCACAGCTCCACAACTGGAGATGAAACAATAGACTCTTTTATTCTCGTATTCACACTGAGCCAAGTCAGTCATAAACAATCAGGGGTCCTGACAAACATCTTAATCTGAGAATTTTCTAAGAACTAATAACTAATCATTCAAATTCTCTCATGACCCTCGAATAACACCATATAATGCGCCTTTGGGATATCAGAAGAAAAAAATCTATTTGATTCATAATTACTTATCATATGAGTAAATATTATCCTTTGCAGAAAGCATAAACATCCAGCACAACAGCACATGGACATACAGTCCTTTAACATAACCATCTCTGTATACTGAGATTATTAGAGCTGTGTTATGAACATTTCTGATAAAACTGAACACTCACAGCTTTTGTTTCTAGACACAAAGAAACTTCCAGAAGGTCAAGTCCCAACTTACGTGTACAAGTAGAAACCAGAAAGCAAAGTGCTCACTCCTCCTCTTCATACGTTCAATGAGGTGTGGATTTCATTCAAGTCTCACAATAATCGATTTTTAGAAGTAAAGTTTTCTTAGAAACAAGCCCATTAGCCCAAAAAGGTTTGTTTCTGGACCGATACTAGGGGACTATGTATTTTATGATTTGTAGGGAAAAAGTAGCCAAATGCACAAATGCCATGTTTTTGAAGTTCTAAAACGCCTTCTTTTTTGCCAGTTGTTCAAAGCATTATTGTGTCTGTTGAAAGCCTTTTTGTCACTGTGTTGGCATTCCACCAGTCCACTATCCCTTTAAAGCTTTGAGACTAAAACACCTCGTTCTTAAGAGGATATCTCATTTTAATCGGGTGTAGATCTCACCTAACCACCTGCACAGCATCATTATACAAGAAAAAAAAACTCACATTCCCACATGGCCAGTTATTCAGTGCTGTCTGAACATTCATTTCAAAAAAAGAAAAGCTATTTTGTAGTTTTAAAGCTCTAACATTCGAGAAGAGTGTCAAGTTGAGCCAGTTTCGTAGAATGATTTGAGTTATGATGACTGTAACTGTTACAGTACGTGCGTTTCTCATCACAATTCTTTTTAATTAACAAACAAATATGTCCTATGTAATAGTGAATGAATATGTAATACGTACCTTGAAGGGGGTAAAGAAACAGAGATGTCCATTTAAAGGCACTGCTCCACTGACAACTAAAGTTGCTTTACCACTGAAGGTATAACATTTACTTTGAATATTTTGAGTGAAGTAATGTAATTGTGACTGAAGATATTAAAAATGTATTTCAGTAATTTTGTTTAGTCGCACACCAATGTACCTAGTGATTATCTTCACATAAAAAGTGTTATATTGTGCACATTTAAATTGGGTTCAATTTTTACGTTCATATTTATGCATTGTATGGAATATACTGAAATATCAGTATTAACACTGTGTTTTATAGTTATTAAAGCATTATATTTGATATATTTAGATAATAACATTATTTTTTTATTGAATTTAAGTATGACACATCTACAAGCTCTCACTGATATTCCTTTATATGCTTTAAAGGGAAGCTGTCATCTTCTCCTTCCCTTAGATTTTGACCAGCAAGATGACTTATTACTTTTTTGCTTCACTTGTTTAAAAAAAAAGGCAGACTTTTGATTTCCGAAATCCAAATAAAAGCACCTTGCATGAGCCCTGACCTTCTGTAAGTAGCATTAGTGACTAACTAACCCAATTACAAAATGCCAACAGACACAAAAAGGCTGTTAACAGACACAGTAGACAATTTAGACAATTGGTCATCTAAAAAAAAAAGGTGGTTTAGAACTGAAACAACATGCCAGTTGGATGCCTTTAAATGTTATATTACACAAACCGCACCAGTCTTTTTGCATGTTTAAATGACAATATTTCTAGTTAAACTGCTCTTTAAATAGTTAATGAAAGCTATCTCTTACCCCACTATGATCCTCTTCCGCTCCCTTTCCAGGCTCAAAGTCAAAAATGCTCTTGGGTTCTGGGTGCTTCCCTATGTCGCCTAGATCAGCCCTGAAACACACACACACAGGCCACTTTACTACGCAATCATCGTTGGTTCTTGCAGAAACAGATCCTAACCTGCCCAGTGTCTGTGTAACTCTCTCTCTCTGTCTCTATCTCTCTCTCTCAGTCTTTCTCTTACCAGTCGGGCAGGGCTCCGTGAGAGGTGAGCGTGAAGGGGTCTGAGCGCCCGTCCTGCTGACCACAATCTGGAAGAGGAGATGATGACAGCTTCCCTGTTGTCATTGAAAAAAGACATAATAATGAGAGCTTATAGATACTTCACACTAATATTCAAATTGACAAAAATTTCTTTATCTCTATATAAGATTTTAATTGAGCACATATAACTGTAAAAACACATATAGTAACTGCAGCACAATTCAGGCTTCTGTATGACTATATTACAGGATATAGAGCCCAGAAATAAGTATAATGATCTAATATTAAATATTCAGCTACTTACTTTCTCTCCAGTCAAGCTCAGGCTCTGGAAAAAAAAAAATATATTCAGATTAGAAGAAATTACTATTATATTAGCTTTACTAAATAGGGATGCATGATATACTGCTACCATATAATTACTGGCAAATATTAGATTTTTAAAAAAATTAATTTACCAGTATATTCATAATAAATATTTAACGCAAAATACTAATTTGCTCTATTTCTACATTTAAATTATATTTACATTTAAATTAAACAGTAATGATTTAATAACAACTTTTTACAAATGTTTAGAATGCTTGGATCTTTTATTTGTAATTTATTTACACATAATAGTGTATAACAAAAATAATTCTACCTTATTTTAGGGTGTCTATGTTAAAGTGTAATTATGCAATTAATTCAATAACATTAATTAGCATTTACAATTACCACTTACTAACTATACAGTTTGGTTTGTCAGCTGCTTGTAATTCTGCTTAAACTGTTATAACTAATTATAAGTACATGTACTAAATAACAATGAAATGTTATCAAATACTTCCATTTTAAATAAATACAATATATATATGACACATAAAAATGTGACACTGAGGACTGGAGTAATGATGTTGAAAATTCATCTTTGTATATAAATTACATTTTAAAATGTATTCAAATTTTTTTTTTAATTATGAGAATATATCACTATATTAATTAAATGCAGCCTTGGTGAATTTTGATCTTGCTCAAAATATTTTACAAATATTATCAACCCCAAACATTTAAGGGGTTGATTATAAAATATTGAATTGCAACATCTATGTATCAGTTATTGGCCATAAAATAATAAAATAAAATAAAATAAAAAAACAAGCCAATAATATTTAAAAACAAGCATGAAAAATGATAATTCCAATATTTAGAAGCTGGTGTGGTTTAATCATTAAATACATGAGCTGTAAGCAATATGTTGCTGGTTAACACAGAGCAATCATGAACTATATCACCATTATAATTTCAACAAATCGCAGGTTGCTCATAGGAGAATGATTTTGTAATACTGTAAGTCTCTTCGGATAAAAGTGTCATTTAAATGAACCACTTAGTATACTATTTAAAGACCAGATAACATGTAAGATTATCACATGACAACCAGCTATTAACTTCTTTCTTTCTATAAGCTCAGTAAGTCTGAGTTAAACAAACGTGTCTCTAAAAACACAGGCAAGTTGTGTAACACTACTCAAAATCACTCAACTACATCAGTTGCTGTTCCAGTTATTAAACTGCAAACTTCTGTACATTAATCAAGCTCAGGACTCTAGCCAAATATCCTTGAGATATTTTTTGAAGTTTTGTATAAGCAGTTAGTAGAAAAGCACTGAAAACCTTACAGCAGGAGTTTGTGTTACAGCCAAACCAGCGAAAACCAGTTTCATTGTTTAAAATAAAGATTTGTGCTTTTTACATTTCAATGAGTTTGAAAGTTTTATCTTCTAACTTAGAAGCTTCACTGATGAAGGAAAGGCACAGTACAGTATCCTGAATCCCATCATGCTCAGCAAAGCCTATCTGGTTCCACATTCAAAGGGTCAATTGTGCACTTTCTCATTGAGCTCCACACGTGCTGAAAGGTTAAACAATGTTCAAGAAATGAGGTATAAAATTTCTAAGCCAGAGTTCAGCTTTATTCTTTGTGGATCAATGCAGAATGTGACAGAAAATAATGGAGAGGAATTTCCTCATTGTTTCAGAGAGAGAGAGAGAGAGATTGGAGGAGAGTACGTACCCTCTGGTTTCTTGTGGATTTGTCTAAACATGCTTCTATACCAGTCCTTGGGCTTGTTTACGCTCTGCAGAAAGGGTTGGGAAAATTAAAAATGCATTGTTCAAAAGAAAAACATGCTGGAATTTATTATAATATTTTATATTATATTTTAGAATTTCTTATGATAATAACTTTATTAAAATTATTTTCTTGTTTACAAGTGAAACATCTTAACAAAATAAAAAAGCAAAATAGTATTCTTGAGCATATCTTTAAGTCTTTGTCTTTATTTCCCCACTGGCAAACATTTTTTCGAGTTTTTAACATATAAAAACAAATAATTTGCTAATGGGGTAAGAAAAATAAACTTAATACAGACACATTCTTAATATCTACACCTTACAAAATGTTACAAATGTTTTTGAGCAATTACGTTTCACTTTTGTATTTAATGCTAGTGTAGTAGTGTGTTTGTCACTTTTATTAGTGTGTTGGTTTTTAAAAACAAATACATATGTTTTTATAGTATTTATTATATTTTATTTCTGGTTTTCAGTTATACTGTACAACCCAAATTCCAGAATGTTTTTAAAATTTTAATGAAAACTAAAAGAATTTCAAATCACATGAGCCAATATTTTACTTACAACAGAACATAGATAACATACACGATTAAACTAAGAAATTTTATCATTGTATGTACAAAATTGGCTCATTTTAAATTTGAAGCCAGCTACAGGTCTCAAAACAATTGGAACAGGGTCATGTTTACCACTGTGTAGCATCTCCTCCTCTGTTCAAAACAGTTTGAAGCTGACTATGCATCAGCTGCTGAAGAGTTAGTGGTCATCTTTTTGTATTTATTTTTTAAAGATGCAACCAAAAGGTCTGGACTGCAGGCAGGCCAATTCAGCAGCCGGACTCTTCTACTACGAAGCCGTGCTGTTGTAATAGCTGCAGGTTTTCACAAGGCTGAAATAGATGTCATCTGGAGGGGAGCATATGTTGCCCTAAAACCTTTATATACCTTTCATCATTCATAGTGCCTTTCAAAATATGCAACCTGCCCACAGGAAATGACGGCGCTTCTGGACCATGTTCACATATGGTTTCCTTTTTGCATGATAGAGCTTCAGCTGGCATCTGCAGATGGCACACCGCATTGTGTTTACCGACAGTGGTTTCTGAAAGTATTCCTGGGCCCATTTCTTTAATGATAATGTTATGTACTGTAGATTATTAGATGCAAAGCCTTTAAAATTTGAAGCTGAGGAACATTGTTTTTAATTCAATTTTTGTACTCACTCTTTCACAGATTGGAGAGTCTCTGGCCATCTATACTTCTAAGAAGTGTCTTTTTTTTCATATTATTCATATATTTAATTCGTATTTTTTTTGTTTTTTTTAATAGTTGTAATTTTTAGTAGGGATGCTCGATAATTATCTGTCGTTATGTAATGTGCATTTTGCCAGTAAAGCCGGTTCTGTAATCAGCAGTAAATACCATCATGTAGCATTTACTAAACAGAGTCATTGTTCACTGACATGCTGTATAAATGCACGCTTATAATAAACGTAATTATGCGCAGTTTTAATTATGTGTTTTTGTCGACTACAATAATCCTGTTCATAAGCAGCACACTGTGAATTCACGGCTAATTTACTGATGACAGAAACAATAGCCATGGATTATATTTAATTTCCAACTCACTAAAGGTGTGACACAGAAATGCGTTCTAGGACTGCAACGTTTAAGTAAGACTCACAGATCTGGATGCAATTGGCATGCCCGTCTCATCTACAGGACCTATTCCAGAGAACTTGATTAAGCGCTCTTCTCGGGTACCGGACATTCTGGGCAACGTGGCAGAACCTGCAATCTGCATCCCGCCATTGGATAATCCAACTGAAAGACAGAAAGATGACAATTTAACACATATCAAATTGCACAAAATATTAATATAATATATGAACATATAATATTTCCAATTCTAATTTCAAAAGCTCCAATTTATTCCAATTCATGCACAGAAACCTAGTGTTACATATCCTTATACCACATATACCACAGGATTTTTTATGATAATTTAGTCAATTAGCAATATCAAAACTTATCAAAAGTTTTGTTACCATTTGTCTGAGTCGGCCCATAGTAGGATCCGAAACTATGTGTTGTGCATCCACCTCCATTGACCTCTGCGACCTGATGGAAACATTATTGCACATTCAGAAATACAGTATATGAGAATCATATTGTAATAGTGAACAGGTATAAAGTAAATAACATCTGTTATACTTTATATACAGTAATACCAGTTATACTAAGAAAAAAAAAACTGTCCCAAAACATGTCATTTGGATTGTTTAGGACTAGCATACTGGGCTATATTCTATGTCCTTTTTTAAAATATCACCACAAGGGGGCAGAACAATATAAGTTAGGCATCTGCACATATTCAGTCCAAGTCCGCATGTAATGGTGTCACAGCAGTGTTATTTATTCATACTTATTAATATAAATGAATAACAAACGAAAATAACATTTCATCTTACTTGGTTGCTAAAAACTAATTTTCATTTACATGTAAGTTCTTAAGCTTAAGTTATTCATCTAAAATGTCTATTTTATTTGAACTTTATTTTAATAACAACACTGTCAGCGCTACTCAATTAAACCATAATGTGTAAAAGTTTAGAGTTGAGTTGAACTGAACTGATTCGATTTTAAACTAAACTTTTACAAACGCAACTTTGAATCCATTATTTATATTGTAATTAATATTCGAGTTTAAATTTAGTGACCTAGACAGCTGCAGATTTAGAAGGTTTTCTTAAATATAATTTTATCAGTTTACTCCATATTTAGGTTTAGATGAAATCTTTAATCCTAGATTCCCAGTGTATAGGATTAATAAAGTTCTCAACACACATGTGGAATAACGTCTGCAGCAGTAATGTGTTTCGGCTGTGCTCTTGCCTTTTGCTGTGAAGACACAGGGGCTGAACTGTTGTGGAACTGACTTAAAGGAGGTGTAGAAAGACCAGGAGAGATTACGACTACTTCCTGGGTCACATCCGGAGTCATGAAGTGCTGTCTGGATCCACTTCCGGGAAGAGCCTCATCCGAGAAAATGATCCGCGACCCTTTGAGGTGGTCATGCACCTCCACTCTTCTCTGAGAGAAAAACACAGGTTTTATTTCATTATCCACAATCACTATTTCCATCCACTTTCCAAACTGCTTTTTACTCCATGGGGTCACGAGAGGCTGGAAAATGTCCCCACTGTTTTGGGACACAGCCAGGTGGGAAACACCCTGAACAACACCTACAGGCAATTTATAGTCTCCAATTCATCTATGCTGCATGCCTTTGGATAATGAAGGAAAGCCACACAGACCAATGTGCACTTAAAGTAGTATATTTAAAAATATATTGTACTTGCAAATATAATAATAGGTATGAAACAAATTAAGGATAAGTATTAATTAAGGTAGATAAAGATAATTAAAGTATTATTACATTATGTTTTATATTTTGCCAATTACCATTTTTTAAAGGGGTTTTGGGAAGCAACTACAACAACGATAAAGTATAAAAACAAACTCTCAATCTTTGTCTATTATAGATTGTAGATGTTCCAGCTTCTTTGTGGCTTAGTTTGAGGTGCCACAAGAAGAAACTACCACCTTATTACAGGGTCCTGTTTTACTGAGCTCCCTCATTCAAACTCCCTAAGATGTGAATCTCGGCCAGCAAGGTCACGAAGAGTTCAAAACCAATAACAGGTTAAGTTTGTAAGTTTTACTGGTTAAGTTTTGCATTGTGAAACGTCTTCCTGACCTCCTTTCCTCTTCCTCTTGACTCAAACCCCACCATCCCTCACTCTCTGCTCTCTCTTTGACCCAAATAATGCTCCCTCTCTCCATGTGAACTCCAGGGGTCATGGGAAGATCCCTGTGTTCTCACAGATGGTGAAACTGTATCTTGTTAAATCATGGAGATGCTTTGTGAGCTGGGGGAACAGGGACTGGGCCTTTTTTCATGGAAATCCAAGTCCAGTCCATAAATAGCTCTCTCTTTCTCTCCTCCTGTCATTGTGTATGGGGCTGTTTGTACCGTTTCTTTTTTCGTTTGGTTCCAGGGCGTCTTTTGAGGTGATGCTAAACGGCCCAGGAGCTGACAAGGATCATAAGTAAGTGCATGGGCAAAGTACCTCACATTAACATGGGTTTGGCAAATTGAGAAACGCAGAGAGCAAGCTTTGAACTTCAACTGATGCTCTTACCTGAGACTGCATGTCATCTGCAGGGATCCTGGTCAGCAATCAATCAGATCTCAGACTCACTGCCTGAGAAAAAAAAAAAAAACATTCAAAATACTGTTGTTATTTTTTTAAGACAACAGTATTCAGTTACTTGGGTAACTCTTCAACTAGTCTGTTAACACTGCTCACTACTACTATCACTCTTGCCAACAATGGAAAGCCCTAAATCCTGCTCAAAACGTCACTAGATGATGTCATGTGATAATTAGCATACCGAGTTATAGTTGCATTCTTTCTAGTGTCAGCTCTTTGAACAGAACATCTGTTTGCTTCTCTTCTACTCTCTTATATTAACATACTGTATTACAGCTTAATTCCTAATAAAGCTCTTTACATGAACATATTTAATATATTTTTTTTGACAACTGAACAAATATGAAGTAGTGACAAAATAGGCAAATTTCAAACTTTCAAAATTTAGTTCATCATTAAGCAACATCTAATTAATTATATATTTATTTATTTATTTATTTATTTATTTGATAGTAAAAATTTACTTTCACTTTTTATCCATTTAACACATTCTTGATGCATAAAAGTATAAATTAGAATGATCATGGGACGCTGATAACTATTAAACATTTAAAACAGAAACCTGTTATTTTAAATTGCAGTAATATTTATATATATATATATATATATATATATATATATGTATGTATGTATATGAACCTTTTGGATGCTAATTATACTATAGCACCTTTAAAAGGATACAGTATAGTTTATTTGCGAATTTGTGTTTATTTATTTATTTTAAAGTAAATACACAGGTGAATTAACAACTTAATTTTTACAATTTTTAAAATCAAACTAAATTTATTCCCCAAATTTTGGGGGGATTTTTTTCAATAGACTGATACTAGCATCTACTGGTGTTGATGTATTGTATGAAAAAATTGTGAAAAGGAAAAAATATTTCTCCCTCTCATCATACCCATGGATGATATGGATGGTCTTGAATTCAATTCAACAACTCTTTGCATGTTTTGCTCTCTTGACAAAAGCAAGATATGGTTACAGTGGCTGTTACAACGTACCCCAATTTAAACTCAGTCTGTGGGCTAGGCTTGCATTTTTGATTACTTCAATTTTTTTTGAGTGGGGGTAGGGGGCCGTGATAAAAACATAAATGTGCAAAACAGGAAAATGCAACTACAACAACAAAAATCACAAGATTTTGAAACGTGGACTGCTTTGTTGCCATGGCACTGAAAACCTAAACAGTGACCACTGGTCAAACTTTCCAACAAGTCATAAGTGTGTGAAACCAATCAAACAGTCTCTGCTGTAAACATCCTTAGACATAACTGAACCAAAAAATGTTCAAACAAGGAAAAGTGTTTCAAACATCAGAACAATTTCCAACAGCTCTACAAAGAAATTATGTTTAAAAACCACACAAAAAACAACTGGGGACCAGTCCAACATGAAATGTTTCATATGACTTTAGCTTTCCATTTGACATCAATGTTTCCCGCTCTAAGAGCGTAACCATGAAGCAAGCACTCCTAGATTGTTTTCCATGTGAGATGATTAACTATGAATCGGAGACCATAATGATTGCCGTTAGTTTCCTGAACGCTGTATCCATTGCTATGAACACTGGGCTTTTCACACGGGGGATTATATGTTGGGTTATTCTCTTCTCTCATTCTCTTGGCCCAGATGACTCACCAGTCTTGAATGAGCTCCATTGCATAACAGAAAACAACAATTGAGTGTGTGTTTATGTATGTGTGCTTCACAATGATCTCTTAGTATGTGAGGGTCCCACAGTGCGGGGGTGTGATTATTTGCATGAGTGCCACTGCTTATTAACAATATAACTAAATGTAATAATTCTCTCAAAAATCACATTTCTGTCAGTTATTCACCCTCATATTATTTCAAACCAACAGAGCAAAATGGAAAATATGCGACCAGAAAAAAAAATTATATTGCACTGTTTTTGCATTTGCTTATAAATGTTTAGCATTCCTCCAAGAAACTTTATGTTTGCTCCCAAATCTTTTGAGTTCCCACACATAACCTGCACTGACCTGCATATTCGTGAGGGAACAAAGTTTTTTGGGGGAACACAAAACGTCTAGGTTACGAACGTAACCCACGTTCCCTGAAGGAGGGAACGGAGACGTTACATATGGGAACTGGCCAGAGAGACCAATTGCCTTTAAGCTTTATACAAAAGGCCAACGAATATTGGCACGCACTTGATTGCACTCAGGTGCACCTCATCACTATGTGAGTATAAGAGGGCACGAGTGCAGTGCGTTTTCACTGAAGAGCCGAGACGGCGTGAGCGCGACTTCAGAGTCGAGGCATGAAAGTGTAACGTCACCGTTCCCTCCTTCAGGGAACGTGATACTTTTCAACTTCGTCAGCAGAGGAGTCTGCACGTAACCTTCCCCAACACCCTGGGGGCCGAAATGGGGGCCCCACAGGGCTGCCAGTTGTACTGAAACAGGAGGTTGGGGGAACGGAGCACATGATTAAACATAGTTTCTGCATGTGGAATAAAGAATTCAATATATCGATAAGATTATGGATATAATTGAAGGGAAACACAGCCTTCTGGCTGACTGTGGAATATTGAGATTTGAGCCACAACCTACTGGGAGAAGGAGACCCAGTAGGAGCACAGTACGGAGCTACTCCGCTCTAGGCTCGACTGCGGGGCAGGGAGGACTCAGGGTCACCTATTTGGAGGGAACACTGAGAAAAAAGCACACAGAATGGTGCAGCAAGCCAACACCAGCTGGCCTCCCGTTCACCTGCTGTCTTCAGTGAAGACACGGGAGGACATAGCCTCTACGCGAAGGTCATAGAACCTGGCAAAGGTGCTGGGTGTCGCCCAGCCTGCAGCCCTACAAATATCTGCTAGAGAGGCACCGTGAGGACTCGATCGTGTAACCAACACTGAAGCAGTCTCATATGAAGCAAGCTCAGTGGCGTGACCTTGGCTGAAGCTGCCATTTGCCCCAGGAGCCTCTGAAAAGTTTTGAGAGGGAATACTGTTTTGTGCCTGACTGTTTCTAGGCATTTCAGCATGGCCTGTGCACGCTCGCTGGTGAGTCCAGCTCCATACCGAGATAAGAGATCCTCTGCACTGGGGAGAGTTTGCTCTTCTCTCGGTTGACCTGAAGACCCAAATGGCTGAGGTGCCATAGCACCATGTCCCTGTGCATGCACAACAGATCCCTCGAGTGAGCTATTATCAGCCAGTTGTCGAGATAGTTGAGGATGTGGATGCCCATCTGCCATAGAGAATCAAGGGAACTTTGACCACCGTGCCAGCAGTGGGGCAGCCTGTAGGGGGACAGGGGCAGGGACTGATCCTAGAAGCAGGTCCTGGAGAAAAGTCTGGCTGCATTGAGCAGCGCTTACCTGCCTCTCTGGATACCGTGCTGGCTACACAGTGATCCGGGTCAGCATATGAGGAAACGAAAAACATTGGGTCAGATGGAAACCTCGATGCACTGGGCCCAGAGGTGTGAGAAATAGCTCTTCCTAGGGTACCACCGGCCCGTTGGGCGACGGCAGCTGAGCCAGAAGCTCCCGACCCTCCTCCGGGAGTGGGGACGGAGATGTCGTCGTCCCCTGAAGAGCAACCCCCAACACCTCCAGGCTGCCCGTGTCAGGGTTGCTTCGCGGTGCTGTGGGTGTTCCTGGCCTGAAGACATCTCAGCCTCATAGGGCGCCCCGAAGGACACGCTCGGCCCCATAACGGGGGAAGTGCCCCCCTCCGGGAGAACCATGGGACTACGCAGTGCGGCAGAAGTCCACAGGGCTTTTACACTGGACGGCGCCTTGACGCGGCAGTTGAAAAACTATTACGGTTTAACAAGCTGCCGCGGGAGGAATGCGAGGGGGGCCACCCGAGACCTCAATGTACTCGCACTCATGCCTTCTTATATAGTGCACGCCAATATTCATTTGCCTTTTGTATAAAGCGCGAAGGCAATTGGTCTCTCTGGCGAGTTCCCATATGTAACGTCGAAGTGATTCGACTGAAAGGGTAAACTTTTAAAGCAAACACAAACTTTTTTAAGGGGAACACAAACACTTTGAAAGGGACAAAGTTTCTCTGGGAAATGCTCTGGCAAAAGTTTTTTGGGGGAGTGCAAAGTTTTCCATGTAAACGTAAAGTTTCCATGCCAAAGGGAAAGTTTAGCAAAATAACTAAATTTCTTGTGGGAACACCAACGTTTGGTAAATTATCAAAATTTTGGGGGAACACAAAAGTTTTGAAGGCAAAGTTTCATCAGAGAATGCAAAGCAAACACACACAAGAAAAAATTGGTTCTTCAGTGGTTCTTTGTGGTAGGTGAGGTGCTATATAGCACAGCTATGTAGTTATTTGGCTCATAACCATAGGGGAACCAATTTAAGTGCTATATTGCACCTGTAAAGAACCTGTAATGGTTCTTCAGCTATTCTTTGGGGTGTTTAAGGTGCTATATAGCACCAACTGTAAAGATATAGGTGCCATGAAGTGGTTTTCCAATGATTACGAGCCAAAGAATCACTTTTAGTACAATGTAACATAGTTTGTTAGAGCGAGGTTTTGCAAGCCAACGTAAACGGTTTGCATGTAAAAGGCAAGTTTCTGGGAGAATAAAATATTTTTTAAGTGAAGACAGATTTTTTCTTCAGAAACCAAAGTTTTGCAAGTGAATATAGCTAATGTTTCTACATAAAAAGTGTCTGTTCTTCACAAAAAGTTATTACATAACATATTATTAAAAGTCAAAAGAACTACTTTTCTAAAGCGGTGCTTTTTTTGTCATTGAAGTTGAATCCATCTGCATTCTCTTTCATTGTATGTGATATAACTGCCAGGGCTTTCTGCCAGATGTCATCTTTTGTGTTACATGGTAAAAGGAAGGTGGGTTTGGCACGTGAGTGTGTGTACAAAAAATTACAAAACATTTTGAAATTTAGTATAAAAACTAAATAGTTGTCCATAGCTGACCCAAAATACCCTGTCCATTTCCCTTTCATGACGTCTCGTGACACATACAAGGGTCACAGCTGTATGTGACATGTCAAAACGTCACAAACAATTCATTCATGTTCATTCTCTTCAACAGTCAACTGAATTCATTTCGTAAAAGGGTAACGATTTCAGTGCATTGAATTAAACACTGAGTCCATTCATTCATACATTTCACAATAAAGAAAAAGACGCCTAACCTTTTGCCTGTTTTTGGATGAATAATTATGAAATCCCTTTGTTGCACTCTTGTGAAGTCATTTATCAGTTACTTAGTCAAAATAAAAGAAATACCCATAATACTCAATAGCCAGTTCGGAAATGGTGCAACTGAGAATGAAGGATTGTTGATTTACTATACTTTCTGTCTCCACATGTACAGTATGGAAGAGACAAAGAGAGCCGTTTCTATGTGGGTGTGTGTCTAATTATACATCTGTATGAACCTGTCAGTGGACTAAATCCTGTACCACTCAAAATCAAGGATGGGTCATGGTGGGAATAAGAAGTTTCAATAGTTTTTAATGTTAATTTAGTTTTACATTTTTAGTAAGCATTTTAAGAATTTTGTTCATTTTTAATTTACCATTCATTTTGCACTATACAACTCTCTTGCTCCAGCCATATATCCTATACCAGTGTTTCACAAATCTTACTCTGAAGGTAGGGGTGGGTGATATGACGATTTTTGATCGTGGACAATTAAAATTTCTCCACGATCCATTTTTTAAGGAATAACGTAGTATCGCGCTTTTTTATCATGTCCCCTACCTCTGTAATTTTTAACATAGGCTTAAAAAACAACTTGAAAAAGAATCGGGATTAAAATCGTGAATCGTGATTTCCCCAGAAAAAAATAATAATACAATATTTTTTCTATATCAAACACCCCTATCGGGAGGTCCAATGCACTGCAGAGTTTAGCTCTAACCCAAATCAAACACACCATGTTAATCAGTGTCTTAAGGATCATTAGAAAATCAAAGGTGAGTTTTATCAGGGCTAGAGCTAAATTCTGCATTGCATTGCAAACCCTGTCCTATAATATTCAAAAGTTTGGTACTTTTCTATTTCAATATATGCGTATTATGCCTATTTTTAATGTTTATACTGTATTTAAAAAGGTACCTGGGTGCACTTTTTAGCGAGCCACAAAATATGTACCAATGAGTACATAGCACTGCAGTTTCCAAAAGAAACTAGACGCAGTAAAACTTTCACACCTTTCATTTTCACCAAAATTTACAGAGTTTTGTTTAATAAAGTAAAGTTTTTGCACAATTACATAAAGAATATAATGATATGACTTTAAAAAAATTTTACTATGCTGGGAGATTTGAAAACTCATGCTTTTGAATGTTGGCATCACACAGTTGTTTGATGTTGAGAGGCAAGGAGCTTCTTTAAATCCCATGTAACTACGGTTCAATAAAACAAATCTGCATAAAAGTGAATTGAAATGGCACGGTTGCATCAACAAATGTGTTCTTACATCAGTTTTGCAATTTTAACCTTATCGGGTAGGTTTAGGGTTGGATTCGGTGTAGGGCATATTTCCAACATGATAGAGCTTTAACTTTTAGCAGCAGTCCATGGATATTTTAATTATAAACCGCCGCAATACATGTCAAAAGTGCCAGGGATCACATATTTAACCTGTGTTTTAGTGCCACTCAGTGGAAGTTTCTCTTTTAAAACTGTATTGAAACGTGGCACGTAAAAACGGTGTTGCACAAAAAGTGCACAGAGGTACATATTTTTATTAGACCAGGTTAGATTATACAGGCTTATATATTATACCAATTAGCTGACAGCTCAACCCACTGACTAGTCAATTTAAAACTGCATTCTGCAAAAAGCATTTTGAAATAACAAATATCTAAATGAAAACATTTATGCCTCGATGTGCGAATGAAGAGATTATAGATCGGACAGCAATGCTGTTGGCTCCTTAGACCATTATTACCTAAATGAGCACTGTGTGAGGGAGAAAGAGAGAGTGCAGCGCCCGACAACATTCTCTCAGGAATTGGGAGAGGACTCCTGAAACACAGCCTAATACGGTCACATTTCCCTCAGACATCCGTGGTTGAAATATGCTCAGATTCTTCCTCAGAACACATTGACCATTACTGCTGTTTGTTTTGAGTGCTTCAAGCCATTTTTGCAGATTACAAAATTCAAACAAGCATCTGCTATGCATAAATGTTGCATTCTTCTGACAGCAGGCTAGCAGACTTGATTTGTCCATTGTTTTCTGGTACATACAGTCCTGTGCTTCATGGTGTACACATCCTAAAATTACATTTGAAGTTATATAGCGCTACAGTATATATACTAAATCTGTCTTTAGTGTCACATGATCTAATATGCTGATTTGCTGCTTATGAAACAGCAATTCTGGAATGTATTTGCTTGAAGAGCCGGTATGAAGTGATAAAGGGGGAGGTATTGGGATGATGTGGACAAGTGGGATGAGGAATGTCCCTGCGGAGGACTCTATAAACTTGGCAACGACATCAGACACGTGTCCCAAAACTCTGAGGTCACTGGCACAAGACGGGATGGCTGGCCTGTTCAATTTAAGGGAACATCTTTGAGCTCCATATTGATCCATGTTTTTATCACCTGCAGAGTATTTAGTGGGGAAGATCTAAACAAATGGGATCCTAGAACCACAAAAACACCCTTGCATCCAGACTTCCAAGACAACTTCTCCATTAGCCAATCAGAATGGAGCTTTAGATTTTGGAAAGTCTGTACTGAAAAATACACTTTAAACAGCCTTGGAATGTCTATTTAAAGGGACAGTTCATCCCAAAAAGAACATTTTTACTAAACCTGTAACCTGACTTTTTTTGCCCACCAAATTAAATTCAGAGGTTCAGTTATGTTTTGGACTCCATCGACTTTAATTGTGTAAACAAATAGGTAAAATATTTGTCAAAATATCTTCTTTTTTGTTCTGCAAAAGAAATAAGAGATTTGGAACAACGTTAGAGGAATTAAAAAATTATTTTCTAGTGACTACACTAGAAAAAAAGAATTCCTCTCAGGTTAAACTTTGGCCTGCTTCATGGGAAAAGTGCTAAATGTCAAAACGTTGTTGCTCTGTTCTTAATCTAATTCTTATCTGTGTTTCATCTCGTTTTATAGGACCAGGCATGCAGGAAATCTGTAAGACGTAAATGAAAAATCATTAACGTTTAATCAGGGTTCTGCTTTTTATGAGCCACTAAGAGTTCCGGCACCAACATTATTAAGCGTTACGGCCTTTAGCTCCAAGCAGCGAACAAGCATACCATCTGTGATGAGTAACTAGTCTGATTAGGATACAAACTCTGCTTAACGAATGTCTGGTAGACGGTAGGGGTCAGTAAGTTAATTACTGCAGTCAAATCACTTGCATATGTAGATGATAAATCAGGCTGCAGTGATGCTCTATCCAGACGGGTGTTGCTTTAATCACACTGTTTTAATAAAACCCTATGAACCACAAACTCCATTGTATAATTGCATTCTTATTGGTTTCATCAATAACAGGGTCTATTGAATCCCACAACCTGTAATGAAATACAATGTTATATTGATTACGCTATGTTGTGTAATTACAAAACACTTGGGTACTGACCCATGACAAGCTTTGACACAACAGAATCAATTCACATTCTCCTGTTACTTCTGGTGACTTGTAACTGTTACTGAACCCATGTTGGCATAAAATATAGCATTTAGTAGTGCTGTCCAAATTACAGCACTAACACAGGGGATTACATTTTCCAGTTTAACAGCGTTAAAAATATTAATCTGCTCCTTCCATCTCTTTTTTTCTTGACAAGAATTGCCTTTATTTAGACGAAGTATGTCTTTACGAGCACATCAAACAGGAGACTTTCCAGATGCGCACACTTCTTGACAGCAAGCGACTGAATAAGTGAAACTCGCCTTCAGTCATAATATTTGTATGCTTCTACAATCATTTGAATGTGAAATTATTGCAATATGGAAGTATATTTAAAAACTTGAATGTTGGTGGGATTAATCACGATTAGTAGGTTGATTCAGTGAGATTCCTGACTCTATAACTGGGATATTACCATTTTTATTTTTTTCAGTGCATACTCCAAATGACATCATTGTTGAAACGTTTCCTGTGTCAGATCCACTAATGTTTCCATCCTCCTTTAGACGGTTTTATATAGAGATAACAATTTACCAGCCCGAATCACAGGATTACGTCTTTCTTTTATGGCCTCTCTTTTATATTCTTTGTAAAAAGCACTGAAAACTATGCACATGCTCAAGCTCTGTGGGAATCCGAAACTTTCAGCAAAGTGAAATCATGTTTTCCACAGGGAACTTTATATAGGGATAGTTCACATAGAAGCGAAGGTTATGTCATCATTTACTCACCCGATTGCCGTTCAATATAATAAAAGTGAATGACCAAAATGACCATACAAATCCATAAAAGTAGTTCTATGGCTTATTATCAGTGCATAACACATAAAAATATTGCCTAATTTGACTTGGAATAAAGTGCATAAGTTATATGGACCACATTAATTATGTGTTTGGGTCTTTTTGGAAACTTAAAAACTTCAGTCCCCATTAATTGTAACTGCATGTTGCAGTATAATTCCCTTTTTGTGTCATGGAAGAAACCCATAGGTTTGGAACAGCTTGAGGATGAGTAAATGATGACATTTCTGGTTGAACCAATTCTTTAAGAGCAACGTCACCAGTCACGAAGTTTAAGTCTCTGGTATGATTGAGTGACCTATGAAACATTAGTGAATGGGCTCCAGTAGGGAAGGAGCGCTCTACAATTCAAACAAAAGTCAACAGCTCTTATATAATACTGAGTCACATGTTTTATGCTGGGTATGATAAGTTATTGCAAATGCTCTTTGGCCACAAGTTGGCCTGTTTTAACTGTAAGCGTTTAAATATGCCAATTTATCCGTTATCAAGACATTATGAGTTTTCAGTGAGTGCGAAATGTAGGAGACATATCATCCCTCAAAGATAATAAGTCCTAGAGAACAGTTTTCGAGACAGCTTGTTTCAGTGCTCACATGAACACGTATGCATGATTGCATTTGATAAGATAAAGACGATCTGTAAATTGTTTACAGTGAGCAAGGCCTGCGTGTTTAAAGCTACTTGTTTCAGCACATCTACGAACCAAAATATACTTCAAATTTGAGTTGTCAGCAAAGACTCTGATTCTGATAAAAAAAACATGTGCTTTTATTTTGTTTTCCAGTTAAAATATCTGAACATATATCTGCTTTCCAAAAAGTGGGTTTAACTGTGCAATTTTGTAGTGTACTTTAAATAACACTGTACTCAAAGTGTGCTTCAAAATAGTAATATTCTAGTAATATGCATGCTAATAAGCTATTTACAGTGTAACCATAAAATAAAGTGTAAACTTTTTAATAATCTTTTGATATGTTTTATAAGGAACAAACTTATTTTGATGTGTTGACTAAGATACTATTTACAATTTTAAGTAGTGTGATATTTGATATTAGCAGTTTATTAACATGCTATTTAGATTATGAATTAAAAAGCGATTAATTATCTCAAAACATTCAGATTGCACTTGAGTAGATTCCTTTTTAAAAATATTAAAAAAACTTTTAAAAAGCCTGATCATATTACATATTTTAGTTTTTTAGGTCATCGTAAATTTTTTTAAGCATGTTTAGATTTTGGAAAATGCTGATAATAAAGGATTTAGTGCAGTTAAGCCTGCTGAATGCAAGCCACTGACATTTTTATTAAAGAAGGGATGGAATGTTGATTCATTTGTCTTGTTGACAGCAGTTTGGATCATGACATCATTGTCCAAAGATCAAAGGTCAAAAGAGGCACAGGTCAGTTTGAGGCTAAATGATTCTTCTTTTGTGAATGACTTTAACTACACTTTTATCAATAGCCACAATAGCTGAGCTAAAGATAGAATTGTACTGACAAGATTTTATTGTTCCTGTGTCAAAATCCAGATACATGAACTTGTCAAATTTGTCCGGGTTGACCTTTTTATGAAAAGCAAGTTCATTTTTCAGTGAGAGAAACCCTTCAATGAATCAAACATGAAAACCATTAATCATAGATTTGATTCATGAATCAACTGATGACTTTAAGTTTCAGATAAGTTTCCTGAAATCAGATTCTCTCTCTGGTCACATTTTTACCCTTAAAACTCAGGTGGGTTGCTAACTATAGCCAATGGCCTTTTTTTTATTGTTCTTACTGGAAAGACACCAAAGTGAGGGGTCACACAGAATATGTAGACATTTACAATTTCTTTGAAGTGTCTATTTAATCATTAACAGACTAAACAGATTAACAGAATAACCATGAGCCACTAAAACTTTGTGCAGACCTTTGCTAAATTCACCAAATTTGTGACCATATTGGTGAATCCCAACTATCCAATAAGAGCACTTTCCCCAGCGAGTGATCAGATGAACTCTATCCTGCATCTCCAGTTTCATGAAGGCATTTGGAAAATGTCTTGAGTGTGGGAGGTTTGTTTGTTGCTCTGGAGAAGATGATCATTTCATCATGTAGTTTATATAAATATATCAGCAGATACAGTGTTGTATACTTTCAAGATGAGTAATTAACTGTTCACCTCAATTCAGTGTATATGTTCACGCTAGATTCACATCCAATACATAATTAGTATTTTGGGCACATATTCGGTGGCGGATATTGAGGATATACTTCCAATATATAAGAAAACACCATTGACGTAGAGTGAAAGTCACTTGTAGATGACAGTTTGCATTGATATTTTATATCCAAACACTTTATGTTTAGCTCAAGTATTAAAATGGCTATAGTAAATAAACAAATATGATTGTTTCTGAATGATCAATGAATTTTATTGAATTACATGAATCTTGTATTTCATACTACATGTCATAAATGCAAAATCAAATACTTTGTATTAAACCTCATATCTAGATGATCAGCAATCCTCTCTATTGTCTGATAACATCTGAATGAGGGACAATAATCTTGTGCCACTTTGTTTATCAAATGAAGGTAAATGGCTGAGAGAGCTTTTCTCTTTCTGTGCTGTTAAAACATAAAGAGATGTTTGTGTGTGTGTGCACCTGGTATTTATCACCTTATGGGGACCAATTGTCCCCACAAAGATAGGAATACCAGTAAATTTTG
>JAUCMU010000143.1:17712259-17725599 GCA_032275025.1 Enteromius treurensis
AGAAGTAGGAAACGATGGTGTTTGAGACTCACAGTATGTTATGTCCATGTACTGAACTGTTATTATTCAACCATGCCCAGGTCAATTCAGTTTTCCATTCTATGGCACCTTTAAAGTATAATTTCTGTAAGAAACCTAATTATAAAAATAACGACAGTTTTCTTTTCACTCCTCCTTTCTGCCATTGGTTGAACAAACAGGTAGCCCCACACCAGACTCACTCCACTGGTCAAGCTGTTGCTGCGTCAGGCTGGGATGTGTTTCCCAAAAACACTGTAAAGTCACAATTTCCATTGAACTCTGTTGGTAACAACGGAACTCGAACCATAGTTGGTTTTGGGAAATGCACCCCTGGTCAGATGCTCAAACAAACAGTAATGTTTAGATGTAGATGATACAGATATGTCCAAACAAACAATCCCCACTGAACCAAATTGAGACAGCCCACGCCACAGATCGAGTACAAACACCTGGACATGAAACCATAAACTATAACTATAGGAGATACTGTGAAAAAGATTTCATAAGTTAGGCTACTCTTTTCAGGGCAATCGTCCATCAAATGGCATTCTTATAGTTGTCTCTGCATGTACATAATAGTAGAATAAAATAAAAGTACTTTAAAATTAAAAATAACAAGAACAGCTGAACAAAGCAAAAGCCAATAAGTCCTTCAAAATCCACCTCGTCAGTTTCACTGCTTACTCTTTCACAGGTCTGCTACGCTCCACCTTTTGATAGATGCAAGCGGACGCCATACAAGGCTCTGCTGTGCATCTGTTTACAATCTCCTGTTATTACATGATACTCACATTAATCAGCAGCAGGTCCATCTGATCACCATGTATGGTCGCTTGACTCAGTTGGGATGGATCCCACAAACAATTTGATAACTATGAGCCAAAATGGGCTCCTCCACATGGACCATCCAAAATCAACAACACTCAAAAACACTCGTGAAGGTCACGAAACACCTGTTGAAAACGATTCTAATCATCAAGACGTCTCTCCGTAAAGAAAATTACCTTCTTTGACCCTTGTATGTATATGAAGACCCTTCATGTATATGAAGATCTGAGGATGGGAAATGCCACATACCATGAGGGCCCCCATAATATGCTTATGTAATGGGTACTAAAGCAGTCGTGCACACACTCACGCACACACGTAGCATGTGAGAATATTCTCAGAGAGATCAGTGTATGCTGCTCAGGGCTTTCTGATGGACCTGACAGGAGAGCCTTTGGTCTGTCACACACTGACTCGCTCCATGCTTTTGTCACTGGAACACACACTATTGAAGCTGACACTGAAGTCTGCTCTCATTTGCCTTACAACGGTGGGAAACACCCAGACAGACGTGTACAACTGCAGGTCATATTCAATGAGATGAAGCCATCAGTCACTGACTAGAGAAACACTATGGGAAAACATCTAACCTTAAACCTAACAATGGGAATCAGTTTGACCTCTTATCAAATCATATAGTCTTGATATTAGCTTGATATCTTGATGTCATATTGCATATATCTAAAGGGTACAAAGGATATTGGAACCACAATGTATTTTGGCAAAATGGAAAAAAACTATTTTAATTTCATAAACCACTTTTTTATTTTGTACATCTAATAAGTACAATTAAAACATTAAATCATGACTTGAAATATTAGTTTTTTTGTCCTGTGGATCTTAAATCATAAAGTAACACCCTCTGGACATGAACTAAATGAATTTGAGGTCAGACTATAATTAAACGTCAAACAAATCACACCACTCTAAACAGCCAAAACAACAACTAACTGCCTCAATGAAGTCCAACCGAAGTGTTTTAAGCACACACAGAAACACGAAAGCAGAACACCATATGGGACTTTTTCTGCAGCATTTATGCTCTTTCCCGCTGCTTTGAAAACTTCCCAAATCCCACCAAAGACCCTTAATCCTTCAAAGAGAGTTAAGAATCAACTTCAGACGTATTGGGGGCTACTGCTTTAACACAGCCCTGCCAAAAAGAGTAACTGTAAGAATAAATGAGTCTCTGCGCATGATTATTTGACTGTTTCACAGTTTAACTAACACTAACAGGCTGTCGGATGGAAGAGAAATCAACTTACCGGTTTGTGTGGGTGTGTAAGTGTGTGACAGCTGCCAAGCACTGATTTCCCAGGACGACAAACACAATTCCCAAAGTGCTGCTTGGTCTACTTTGTAAGAAATAACCTTTCAGGTTCAAACTGCTCTTTGTGTACTTTTCTTCTCTTTCTCTGTCAGCTTTCCTGGTCAGTTCTTTTTTCTTTCTCTGTGTTTTATGCTCCCGTCTGCTTCACCTCTGTTAAGTCCCTCTCACATACTGACACACACATGCACTCTCACTCTCACTCACTCTCTCTCTCACTCCACCACTACAGGACTTCCTGGTTGACAAGGGTTTCTATGGTGAAGTACAGACTGTGTGCAGAGGCCCGGCTCACTTTTGGCTGCCTTCACTAAAGAGCGTTTGAATAGGCAGTCAGCCTTTTGTGGCCATAAGGTGATATTTCACAGCACGGGGTTAAAGACTGGTGAATTCAAAGACTAAACCACATCCACCTCCTGATGGTCCTCCTCTCCTTTTACTCTGTTCTCCCTGAGCTCCCGCCCCACTGTGTTTCTACGAACCGCTGCTTATGCGTGTCTGGCCATACATGGCCAACCAGAGGAGGACAGCAGTGACTCAGAGAGAACTGACTTCAGGCTTGAGAAATTCTTTAACAACAAATCAATGACAAATAAACTGGGGCAGAGCTCTTGAATTGAGAAACATGCCCTATTTTGAGATCTGTCAAGAAAGTGTAAGATTTAGAGCAGTGGTCTCAAACCACTGGCCTTTGAGATGTCATAAAGCCTCTTAAGTGTATATTCTTAAAGGGACAGTTCACTCAAAAAATCTAAATTCTGCCATCATTTACTCACATACGATCCAAACCCAAACTTTCTTCTATAGACCATGACCAATTTTGAATACTACTTGGAGATAAAACTAGGTTAAGTGAAATAAATTAAATTAAAATAAAATAATATAAATAAAATAATATAAAATAAGCTTAAGTATGATGCAATGCTGTAAATGGCCCCACACGATCCTTCAGAATGTGTTCTAATGTGCTAATTTGTTGCTCAAAAAAATTTCTTACTATTAGCAATGTTAAAAACAGTTGTGCTGCTTAATATTTTTGCCAAAACAGTAATCATTTTTCATCTTTACTGTGACTTTTTAAAACTATTTAATCCTTCCTGAATGAGAGTACATATACATATAATAATTAAAAAATGGTAAAAATTTTATTTTTATATGATTATATATTATACATTACTATACCTATGAGCTGTGATACACCATACAACATTTCAAAATACAAATAAGTTGTATTTTAAACAAACATAGCAATATAATCATATAAAAACTGATCAAATCACGTTGTTGATTTTACAGCTCTTAACTTTATCGATTTATAATTGACTACTCAGAGATGTTATGTTGTGCTGTTTTCTCAGGAACTGTGCTGACGGTGATTGTGGACTATATTGTGACTGTACAGTACAAAGTACTGATGATCTGATTTACAAGACTCGGGTTTTATGCAAACTAGAATTTGGCATGATGAAAAAGCAACAATACTGAGTTTTTGAGCTAACTTAGATTTACGAATGATTTTTGTCACAATCAGGATTGTTTATATGTTTTTCTTTTTTAATCGTCATATGTATTTTAAATCAAGTTCAGTAATTGTATCCATTCATAACTAGTATCTAACTTATGCTTTGGTCTATAGTCTTGAAGTTTCAAGAGCACAATAGTCATTATTCTTCAATCCCTCTTTAACCACTAGGCCAAACCGCCATCATTAAAAAGCAACACAACAATAATAAAACTTTATCAGGTACAACTCTCTTTGTATGAGTTTTATAGAAGGAATTCTAGATTACCTGAACTCTTTTATGCATGTTTTCCAGAAGTGTCTATTTGCCACTAGCTCTTGGGGAGTCAGTTTGTTCTTAATAATTCAGTGGTTTGGCTCAGTAGGGCAAACCAGTCTTAAATGGTATAGTCTTACAGTGTGTGTGTGTGTGTGTGTGTGTGTGTGTGTGTGTGTGTGTGCAATGAGGCATTTTTGCCAAACAGCAACCAGACTATTGCAAAACAGGGGAGGAGAGAAGAAAATACATTCTAAACTGTTTAAAGCATGAGAAAGCATGAGGTGAGAGCAGACGAGAGAAGAACACAGAGGTCTTACGCTGCTGTGAAAGCTGAGCGTGTGAGACTGAGAAAAGAGAAATAAATCATCGAGAGTGAGTGATGAACTAGGAGAGGAGGCATGTGCGCTTCTGTTATTAATGGTCGGTCTCCTGCAGCGAGCAGATATTTGTGTCTGCCAGGAAGATGATTAGTGGACTGAAAGAAACATCATCAAACATTATGCCAATCTCTTTATTATTTCTGCAGCAAAAAATGTTATAAACCTTTATATTTCAAATAAATGCTGTTTATTACTGTTTCCACAAAACAATTAATAAATACAAATTTAAGCGGCACAACTGTTTTCAACTGTTGACAATAATAAGAAATGTTTCTTAAGCAGCTCATAAGCATGATTTCTGTCACACTGGAGGTGCAAAAAATGCAGCTTTTCATCGCAGAAATAAATTACAATTTAAAATATATTCAAACAGTAAGCAGCTATTTTAAATTGTCAAAATATTTAACAATATTTATGTTATTACTGCATTTCTGGGCAACTAAATGGGGTCCTTCGGGGGAAAAAAAGGTTGTAAACCCTGGCTTTAAACCAAGCGGAAATCCATCGCTCTAATGAAAACACAGTCTGAAACCGCTATGATATGTCAAAGTAATTATACAGTAAATTATAGGGTAAACATGTTGCTCCAATTCTGACAAAATGTAACCAGTGGCTCAAGGGATACTGTGAATGACAGCTTACCACTGCTGAACAACATGACTGGCATGACTCAGTGTTGTGTAAGAGGAAGCTAGCTTCACCACAATGGTAAATATTTTCTCTTTACAAGACCCAGACCACGCTGCTATATATCTGATATGTAACAGTTAATAAAAATCCATTTTATAGGGAAGAAGAGTTTCTGACCTCAACATTTAAATGGTGTGAAACACAGTTCCTGAGTTACTGTGAATAAAATGTGCGAGAGACAAAACACAAGGACAAGAACTTCAGCCTGTACCATCAGATTCAAGCAGCCTTAGATCTATCCATGCCTGTCAATGAAACAACAGCAGCGCTTGCATCTGATTCTAAGGGGTTCTATGGGGAAAACAATGAGAACTGTCAAAAATGTTGTCTGACATGACATGTAACATGGTTGTGCTTCTGAGACCAGAGATCAAATTCCAGCTCTGGTGCAATCCAATCCCATTACCCACTGTCCCACTTTGTTTTTTGTTCAATATGTTTATTATCCCACCTAAATAAAGGCACAAATGCCCTAAAATAAAGCTAAAAGATAAAAAAAAATTGTACACTTCCAATAATTCAAAAAATAAAGTATTTTATATACTTTAGTATATAGTATACTTTAGAGTTATATTCATAAAATAACACATCAGTCATGTCTGGCTAAATAAAAGTGTTCCGTTTGGTCTTATTTACTTTTATTTTATTTTATTCATTAATATTTTGCTTTGTTTTTTATGTTAATATTTCATTTTAAAAACATAAAAAACTGTTTCACTAGTATTTTGCACAGCAATGTTTTAAAAAAATATATGGAAATGTCTATAAAATGTATAAATAGCATGTCAGAAATGTACTAGAACATTTTCCAGGGCAGCTTTGATAGAGTTTATTTTGGATTTAGTTTTATTAATTTTAGTAACTTAGTTTTTTTCTTCTTTAAATGTTTTATTTCAGATTTATTTCAATTTGTGAATATGCTGTTTAATAGTCTACGTTTGTAACACTATAGTTTCACTGTGAAGTGGTATTCTGGCACATATTTATCTATTTACCATTTACATACTGATATTAATTTCATCTTTTAAGTAAAATCAACCGCTGGCATGCACATGTAAAGATGTGTGATTCTACAGTACCTGCATCTATATCATCATGTCACTGACTTTCTTGAATTGATAGGTTTTTTAGCTTCCAATTTAGTGGCAAAAAAATCAGTTATGAACACTAAAGTGCAAAAAAATCAAGTAAATAAACACACAAATAAAGAACTTTTTTTGTCATTTATCCTAGAAAAAGAAAAATGTGTTTCCCCTTCTATTGGCTGACTGTTATTCTACTCTGTGAATATACAACTGTTGTCAACCAGCCACATGGGAAACACTGTTCGACAGGAATCTAGCAGATCAGGCTCAACAGCTACTATCGGTGCAACGTTTCACAACATACTCTACCTTTGACAGCAAATGATAACATGACAGCTGTAAGGGCACTGGAGGTTCTCTTTGCATTCACCCTTTCACTGAAAGTGGATCTGTTTTAATCCACTTTAGCATTAATCTAAGATGATTTACACATTAATAAGCCACCGCACAGCACGAAGTACCTGCATTTGACATTTCACACCCTGAAAGTAAACAAGTATATCCTCGCTGTCTGAGCCCCAGCATGCATCTCCACAAATGTTACAGCAATTCAGCGAAGGTGATGTTTCAAAATCGCGTTTTAAAAACTGACATGAAACAGGCAAGCATGTGAAGAAAAGAAGGATACAGAGTTGAGTAAAAGAAAAGTTTAAGGAGAACTGCGAGACGGGTATTTACCGTGAGGAGACGTTCCCTGGAATGAGCAGCAGAGAGAGAAAACGGATTACAGCCCGTTTTGTTTCTGCTGGGAGGGCGTTTGCAATTTACTGTGATTCTGTGACTCAGCCTTTGTCCATGTGTGTGTGTGTGTGTGTGTGAGTGTGTGTGTAATACACCATTCTGGGCAAGCCAGGATCATACATGAAACTCTCAGTGCCTAACGAGTCCAAAGCTCTGTAATAGTTTCCATCCCATACTCACACACACATGCACAGCTGGAAATAATAGACAGTCCCATGCAGGCTGAGGAGAAACACCCACTTGTGTGTTAAAATCAAGAGAACAAATGAGTGCATTTCCCTTCCCAAACACACAGACGGCCTGTTTGATCTGCAAATACATCATTTCATTGTTCACTGGAGGATAGATACTCTCTTTATGTATTTCTGACATACTATCATTTCATTTCTTCGTGCCTGTTTTAGTTGGCATACATTGAACCGGATTGCATCCTCTGGGTTTCCTTCAGTCTGCTATCAAAAAAGTGAATAGGAAACGTGCCCTCTACTGGAGCATGAGTCAATCAGAGCTGATGTCAATCAGATTACATCACTATGTCCTTGTATTTCAGCCACACAACATGCCATTTTCAAAGGCAATGATGTTTAAAGGTTGCTGATGTCCATTAAATTAGAGGATACTAAAACTGCCTGACTGGCTAAAATGAGGCACTCAACATCAACCTAAAAAGCACATTTCAAATTACCGTCTAAGGCTGCAGAAAGTCTTGACATTCGCCAGTTTTTCTTGAAGTGGTGATGTGTGATCTGTTTAATATTCTTTCGAAAACGTAGCCTTCCGGCAAATCCAGTAGAAATAAAAAATACTTCTCTTGAACTAAACACCTTGAACAAAGGTGAATAAACCTGCATTAAGCCATTTAACGCTGTAGGCTTGCTATACCCATCATCAGATTGGAAAGTGAATGGATGATTCAGCTGCAGTCGTCATCTTCAGGTAAGACATGACACGACCCTCACAGTGCATTTGGGTATTCCCTAGCTGTTGAATGTTCATTGGTACACTCATTATTGTGGGTCACTATGAGATTGAGTGCACTCAATAACGTCCACTATAGTTTCGGAGATCACTGCAAATGGATGTCCTCTCAAATAGTCGTAATAGTTATCTATTTAAAGGGTAAGTTCACCAAAAAAAAAGAACATTCTGTCATTAATTACTCCCCCTCATGTCATTCCAAATCCATGACCCTCCATAGCCAGCAAAGCAACTGTCTTACACGAGAGTGAGTAATTAATGACAGAATTTTCATTTTTGGGTGAACAATGAGTTTAACTTTAAAGGGAAGGTTAAACTGCAAAAACACTCCCTCAAGAAGTCATTTTCACACCCATTATACAAACCCACTGTATTATCGCATGTGCTGCACACTTCTGAAGAAATCTTTATCACAGTTTTATTCCAGGGAAAGGGGGTTGGAAGTGGATGCGATTATTCATCCCTATAAACCCACACCACCTTTCTTTCCTCATGTCTCACACTAATGATGTGATGAGCAGTTGAATGGGTCACAAAAAGACTGTCATTCAAATAAATAAAGAGCCATTCAAGCCAGGGAATTGTTGTTAATTATTCTACATTACCATTCAGAAGTCTGCAATTGGCAAATATATATATATATATATATATATATATATATATATATATATTATTTACTCAATTCAACTAGGACAACCATGAAAACAATAAATTTATTCAAAATAAATTAATGTGCTGATTTGTTGTTTTTGGTGATTAACTTACACTTGCATTTCTTCCAGGTCACTGAACTCTTTCTAGTCAGATTTCGTTTTTTTGTTTTGTTCTTTAAATGGCCAAACACCACACGCGTTCATCTTACGCTTCTTTTAATAGACGTAAACATAAATGATTGTCTTGAGAAAGCAAGCAAACTGAATCTAGCCGGCTCGTAGATGGCTCAGATGAACAAGAAGCTGTTAAGTATTTTAAGGACCAGACTTCTGATTGGTGCTCAGCTGGACACCTCAATGAACAACTCAAACCAAACACCAGCTTCCTGTGCAACAGTCAAGAGTCCAGTCTGATGCCACTGGACTTTGCACGTTTTTATGCTCAGTGAACAAATCAACCATTTTCTGTCAAAGAAACAAACATTCTATTGTGATTCCAAACTTCTGAATGGTATATACAGACCATACAGAAGTACTAGAGATAGTGTTTTATAGCCACCCAAGGACTCTTACCGTGCTGCACATCTGCTGTTGAAGAGGATGTTTGTTTTCTTCATTAAACTGAGCGGCAATCTTCAGCTTACCATGTGTGTCATTCTCTATCCCTCTCTCTTTACTGAGTCTCTCTGCTCGGACTCGGTGGCTTGATAAACCCTCCCTCACTTCTTTTCGTCTTCCTCAGGCTCTGTTCTGCCATCCAAAATAAATATTTAACAGTCAGACAACGTGATCAACAACCAAAGGTCACGTCCCACTTACTTCTCCTCTCTCCTCCCCCTATTTTTATGAATTTCCCACCCTTAAACTTAGTTTCTGGGGCTTAACTGGAACTATGATTTAATGCTGATGGCCGACTCGCTGCATTATACAAGAAAGTACAACACCAAAGATCTTCATTAAGCTTAGAATAAGCCAGTGTTTCACATCACTTAGTCACTCCGCTAACAACCCCTTGTGCATTTAATATTTCATAATGTAATCCGTTCAATCCTGAACTCAGCAAAATACAGATTTTATTATTAAACATTTGAATTCATTTGATTGGGGTTGAGTATTTTCCTCAGAACATATTTATGATCTTTAATTTAGACTATTTTAATGGAGTTCACCATTACCTGGAGGTTAATTTAGTTTTAAGTTACTTGAGACATAGCAGCTAACACAAAATATGATACTGTAATTTTTGTATGAAGGACAGAATTAACTAATTTAGAAGTGCTGACATGCACAACTACTGCTACAGAAACAGACATTTGTAAATTTAGACTTTTAACTCCAAACTGTGTGACAACTAACCCCGGTGCTATTTTGACTGGTTTACAGTAAATATCATGTATTTTTGCCTGATAATATCACAATAAACATTTCCCAATATTCACTACATTCTTAAGTAATCTATTTACATCAAAAAGCCAAAAACTAACAAACTAAAGCAACTGTATAGCACTTTCTCTTATTAGTTACAAACTACATTTCTCGCGCCCAAGTCCGTGATTCCTCTTCTCCACCCTTCCTGGCTATTTTCAAATAACTTCCTATTTCAAAAGGGACAAGTTCACACACGTTTAAATTTAGACTTTCTCTGCAGCACTGTTCATATTCACAAACAGTGAACATGAACGTCGCAAAACAATCTGGATGACGATAATTATTTGTAAACTTTCTTCTGTGTCGCTGGGCGTTTGTTTTCCTGTAAAATACTGCCACCTGGTGGAAAAACGTAGTAGTGCAAGACCAGTTTACACAAAATGTATTTAATAAAAAGAAAGTAAAAAAAATATTCATAGACATAAAAAAATATTTACATATTAAATAAAATACAATTAAAAAATTATTTAAATTCATTGAATTTATACAAAGTGACTAAATACAACATCTGTACAGTGCAGCAACAGATTTGTACATTACAGCAGCACATAAAACCTTACATTCATAAAATACATTCAATATACATTCAACAACTGTACGGCCTTTCCACTTGTACTGGAAGGAAAGCTAGTGCTCGTATGGATGGATGGATTCCAAGGGCTGACGACACAGAGGACAGGTCCCAAACGTTATCTGAACCCTCATGGCACATGGAGTGCACACACATTTATGACCGCAGCTCAGACAGCAGCTTGCCACATTACTGTAACACACCACACACTCCTCACAGTTTGCAGCTTTATGATCTAAAGAAATAAAAAAACGTTTAGTTGGTGAAATGATGCGTACTAGGCCATGACAGAGCTGCCTTAAGCTTGTCTGATTCTCACCTGTGTTGTCAAGGTGATGGTTTCTGAGGTTTCTCTGTTCCAGCATGCTCGGTTGTTTCTTTCTCTCCTGCGTTACTTTCTTTTCAGTGTGTCTGGTGTGTGTGAGAGCAGGACAGGACCAACGGGTGAAGATCCAGCGCTTCTTTTTGGAACCTATACATACAGAACACATCGACTGTGTAAAAAAAAAAGCTTTTACTAATGATGAGTGTAACTTAGGTCAGGGGTTTTCAAACTCGGGCCGCAAATGATCCGTAAAATCATAAAATACATTTTAGTCTAGAACTAAACTTTTTTTTTTTTCTGTCTTAGGAGAGATTAAGATCATAGATATATTTACCTATCTCTTGTTTCAATGCTAATGAATTTGTTTGTTGTACATGACTTATTTATTTTGCAATCACATTCACAATATTATTATTTTCTATCGTATTATTATCTGTTAATACTTAATATGACTACTAATTATTTCGTATTTACTTTTATTAATTAGTTCAGTGCTATTATTTTTATATCAAGCTTTCTAAAAACTGCACAGGAATCATTAGATGAATTGATTTATTTTATACAACTCTATGTTCATTTAAAATACTATGACAATTCAATAAAAAGTACAGTTTTCTAGATCATATTAAATATTTTAATTAACTTTATTTTTTGTAGCAAACATCGTGTATTCATTTGAATTAATCCTAAATTAATATGCTGTTTTCAGCATTTTTTGCACACTGCATAAATGTTTTTTTTTAATTAATAGTATGCATTTATATTGTAGAGAAGGGCTTTAACTTTAGGGCATTTTATTTGTTGCAAAAAGTTTGAAAACCCCTGGTTCTTTCTCTTACTGAAAAAAAAAACATGATTTGAAGGTTTAACTTTAAACAGATAGCACAAAAAACACACAATTGTGTGTGTGTGTGTGTGTGTGTGTGTGTGTGTGTGTGTGTGTGTGTGTTAAAGAGGGGTAGTTAGTCCAATGAAACGAAAACTCTGCCATCATTTACTTGCCCTC
Source organism: Enteromius treurensis (assembly GCA_032275025.1). Classification (NCBI taxonomy): domain Eukaryota; kingdom Metazoa; phylum Chordata; class Actinopteri; order Cypriniformes; family Cyprinidae; genus Enteromius; species Enteromius treurensis. The sequence continues at coordinate 17,724,074 of JAUCMU010000143.1, forward strand.
AAGTTGTTTCAAACCTGCTTGAGTTTCTTTTTTCCTTTTTTTCGCCTGCCATCAACTGTTGCCCACATTCTTCAAAATATCTTCTTTCGTATATAAGAAACAATCTCATACAGGTTTGGAACAGCTTGAGAGTGAGTAAATGATTATAGTTTTTGTTTTTTGTAAACTGCGCCTATAATTCGTTCATAGCACAGTATGACCGATAGAAGCCTCACCGAGCATCGTGACTGTCGTGGTCTGCCCGTAGACGTCAATCATCGCCCAGACGGGCCACTTGGGATTCAGGGTGGTCTGCTCCGTGTGTGTTCTGCCTTCAGAGCTTCGTATCCTCAGACTGCCATTCTTCTTCAGCGTGAACTCAAACTCTAAACCAGGGCGACAGATGTGCTCGGGGACTATCACCGCGGCGTACAGCGGGGAGTTGGTCAGGTCTGGGATGGCCAGAGGGGGTAAAGTTGTCTGCTCGGGTGAAACATGAGCGAACCCGAGCCGCAGCGCTCCGTGCCAGTCTCCGTCGCAGCGCTCGACCCGCAGGCGCAGCTTCTCCTCGGTCTTCACCGGTCGCCCGCTAAACGTCAGCCCGTGGCAGAATGACGAATTGTCCCTGGATACGCGGCGCCCGCCGTCACTCAGCGTTATTAGACGACCCTTCACGTCTGAGTGGAAAGAAATCGCTTTCAGACCCCACCGCCTGTGACACACGCACTTGACTTTCTCTGGAGGAGAAATGAAACATGTCTGGCATTAGAGATCTGTGTAAAAGGCGTGGCTCTCTCTGTTTTGATTCATCTGTATATCTCTTTTGTAATTTTCGTTACACGGGACTTTCCAGTGCGTTTGACTCGCGAATCATTGTTTTGGTTCAAACGACTCAACGATCGGACTGATCTCTGGAGATTGAATTAAATACGAAATAACATTTGTTGAATATATTTACGACGTGACAGTTTTATAAACACACATATGATGCAACAGAGATCCACCTTTCATGTAAGCGCAAATTCCAATTTCTAACTGACCCGAATCAGGTCTGCAACAACATAAACTAGGATACATGAAATCGCCATCAACATACTTATTAATAAAACTTCAAATCTACTGATGTTTAATTAAATAAGTTAAACTGATTCTTTAAAACGGATTGTTCGAACGAACCGATTCATGGAACTACTCTCCAACTCGTTTATGGCCTCTAGATGCCGCTGCTCACTAATAAAATCACTAACGTTATTTTGGTGAAGTTTCCTAGTGCACCACATCACACATATAATCGGACTCTCCAAAATTGCACTGTAAACAATACTGACATATTATAAAAACATAATATAAAAAGTAATCCAATTATTCATTGACGATGTAATGGTATGCATTACAGTAAATTCGTTGGTTAAAATAATAATGTATATTATAAAAATAACAAAAAACGAAAAAAATAATTTTAATTTAGCAGCATTTTATATATATATATATATATATATATATATATATATATATATATATTTTTTGGTATTTTTTTAAATAAAAAT
>JAUCMU010000143.1:17729505-17741796 GCA_032275025.1 Enteromius treurensis
AGACAGCCACCCTTCATCTGCAATGCTTTGATTCCCGCCCACCATACCCATGTTATATTGCTTTGCTTGCTTGCTTTTCCAACCCCTAATCTATGTCTCTGTCTCTACCAGCAGGTCGCCGGACGATCCAGCTCCCCAGTTCACCCCGTTCCACACACACTTTTAGTCCTTACACTTTTACACATGTTTAAAATTAAACTGGAAATTAGGTGCTGGGCGTCCGGCCAGAGGACAACTGGACCCAACTAAACCTGGTTCTCACAAGGTTTTCCCCCCCCCCATTCTCTCATGGAGGGGGGTTTGGTTCCTTGCCGCTGTCGCCTCTGGCTTGCTTAGTTGGGCTTGGGCCACCTGATTTCCAGTGATCATCGTCGTCTTGACTACAGAGACCGTCTCTGCATTGATAAACAAAGTTCAATCTTGTCAGCTTACATTACCATCACCATTTTTTCCTACTATTCTCCTTCGTCCAGCATCCTCTCTCATTGCATTTCTTGGGTGCTCTAATTTGGCTGCTGTCCTCCCTTAGCCTTTCTGGGGGACAGACGATGAACGAGCCGAACGCCGAACTCTTGCCCAGGCTAGGGTTCTATCCATTAGGGTTCGGAGTTCACCGTTCTCCCAGCTCGCTCCCCAGAGAGCACGCCAAATTTGCTTATTATTCATTATGATGAAAGCGTGAACTCTTGAAACTGGCTTAGAGCTTCTTAATCAGGTTCACAGTTTCTGCAGGTCAAGGATAATTCTGCGAGTAAACTACCATGGAGGTGTGAATCATGGATACCTTCTGTGTCATCATAATGCAGTAATGTTTTACTTTCACGTTGTAGAAGATGTAAACAACATTGTGAAATATGCCTTTATTAATTCCCATAAAATATACAAGCTGTATTATCTACATAGATAAGCTTTATGATGGAAGAACATGTATTGCCAACAGAAGCTCTCAAAATGCAACTCAAAAGTTTTAAAGAACCAGTCTACTAATTTCCTATCATATGTGTCTTTATGCGTGCCCAAATTATACTTGTTTTAATGTTTAAAATAAATCAATGTAAAAAAAATGTGACCAAGTAACGAAGTAAGCAGCTTAATGTAACTTTAAACGAATGTCACCACTCGTTAGGCATTTCGAGGAAGTCATGTGACCGTTTATCTATCTATACAAATTGATTTGTATAGATAGACTGCTGAAAGCTACAGAAAAGAGAAGAAATCGATCCTGTTAATTCAAAGAAACAAATGGATTTCAGTCAGCAAAACAGATTTGCAGAGTATCGTTCTATGTTAATTAATATACTGAATTTTGCAGTAAAAATGACAGAGCATAATTTTGAGGAAAGATATTGTGTGACTATATTATGCATTTGGATACAACATTGTTTTAGATTTTTTTTTTCAACCTAATTGCCCTATAAGGTATACGCCTTATTGAAACATCAACAACTCATTCCTAAACAGTCTAGAACTTGGTAAGTTATAAATACTTTATAGTTTTATTTACTATTATCATAGATAGATTATAAAGTTAACCTGGAAGACTACATGATCACCATCTGTTTTCTAATTTTAGAAATGAATCATCTCATTCTGGGAACCGCACAGGATGCAAATCCGAAGTAGGCTATTGTATGTTAAAGAAAGTTCTGACGTAGCCAACTAGGCTATCTTACTAGACAGATTCTACATTTTCTGGGAAAAATAAATAATTATCTTTGAAAATTTGGTGTTTACCATTACTATGGTAAATGTAACGTTAGCCTATTTGTGAATTAATCTTTACTTGTTTTATGCAAGCTATATATTCAATAAATGACATATGTTAGTATATGGTAGCTGTGGTAGTAATGACACATTGGACGTTTACAAGGAAATGTTATCCTTCTTTAAACATTTAGAGAAAGTCATGTGGTAGTTTACTTCATTTATTAGTGTATGTTACCACGTGAGCCGTTTGAAAAAGCAGAAAATAACCAGTAATTTTCCTATAGCAGGAGCTGCATTAGGGCTGGAGTTACTGAGCAGGATGTGGATGGCAGTGGATATAAACCATTGGACAAGACATTACGGTCTACTTGGATCACGTGTTCCACGTAAACCAATCACATTAAAGCCTTGACAGTCAATCCATGCTTGTGGATTTCATAGAAATTACATTTTTTTCCCAATTGCTATGGCAGTGTTTTCAAAACATTTAACAAGTTTCCTAAACTCTTGACATGGTTAGCACAACATCCATCTTTGTAGGCTGTACAATTAACACATTTCTTGTTGTTGATAAAAAATTCATACAGTTAACACCAATTTAAAATGCTTGAACTTGAACAATGTAGTTTTAGTCAAATTTACAAATGCTTTCACACTGTATGTCAGAACAGATAACACACCATGTTCTAAACATATCTTCTATAGGCTAAAGTCAACGTGAACAGTTGTTCATATTGTGAATTGAAACACAAATATATTCACTGTATTTAATCTATTGCTAATAAGAAACAGATTATTGCAGTTATGCAAATATATAAATCACAGCTGATTCCCATCCAGGAACCACACTAAGGTGTTGAGGTTTTTCCAATCACATGATCATATGTTCTACAAGAGGACTCTTTGGGCTGATCTTTTGTGGAAAATGAACAATGTAGAGCAACACAAAGGAAAGAAAGAAAGAAAGAAATGCCTGCACAAGGGAGAGTAAGAAGAGTACCAGGACAATTGAGAGGAGTGGGACAAGTTAGAGGGAGAGGAGTTAGAATGTGTGGTGGCGCTCAAAGAAGAACCAGAGCTAGGGTAACTGATCAACAATATAGAGCAACAAAAAGAAAGAAACATAGAAATATAGAAAGAAAGAAATGCCTGCACGAGGGAGAGGAAGATGACTACTAGGACATTTGAGAGGAGTGGGGCAAGGTAGAGGGTCAGGAGTTAGAATGCATGGTGGCGCTCAAAGAAGGACCTATGGTAACTAGGGTAACTGATCAAATAAGAGCTTTCATTGACCATGTCATAAACCACAGTTTATCATACAGAGAGGCTGGTGAACGAGTATAGCCAAATCTCAGCCGGGAACACAGTGGCATCCATTGTCCGTATTTTCAGAGAAACAAACAGGTAGTACATAGCTTCTCCTACAGCAAAGGGTAAATAATTACCATTTACTGTTGGGTAATAAGAGAATATGTGTTAGTGTTTTGAATATTTATTTAATTTTAAAACATGTCTGCAGTGTTTTGCTTGACATAGTGTACTGTGGTAGTTTATTATTGTATTTTGAAAATTTGTTTTGGGGTTTAGTTTACAATGTGTGATTTTGAGCGTGAAATGAACTGTTTTGCCAATTGTGTGTTTAAGGTGTGTTGGTGCGTGAAAAGTTTAGGAAACTTATTAAATGTATTAAAAAAAAACATCATAGCGATTGTAAAAAAAAAACTGTAATATTGCTGTAATTTTACACATCTCAAAATTGTCCGACTTCTCTGGCAAAACAGGTGTAAACTCGAGGGGTGAGAACCAGAAAGGAGTAAGTAACATTTCACCAACTTTACAGGAGAGCCAAAACAAAAATCGTACCATAGTTTGAGCTGACCCTGTGTACTGATTTAAGTTTATTATAATACAAATTTGTACTTCTGGTTCTCACCCCTCGATACACTCCAAAATCAATATTTTAATGTAAAACACGTTGAAGACTATAAGCCGTTTCCAGTTTATTCAGCGTACAGAAGCATTCTTTGACATGGTAAGCAGCAGAACCAAACCACGTCTCAGAAAACGATATGGTAGATTTTGTTACTGAATAGGTTTGTCAGGTAAAACTGGTTTACAGAATAATGATTGATAGGTCCTATTCTCCTTAATCTGCCAACAGTCGTAAATGTAACACGTGACATAAGCAGTCAGCTAAAAGAAAGTTATTATCAGGAACATAGAATGTTTATCAAGGAAGGAATTAAGAAAAATATGTTTTGATGTGTTTGGTTATGCAGAAGTTCCATGTCACTTGTTTTTTGTTTACCTAAAATATTTTATAGACCTGTGTTTGTATTATACCTATATTGATATTGAATGAAACCATCGGTTTTCACCCCCACCCCAAACAAGAGAAATGTAGTTTGTTACTTTCACAGTTTATTCACGACATGGCTAACAGTTGTATGAAAATAATAATATATATTTTTTTATAAATATAAAAAAGATTATTTGGGATAGAGTGCAAAACATGTTTATGTCAAAAGTAAACAGTAAGTGCATAAGTGCTTTCTTATTAAGTACTGAAATAAATAAACATACTTATGGATATGACTGTGTACAATATAATAAAAAATTATATACATTTAACTTCTCCCAAAAACAGCTGAGTCTCTGACTGCTCTCAGGAGCATCCTGTAAAGTTCCACTTCATCTTTTACAACCCTGGGCAGGAACAACCCCATCATGCATGTGTTAGCATATGGTAAACGGCATCCACGCTGCTCTGGTTGGTAGAAATGAATGCTGGGCTTCTTGGAGAACCCAAGTGGTGGGACTTCATCCGCTCCAGTTATGAAAGCTAATATTTCCTCAAACTGCAACTCGTCTTGTGGAGCTTTTTGTTTTTTATCTGTTGAGGGAAAATTACTAGCTCAAGTCCAAACAAATCGACAATTTTATAAGCACAATTATTCACAGTTCATTTAATTACTAGGAAACTTACCTTCAATCATCTTAAGTACCAGTCCCCAGTAATGCATAGTATCTTTCTCATCCTCTCTCTTCTTGGTCCCCGATTTACTCCATTGGATTTGGAACAGGTCTCTAAATGTGGTTCTGGAAAGGGGCTCATGCATATTGGTAAAGATAGGCAAAAACTCAATCCAGTGAGTTCTTACCATATCCCAGAACTGTCCATAAGCATTCAGGCCCTTTGTGAATTGACGAATCATATTTGATGTTCTGCAAAAATTAATACATGCTGTTAAATGTAATTTTTTGAACTTAAGCAACACAACACATTGCTAAATAAAAAGTTCATTTGCAAAAACCACTTAAAAGAGCTAACTGCCAATTCATTATTCTCCACATATAGGGCAATCTGAACTCTAAACACGTTTTGTCAAAAAGGCCAAACCAGACCGTTTTCAAGACATTGCGAGTTCACTTTTTACTGCAGATGCCGACAAGCACCCTTGTTTTTGAACAGAAGATGATAAGTCTATCTTAGCGAACTTCAGGGGATAAGGCTACTTTCACTTGAAAAGACTACTAGCTGAGAAGAGTTGCGTCAAAGCTGACTAAAAGGATCAAGGATGGATAATTTTTACAAGCTTGATGATCCTGTGATCTTCTTCAGGACGTAAAAGAAACAAAAGATGAAACTTTTTCACAGAAACCTGCAAAAGCATTGCCCCGAATGCAGAACCTGATTTTGCCGAGTACAGTGTGTCCCTGGGTCAACATCTTTGTTGACCCTGGAACAATATTGTGATTAGCCAATCAGATTTGAAGAACCAGTTTATAGTTTTTCTGAAGTTTAGGCTTACAATCAGTGTTTGGTGCTCGTACATCAGTCTCAGTCATCTATCACTTCCTCTGATTTTAGGCATTACTCATGGGTAGGGTTAGGTTTAGGTGTAGAGATATGGTCAGAGAATGGAGTCTATTTGTTTAAGTTATTACTACGTGATCAAAACAACCCAACTGCAGTTTGATTGATATTATTTGGAATGCGCAGTTAATGTGAGATCAGTTTTTGCTAAAGAACTTTGAAATATTAACTCAATCAATAAGACCATATCCTGTAGAGGACAAGAACTTACTGTCAAATGAGTGTAACTTTGAAAAAAGGTAGTTAATTTTATCATTTAAATGAACAATAATCAGATCAATAAGAATAATTTTAGTTATATATGTACCTTAGATATATGTAGTGTCGAATTACAAAGTAGTAAATCTTTGGCACATCTTGAATGGAAATTTCACGTCTGTATATTCCAGGGAAACCACAATCATAGATCCAATCACCCTGCTCTGCCTGCAGCCTCTGGAGATCTGCCGTCGTTTTGCAAGATGAAATCTAAAAGCAAGATAAAATGATTTAGGATCTTCCAGTTAAAGAATTGTGAAGATACATGGATTGATGAAGAAATGGATAGAAACCTTTTGGAGTTTATCTTGAATGTCCACATCTGGTATTTGGTGCCAGTCAAAGTCTACCAGTGGACATTCCTGGGTGCACATCAGCTGGTACAGGCAGGGGTCAAGAGACTTGAGTCCTGGACCGCCATGAGCCACAGACCACGCAATAAGCTTCCCTGCCAACTCATACTTGTGTTCCTCCAAGGCCATCTGGTCATAGGTGAAGAACAAGTGTCCAGGCTGCCCCTCAAAGACACCCATCGAGCTCTGCACTTCCATCATCAGCATTCTGAGGCAGGGGTAAGAGAGGAACAATAGATGTTAAAACAAAACTGTGACCTTACTAGTCATGTCTGAGAACTGTTCTTTTACTTCTTGTAAAAGAATATTCTTCTTCTTTGTAAGAGGAATACCTGAAAAACTCTCTCCGTGGACCTCCACAGTCAAGGGCTTCCTCACCAAGAAATGTCACAAGAGGGGTTTTGGTCCAAGTGAAATTAGAGTTGGAAACAGATTCTTTAGCACTCTGCAGCACCTTGTTACGAGAAACCAATATTGAAACGTGCTCGCTGCTACTGAGATGCATGTGCTGGAACTCTCCGAGCAAAGCGCTAAAGTCCATGTCCTCCTGTTGAAGACAAGTAAATAATGTCTTGTGCTGCTTTACTAGTTAAAGGTGTATGTAAATTTATGTGACTTTCTTATATACAATATAATACACATGTAAAATAATATGTAAGATCGTCATCATAAATATTAATACCAGTGAAGGGTTTCGGCTTGAATCTGAAACAAAACTGCTGGTTGAAGTCAACCGGTGCCTCTGTTGTGAAGGATTGGATTGAGGAGAATGTGACTGTGTGAAAGCATTTGCATTCATAGCTGATGATAATGTGTGGGTGATCATCTGTGAAAAACAAATAGCACAGTTTAATTGTTTGGTATTGTCAAGCGAATGTCAACTAGCAGGTTGATTAGTAAAAAGAAAGTGCCTTCAATGAACAGCAGTGTTTGAAGGAATAGTTCAGCCATATTCTGTCATGAGTCACTCACCCCCATGTTGTTCCAAACCCGTAAGACCTTCGTTATCTTCAGAAAACAAATGTAGGTATTTTGATTAAATGCGAGATGTGTGCAGAGAAAACAAAAATAATGACTTGTTTCAACAATGTTTTCTCGCAGTGCATTCAGGACAGTGCCACTACACATGTTCATTCCTCTGCTAGCATACAAGACGCTGTCAAAACACTGGCTCCTGCATCAGCAGCACCACACGCATGCTTTGACCATGCCTTGAACAGGGTAGTTGCATTGCTGTCTATGCAGAGTCAGAAAACTCTAAGATTTCCTAAAAGATGTGTCTCGTCTTTATTTGTGTCCTGAAGATGCACGAAGGTCAAAATGAGGGTGAGTAATTAATGACAGCATTTTCATATTTGGGTGAATTATCCCATATTGTCAAATCTGAAATTTCCTGGCTTTTTCCATGATAAGTGAGGTGCATATACAATTACATACGATTACATTTAAAAAAGTCTGTTTGTTGTTTTACACACATGCACACAGACATAATTTCATAAATGACAGTCGTAAGATGCAGTAAAACTTTAGACAAGGCCATAACAACAAAAGACAGTACTTAAGTGAACCTTTTCTGATAAGAAGTGTGCAAACTCAAGTATTTTTGACGATCGTTTCTGTTCAGTCCTATTGCATTTTACCATAACTGTCACCTTTTCTTTTTGTCTTGCAAACGGTCCGTCTTTGCAAATCTTTTATCTTGTGTCATTATATTCATTGAGTTCACTCGTGTGTTTAATGTTTTACTCTTCCCAAATGTGACATTATTTCCGGTAAGGGAGCATAGTGGGTGCCGATGCGCACTAGTTATTGCTGTGCATTGTGGGCTTTTTCAGGGAGCGAATATTTCAGTGCACTAGAAGGAATTTGTCATTCAGACAGCCAATATCCTGATCACTGCCCTAACTACTGAACAATGGAGCTGATTGAAACGCACCCAGTTTTGCATCCAGCTAGTGCTGTGACATAATTGTGACATTGTTACATTAGTTTGGCCTGGTCGTTTGTCACTCAAAAAAAATAGAGGCTCATGAATAGTAAATAGACAGGCCAAAATTGGCCTGTTTTTGACAGAGCTCCTAAATGAGGTGCGCTAAAAACATATCGAGATGGTACTGCAAATATAAATTCTTAAGGACATCAACACCTAAAATAAAACTCCAGAAAGGTGTACAATATGGGACCTTTAAACCTGTTTTATGAGTGGCATTTCTACAGTTTTTATGAACTGATTAAATTTAAAGTAAACAAGAACCTTGTACTATACCTCATTTAGAACAATGTCTCTCTGAGGAACTATATGAAGTATGTTGTCAGCCAGCTCCTTTTTTATTTTCTTCAGAGTGCTTGCATGTATTCTGCAAAGTCGTCCATGCTTATCAGCTTTCGCAAAATGGAAACCAATCACATCCAGGTTAACCAAAGGATATCTGGAGCAAATGAATTGATTCAGCTGTTGCCAAGACCATTTTATATCTAACCCTCTTGACTCCTGAACAGGTACACCTAGAATGCAAACAGAAACCATAAGATTGACAACTGGTCTTCATTTTATCATACAAGTTATGAGTACTATAGAGAACTGTCAATGCTGGTGATGTATTTTAGGCTGAAAGGTGTCAGATAATATACCTAAACCAGCTCTTGTGAGTTCTGAACGTTCTCGGGGGCTTGGGATGGTCGTCTGATTGGCATACTGTACAAGGAATAGACTCACTTTCCAGTAAGATGATGTTTTCTGGAGCTTTCTGGTTTCTAAGTAAAATGTAAGCAAGGTCAATGATATCAGTAACTGGATACTAAAATGACAAAGATGAATGTTGTTTGCTGGATGATTCACGTTTGATCTCAGTATCTTAAGAAATCCTTATCACCTGTTTTATGGTTATGGCTAAGCTCTTCCTCTGATGTTTGTCGCACAACCACTCTCGTTGGCCAGTTGATGCCAAATGTACCGTCTACAGGACAAACCGGGCATGATGTTCGACTACCCCTCCTTGATCCTACAGCACATTCAATATTTTTACAAAAGATTTCAAATATTTAATCTGATTCAAGTAGCAGTCCTGAAATGAGTTATTTTCTCACACTTACTCAGAAGTCGCACAGCACTTGTGCTCCCGTACAGATCAATGAAAGCCCACAGCGGATTATTCAGGTTCAGTCCTTTTGCTTCGAGGTAATATTTCTCCCCACCTATCTCTTGAACAATAACCATGCCTGCATAGTTTATCCAGAACTGAAGCTGTACACCACACCTACACAAGTCCTCAGGCACTGGCACAACACAGTACCCCCGTGTGTCCCTTAGGTCTGGTATTGAGGCAGGCGGTAAACTGTTTCTCTGTGGGCAGATGTTGGTGAAGCCCACACGAAGAGCTCCATCCCACAACGAGTTGCGGTCCTCAATACATATACACAGTTTTTCATCCATCTTTACGGTCCGGCTGAGAAACGCTAAACCGTTTATATAGGACGAGGTGTCTCTGGATGCCAATTGTCCTTCTTGGCTGAGGGTCACTGAGTGGCCTGTCAGGTCCGCATTGAAAGTCATCGGACCCAGACATCGACTGCCACACATGCGTTCGTGCTCTAAAAAGATACAAATGAAACAGACTTACAAACCAATAAATCTGTAGTATATAGAGACACTTTTTGTGTTATACTCACTCATTGCTGGTTTGTCTTTGCTTCATGAAATGGTCCTGATGTTCAAGATGGTAAAAGAATGAAGACTGATTTGTGTTACTCCCGCTTTTATCGTCCAAGTACTTCTGAGAGCAGAGCACAAAAACCTGTTTGACTTGTTGCCCTGGCTAAATGAAGTTTAAAGAATAAAAGGGGGGCGAGGTTCTCTGAAGGTGGAGCAGAGTAAGGAAAATTACTGGTGTTTTTGGATTTTCCATTCAACAAATTATATTAAGATGTAGTTTTTTTTATTACATGGTGAGTCAATCCTGATTCACATGAAGTGTGTGTTTGCGTTTAAGTTTCTTTTTCTAAGAAATGTGCTACCTGAGAAATTAGGTGGAGTACTCTTATAAAAACTCACTCAGATCAACACATCACATTTTACTCCAAAATGAAATAATAATATATTTAATATATTAAGCCTTCCAGTTTTGTGGACGTTCACACACACACACAAACAGTCACTAATGAGGTGGACATAATTGCACAGAAATTTGAGAGGTCACAAAAAAATTTTACCACTGGATTGACAAAAATCATTCCAGTTTTAAAAAGTGTTTTCTTAGCCTTAAAACATTACATTAACTACTGATGAACACATTCATTTTTATTGGAGTTATTAATATTTAGTAAAAAAAATATTTTAATAATCAGGTACTACATTTGCCGTTCACTGACACTGGTTAATAGTCACATGACAGGCAGGTAAACACTAAAATATATACTGAAAAAGTGTTTCAGTATATATTTATAAAAACATGTATATTTGCAAATATACTAAATAGGCTACAACTCTGGTTCATCTTTGTACTTGTCTTTGTTAATTTCTGATTCATCTTTGTACTTGTCTCTTGTTCATTTCTGTTTCATCTTTGTACTTGTCCATGAAATGTAGACAGACATGCAAATTAGCATAACTCTGTCAACATCTCCACCCTTTAGAAGAAATAGGCATGTCTGCTGACCGTTGACTTGACTGTAAAGCATCTTGTTTCTACAGTAGTTGAATGTAAAGAAAATGCACCACAATTAACCCTTTGCTAAGCCTCGCCCTCCCTAGTTACTGTTGCCACGTCTGTCAAGCTTTCACGCCTGGCACGGCTATTACAGTATGTTTGCACCGGTGTCAGACATTCCCAAGAAAATAATTAGTCATTTTTGGCAAGCAGGAGAGATATCTAAGAAAGCAAGACAAAAGGGACTGCAGTAATCATTCTAGTGGTATATCCACAACATAATATGTATCAGATTAGAAAATGAGTTAATCAGAATTGAAAATGAAGCTAAAGCCTAGGTCACAGCGCAAGCAGCAGCCACCTCATACGCTGACTTTTCAAATCGAAAATAAACAAACTGAGGAACGGCTTTGACATTTTTCCTATCCGGCCGACCAGTTTAGTTTGCAAAACCGTTTCATTCCGTGTCGATCCGAGCCGGCTGGTATGGTTCTGGTTTCATTTTCCACTGCACGGCTGATAACGGATAATTCCAATACGTTAGTTGTTGCCGTAGTAACACAAATGTTTACATATAATATGAGACGTAAATAACCACCACGTTATGGAGGAGGATCAGAAATTCATTTAGATTTTATTACTCATTTGTATTTACATTACTCAAAATAGCGTGTGTTGCAAGCTATGAAGAAACTAGCAGCAAGGCAACAGATCCTGATTGGCCAGGTCACACACGCACTTTACTAGCAAGGTTTGAGAATTCCGGGCCGAGAACGGTTTACAATGTACCGCGCTGTTCCAGGCTCACGTGGAAACACAAATGGAATCGAACGGTATTGTACCTGACAGTTCTTAGAACCGTTCGGCCCGATACTGGAAAAGCGGCTATAGTCTTGTGGAATAGACATTATAGTAGAAATCACATTAGCCTGACCACTTTGCAATGATAAATTTCTCCCGTTCATATTTTTAGCGTGCCAGGCTAAAAGGTTATGAATTTAGTTATAAACAGGAGCTATATCTACGGTTGTTAAGCCACCATTGGCCTGTGGCGGATTTCGGGTGTGGCTTAGCGAAGGGTCAATTTGTAACTTCAGGGATAATAAAATGTATGGCTGTGTAGCGTTTGAACCAATCAGTCACAAACTATTTGTTACATTTAACAAATATTTACAATCTTTTATGCCACTTTCACCAACCCAAGAGGCAACTCACATTGGAGTCATCCCCCGACTGGACACCCCAGGAGGGTAAGCCAGGTCTCCCATTTCCATGGCAACTCAACTGATAAGATCAGGATAGGGCTCGAAGGAATGCAAGCTGCACAGATCAACTGTTCGCCCTTTTTCAAAGACAACAGACTTTTCCCTAAATTAATTCACAGGAAAACTTTCTTTGAGTAAACATATATCCTTGAGGTCATAATGTATACTGTTATTGTCTTTCCTAT
>JAUCMU010000143.1:17752775-17774096 GCA_032275025.1 Enteromius treurensis
CACGCTGTGATAAGGTGCACCTGGCTGTAATTATTGCACGCCAATATTCATTGGCCTTTTCTCAAAGACTCGAAGACGATTGGTCTTTCATGCGAGTTCCCATTTGTACCGTCGCAGTGACTCGACTGAAGGGGAACTATTTTTTGGGGGTCGTCAAAAAGACTTTACATTTACATTTAATGTGGTCTTTTCAGACCTAAATCCAACTGTGAATTTATGTTTATATTTATATTTCATATTCATAATTACTGTCAAAATAAGACATTTAACAAAATTCACAATTTATTGACCGATTAAATATATTTTGCATAAAAGAAACACTTTCCTAATCATGTGCATTTGAACAAACATGCTGTAAAAACAGTAATAATTTCAAATACAACTACTAAAATAATTTATTGTAAAATGTAATTTATTCCTCTGAACAAAATTTTCATCATCATTACTCCAGTCTTTAGTTTCATATGATCCTCTAGAAATCATTCTAATAAGCTGATTTACTGATCAAGAAACTAGTTGTGCTGCCCAACGTTTTTGTGGAATTTTTCAGTATTCTTTGGGTAGAACTGTCAAAAGAGCAGTATTTATTTGAAACATTTTTATTTGAAACAGCCTTTCATCAAATGAATTTTTGGGTTGTTCAAAGATGAACAAAAGTCTTACAGCTTAGGAACGTCATTAAGGTGAGTAATGAAAATTTTGGGTTTAATTAACACACTAGGTGAATTTGTTCCTGGATTATTAAACCACAACAGAAGTTTCTTCACTATAACAAGTAGATGGCAGCAGAGGAACACTTCCAGGCTTAATCAGTCATTTGTTTCATAATAATGTTTCATAATAATGTAATTTATCACTAGGCTATATAAAGGTTGTGGTTTATTAAGGTATAATGATGTTTGAACTACTGAGATGTTTGTTTAATATGTTTTTATGGATGTATTTATGGCTTATGCCTTAATGTAGCTTGTTAATCAACACGAACGTTGTCAACAAGATATAACCCAGGGGGTTATATTAAAGAAGTCCATGATGGGCCGACTTAATTTAGCCAAAAGGAAAAACATTTTCCAAAAGACGTCTGGTTCTGGGTAACACTTTTTATAAGGTTCCATAAAGAACAATGCTTTGATTATCTCTTCCTTGCCAAACTAGGATCGCAAGAAAATAAAACTAAAAATAAATAAATAAATAAAAAATAGCTAAATGAGATCTAAATAGAACCATTATTACATGTAAAGAACTTTTTAAATATAATGTTTTTAGAGTGTAGAAGAATAAGCCATGGTATTTACATGTAATACTGGTCTGTATTTGAGCCATTAAGTGGATCACAAAATAGCCCATATTGGGTTACTTACTTTAAACCCAACATTTCATTTCATGAAGCATGCATTACATTTTTTTTTTGTAAATTTTACAAGCCAACAGACGGCCCTGTTGTCATACTCTGAGGTATGTAACACTGCACACACACATGATGTGGTGCTTCATTGTACAATGCCAGGCTGATACTGTAGTAACATTGTTAAAGAAAACTTTAAAGCATAAAAATAAAAGACAGAAACACATAGGCTACCTATTTAAAGTTGAATTTAATTAACAGATTAAGATATACAAAGATGGTGCACTCAAATTACTTATGAATAGGATGAAATGCAAAAAGAAAATAGAAAAAGGAAGATGAATAACTCTGGTTGCTAGAGAATTTTATGTTTCCTCATTCAAATAGCTGTACTTGCATGACTGAAATAGCTGTCTGAGAGGCTTTTTAAAGTTGGATGACTAAAGGGACTTTGACTTAATTACAAATATTTAGGAAAATTAACTTGTAAAGGACCAACCAGACTTAATAAGCAGTTAGTTATAAGCTATGATGGAATTGATCCATCTAATGTAGCGGCACACCTCAGCATAAACCCCTGGAAAGTTAGGTTTAGCACAGCCATTGCCAAAGGAAACAACACCTTTCAGTTTCCCGCTGCACACTACAGGGCCACCAGAATCCCCCTGAGAAGAAATTTGGAAAATGAAAAGAAAAAATGTGCATTTGTGTGTAAATTTAAAAGACAAAATAGAAGATTTCAATGGCATACCTGGCATGAGTCTTTCTCTCCCTGCATGAATCCAGCACAGAACATGTTTCTAGTTATTATTGTACCATACGCACCCTTACAAAGTGCCTGTGATAGTATAGGCAAATCCAAACACTGCAGCACAGTAGCAGAGCCATCTGGAAAGAGAATAAGAGCAGGGCTAAACCTTTTCATATTCCACATATCTAATGGTAAAATTGCCCCAAAAAAAGTTTTTATGGATTTAATATTCTGAGAACACTAGAAAATAATGATTTTAAAACTTAAAAAATAAGTGATATGATGATGTTAAAAGTTAGAAAAACTTAATCACAATAAACTGAATTTTGCTAATGATTTCAGTAACAAAGAATAAACACTGACTGAGGTTTGTAGTGTTTAAAAGGCTGGTAACAAGTTTTTTTTTTTTCTGGAAAGTACTTCTGTCTGTGTGTATCAAATTCTTAAAATGGAGGGTGATTTTACTCTTAAGATTATTAATCATGTTATGTGATGACTAAAGTTCAAGCTAAGATGCAGGCTACAGCTAAACATTTAGCCTATGACAACTGTTTTACTATAAAAAAAAGTTAAATCAACGTGGCACTGCCTGAGAAAATGGACTTGTAACACGAGTGTGTGATAATAAAGTAATTTGTATTACAGTACCCATGAACATAGAATTTTTCTGCATAACAAGCATTTAATTAAGAATGTTAAGTTTGTGCCACAATTTAGTCTCACCCTATACCTTGGTAATTTTGTCTTAAGTTAGTATTACATTCATCAGAATTAGATTCTGTTCCCTATTGGTATCTGTGTTTCCTGTTTTTGACTCGTGGATTATGCGTATTTGGACTTTTGAAATAAAACTGCGCTTGGATCTTTTTGTGTAAGCATCCGTGACAGTTTGACACAAAAGCTCAGAATCTTTTGTTAAAAAAAGATGCTAACTGAAAAGTTTGATATTGAAAATACATACTAAAAATGTTAATACTAAATAAAAAATTGGTAACACTTTATTAATGCTATGAATCATTAGTTAAGCATTAGTAAATAGTCATTCCATCCTTTATAAAGCGTTGTTGCAACATTAATAGTCATTATAAAGCAGTTTTAAACATAGCTATAAATGCCTATTTCTTGATTTATAAGCATATCTAAATGTACAATTTAAAGATTTAAAGGCTCAGTTATCGTCCTTACAGAAAAAAAATAAACAAACACTACACAGGGATATACAGAACTGTTAATTTCAAGATGCAAAAAAAGATCCAACTGTAAACTTGATTTCTTTTCTATGAAATTGAAGGTTTGTTTTTCATTTATCAAGTGTATGATTAAATTTTTTACATCTTGAAAAAATATTTCCGTATTCTGTATCCCTCTGTCTTGAGTTTGTTGAGTCTTGAATCTTTACATCTGCTTTATAAATGCTTTACAAGGTATTAATAGGGCTCACTTTAGATGAGCTCACAAAAACCGACGTCTGACACCTACTAAATGCTTTATAACTACCTGACTTGATCATTAATTACAGCAGGAATATGTGTTAATAAAGCATTTATTAACACACTGAGCAACTATTATCACGTGTCTAAATAATAAGACGTATTAATGTAAATGTAATTAATTTATTAATAATTTACTTCAACTTTCTAAATTATCTTATCAAATACTGACAACTCCTAAATAACTAGTTTGTAAATTACATAATAATTTAAAAAAGTGATTATTAATAAAGTATGATATACGTATATATGTTCAAGAACAGGGTATGTATAGCTGCGCTTGTAAACTGTTTACTAATACATAATAATGTTGGAACAATGGTTTATAAATGATTAAATAAACGCTTCTTAATCCTTAAGTAATCATTCATAGTGTGTAGTTATTATAAAGTGTTACCTTAAAATTTGAATACAAATTTTGGTCCCACTTAATATTAGGTGGCCTTAACTACTGTGTACTTACATTTAAATTAATCAATAGGTGCAATACACTTACTGTGTACATTCATGTTTTACAACATGTAATTACATTTATATTTACAACATTGACTTTTACACCTTAACCACACCTTAACCTACCCATACCAAACCTCTCCCTAACCTGACTCATATCCCACCTTAATCAAAGCAAAAGTGTTTTGAAATACAATACAGTACATTGTATTTATTTTTTAAATGTAAGTAGATAGCAGTTAAGGCCACCTAATATAAATTGTGACCTACTTTTTATTTTAAAGCATATCAAGAAAATGTTCATATCTCACCTGCAGTTCTGCCCCATCCAGAAACCAAACAATTCTCTCCTGCAGAGGAGCAGTTGTTTGGCAGAGGGATTGGATTCACATACATGTTTAAGGTGGCAGGATTTCTCAGCTTGATCAGCATGATATCATTGTTATGAGGTCGATTATTGTATTTCGGGTGAGGGATGATCTTCTCTGCTCTGATCCTCTGCTCTGTACTTTCAGGAGCATACAAGTTATGCCTTCCCAGGTGAATGAGGAGACTACGTCTGTTTGACAACAACTCATAAATGTACAAATACATTTCAAACTAAAAAAATTCCAAAGAAGAGCGGAATCCCAGTGTTCAATAGACTAGACTTTTATATTTATTATTTACTGAAAGGTGAAAAAACATGATTTAAAAAAGTAAGGTTATACTCACGAGAATGTGCAGTGAGCAGCAGACACGACCCATCTTTCATTAATCAAGGATCCTCCACATGAGATTCTATTATCTGTAAGGTACACTTGCCAGGGCTGGGAATGGGGCTGACATTCATAACCTCCAATGATTTTATCACCTGAGCTGAAAGCTTAATAAAAATGTATTGTTCTTTTATTAACAGTTATGTATTATATCTATAATACAGGTCAGTGTAAGTATAAACTCCAATTTTCAATTGTCATATTATTTCAGTAATACACTTTAGACATTCTACTCTAATTATAAGTAAATTTGCAACCAACTGTCATTAGAATAGCGTTTTAATCTGTTAGGGCACCATCAAAATAAAGCATTAAACAGACACTATTAAATGACTGCTAGTTGCAAAGTGACTTACAGTTAGTAGAATGTCTAAAGTTTACTCTTAAAATAAAAAGGGCTAACAGAATAATTGATAAGACAGATCTAACAGTACATACCCACAGCCACAACCAGTAGAATGAACACAATGGTCTTCATTGCAGCTGATGAGAGGAAAAAGCACTTCTGCAAAGTACAGAAATAGCATTCTGGTTTTTAAGCAATCGATGTAACACTGACACATACAGAACAACCAATAAGATCACGATTAATGATTTGGAAAGAACAATAAGCACGTGGGACAACAATTTGAACACACTTTTTACATAGCTTTGCTTCGAAATGATAAACGCAAAAAAGGGTGTAACAATCAAAGTTTAAATGCACAATTCTGAATTTACTATTTAAAACTATTGTTCTCAACCAAATTTAATAGTTAGTACCTACAGTATACCAAATTTTTTTTGTGTGTTTTCAGCAGCATATACAAAACACTATTAGGACTCTTGAACTATTTAAACTGTGTATGGGATGTGATTTTTCCGTATGAATAAAGATTTCCGTATTTTCCGCCTTCTAATTGAAGTCCCATTAAAATGCAGATTCCTCACAGCGATATTCAGACAAAAAATACCGACAACAAAACACCAGGCAGCAGAATGGAGTTATAAGAGGTTAAGGATGTCTACGAAGCAAGCCCGTCGCAAACGAATCGACGTGGCCCCTGTTTACAGGATTAAGAGTGAACTTAATATTGAGAGCGAACAATGTTCATTGTATCTATCTAAAAAAATAAAATAAAGAACTTCATGTCTACCCTGAGAGTTTTTTTTTCTTTTCTTTTTTCCTGTGACTGCGTTTTTTACAAGCACAATGCTTTGTTTTTATTGTCAGTGTAGGCCTAAATAAAAATAAATCCAAGCTATTGCGCCTGAGCATCTCATGGGAAACATTTGTTATTTGTGCTGAATGGGCTTATGGTGCGTTAAGTTTCTATTTAAATACATTTGTTTTGGTTAGACTTGAATATAGTTTATAATGAATGTCATTCGTTTATAATTTGTGTTTTATTTTTTGATTTGTATATAAAAATGTGTAGGCTACAGTTTTTTAGCTGCTTATAAGCTCTATTTTTGTTTAACCTCTTACACTCTGGCTATTTTGGGGGATTCCCCCTGCATTTGGCCTACCAAAATTAAAAAGCTTCCCATACACCATGCAGAGGTGTATGTACAAAAGATTGGTATCATTTTAAAGGAAACCTTTTGAAATTACATAAAAACTGTTGAAATTTATTACAATTATTGTATATATTGTCTGTGTTATAATAAAGACAAAAAAAAAAAAGAGGCGCTTTTTAATTTTTTTGTTGTAAACTGAAATTTGAAAGTGGTTCAGGCCCTGAGTGCCTCAGCTCCCTGCAAACAATTTTATTTGTTTCCAATTTATTTCTATCATAATCTATGCAAGAGTTGTTCTATTCCAACTGTAGGGAAGAATAATAAAAAAAAAAAGTCATACATTTCCCCCAAGTCTCCTAGTTTCCCCATACCAACTTATACAGTGGAATAAATGCAAAATCTTGGTGTCATTTTAAAGAAAACCCTTTGAAATAACATAAAAAACTGCTGTAAGTGATAAATATTATTATATATGTTGTCTGTCCTAAGATGAACCATGTCAACACAAGGCGTTTTGGGGCTAAATTTACCTTTTCTTTTTACAGAAAAATAAATATACTAAGTGATTCATATCTGAATAAAATTGAGATTCTAAGTTTTCAAATGGTACCACATATGGGATTATTGGTGCATGCAAAGGGTTAAAAATTCAAGGCACAATTTGAATGTAACTTTGACGCAGAGTTTAACAGTTAAGCACCTTTATTTTTAAGAGTGAAGACATAAACAACTTTTTGAAGGCTACTGAACTGAATTACTGATTACTTACTAATCAGTACTTACTTGATCTTGCTCAAATTAATGTAAACGTTATTATTATTATTTGAATTTATTGTAGAAAAAGTGTAAACAGTGTAATTATAAGGGAAGAAATCGGTTTATGAACATGCATAGTTTATGAAGGAAAGGTTGCATTATAAAATTAATATTTGTATAATACAGTTATACATTCAGCTATATTTGTATAATAGATTTCCACTCCGTGTGTCATTTTGTTTTTTTGTGCTTTCACATGTTTTCAATTGTTTATCAGACATCTTGTATTATACTGTATAGTGTATATTGTTTTGTATGATCATTTATAATATAAATTCTTCTGTATTGTGTCTGTATTCAATATTGTAATATAATGTAATATAAAACATTATAAGAAGATACCCATTAAAGTACACTAGTAAAAAAATAATGTTTAAAATAAATTCAAATTTATTAACATTTGCTGACATATGGCTTGAGATTTAAAAATGGAATCCTTCATTTGGAATACTTCTTGTGCACAAAGAATGGAACATAATCTTAACTTACTATCCTAAGGATTTTTGGCAAAAAAGGAAAATCAATCATTTTGACCCATACAATGTATTTTTGGCTATTGCTACAAATATACCCCAGCGACTTAAGACTGGTTTTGTGGTCAAGGGTCACATTTCTTAATAGTAAGCCTAAAATGTCTTTTAAATTTTTACTATTGATAAGGATTGTATGATCTTTAGATAATATCACTATTTAAATGTGAGATATTTTAAGTGTACCTGAAGTCTCTGTGCACTACAACACAATCAAATATACTTTAGCATATCTTCATTTGGACTTGAGCACTACTTGCACACAATTACAGTACAAAACGAGTTGCTCCAATTTAGCAGACTTTAAATATTCCAGTTTAGTATAATAACAGCACAACTGCAAAGTATTGTTAAGCACATATGTAAATATATTTGTATTATATTTAGCAAATAAATATTTTTATTTGAAATACATTTTTGTGTATACTTGTAATTAGATTCAAAGAATTTTAAATAGTTTAACTATTTAACTAAAAAAAACTCTTTTAGACCTTAGTTCTGTGATTTAGGATTCTCTGAATACTAATGTCTATAATTTAAGTCTATTTGAACAGCAGACTAAATGACAGCCCAGCAGCAGTAGTAAAGCCATCTAAACTCTAGACAAGCGTAACCTATAGAACACACATAAAACTGGCAGCAAAACAAAATCACTGCCCTAAAAATGCCAATAGAGGACAACGATGCAGGATAGATCTGTGTCCTGTGTATCTGTAATTAATGAACACTGCTGCTTTACGGAATTGCTTGCGTAGGCTTAAGAGACTGAGAATCCAACAGACATAGATCAGGAGACGAGCGGCGGGACGGGTCTTCAATCACGCAGCACTGAGGTGCTTCATCTCAGCTCAGCGACACAGGAAATGAGGGCCGAGGGGCTGCTAATGGCTCCTCGGGGAAGATCAGAACAGAGCAGCCTTTCTGAGACTACATCCAGAAATGGGAGATGTGTACTTCCAATATATAATATAATATATAGGCTATAGCTGTGATAAAGAAAAAAACTTAACCATTTTAATCACCTTTTTGCCTTCATTATTTCATTTGCCCTGAAGCATGATGACCATTTTTGTGAAAGTATGAATATTCTATGTTGACTTGACTTTTCAAGCAAAATTACATGAATTACCTAAAAATCGATCATTTCCTATTATCATTGTTAAAAACGGTTGTGCTCTTAATATTTTTTTTGAAAACAGCAAAATTTTTTCAGGCTTCTATATTGAATTAAAAGTAAGAAAACAGCATTTATTTGAAGCAGTTAATATCTGTATGGCTAATATTGATGGTAAATATTTTTAAGATTTCTAAAATATACCTTTTAGAAGCTAAGATATAATTGATAATACTTTATTATTTCTAATATTTTACGCTATTACATTTTATGTTTTACATTGTGAAGTGCTTAACAAGATTTTTTAATGCTGCTTACTATACATTATAATATTAAAATATAAATCCTTAACATTAAAAATTAAGTTAATTCTATTCCAATATTGTTTTATTGTATTTCGTTGCACATTTAAACTATTGGTATATTGTTAATAGATATATTAAGTACATATATTGAACAAAACAATGTGATGGCTTTATGCATGTAAGAATATTTTCACAATACAAATCAAATGCCTCACCCTCTGACTCTCCTAGTATCATGTGTCAATGTGTAATTGTCCTCAATGGAAAAAACAGGAAAACCGGCTGAAGGGAAAAAATAACATATAAACATTAATATGACAATTAATTAGTACAATTCAGAGATTTTTTTGTCTTTTGTTTATTATTTATTTTGATAAAGATGTGATGTTTGCTCACCTTGTGGTCTCCCATGCAGATGTTGGAGCCCAGTGTGTTATAAACAACATTGCTCTCAGCCTCCTGCCTCTGCAGACAACAAACAATTGACCAGCTGGTTAATCATTCATTCATCAATCAGCTGGATCTGTAATAACTAAGAAAATATTTTGTTATGGTGTAACAAAACTTATCGAAGCTCACTATACCAGTAATAACAGTAAACTGACCCTGTGGATGATGTCTGTGGCGCTGTGGGACATAAGGATGCGGTCGCACCACGCCGGGCATCGTGTGTTCATGTACTGTGTAGGTTTAGTGTAGTCTTCACTGTATGGATAACTGAAAACATTGAAACAAGATGATACACGACATGAAAAAACACTGACAATTACAATACATTATTTAAAGACATTTGACACACTGCTTTCTGGGGTTGGCAAGACTTTGAAACTGTAAAAAACGAAACTGCACACTTTACAGTTTACAAAACCTTTTAAATCTCACATACTAAAAATGCTATTTTCTGAATAAAACCCCTAGTCAGACCAACATAATAACCACAAATGTTGTACTGTGATGTAAAAAGCTCATCTTTTTCAAGCTGCTCACCTAGGAGGAAAGTGGATCTCCTCCTCTGTGATGACATCGTGAAATTCAGAGATCTCCTTATCGTACTTCAGCAGCTGAATGACAGAAAAATACATGAGCACACATCCCGTAATGATGCACTCTTTTGATTATATCGGTCTCATTTCTTAGGACAAAACTCAGACCTCTTTTCCGTTGTTTTCTCTGAACACGGCCTGGTGCAAGTAAGCAAATAACTTGGTCTCTATATGAAGGAGGACCTAAAAAAAAAAAAGGACAGAAAGAAGGAATGAGGTAAGGAAGAGAAAGCAGTGGAACAAAACAAGAGGAAAGAAGGAAACAAAAAAAAGACAAAGAGGTGAAAGGAGGACAGAGGTTAATGCAGGGCATATAAAAACTAGCAAAGAACCGAGAGTAGCTCCAACTTTGCTGGCACAAAAAAATTAAGCACACGTCTGCAGGAGCGATCTAAATGCAAGCTCGCATTTTCTGGACTGGCAAGAAGTCAATATCAACCCTCCAAAAACCATAAATCTGGCTGGACAGTGTACTGGATATGTCTGAGCGCACACAAAAAGAAAATATTAATCATCTCCTGGACGCAAAGTCAGAGCCTTTAACATTTGTTTACGGAGTCTAAGTAAAGCAAGTGCGACAGTATGATTTGCCGATGGGTCTGTAAGTACAGTACATAATCATGAAACATACAAAAGATGTATTAGCGCTTACAAAAGATTAATTGCGATTAATAGAATCCAAAATAGTTTTTGTTTGCATAATATATGTATGTGTGCTATGTATATTTATTGTGTGTATATAGAAAACACACACATGCATAAATATATTTGTTAATATATTAAATTTATTATTTATGATATACATTATATAAATATAAATATACACATGTAAATACATGTAATTATTTTTATAATATATATTGTATGTGTGTCTCTAATACAAACCAAGGTCCAATGTGATCAAAAATAGATTAAAGCGGTAATATGTGAAATATTATAACAATTTCAAATAAATAACTGTTTTTAATATATTTTTACAATTATTTTATTTCTGAAATGCAAGCATCTTTATACCAGTCTTCAGTCTCACATGATTCTTTAGAAATCATTTTAATATGAAGATATATTTAATATGATTATTACCAATGCTGAAAACTTTCTTAATATTTTGTTCAATGTTTTGTGTAACAGCAGCATTATTTGAAATATAATAAAAGTCTTTACTGTAACTTTTGATCCATTTATATAAATAAAAGTTTCTTTCATGAAAAAATGGTAGTGTATACTCTATACACAAACACCTTTAAGAAATGAACTGAGTGAATAGTTAAAAAATTTCCCGCAGACAAATTGACAAACCTAAAATCATTAATTAATCACCATACCACAATTATTAAATACATTTATATGCATTTCATACATATAGTGGACTACTTTGAAAAAAATAATATTAATCACCTTGTGGTCATTGTCTTTCTCCTCACAAATGATTCTTTCTACCTCGTTGCTACTGTCTTTTTTTACTGTCTGGACATCAGCCGACATGGAGAGGTTCTGTACACAAAGAAATACACATATGAATCTTTAAACAATTTGTGTTTATGTGTTTAGGGGTTAGACATATCATGTATTAGTTGCATCTACCTGAACTAGACTAAGTGTGTCAAGGCGGAAATTGAAATCCCCAAAGAGGAAGAAGGGGAGTGGGCTGTAGATGCTATCTGATATTCTGCGAGATAAGAGAAAGAGTTAGAAATGCAACAATCAATGACATTACACTCAATGGTTTTTCTCTTGAAAGATAACATGACACAGCATTTTACCGTGATGTATTTCTGTGAAAATAACATTGGCCAGAGCTCAATTCCATTTAGCTTGTGATGAGAACTTTTATTATAGCTTAAAAGTATTTTCTCCATTATTTCGGCCTTGTTTTGAAGGAAAAGGTCACCCAAAAGAGACCATCCAAGACACAGATGAGTTTGACTCTTCTTTGGAACAGATTTTGAGAAACTTAGCATTAGATTTCTCATCAGTGGATCCTCTGCAGTGAATGGGTTCCTTTAGAATGAGAGCCTAATAAAACATCACAAGTAATCCACATGATCTCAGTGAAGCAAAAAGCTGTATGTTTGTAATAAATGTATAATTAATGGCCCGGTTTCACAAACAGGGCTTAGTGTAAGCCAGGACTAGGCATTAGTTAAATTAAGGTTTTTTAGCAACTTTTACAAAAATGCCTTATAAGAAAATATTACAGGTGTGCATCTTAACACAGAACAATGACACTGACATGTTTTAAGATATGGCAGAGCAAGATATTTTCATCTGAGTAAAACATGCAGTTTAGTCTGGGACTAGCTTAAGCCTTGTCTGTGAAACTGTGGGAATGTTTTTTTTAACTTTAAACCATTACTTTTGGCTAAAATTCATGAGTCCTCTATCTATAATATTGATTTCTCCAGTGAAAAAGTAGTATTTTCTGAATTAGCTGAGAAATATGCACAGATCGAGCATAATCTACAAGTAAATACAGTGCAAAACAGTTGTAAACAAATATATTGGTGTATTTTGATTCGAGAGAACAAAAGAGGATGGACTTTTTCAGTGGAGGAGGCGTTATTATGAATTATGGAGGTGTTTTAGCCAGAAGTGATAGTTCAAACTTAATCTTACTTTTAATAATGGGATTTGTTTCTTAGAAACATGGAGTTATTTACTCCACAATAAGTTAATTGATGGACTGGAGTTGTGTGGATTACTTGTTGTGATCCACACAATTGGTTATGATTGTGGTGATTATTGTGATGTTTTTAACAGACTCTCTTTCTGACAACACCCATTCACTGCAGAGGATCTATTGGTGAGCAAGTTATGTAAGTAATCTACATCTTGGATGGCTTGAGGGTGAGCACATTTTAAGCAAATTTCTATTTTTTCAAATTAATTTACACAAACTCAAGTGAACATTTCCAGCACAAACCTGTTGATGACGTATCTAAGAGCTTTCTTGCGGTTTGCTGAATACACTGACGGACTAGAGTTGCAGGCTATGAGGTTGGAGGCGTCGTGAAACAGGTGAACGTTCACCAGGTCTATACCCCTGTACACACACACACACAGATAAACACAAGACATATTATATTGGGGGAGGGGGGGGTCTATCAATCCTGTCAGTCTCTGTGACTGATGTAGGACATTAGCTGATAGCATGGAGTTCACAAGCTCCATTCATTTATCACTCAGTCTTCAGGTTCCAGTACTGCTCTATTGTACTGCTGCCACATGTCTGGAATTAATGCACTTCTGATGGCACTCGACTCCTCTAACACACAGCTAACACAACGTGTTTGAGGCCAGAAAACACATACATAATAAACTGTACAGAAAATTATGAGGTACATCTCCAAAGGTGAAGAAGTGTGTGTGTGTGTGTGTGTGTGTGCAAACATACTGGTTGTGAATGAGCCATCGTGTCCTCATGTAGCCTTTTCTGGACCACTTGAACTGTAATTAAATGCACACACGATTGCATATTAAAATGAAGTATGCATTCATGTAGTTTTAGAGACCATGTATGAGTAAAACTGCTTTTTTTGGAATTGCAAATAACTGTAATTTTCAAGAATAGTACAGATGGAGGACCTTTTTTTCAACAGTACTTGTTTTTTTCTTCCAATGCTGTATGCATTGTACATTTAAGCAATACAAGAATGAGCAAAATAAACCCTAACAATAATAATAGTTAAAAAAAAAAAAAAAACTGCCACTACACAGACACTTACATCAGGCAAAAAGTTCTTGGGGAATTTCTCTTTTTCCATGGTAGTCACTCCTTCCAGCGAGCCCACGTACTTGTTATGGCCTGAGACGGCTTTAAACTCCTTCACTACAAGTAGGAGGAATAAGCAAACAAGACATATTGTAAGAAAAGCATGCAAATGTAAAATCAATATACTAATGTCGGAGTTGTCGCGGGGCTGTAGGCTGTGAGCGCAGGATCTATGGGACACTGATTTGATAGGACACCAAATTCATTGGTCCGCTGATCTTAATGGCTCTTCTATTAGTCCTCTTCTTGAGAGCTTATTCATGAGATGCTGTGACTAGAACAGATGAACGCTAGTGAAAAAAGCTTATGAGGTTAAATCCTGTTCTATCAGAGACTCTTACCAAATGAGTCGGAGGAGAATGTTTATTTGTGTTGTGTTGGATGGACATTTCTTTCTCTTTCTAATGGCAGTTTACATATTATTTTTCCACCTGTGAGATTATGTGTGCATTTCACTGAAATGTATAACTTTATTAAAAAAAGTAAAAGTACAAATTTTATACAAGACAATGTTATAAATATAAGTCACATGTTAAATATTGGATCATTTAATCCACTTCACAAGATATATTTGGATTATTTAATGCCCATTTACTTATTTATTGGCTACATAGGCAGTAGTTTTGCTAAATAAACCTCAAAAGGGTGATCAGGCTGAGACTGTACATTATTCCTTATACGTTTGTTTCTTATGATATTACAATACTACCTGGAATTGATTGTGACATTTTTAAATAAAATCAACAATAATACCTTATATTAATATGAAAACTTACAATTGAAGTCATATAGTTGGATATTTTTCAGTGAATTGTGGATGAAATACATGCTTCCCAGCGCCTAAAAAAAAAAAAAAAATCAATCAATCAGTCAAACAAACAATCATGCATGATTTTATGTAATCTTCTGATTGAATCTTTAATAATGTCCTGATTGGATACTGGGCTAATGACCTGACAGCTTAAAGTCATTCACAAGTAGAGGTTAACAGAGATGTCTAAAGAGTTGTTTTGACTTTAAAAGATGATGATGATGATGATGTGCACTTTCACAACACTATTACAATCAATGATCTTTCTGAAGTATGTCATCACAGACTTTTTTGGTACCCAAAAAACACCCAGATATGCCAGTGCGATATTCACAAACCTTACTAACACAGACTTCCCAGGTCTTTTCTGACAGCACGCTGAACGGATTTAATGTACTAGCTGCTTGCTCCAGTGAGCGCACATCAATCCAGTCCCGCAGAGATCAATACGGACAGAAAATTAAAACAATCACACAGGGATTAAACACAGAGCCCTGCTGTTGGCCCAACACAAGCTCCATGGCACGGCAGAGAAAAATGACCTGCCGTTGAGGGATGTTTTGACATGAAGCATGCCACACCGTAAACACACACACACACACACAGCCATGTTTTCTTACAAATATCCATCCCAGGAGAAATATATAAATCTTGTGAGAGAAATTATGCTTTTTTAATATGACAGTGCTTTCTGGATGACCAGTCTTGAGAGACTGGAGATTACAGGAGGCACATTCACTACCCAAGTGCCACGGCTATGGAGGGACAAGAAATTACTGGAGAGGGAGATGAAGATTTAACATTATCATTTTATAATAGATGCATAGCTAGTGAAACTTTTTGTTTTTGGAAAACTCTTAAAAATATCAAATGTTTTATCTATAATATTTATACAATACTGTACTGTAGGTTTGGAAGGAGTACTTTTTATTATTGTTTTAAAATTTTAATAAGTAAATTTAATAAGTTATACTTTTATTTAGCGTAAACACATACATCATGTTTGTCAAAACGATGTCAAATAAATGCCTTTCTTTAACACTGAAAAAAATATGTAATGTTTCTTAAGCAGCAAATCGTCATATCATAATGATTTCTGAATATTATACCGAAGACTGGGATGATGCTGAAAATTCAGCTTTACGTCAAAAAATGACATTACATCTTAAAGTATATTAAAACAGAACAATTCAGCATTTTTGACCAAAGGAAAACAAGACTTTTTCTAATGCTAAAAAATGTGACTGACCCCAAACTACACAACTGTAGTGTATATTTTTTATTAGCCCATGACCGAAGACAACTTACTTCAAATTAGATACTACCAGATTAATTCTTCTACAGTTTGAGGCTAAAGAACTAAAAGCCAATGTAATGTTTTCCAGTTTTGACATGGATCTACTATATTTGAAATACCAGTGAGCCATAGAAAAAAACGAGTCTCTTTAATAGCCAAAATAAATGACTGTGTGACAGTGTAAAATAAACTGATCTTGATAAAATTTTGAAACTTTTTTTATAATGAAGGTCCTCACTGCAGTGCATGAACTCCCTCACACACTCTCTAACACACACACAAACCATAGCCATTGGCTGCGTTAACACCCACCTTCATTCTCATTTGTCTCCCATCATCTGTATTGATTTGTAATTAGTTTTCTGAGGGTTGTGAATCATCGCTTGACTGGGAAGAGAGAGTGCGTGCAAATGCAGAGAGCGTCTGGCACACTCATCGTACAAATGGTGTTTAGATAAAAAAATCACTTTTAAGTCAATAAATTTTTATTAAACGCTGCACTGGCCTGATTGATGAAGATAGGTGTACAGCTGTGAGTGTGTTGATCTCTATTTTAGTGTATAGGTGTGTGTGAGGGCATGTTAAAACAGGTTCATGTGAAGAGCCAAAACTGGATTGACAAATATTTTGTGTGTGTAGCATGTTATATATTTCTGGTAACAAAAATTAAATAGGTTTGGTAGAGGGTCCACATACAGAACAACTCACTAACCCTCCTGCATCAACAAAACAAATACACACTCACTCTCTCACTCACACACACGTAGACCTTAAGTTTATTTATCATGTTCAGATGAGAGGGGCCTAATCAATAGTTTTAATCTGGAGTTAAACGTATTGACTCGGCCCGCTGCCTGGCCCCTCCTGCACATTAACCAAGTCCATCAAGGTACAGACCTAACACATAATGTACAAACACAAACACAGCACCTCTCACCTGGGTGGGCTGGGGGTTAATACCCTGCCAAACACCAGCAACTTCACTCTTTTTACAGATTTGACTCAGTTACTTTGAGTAATGAAAGGGGTTCTGCAGGGCTCTGTCTTTGGTCTGTCACTGTTGTTAGAAAGCAGCTGACTAAGAAAGGACTTACTCAAGAGGTCTTTGTATTTCTGTTTAGAAACGGTATGTCTAACATTTGTTGTTGCTTAGAATTTCTGTTTGCAGGTTTAAATTAGATTCTGAATCCTTATTTTCATTATAAACTTTCAGACTTTTAGACCCCATAACTTAATATTTTTAAGATCTGTTGTAGCACTTTGACCAGTTCAAAGGGTAGTGAAATTATTTCTCAAATTTAACTGTACAATTGATCTCAATGATTCAGTGATCTGTTACTCAAACAAAATTATTGCATGGCTTTCAATATAATGCGCAATTGTATAATTACTGATATTGTTATTATTTAATGCTTTGACATTGAAAGCCCCTGTCCTCATTCAGTTCTGTAAATCAAAACAAATAAAATGGATGGACTACTCTTTTAACTGCTGTATTTATAGATAAAAGTAGTAGCACTACAATATCAGGAAGGTGAGTGAGGTGAGTACTGGCAGAATTTAAAATGGTTGTATAGCTCCATCTAGTGGACATTCAAACCAACCACAACTACAAGAGTCAACACATTAAGATATTGCAGGGTTAGATGTGTTTCCTTTAAAATAAATCACTAAGGAACCAAGTGAAATCAACTTGCTAGACACTGCAACAGCCATGTAACTCACCGTGAAACTGTCAACAGCCTTGGAATGACTGTCTACATAGACACAGACTCTGTCGAAGTCTGCCATCTCAGAGCTGGACTCTATAGCCCTATTAAAAAAATGATAAAAACAATATAATTATAACATACATACACACACACACACATGTGTGTCATTACATTAAATGTTGTGGTATACAAATAAGGATATCAGCTGATACAGCTGATCTGATACAGACACTGTACAGTCCCATGACATGGCTGCAGTACCTTTATTAAGATTACTAGTTTATAGTCTAGAATTTCCAATATTCTCACCAGAAAAAGTTCTCTGCATGGCCCATGTTCACCATATAGTCTTTTCCCCCAACTTCCTGAAAGTGCAGGGCGACGAAGCGTGGCTTATGCATGTGCACCGTCTAAGGAGATATGATTTACATATAATTAATTATGTTCATCCACTGTTGCACCTAAAAATCATCTAAATTAACTAAAAACATATCCTGAGAATCATATAAGAGATGAAAACATACTGTAATTGTAATTACTGTTAATAACTCAAATGAATCTTTTTAACTGAGAAGCAAAATTGTTTAATTCCAATTTTTTGACATCAGAAGAATAAATCAACCCATGATCTTCCACATTGACAGTGATGTCAATGACACCTATTCTAAAGAAAGGAATCAAGATAGATGTTATCACTCCTAAACTTTAGAGTACTATGGGTAGCTATATGGTCAACACTATGTTGTTTGTGTTAGTTTCTTCTTAACAGTTTGCACCACACACTTCACCATGTTTTTTTTTTTTTCACAGCTTAACAAAAAGTGTTATTTAAAAATGGATGAGCACAAAAATAAGACAAATTCATGTGAACAACATGAACATGAGCGCCATCTGGACGGGGAACTTCTGCATGCATTCCTACAGAAATAACTGGATTTCAACAGGGTTTACAAAAAACGTACGTTTTTGTCATTAATCACTTAGCCTGTCATTCCAGACCAACAGTCTCAAGACCAATTTGTACATATTCGTATGAGTTGGCTAAATCGTGCCAATTCGAAACAAATTTGTACAACCTCACTTGTACATTTTGTAAAATTTGTCTAAAGCCGTGTGACAGGTAGGTTTAGGGGCATGATTGTCTCGTTCACACAGCAGCTAACAGTTGTGTTTAGAATTCTGTCTGTATGAAAACGTGCAATGGGAGTCAAGCCTGTATTCCTTACCAGTAACCATAGCGACAGTGACCGAATATCAAAGATAATATCAAAGATGGCGACGTCCATAAACTGAAAGCCTTATCACTTTTTGAAACGCAGTAGTCCAATTTAGCCGATTTCCAATTTTCTTCAGACCTTCATTAACGACAGCAGCTTTTACATTTGGGCGGAAAACTGACGAGATAAAACTTTCAGATCACACGCAGCTTATTTCTCCGTCACGTCAAGTTATTGAAAACACACAAAGTACGCACTACACTGTAGACGCGCGTTTTTGCAGCGGAGCTGCCCCTCTCAAGTTGAATGAGGTGACACGCAACTAGTTGCCCAATTCTGTCCCGTTCACACAGCGCGTGTTCTGAGAATGCGGTTGTGAGACCGGAAAAATGACTGGTGTGAGTTTGGTTATAGAATGCGGTTGTCACACGCGTAAATAACCGATCTGTGTGTGAATGTAACCATATTAAGGACTCAAATACAGGATTGGCAACCCTACTCTGCTGGTGTGTGAACCCCATTGGGCATTGGTTGGAGTTTGTTTTCATCAGCAGCCACAGCTTCACCCACTCTTTCGTTTTATTGGCCATCTTTTCATATGAAGAATTACACCCATAGACATTAATAACATCACAATTTGGATTGTGGATATAGGATCACCCATTTTTTCCTAGTCAGTGAGAGTTGGTCGGTGTCTGTTGGTGCAGTGTGAACATGACTAATTTTATTTTTCATAAAATTCTAAATCCAACAGCCAACTTGATCCAACTTGTTGGAGTTTGTCTAAATATCTCAAATCTCTCTAAGAAAGCATTTATGGGTTAGCAACGAAATTGGGGTTTGTGATTTTGGGTTGGAGTAACTCTTTAAAACGGTTCATGGTTCACTTAGATTTTTTTCATATAGTTCCCTCATGCAGTGGTTTCTCACACTGAAATAGTAACGGGACATTTTATAAGACAAGAAACAGAGTGCCGAATGAGGATATGTACCTACAATCTAACGAAGAAAACAAAACTTTATCATGTTTTCTATATTGCCTATATTAATGTCTTCTATTAACAAAGCAGATATTTATTGGACCGTGTGAATTACTCTAAAAATTATTTATATCCACTAACAGCCAAAACAGTATTTCAAGAGTTCACGCTTTCCTCATAATGAAAAAAAAGCAAATTTGGCGTGCTGTCTGGGGAGCGAGCCGGGAGAGCGGCGAACTCCGAACCCTAATGGATAGAACCCTAGCGTGGGCAAGAGTTCGGCGTTCGGCTCGTTCACCGTCTGCCCCCCCTGGAAAGTTGTGAATTAAATGAAAAACAGAGGAGAAGGGGTGGAGGAGGGATGCACAAAAGCGGGATGCGGGGAAATGAAAGCTGGGAGAATTTATAGTGAAGGGGAAATGACTTGATTGGGTGTGAATAAACAAGGGATGATTAGGGAACAAGCTGCCAGCTGTGTGTGATTACTCGTTCAGCGATCCTCTCGAAATTATGTTATTTGCAAAACATTCACCTAGTTTAACTTTATGTACTGAAACAACTAAAACAACAACTCAAAAAAATAATGATGCAAAAAACACAATAAAATGACCAAACCTCAACTAAAGTAATAAAATAATTATTATACAATTACGTAAAAAAAAAAAGTGATAAACTGATGACTCTTGTGATTGATTCGCTGATTCATGAATCACTGATTCATCACTCATTCAGACATCAATAAATACATACTTATCCCATATTCTGTTAAACACATGTGTCCTGAGTGTTGTGTTCGCAGGACACTTATACATTTTTCCTTAATTGAATCCTCTGTTTTTCCTTTCATCAGGTCTTCTCAGTCTTGTCCAACATCCGTTCAAGTGGTGCTCAGGTGAATCTTCACTGAATACTTCTTTGTTTGTGTGCATGCTGGAGAGAAACCAAGGTTATTATAGTTAACTAAGACGAACTAAAAAACTTAAACTAGAATTGAAAAAGCATTTTCTTTAACTGAAATAAAAATAACAACGAGTTAAAAAAAACAAACGAAAACTAACTGAAACTGTTTTGTGTGTGTATTGTACAAAACTAACTTAAACTAACTAATATTATAGCAAAAACGTCCTTTGCTTTCGTCTTTGTAATAAGCCTTTTGGGTTGAATTAAAATCTATTTACTTCACGCTGCCAGTTTTAAGTCAGGTGTTTGACCCGTATGGCACCTCGTCGTCTATGACGTCATGTGTCCACAGTCTGTCCGCGCCGCTGCCGGCTAGCATGATTATGAGTGCTAGGGCTGGGCGATATATATCGAACAATATATTATGCGCATCTCGTCAGTAAAGCCGGTTATTTGATTTGCATCAGGATTTTAATCCAGATTAACATCTTGTAAGGTAGAGCTAGTTTAACCTAATAATGGGGTGC
>JAUCMU010000143.1:17784441-17796595 GCA_032275025.1 Enteromius treurensis
TAAAGGGAACACTAAAATAACACATCCTAGATCTGAATGAATGAAATATTCTTATTAAATACTTTGTTCTTTACGTAATTGAATGTGCTGACAACAAAATCACACAAAATTATCCAAATTTATTAACCCATGGAATCTGAGGATCTCGGTACCTAATGGCTACCTCGGACTAGCCCATGGAGGGCTGTGTGGCCCTCCAAAATAATACCACCCCACACCATTACTGACCCACTGCCAAACAGGTCATGCTGGAGGATGTTGCAGGCAGCAGAACTTTCTACACAGCGTCTTCAGACTCTGTCACATGTGCTCAGTGTGAACCTGCTTTCATCAGTGAAGAGCACAGTCGCCAGTGGTAAATTTGCCAATTTTGGTGTTCTCTGGCAAATGCAAAACGTCCTGCATGGTGTTGGGCTGTAAGCACAACCCCTACCCCTAAACCCTTATGGAGTCTCTTTTTGACCATTTGAGCAGACACATGCACATTTGTGGCCTGCTGGTGGTCATTTTGCATGGCTATGGGAGTGCTCCTCCTGTTCCCTCTTGCACAAAGGCGGAGGTAGCGATCCTGCTGCTGGGTTTTTGCGCTCCTACGGCCTCCTCCACATCTCCTGATGTACTGGCCTATCTCCTGGTAGCGCCTCTATGCTCTGGACACTAGGCTGACAGACACAGCAAACCTTCTTGACACAGCTTACTTTAATGTGCCATCCTGGATGAGCTGCACCACTTGAGCCACTTGTATGGGTTGTAGACTCCATCTCATGCTACCTCCAGAGTAAAAGCAGTGCCAGCATTCAAAAGTGACCAAAACATCAGCCAGAAAGCATAGGAACTGAGAAGTGGTCACCACCTGCAATACCACTCCTTTGTTGGGGGTGTCTTGCTAATTGCCTTTATTTTCCACCTGCAACAGCATGTGAAATTGATTGTCAATCAGTGGTCCTTCCTAAGTGGGCAGTTTGATTTCACAGAAGTGTGACTGACTTGGAGTTACATTGTGTTGTTTAAGTGTTCCCTTTATTTAGCAGCGTATATTGCTTTCTAGGTTTTAGAAAGTAGTAAGTATTAAGTAATGCAAAGAGAGTGATTAGTGCAGGATCTAATTACGATTGAAGATTTAATTGCCAGTAATGTATTTATTTTTGAGTTCAACTTACTGAACTTATTGAACAGTAATGTTCATTTTGATTTACAATGGGGTTAATGTGCCAATTGACACAATTGAGACCTGAAGTCTAAAGTCTCAAAACCAAAGATATATTCTTTATATTTACCCCCTAAAAAAATGGCTTGTTTAAACATTTTCTGTTTATTTATTTATCTACTTACTTCTGATGTAATTCCATTATACTGTATAGACTATATAGAGTTTTATTTAATATATAAGTTCACTTTGATTCACCAAGGGTTCAACATGTGTTCAAAAGTCTGAGACATCATTATAATCTGTTTTTAGAGTTTGGGGACTTTAGGTCTCTAATTCAATTAGTAAAATTGTGACCTGAATCATGTGAACTCTTTTATTCGAAAGGTCAGCTTTCCTTCCATTGTGGCACAAGATGCTCTTTGGATTATTCTCAAATCACGCTGGAAAACATCATCTGGTTTCACACAATCACAAACTTATACACAAACCAAAAATCCCTCAATTCAACTTTTTAGTCACATTAATACATTGGTAAAACATAAAATAAAAAAATAATTTTGTTACATAGCATATTTATATTATCACTTATTATCACTACATTGAATTTACAATACGTGCATTTGCTAAATAACAATTTCATATGGAGTTTACCATGTTCATGTATCTTCTGTAATATTTTTTGTAGCGTGGCATTTAATAAATAATCCCGCTGGCAAACAAAAAGGCAGCATGAGTGCAGTTTTGGTTCTGCTTTTATATACACACCATTCATATTTTATAAATGCACTAACTTCATGAGACACATATGTTTTCTACAATGATTAAATACAACAAACAAAAATGAATGTCTAGGCCTAAGTAATAGTGTTTAATAACAATGCCACATATATTATTTATGATATTATTTACAGTTTCTCATCTAATATTTATTGCATTATGAGATCCCGCTGGCAAGATTTTGCCAAACAAAAATAAAAAACGAGTGAAAGTAGTTTGTTCTGCATCTGTGCTGTTGCAGTAACACAAATTAGACAGATGAACAGAGCCGTTGATAATTGAGTTAGTTTGATAGATTTGGAGTTGTTAAAGGTAAGGTAATTGTTTAGAAACTGACGCACATGTTCACATGCCCAGTGTGCTCTGGCAGACACTCAACTCAGGGCAATTTTTCATTTTGAATGCTCCTTCAAACCTGACCTGAAGATCTGGAAATGATTTTCACCAGATCCAAACACAATAATTGATTATGACTTTTTTAATATCTAAATTGAATCCTAACATGAAAATGAGGAGCACTTAGAAGGCTAGTGTAATCCACATGCTGTTTTCTTTCGCTGGCTGGCTGAAGCCATTGTATCCCCTCTTGGTCTAAAGGCTGTTACCTAAGAGCTGGCACTTTTCAAGAGAAATGTCACCATTAAGGGAAAATCTCTGGTTCTCAGGTCCGACTCAAGGCTGAATAAATGTTTGTAATTCATGTTAAGCAAAAGGACTCTGGCAGGACAACTTGTCCCAATGCCTCGGTTCTCCAATCAAACGTCAATGAAAAGTCCCCTAGTAATAACCATGTCCAGTTTTCCATTTGTTTTTACAGGCTGTTCCACCTCAGCTGGCCCCAAGACAGGCTTTTATGGGTGGGCTACATCTTTCCTATGCCTGATGAGTCAGCTGCTGTACCTTGGTGGGCCTCTTTTGTCACATGACAAGATGAGGACAAAATGCTAAAAGGATGTATTTGAAGTGTATCCTTCAAGAAAAAGCAAAGGATAATAGCAACATAACCATCATAAACTTGAGACAGTTAATGTTGTATTGAAGTACTTTTATTTAAACATGTGACATATTTATATAGTTGTACATAAGACTGTATCACATAGGAACATGTTTAACTTATGTATCAATCAGTGACGTACTGTCTAGGTAGGTATTTGTTGGCAAGGTGCTGTTTCAGAGCATGGCAGCAGTCAAATCACTGGACACATTATGAAAAGTAGACCCCATTCCATCAACACATACATCCAAATTTTGCTCAAAAAACCCTTTTAAAAGAACCATTTTTTTCATGGTGTGAAGAAACGTTTTTCACTATAAAGAACCTTTTAGGAATGGAGATGTTTTGGATGTTAAAGGTTCTTCATGGAACCATTGATTCCAATAAAAAAACTTATTTTTAGTGCATGTTACATATCCTCCTGAGAACCAGCAAAAAGAGTTTTTTGTTTGCTTTGGATTTGCTGTAATGGTTTTTATTTTCTAATGACAAACCAAAAGACATCAGGACCCACTAACAATAAAAATGAAGGCAAGTGAACGAAAGAGAAAGTGGAAGTGAATAATAGTTATTGGCTAAATGTGTGTGTGTACGTGTATATACACACATATATGTATATATATATATAGAGAGAGAGAGAGAGAGAGACATAGATATTTGTGTGTGTGTATTTGTATAATTGTATTAAATTGGTTCTTGAAAAACATAAAATATAAAAAAATTTAAATGAAGGCAAGAAGCAAGTTTGTTAACAGATGGTTTGCAACTTGCAATACAAAAAAAGTCAATGGAAGTTATTGACATTTGACAAATTTTGACAGTTCAAAGACATTTTACTACCCAATTTACCTGAATCAACGATGTTAACATATATATATGTGTGTGTGTGTATTTACTGCAAGAACACTTTAAGTAGATCAAAATCAATAGAATACATTTTTAAAAATTCCATTTTAAATAAAAACTTTCTCTTGGAAAAAATGGTGTGTATAATGCACAGAAAAATTTCTGTCTAAACAGATCCTTGACCTAGAATAATTTCAAAATGTTTTTTTTGCAGAAGTAGATGATTTTGTGATATTAGTCATTTAAAAACAATGTGCGGAATCCGTCATAGCCAAATAAATGTAACATTTTTAAGAGAACATGTATAGACTTGTATAGAGTCGTAAATACATGCTATCTACAAATCAACAGCTGGATCCCAGGAGGATACTGTACTGGTGATAAACTGCAAAAACGCTGTAGTGAAGAGCACAAAATCAGTGAAATGGAATAAGTCCCAATGACCTCCACATTCTGATCTCCAGTTGAACCTCTTCATAAAGCTGAGAACTACATCAGACCTTAAATGACGGTCTGAGCAACTGTATATGATACATTGGGAATCACTGACATGTTTATCCAACCGTTCTCTCTATTTCCACAGAGCCATTTATATGCACTCAGTAACTGGTTTAAAACTGTACATTCCCACGTATCGAGTCCAGCAGCTGAACCGATTCACATGCTGGTATATAGTCATGCTACTTCAGTTCACAGCTGAGATCTAAACCTTAATTATATTCAATCGGTTTATCACTTGCAATAAGTGAAGTACAGCACCGATTGTGGCGAATTCCATTTAAATGTGACTTCATGTACATGAAGTCTAATCATATTTAAATACATGCTTTCTTAAATCAAAAAACAATTGGGGGAACTCTATTATACAGTACATGCCTGCTTGAGCTGACAACCATTTAACAATGCTCAAAATTATTCATATTAATAAGATTAAAAATTAATGCATTTTATTGCACTTCTGGAGAGTGACCACCCATACCGGCTTCTAATTGGCTGTAACATTGAATTGATTTTGCTGCGTTGCATCTGATGCGTGCACCTAAATTGCTTGTCGCTGGAATCGGGTGTAGCGAGTCATTTTTGGGTGAACAGCTTGAGTGTTATTTGCAAAAATCAAGCATCATCCGATTCAAACTAACATACATCAAAAAGCTTTGTTGGCTAAACAAACATCCTGTTCGTCAGTGGTTGTAACCAAACGTAGTCTTAAAATGTAAGACCTTTGCTACACATGGGCTGCATCTGTAATCGCATACTTTCTTTACTAGATAGTGTGAGAAAAACAGTTCAGGTAGAACACCTGGATTCACAGTATTCACAAAATAGTATACAAAAAGTTTCCAGATAATGCCACGAGACAGGATTTGTGAAGAACAGTAAGGCAACAACAATGATGCGACATATGTAGTAAATCTGGATTGCATTCATACGACACACATTCATACCATATAAAATACATTTTAGCGGTCACAAAGTGATTACTTATTCTAAAGAAGCGCCTATTCACAGAGTATGCGATTTCAGACACAGCTTTTTCTGTTTACAGAGCCCTTTAGTGTTTCATTTTTTAAAGCTGGTTAGTTGCATACAGTGTTTCCTGCTCTGATGCTCAGGACATTGTAGCGTTAATGCTTTAAGACTAATGTTTGAAAATTCGCAGCAGACTTTTGTTCCGACAAAAATGTACTTTATTTTTAAATAACGATAGACTGCTGCTGAAGTGTTGAAAACGTGTTGTTTAACAAGCTTTAGGTTGGTTGATCTAAAAAAAACACCGGTTGCATATGTACAGCACATGCTGCATAGTGTTGTTTGAACATCACCGGTAATGGTTTTAATTTGAATGTGTGCAGTACCTGAACAACACTTCGTAGAGTTTTCAATTGGCCATCACTCGGCCAATGTCATTAAGACTCTTTTGCTTTGACATGAAAAATAGTTCTGGATCTTTCAGTCAAAGATGAGGAAAAAAAACAAACAAACAATATATAAATTCTTCTCAAACCCTTCACACGCAGGTTTGATTGTTTATCCAGAGGTATTCTGAAAGGTTAATGCAGATTATTCATCTGCAAAGTTCAGGATAAGCTTGATGTCCTCAAAATAAACTGCAAGGTTTCCATACATATTTCTGCTGTTTAATTCCAGGATTAAAGTGATTCACGCAGCAGAGAGATGGAAATGCTTTCGGAACACCTATGATGAGCCTGATGAGGCGTTTCCGTCAAACATAGATGGCCAGCAAATTTTATAGTTTACTGCGTCCTAATGACACGTTAAGAGTAAGTGACAATAAAAGAAATAGAAATAATACATTTCACCCATTAAACTGCTGTATTGCATCCTTATGACTCCTCATGGGCAACTCGGCCACTACAAACTGAATCATGCTACACTGACTTCGGTCAAAGGAACATTACGCATCAAAACACGTCTCATGGTGTTTTGATCATTAGCTGACCGAACACTGGACACGCTTTGGTCCTTTGATGAACAATTAACAAGGACAGTTCTTGCTACGTGATGTAGAACAAAAGCGTAACGCAGTTGTCCAGGTGTCAGAACCATCTCTTGGCCTTCAGGTCCTCACCTGATTCATCTTCCTCTCCTCAAGAACGACTGCGGTCTTCTTGCGTTCCAACCAAAATCTTGCTGTAGAGTTTTTGTTGCTCCTCTTTGAAAGTGTCTTTCACTTTTCCTCGTTTCAACCCACCATCCCTGAAAAAAAAAGGAACACGTGTTTAAAGGAACACGTCACGTAGGCTAATTTTTCAACTCCCCTAGACTTAAGTTGGGTTTTATCGTTTTGTTATCTTATATTTTTTTTATACAAGTAATAGCACAGCCACGGAGTCAGATATGACAGCTGACTTACCACAGCAGGTCCACCAGACCACCCTGTCTGGCAATAGCTGCTTTTACTCTATTAGCAAACTGCATTGCATCCTCATCTTCCTGCAAGGAGACAATATTTTTTATATGAATTTTAAGCATTTTCAGTTAACAGCATGTTCATTTATAATTGAAGAAACATTATTATTTTCATGAAAATGGTTAAAAATAAACTACTGTATAAATACATAAAGGAAAAACATCCAACACTATTCCAGTGATTTTCCAGAGAACGTCTGTAATATCCAGATCCACCAGCACAATGATTTACATAAGGTGACCATTTCGGGGTTTTTTTTTTTTTGTTTTTTTTTGGTGATGGGAGCCTTTTCATGCGTTAAAAACAATGATCTATTTGTTTATTTGCATGCCCACATGCAAACACAGATGTCCATATCCAATCTGTGGTGGGTGGACAAAACTCCAAACCCACACCGGCTCATTTGTGCTTGATTTGTGTATTAAATGCACCAATGCAAAAATGGGAAGGGCAGTGCAACTCATTCATACCACAGATTTTACTGTATTCACAGAGTAAGCATGTGTACGAGCCGTACCTCACGGCTCATCGGAGGCAGGTACCACACGCTGCAGACGATGGCCCAGCTGCTCATCATCCTGAGCAGATAATTCACCATCCCAAACTTACTGCTGTTCCAGAAGGCATCCCCAAACCGAGGGTCATACTAGAAAAACACAAAGAGATGCAAATGCAACCATCACCACCACGCTGACAGCAAAAACATTTTCCATATCTTTTTTTTCCAGTGAACACACAAGAAAACAAATTGTAAAATATATTTTCAGATAATATTCCCTTAAGTTTATACAGTTTACATTTACTTACATTTACTTAAATCCAGTGAGCTTAAAGTAAAAATTGAACCTACTTTTGAAATACGTCACATGCTTTTTAATGCAATATATTTTTGTTGTGTTGTGTGCATATATATATATATATATATATATATATATATATATATATATAAATTAAATAAATAAGAATAAAAAACATGTCAGAGAAAAAGCATGTGATTTATTTCAAATGTAGGTTCACTTTTTACTTTAAGCTCATATTTTCTATTCTCTGAAAATAAGTCTTCTAATAACTTACATAATAATGTCTTTCACAATTTAGCTTAACAAGGAATCTTGTTTAGATGTTACTGCTGACAAATACTTAATAAGACATTAGCCTCCAGATTATCTGCCCTTCATAATGTTTCTTACCATAAGAGCCGTTAAAGTAAAAGATGTACTTAAACCCTAGAAAGCAGCTTCACAGCTCAGAACCAGAGTAAAATCATCCAGGCTACCAGCTGCAGCATTAAAGGGGTCATGAACTGCGAAACCAAAAATTCCCTTGATATTTTGATGTATAAGAGGCCACTGTACCATAAAACACAGTGTAAGTTCATGAACTCAAAACTTTCCTGTTAGTCTAAAAACAGCTTATATTGAAGGCAGTCTGCCAAACAGACTTGAGAGCTTGTGGAATGTGCCACTCTATAATGTAGTGGATAAACACTGCCCCCGGCAGAAGATGATCAACGCCTGCTTCTACATCAATTTACCTAAGATTCATTTACAAACAAGGCACGATTCGACCCAGGATTTTCAGAAAGATTGAAACTAAAAGACGATGCTGTGCCAACTATATTGGGTCCGTGTCACAATTACCAAGTGTAAATCATTTTTAATATTTTTTTTGTTTTTATTACGTGATCACTATTGCTTTGTGCGTTATTACAGATCGTTTGATGTGTAGTTACTGAGCATGCGTCTCTGACCCAAGGCCTTTACTTCCAAGTCTACAATCCATCATTTTTAAAGATTAAAGGGGTCATCCGGTGCTACATGCACTTTTACAAGCTGTTTGGACTTAAATGTGTGTTGGGAGTGTGTGCACACAACCACCCTACAATGATAAAGATCCATCAGTAGTTTACTTTTGATTTAATAAAAATAAGTTGCCCCTTCTGAAATCAAGCCATTCTCAAATGC
The DNA here is from genome assembly GCA_032275025.1 of Enteromius treurensis. NCBI lineage: Eukaryota > Metazoa > Chordata > Actinopteri > Cypriniformes > Cyprinidae > Enteromius > Enteromius treurensis. Next base: position 17,793,105 of record JAUCMU010000143.1, read on the forward strand.
GTGTCGGTGTGGAGTCATACTGACAGAGGCCACACCCACAATAGTTGATTGACAGCAGCGCGTCACACAGACTGAACTGGTGTCTTACCTCAGACCGAGACGCAGAGACAAGCAAGACTCCTAAGAGATTGAGGTGTTTTGTTGTTGAATGTGTTATTGAACATTGCAGTAGTCATTTACTCCCGACATCTGAATGACTGAAGACGCAGAGGATTAACATTATGTTTGGTTCTGAAGGGAAACGCACCTTTGACAAACCGAAATGCGTTTATCTTCGCGTGAATCATTCATGATCCAGCCTCACCAACAGAAGCAGTGAGTATAATGTCTTTGAATGAATCTTTGCTAATCGCCTTTCCTACTAATGTGCTGATTAGCAAGTTTCACTATGAATACAGCTAAAAAAAGATCCTCAGACTGCCTCTGTAAAGAGGGGCGGGGTCAGCGGAGATTTAAAGGGGAAGTACACAGAACAGAGTGATTTCAAAAGAGATGTTTTTGACAGGGGAAAATAAGCTTTTTTAAAACAATCTTTGAGAAGTTTTAAAACAAACTATATTACAAACTTTCCATTAAGACCCTAAAGAATCATATTAGCTTGTGGAAAACTGGGTTTGTATGACCCCTTTAAAAGTAAGGGTTATGATGAAGGGGGTTACAAACAGGGAGGAAAATTTTGGTGTAACAAATCTTGTTAACATCATCAATGGACCTCAGAGAACAGTTTACAATAAAGAGGCAGTTCATGACCCCTTTAAAAATACAATTACTAATACGAAACAGTCTGTAAGTTTGAAATAATGATTATGTCCAGTAAGTTTTGAGTAACACATGCCAGAGGCTAAATGATCAGTGAAAGAAAGAAATAAGCTCTTTAACAACTCAAAAAAGGACACTGTGGTCTTAGTAGATGTCTAAACTTTGAGAGACTTTATGCCAGGGTGTTGTGGGTGGTTTTAAACATGTTGCTATGCTGTTCTGCGATAGCTAGGTGCTTGCTTACTGGACCAAGTCAAAAGAGTCCACCCCCAAATCCCAAGAGGTGGCTCAGGTCTCTCCATCCATGGGATTTTTTTTTTATTTTCGACTGTTATATCATCTACCAGTATTAACTCAGATCAGTACAGGGAAAAAGTAACAGAACACACCAACTCAACATGTCTCCAAAAAAAGCAAATAAATAAATTTTACAATATATAAATATATATATTATTTTAGAAAATATGAAAACATTTTTTGTGTGGAAGTTTATGCAGTATTTTTAGGTAATATTCAAGAAAAACGGACACAAAAGCTCTGCTCTCGTTAAAGCAAGAGGGCAATCCAAATATTAGGACAATATTATGTTCCCATTAGCGGTCTCAGACTACAATGTCATTTTGGTATTATTTATGATTATAGCATGAATATTACAAGAGAAGCTGTACACCAATATTTCATACTTATGTTCAAGGATAGTTCACATCCCTTACCCACAGTATTTATTGGAGAAGTGAGATTTCTGACCTTTATGGCGACGGGGTAGACAGTTGAGCCAATTTCAAAGCTTCCTTTCTTGAACATCATGACTGATGTGTTATTAATGCAGGTACCTGAAGACACACATAAGACAAACATAATACCATATTAACCATATCATTTATGACACCTGTTCCATGTTAGTTACTATAACTTTATATACATATATGAGTTAGTGGAGAAACTGTAAAAGGTCAATTGTAAAGTATTCAATCACAAACAAGCAGGTTTTTCAAATACAATATTTCTCTGCCTGTTAACAACACCTGTGATTTAAATTTTGGATATCAAGTATTCGTTTTCTGCTGTCTAAAGTTACACCACCATTCAAAAAGCTTGGGTCAGTAAGAAAAAACGAATAAATAAATAATCACAGCTTACAAAAAAGAAATTAATTAACAGCCCAATCATTCTCAAAATTGATAACAATAAAGGATCTGAATACAAGACGCTGGTAATTTCACAGAATTACTGATTTTTCTGTGCAGCCTTGATGTACATTTCTTTCAAAAACATAAAAAAAATCGTACTTGCTCTAAACTCTTTGAAGGTTTGCACGAAAGAAAAATACATGGTCTAATCTAGTCTCAACTTCATATTAATATTTTAAAAATGAGTTCAGCTCACCTTCGGGGAATATGAGGATGGGCAGTTTGCTTTTGTCTTTTACGTGATCGCTTAACCTGAAATAAAATTCATTAAAATAATAACAATAATGTGACAATAGCGTTATAAAAAACACAATTCAGCAAGATATTTGGACTAATAATGTCACAATATTTTAGAAGAATCCAGCACGTCTGCTGAATAGCCAGAGGAACAAGACAAGCTGGGATGTTGTCACCTTTTAGCCACTAGATGGCGATCTTTGACTTCTGAGCGCTCGAACCAAATATGTGGACAAGCTTTCACCATAGACTTCTGAATGAGTCCCATCAGGCCCCCATGGATCTGACCCACCTATAACACACACATACAATTAACCCCTTCAGAGATCTTCTCTCACGCGCACACACACACACTGCACACTTACCATTGCATAGCATCCATCACTGGCCAGTATAATGACGTCAATGGGTGACGTGTGGTTGGCGACACAGATGCCTCCATTCTTGGGTTTATTTTCACTGTCCCAGACAGAGACACAGAGAGAAGATTGTGAGCGGTGAGTGTAATAGTGGCAGGAGAAGCACAGCAATGTGAGCTCACGGTAAACAGGTCGATTCTAATGAAAGAGTTTGGGATGACATCCAACAGTTTAGTAGTGTCATCTTCATGCCGTTTCGTTTTCACAAAACCCTGAAAGTCCCTGTGAAAGGAACCAGTTTGACTAGTCAAGAAAGAGGTCCCTTATCGTATTTTGGGAGGAAGATAAAAGGATAGAGACTGTACAGGAGGACAGTGACCTGAAATACCACACATGATCACATTAAGGCGATGCAGGAACAAGATAAAGGCAAAGACAGCATTGGAAGAGTTCAAATTCAGCTAAAGACGGTTCATCTGACCTGACAATGAAAAACCAAGCAGCTGTTACCTATTGTGTGTTGTGACGTCTGACCCCACTCTCTCTATCAGCTAACAATAGAGTCTATAAGTGTCTGATGCACCACCCAAAACTTTCAATTCTGTCACTAATTACTCACCCTCACATTGTTTCAAACCTGTACGACCTTTCATTTTTTGGAACTGACCCTTCATAGACAGCAGTGATACTAACATGTACAAGAATCAGAAACATAGCAAGAAGACTTTTAAAATAATCCATGTGACATCAGTGGCTCAAACTAGATCTGTCCAATGATTAATCACAATAAAAGTTTCATTATATATGTATGTGAACAATGTATATTTATTATGCTTACATATATATTAGTGCTACCAAACGATTAATCACGATTAATCGCATCCAAAATAAAAGTTTTTCTTTACATAATATATTTGTATGTACTGTGTATATTTATTAAGTATAT
>JAUCMU010000143.1:17796695-17826121 GCA_032275025.1 Enteromius treurensis
AATATAAACATAATAAATAAACGCAGCATAAACACATATATTATGTAAAGAAAAACTTTTATTTTGGATGTGATTAACCACTATTAATCATTTGACAGCACTAAAATATATATATATATATATATATATATATATACACACACACACACACACATGTACATTGTATCTCATATTAAATATTATTTTATATTTTTAATACATGACCATAACATATTTTTCTTTAATATATCCCTGTATGTGTTTGTATTTATATAAACAGAATAAATATACACCAATGATTTATGTAAACAATGACTTTTATTTCGGATGCAATTAAGCGTGATTAATACTCTCCAAAACGGCGTGGAGAAGATTGTTAAATATAGTCATTACTTTTGTTTTCTTTGCGCACAAACGATATTCTCATAGTATTGTACAATTATCCACTGATGTGATGTCACATGGGTTATCCTTGCTACGTCTCTGAGCTTTGATTGTGTTAGGATCACTGCTGTCTATAGACGGTCAGAGAGCTCTCGGAGTTCATCAAAAATATCTTAATTTGTGTTCTGAAGATGTACAAAGGTCTTAAGGGTTTGGAACAACACAAGGCTCTCATTAACTGTAACAAAGTGAAAAGAGTGACTAGTATGTTCTTCAAAGTTCTAGTTTGAGTTAGCGAGTCGTGTGATATCGAATGCATGATTTAGGTGTGCAATATGCATGATTATAGCATCACAAATGATTTTTAGTGTGAATGCTAGAATGTGTATTAGTGTGTAATACACACTAATCTGATTGTGGGAGTGACTGTGTGTGATTCTGAACGTGTTTGTGCGCTACTAACTGTGAGAGTGTACTTGCGATTATGTGTGTGTACACGAGTATTTGATTGTGAGCTTGTGAAAGTGTGTGAGACGGTTATTGATTGGTAAGGTCTGACTGCGAGTGTGTATGTGAATGCGTGTGGGATTGAGAGCATCTAATTGTGAGAGTATGTGTGATTTTGAATGAATGTGAGCATGTGATTATAAGCTTGATTGTGAACGTGTGTGAATGTCATTGTTCTGCATGCGTGATTGCGAGCATTTACTTGTGCATGTTATGTAAGTATTAGTGATTGTGAAAATTGCGAGCATGTGATTTTGAATGCGAGTGTCAAATTGAGTATTTACGTGTGTGACTGTGCTTGCATGTGGATGTGAGCTTGTGAGTGAGAGCTTTTATGTATGATTGTGAATTGGTGCTTTCAGATTGCACATTGACCCAAAATGCCAAGGCTTCAGACGTTTAAAAATTTCAAGTAGACGTGCATATGTTCTTACCTGTGATGGTATGTGATGATAGCAGTCAGCGCTCTCACACAGATACGGTAACACATCAGGTGCACTTTCTCACTGAGAAAATTTTTCACCCTTTGAACACACACAACACACATTAGCACCAGATATTGGCTTCACAGATCAACATGTTCACCACTAAGTGAGGAAAGCAAAACAAATGACAAGAAATATATCTATTGTTTCAATTTAACCAAGTTTCTTACCTCCCACTGGGCAGAAAACCAATCATGGTTGTGAAGACAACCAATAGGCTGACTCCTGTGATCGCCAACGTTAACCTGATAAACCAAAAACAAGGCATTTCAGCTCAAACGCTGGAACAATCTTTAAACTAGTGCTGTCATACAATTAAGAATAAAGGTTTTATTTGTCACATACACGATTATAAAGAGAATGTATAACCAGCAGTGAAATATTAGTAAAATTAATCACATCTGAAGTAAGTTTTGGTTTGCATAATATAATATACAAATAATATACAAATACAAAGAATACAAATATATACGTGTCTATATTTATATGCATATAATTTATATTAAAAATAGATTTATTTAATATCTAAAAATAACATTTTCCTGAATGTGTGTGTGTGTAATTATACATCATTAATATACAGAGTATACCTACATATACCTATGTATTTTGGATGCGATTAATCGTTTGACAGCACCACTTAAAAACATGTTTTATTTCAAGTAAGTTTTGATGGCATTTTTCTCAATTTGTGAAATATGCATTTAAAAGATGTAACCTGTTCTTAAACAGGATATAAACGAAATGGAGAGACAGTAATATGTCACAGGTCATAAACAGACATAGCTATATGATCACCAGAGAACACACTCCCCAACGCCGCACAGCTCTGACCCGATGCATGCTGCTGAAAAATGTAAGCAATGACGCTGGACATTTGGGTTTCTGACCATGATTCAATGAATCCCACAATCCCCAGGTGAGAACATCTGATTAAACAGAGCTCAGCTTTCAAGCGCTCTTCCTCATCTCAAATGTGCACACGGGATGGTGAGGAGTTTCTATTACAGAATGTGGGTTAAGGCCACAGCCCTGACTGACATTAATCCTACACAAGCTCCATATGGCCCTGAGGGGGCGTTAGAATTAGCCTGTATTTTAAGACGCTAAATTCAGACTCGTGTGCCAGAACAGAGCAAGTGTCTCAGGGTGGACCAGTTAGAATGATGTCAAATCATAATGTCAACCAATAAGGGTTATTATTTATTTAACACTCTATTTATTTTCTGCTCTGACATACAGGGGTCCTGTAAGCATTATAAGGGGTATATACATGGTACAATAAACCATGTACTGTATCTATGCTGGATTGTTTCATGACAGACATGTAAATGAGAGTAACGGCAGTTCTCTCTGCTCTTTTCTTCACAAAGCAACGGTTTCTAATTTGAATAGATTCCCAGAACACCCAAGAAGGTAATACCATAATAATTTGTGACCTTAGACCACAAAACCAGTCATAGGTAGCACAGGTTGTACTTCCTAAGTGTACAAAATTGTAGCAGTAGCCAACAAGACATTGTACAGATCAACATTATCACTCAATATTACAAAAATAATACAATATTTATAATAGGTGTATCTCAGCCAAGTACAGTCCTATCCTAACAAACCATGCATCAGCAGAAAGCTGATTTATTCAGTGTTCGAGTGGCCATCTTACCATTTCCAGAGCTACCAGCAGAGTTCATCATTGACTGACCTAAAACTACCCGATTTGAAGCGTATCAGTCGCACAGGATTACAGTAGTCAACATTCAAAGTGGATTCAAAACCTTTCATCAAAGTTGTCCTATGACAAGAATAGCTATTGTTTTTGATTTTAGGACAACTTTGATAAAAGGTTTTGATCCATGTTGACTACCGTAGTTCTTATGGTATGTGAATGTACATTAATTGTTACTTCAGTTGTTATCTACAATGTTTGTGTCTGTTCGGGCAATATAACTGATATATTAAAATCGTTTAGATGGGCACTGCAGACACGGGTAATATCCAATTACGCAAGAAATATTAACCATTAACATATATCTAGTATAAGTATCAGAATTTGATTTGCATTTACAGTAAATGTATTACAAAACAAACCTCTGTTGCTATATTGTTCTATGTTGTTTTGAAATTCAAAGCTTACCATGCATCATCTAGGAAATAAAGCTTTATGTCTTTAAGACTGTATGCATATGTAGTAAACCCTATTTCTATGAATGCATGTTAGACTAGTGTACGAATAAAAACTCTAAAACAGCAATTACACAACGCTAAATTTACAAGGACAATTAACATACTGATCTACAGGACTGTAATAAATATGATTTGTAATAGAATAGCTACAGCTTTTAGCTCTTTAAATGAATTCTTCATTTGCTGGTTATTAGTAAGGTATTTGTTAAGTGGGATTAGTGATGCCAGAAAATAGCATAATATGATTGTAGATCTTTAGGAAATATGTTATGTTTACACAGCTGTTTCTATAGTAAGTAACTCTCCTCTAAAAATAGGGCGGAATGCCTTTGTTTTTGCAGACCCCTTTCAACTGCTAGCTGTCAATATTTCTACATTTATTTTACCTTCTAACACTCACATTTCGAAATCAATATCCATTTCACAATGACACCTAAATGCACTAGATGCATTTAAAATGACTGATTTTAGTTTTTAATATGATTTATTTATTTAGACAAAAAAGTACAGAAAGTAATAAAAACCATTTATGGGTTATCGATCACAAAATGTATTTGTATCGGCCAGAATTTTAAAATCAGTGCCGTTTAATATCAAACCCTTTTTCCTTCTTCCTCACCTGAGGGGCAGCAGGAACCCATAACGGATGACGACGCCGAGTCCCCACATCACCGTCAGTCTGGAGCTAATGTGCTGGAAGTTATAGTTGCTCCTGGTCAGCAAGTTCCAGGACTCAAGTTCCTCTGCCGTAAAACGTTTAGTAACCTCATCGTCTACGATGCTTTCAATCCCACGGCGGCAGAAGTAGAAGGTGTCTGACATTTCAAACTCTGACGAGGAAGGGGAGGGGACTGTGGTGGTGGAGGCGGAGCCTTCCAACTCTCGGCTGCTGCCGTTTCGCCGGATCGTGTTGAGCTCCTCTTCCAGCGACGTAGGTTCTTTAGCAATAATGCCTGAGATTAAATAATATGTCAAAAAAAACCAAAGAAATTCTATTTGTAATATGCAACCAAATTTACAGACATTGTCGGTAAATATTGCCTGATCTTTCTGCTGACAGGTCAACTGAAAAAACACACATCCCGTGAGATCGACCGAGCACTTGGAAACGCCAAAACAAGCAATGCCACTCAGATTAACAAGCAAATGAGCACACAGCAGGAGTAACAGATCATATTCCCATAGGTGTAACAGCACACAGTGTTTACAGAGCCACTGACACACGTACCATTAAGACTGTAAGGCTTGTACAGAGAATGGTTCTTCTCCTTTGCTCCTCTTTCCATCCTCACTGTGGCCCACTGGAAAACATAGAAAAGGAAAACAATGTCAATTTAAACTTCTTTCCACTGCAACATCCTAGTATTGTTTTATTATAGTGAGAATTATGTCTGAAAATACTCATATTTACTTCACAAATGAGCACAACAGTTTTGAAGCCTGTAACGTAGTCTAAAAACGAACAACACCACTCACGTCTTTAACATCCCCACCATTAAGTCACCATTTTATTTGAAAAACTAAAACTTTTCCTTGAAAGTGCAAGAGAGTGTTTAAGGCTTGACTTCAGGACGATGAAAGTTTCCAGGTTTTGGCCTACAAATAAAAATGTAATCCCTGCAGTACACTATTGCAGTTCTGAAATACATTCAGCGAGAGATACAACTCAAACACATCCTCAATGGATTATATTATAATGGACCTTAAATCAAACTCTTTTATGATTTGAAAACACATCGCAGTGGACTGTAGCACAAACACACGCATGCATATTGAATATTCCCCTAGGGAACAACAAGCGCTTTATTGAAAAGCTGTGGGAGGAAGGAATAATGTCAGTATGTTAATTCAGGCATGTGGAGCACACAATGCACACAATTGACTGGCTGCACTGAGAATCAGAAAACACTCAAGGGCGGCTATTGACATCTTGCAAAATGAACACAGGTTTTGCTTCAATACTTTCAATGTTAGCTTATTAAGAGATAGAGATTCTTCTAAAGAGTAAGATTTTTAAGATTTCACATCATTTTGTCCCCACATTTTTAGCATTTTACTTAAATTTTTAGGAACAAGATAAACTTCCTCTTTTCCGTAACTAGGTTGGTCAAACCGAATGTTGTTTACCACCCAAACAACAAGACGTTTAACTAGAATTTCTCCTTAATTTCAAGAAAATCTCCTGTTTGTTGTTAGGAAACACTTGTTTCCAAAGCTCTCAGACAGCAGGACCAGAGTCACACATGTCTGCTCATGCTGTGCGAACGGTTGCATAACAGCTTCAGACGGATGTGAGGTAACGTTGAAATAAATCAGCCACAGCTGGAGAGGAGCTTCCCCTCAGCTCTTCACTCCACCTCCATTCCTGTCTCTCAACTCCATGATCATTACATGGCGGAAATATGCCATTAAAGGAAGAAAATTATGTATTTTCTAAAAATGTTCAACGGATGTGCATTTGATCAACCTGTCCTCCTCATCCAGATCTCACTTCATGCACCTGGCCTCTTACATACGCTGATGGTGTGTTTATATTTAGATCCTAACAGATTTTAGACCAACGGAAATGCAAACAATGCACTCAATGTTCAGTAACCTTCCAACTCCATCCACATCTTATCAGATGGCCTTGATAATATAACATTATGAATATGTAAAACCTGTTAATGTGCTCTGGAAGCACATGAGATGTTTTTTGGAGAAGGTACTCTGATAATATCATGCTTTTGAACATACTATTATATCAGTGTCCTATTATTTGATGAACCTTAGTATACGATACATATAACGGCACATGAATAAGGATGTGCAATATTGTTATCAATCAATAACTACATTTTGAACTCTTGTTTTACATTTCTATTTTAAAACATAAAAAGTGCTTTAATGCTTTAACAGTTTAACGTAATATTTTAAAAAATGTCAGAAATTTAGTGCACATTACAATGTTGTGATGCCTAGATTAATTGAGCATATTTAAAACAACTGATTTATTTTTGATTGAACGATTGGTTTTTCATCTCTCTCCCTTCAACCTTCCTGTCAACTCTATTCTGTTCAGTAAACAAATACAAGGCCACAAAACAGCATCATGAAAGAGAGCAAGATGACCTTTACCTCACCTTAAACACCTTGAGCAGGGTCTTCATGTACAGGCTGCGGATTCCGAAGGACAAACCGAAAATGGCAGGAACGATGATGAAGACCAAGAGCAGTGTGAACCAGACAGTGAAGGAGATGCCCAACAGCATGCACAGCAGATTATTGAAAGGAGACATAAAAGGGCCCATTTTCACAAAATAAAAAAGTGGTTTGTTTTTAGGAAGAAAATAAATCAATTGGGAAAGGAAAGTGCTTTCATTGGCACTTTTAGGGTCAAGGTCTCCAGAGCATGAGGTGAACTGGGTCCATAAATAAGACAGGTGACATTATAAAGTCTTTCCATTGACGCACTGGATGAAGCAAACACATCATTCTGCGTGTGGGACTGCCCAAAGGCAATTTACTTAGCATTTAATGATGCATATTCTTTAACCAGTCATTAGTTCAGATGACCGTAGGCTCAGAACCCTGAAATAAAGAAACCTGGAGAATGTGGAGGAAACACAAACAGGAAAAGGATTAGAATTCACTCAAGTACAGGTTTTTCAAATCAAACCGATTGTGACTGAACACGCCAAAGTAAACGCAACAGGTTGATCACAAAGCCAAACAGAGTGGCCTGGAGCTACACTGGGATCTCAAACAAGGACACGTTTGAGTCATACATCTCCCACGAGTACAGTGGTGGGAGACACACTTACATAACAGAGAAGAGAAAAGAAGAGAGGAGAATAATGCAACTTATTATGAATTTTACTTAAAAGTAACCATACAATAAAACTCAAATTACTGTTTTCAGTACTGACATAAACCCCCCAAAAAAATACAAATAGAAATGCTAACTTCTAAACTTAAATTCAAACGAAAATTCAAAATGTTGCCTTGGCAAATATATAAATAAATCCTTATAATAAAATAAGTTAAAGTAATTAAGTAAGGATGTTATAAAATAAAATGAACAAAACCAAAATAAAATAAAATCCATATATAAACATGAAGCATTAAAATTAAAATACACAATTATTAAAACTTATAGTTAAATTTAAAAAAAAACGAAAATATAAAAGCTAAAAGATCATTCTAAACATTAATAAACAATATTTAACTTAATTTAGTTTAGTATCAAATAAACAATATATTATTAAATAATTACTAAAATTATAAATAATACTAAAATAACATTGAAACTGACCAAAGAAAACTGAGGTACAGTTAAGATTTTAAGTAAATCTGAAAAAGTATTTCTGCAAAGTAACCTACTTAAATTACCATATTTTTAAAGTCCTGACCTTATTAATAATATTTTAAAAATAAAAATAAAAGAGATTAATAAGGTGGTGTACCTTATTAATCTCTTTTTTTTGTCTTTTTTAAATAAATAAAAAATTAAGGGACCGTTTATTTGGCTATCCAGATTAAATGATTTGCTATATTTATATATATATATATATATATTGTTTTTTAAAAAGTAAATGACAATTATATGACAATGACAATAAAATGCGTTTAATTCACTGTTCTAATTTTTTTTAACGTTAACATGTAACGTTATTTGATTTCGATAACCAGATAGCATTTTAAAGAAGAAACAAAAACTTTCCTTAGAAATAGTTAATAATAAGTCAAGAATTTCAATAGCACACGACTACAATTTAATAAAATCCTTAAGCAGTAGAAATATTAATGAAGTACAATCAATCAAGTACTTACGCGTCAGCTTATATTATGTCCCTGTTCGAAACGAAAACTGGCCCACTACATGACTTTATAAGCAGGTAATATCTGGCAGCTAAAGCTTTCAGCTAACAGTTAGTTGGTAGATGAACGGAGCGAGCAGCGGATCGGCTGAACGTCTCACCGATCACTTGACAGACGCGCCGCTCATGATCCGCGCGTCGCGTGCGCAGTAATTATAGAAACACTTATTCTCAGCGCTTTATGGAGCTTTTCCGTTCTCGAGCGGAAGGCGTGTCCACAGACCGGCAGAGCAGACTGTCACGGAAAGGATGCAAGACCGAAGATCCGCGTGTCGCGAGTGACGTACCAGCTGACGCGCGTCTGTGACCACAGCACTGGAGTTTCCATTTAGAGTAAGACCACTGTCTGCCACCGGGTGGCGCGCCGAGGCTCTGAAAACATAATCCGCTACCGTACTGATTTCAAGACCTGTGTGTCTCACTAGACAAATATTTAATATAAACATAACCATTAGCTATAGCATATTCCTAGATTCAAATAATTGGTATAAATGGTACAGATTCGATCTATAAATTGATAAAATGTGTTTAATAATGTTGCTTGTAATTACAGCCGAGTGTGATCCTGAGGAGCGCTGAGAAAAGTAACAGATGACAGCGTAGTAACAGTGATCACGCCATCAATGTGCTGCTGCCGCTAAAACTTTCGAGTATTTAACACAACCATTTACTTCAGTATCAGTATCAAAAACGCTTTCTAGTGGCCAACAACTAAACAGATACAAAAAAGTTTACATTTTAAAAAGCTAATATGTTTTTTCAAAAATATAAGTACTTACACTAAAATCCACCAGAAGGCGCTGCAGAATTGTATTGTCACTGTCAATTTACCAATTTATTTGGTGATGTGTATTGTTTTGAGGATTTCAGTAGTTTATTGCGAATATAGCCAGTTTCATTACGTTTCTGGTACAATTAACCACCTTCTAATCATTTACAAAAACGCATGTGAATTTATACACATACAGTAGGGCTGTCTGCATTACCTGATGTTTGTACACAAACTTGCCATAATGTAAGCAGATGAAAACCACTAAAAGCAAACAAAAACTCCTTAAAACGATGATTACATAATTAAAATCACAAAACTTCCACTACAAACAAACATACACAACAAAAGACACATCCAGAGAAGGAGATGAGCACAGTTGACGTCAACCTTTAATGGGAACTGTAGACTCAGTGGGACTTCTGACCCCACTACATGAAGGCCAAAGCGGAGAACAGAGCCTGACCAAACTGTTTTCTAAGCAAAGGTTTTTCTTTGAAGTGACACCAGTGATGTCACTTTTGACCTTTGAATGTATAAGAAAAAAAAATAATATCTATGTGCATCTGATCTGAGAACAGTCTGGCTCTCTGTGAGCCACAGCCTATAGGACACAAAGTCTGCTGTGATTGGCCACTGTGCATTTAAATATACGATGGACTGACCTGAACTCAACATTAAAACTACACACTGACCACACACATCTCCACTGCAGATCATCCAAACAGGTAAGGACAAAACCATCTATATTGTTGACAGTTCAAAAAAGGTTAATTTTGTTAAACTTAGTTAATTCACAAGACATGAATACTTTTGCATTCAACACTCTATTTTAATGTTAACTTTTACATGCTAATAAATGCATAACATTTTAGTTGTATATCGTAACATTCATGTATAATAAACAAATGTGAATCATCAACGAACAAGTAGCACAAATAACAACAGACAGTAGTCATTACTGTCATATTTAAGATACAGTTACCTCTAACCAGTTACTTCTAACTCCAACACTAATACATTTTATATAAATATCCGGCCTTTCTTAATGTAAATATATTAATATTAGTGCTGGTAGTGATATAAACAAAGTAAATAAATAAATATATTCCTCTTCTCTTTAGCTTTAATTGATGCACAACATAATAGTAATTTGCACAAGATGAAAGCTATTTATTCAAATAAAAATGTATGGACTACGTTTTGCAGAATAAATCATATTAATTGTTTTAACACTGGAAATTCGACCAATCAAAAAAATGCACCCAGATGATGCACTTATTTAACCGCTAAAAAAGTTATTATCGGAGAGAAGACATAAACTGTTTTTCTAAACTTTATACATTAGAAATTAAAATATAGTGTACAGTGTATAGTTTATCACTTGGGTAACAACAAAATGGGGTACCATTAAAGAGATATTCTAAAAATGAATTGTGTCATCATGTCATATGATTTTCTTTCTTTTATGAAGCATAAATAAAACATTTTGACAAAGGTTGTTGTTGTTATTTAAATACAAAACAGTGGGTATTGGTTAGGCAACCAACATTCTTCGAAATATCTTCTTCTGTGATCTGCACCAGAGAAAAGTGGAATAATAAATAACTAATGACTCAATTTTTCATTTTTGACTGAACTAACCCTTGAACGTTTTCTTTTACTGTGCAGAGTTGATCAGCATTATCAGTCACAATGTGGATCCTCCAGAAAGTGCAGGCGGGAGCAGAAAGCCTCCCGCTGCAGATCAATCACCTCATCAGCAAAAACAAAGAGGAGATTTCAGCCAAGACCAGCATCTTCAATAAACTGCACAGCAACGTCCTCACACCTGATAAAATCCCTGACTTCTTCCTGCCGCCCAAGCTGACCAAGCGCTGCCTCAAGGCAGACGCTGAAAAAATCTCTCAGTCTCTGAAAGAAGAAAAAAAAGCTTCCGGCTTCACAAAAACATCACTGTCAAGACCTGCTACCACCCAGCCACTGAGAGCAAGTCTAAATAAACCAACAGCGGCCTTAAACAAACTCAAACCCATCCCGTATTCACTGAAATGCTACGAGTCTGGTTTATTCGAGAGTCCCAACACGCGTCGTAAAGAGTCTTTGTTCCATTCGACACTAACCAGTTACACACTAGAGCGAATGACCATCAAAACACCCAAACTCTCCTGCAGGGCAGTGCTGAAGACGGCCAGCACTGAGAGCGACACGCCCTCCGCTGACTCCTCCCCTTACTCGACACCTCCACCAATCAGAAGAGAGGATTTCACCATCTCTGAAGAGCAAGATGTTCGTGCCTCTAGAGACGAGAAAAAGACAGTTCACACCACTCCAAACAAAAAGTTCACATCAAAAATCCTTCACCGTGCTAAAGTTATTCAAACGTCGCGTTGCGCCAAACTAGCCCCGCCCATCCAGTTCCCTTTGGACATGCTGCACTGCCAGGAGCGCTTTCATCAAGAGCACGTGCTTCCTCTTCCTCAGAGAGGCCGGGTACGTGTCTCCGCCTCTAGGACCTGTGCGGCCCAGTGCTCTACCACAGTTCGCATCCGTGTGATCTCGGTGGAAGGCTTGAGAGATCCCGCTGATCTTCGACCTCTGACCTGCAGCTTGACCCTTAGCCTCACCCCCGGCAAGCTGCAGCGGCAACACAGCGCCATCATCAGGAACTGCCGCAACCCTGTGTTCAATGAAGATTTCTTCTTCCAGGAGCCCGAGGAGCAGCATGGCAGTCTGGGAGAGCTGGCACTTAGACTGAAGGTGCTGGATAAGGCCTCAGGACTGGGCCGAGGAGTGGTGCTGGGGATTGTAATCAAACCTCTCTGTCAGCTACTGCCACTGTGACGCAAACACACATGGAAATGTGCTCCATTTCTAGTACTGTATGTGTGATAGTGTTCCATTAGCTGTTGTAATTTAGCAAGAGTTAGGCAAGGCATGGCACATTTCATACACATTGGTTAATTCAAAGTGATGCACGTGAACTCAAGTCAGAAAGCTCTAATAAAACAAACCCAACAAATCTTTGTAGTGACGTATGTGTGAATGTTTTCACATTCTGACTTAAAAGCACAACACATTTTTAAACCCAACAAAACAAAAAGTTATAACCTTTTTACTCCAAAAAACAGTAAAATGATTCATTTTGTGATCTGATGTAGCTTTTTGTGCCAGAATGACACAGAATATATTCCATAGACTACTGTAAATGGATTATAAATATAAAAAATAAATTATAAAAATACCAGGGATGGCTTGAATGACACATAAACTATAGGTTGTTGCAGTCGAGTGTTTATTGTATTTGTTTTATCATTCAAAATGTTTTCAGTTTACTTAGTTACAGCTATATCTCCGTTTACAGCTATAAGTACTGCTACTTCTGTGACTGGATATATGTGCAAGGTCACCCACTGACATTTAGTATGAATGAAACAGACATCATGTGTTTATAGTGCTACTGGACAATCTATCCCCATTTTTTGTGGAAATATTTATTTATATATGTAATCTCTCCTATCTGCGTTGTGTTTCATAACTGGACAACTGACACCAATTCATGCCTTTGGTAGATTTTTTTAATTCTGTTAAAACAAATTCAAATGAAGAAGTGATCAGTTTCTGTATTATTAGACGACCACAACCACTCTCTTTTGGTGCAACCTAACCGGAGCCAGTTTTCAAGGTACCGCAGGCCCAATGAGTGTGGGTCAATTATATTTAAAGCGCCATAGACATGTAAAAATTAAATAAAGTGGAAGAACCTTTTGTTAACCTGTTACATATATATCAATAAATATATATTTATATAAGTATTGGTTCCATTTTAAAAGTATTGAAAAAAAAACAAAAAAAAACAATTACCAACCCTACTTGCTAGCAAGTGTGATTTGGCGCTGGCTGGAATTGAATTGAGAGTTGAGGAATTGAATTTGAGACACTGATTTAGGGTCTTAATGAAAAGTGTGTAACATACTTTAGATAAAATTTCTCATTGGTAGGGTGAAAAACACATTTTTTACCCTGTCAAAAACAGCTGTTTTCAGAGCAAGCTATGTTGTGTCATTCTCCTTTAAATGTTAATGAGCTCTGCTGACCCCGCCCCTCTCTTCCGAGCTGCTCTCTGAGGGAATGTTTACTTTAGCCACATTCATTGTGAAACTTGCTAATTAGCACATTATTAGTAAAGGCCATTCATCTGATAAACCTTGTACTCACTTGTACGCTGGATCATGAATGATTTGCGTGAACATAGAGGCATTTATTTTTATCAAGGGGGCATTAACATTAGAGTGCGGATCGGGCCACATTTTATGTCCGAGCCCGGTGTAATGGCGAATTTTGACCCCATTGCCAGATTATGACTCCATAGTATTGGTAGGTTTATTTTTAGGTGTGGGGGAGGGGTTAAGATTAGGGGAGGGGTTAAAATTAGTTTTGATTTCAACAAGAGTCAAAATTCGGCACAACACCGACCCGCGTCCGACAGAGCAGTAACCGAACCCGACCCGAGCCCGAAAGGCATTAAGACATTTATGTCCGAGCCCGATCCCAGCCCGATCAAATTGTTTATCATACTAATGACGCATGCACATTTTTTTGTGTGGAAAGCCCGCTTTTAATAAGCAACTGTAAGAAGGCGTTTGGAAATGTCAACAGATGAGAGCATCAGCGCACACGGGGCAAAAGTCGCCGTTATAACACAGGCGCACATTCACGCTGATGTGACCGAGCCTGATCCGAACCCGAGCATCCTTACTAAATATCTGTCCGAAACCGGTGGTCGGGTATCCATCCTCTAATTAACATTAAAAAAGTAACGGTAATCCTCTGAGTCTTCAGCCGCTCAGACGTCAAAAGTTAATGACTATTGATATGTTCATTTTTACATGCACCAACAGAACACCTCCATCCTTTGGAGTCATTCTTCTGTTCCGAAACTACTGATGTCAGCTCACTCAAGAAGGGTCTGAGGTAAGACACCAGTGCAATCTGTGTTTAAATGCTACTGTCAATCAAACTATTGTGGGAGTATTGTGCGACAAACTTGTAATATTAATATGACAGCTTGTCTTGTTTCATGAACTGAACACAAGAGGGCAAGCATGAGTTTCTCGATCCAGTCTCAGCTTTGACTTTCTCGAGCACTCTGAGACTTTACAGGAAGGAGAATGAAAGCCAGTTAACAGAGGCCAAAGTGTTTGCCTAATTGAGATAATCATTACAGAGATGTGCCGTGTATGAACTCTCACAAACACACATGTTGCAGGAGTGCACATGCTGCAGGGCCAGTGTTAAGCAGATAGAAAGAGAGTGCTAATTAGTCCAATAAAAACCCAAGTGCCTGCTCTAATAGCAAGATAAATGTGCAGGGAGGCAGCGCAGGACCTTTCCTTTAACTGCTGTCAACAGCCAATTAACTCGAAATGAGCAGTGTGTGCATCTCTCAACGCTCATCAGACACTCGCTTAAAAAATGAGCCCACGTGCATGGACACACACACGTTCCCTCAGCCATCTAAATAAGAACATTTGTTGTTTTAAGACTGTATATACAGCCAGATATATAAAGTTCTGTAACCTTTACTTTTTTCCATTCATTCATTTTATTTATTCACAAATTAGGATGCTGCCCAAATGCTTTTTTCTTTTTGTCATGTTTATCTCTCTCCTTTGAGATTTGAAGAGAAATGTTATTACATTTTATTTGAATGTGACATAGTTACATTACAGTACATGTACTTGTAGTATAAACACTAAATTTTGCATAATTACTAGTAAACCATGCTAACTTTACCCCTAAATTAAATGAATTGTTATTTAATAATATCAACTGATGCCGTTAAAGAATTCATTGTGAAAAAAGTTTTTGTTTAGATATTATATGTATGTGTGATGTTTATTGTATATGTAAATATACACACACACACGCATTTATATATTAAAAATGTATATATCAAATATATTTATTTATATTTTAAATTATATGTAAGTACTATATACACACACAATAATATTAATTGAACAACATCCACTTAAAATAAGGTGCATTTATTTATGTATTTTATTTTATTTGTATTTTAAATGTAGTTGATTCATTGCTAATTTGTAATTTTGCTATTTATTAGTATATTATAACAAGATGACAACATTTATACTTTTACTTATTTATACGTTAAAAAACTCATCTTTTTTGTGACCATACTCATTATTAACAATAAACATCTTTAAAACGTTTCACTGGAGTTAAAGTGTGACAGCTAGTTCTTTTAGTTCTTGTTCTTTTAGGACAGCTGAAAGTTATGAAAAGCTTAAAAACTTCATAAAGGTCTCAGAAACACTGACACTAGGCCTCGAGAATTCATGGAGGTAATCAGAGGAAGTAGCAGACAATCTGCTATATTGAGCCCCATTAACACGGGACTTGGCTGCATCTAACAATCCTTGTTAAAAGGACAACCTCCAACCATTTCAATTAGCCCGCGGGGCAGTCCGAACACGGCTGTCTATTCTTAGTGAATCACTGAGAAAGAGAGATTTAGTGACCAGCACTACAGCTCTGGTGACCTCTACTCATCTTTTGTTAATGCATGGCAGATGAGCTTTTTATTATGAGCCGCTGACTTATGGCTGGAGGTGTGTTGAAGGGGAAAGGCAGAAGGCACACGCCAAGTAATGAAGCTCAGCCCTGAAAGAGCAAATCAATTTGCTTCCACTGAACTCCAGCACCTGAGAGCTGCCACACATTAAATCACAACCTACAGAGACACTACTGTATGATGTCCTTTAACATCTCTGTAGATGAGGATATACACTTCAGTGCATCCCTCAGTTTGAATTTGTCCACCCACAATGTTCATCCATCACCAGAGAAATGTGTCTTTTTGTCATTGTTTCTGAATCTGAATATACTGTCATTCTACTGTCATCACAGAAAACTTGTTGTTTGCATCAATAGATTTAATCATTTTTAAAACGAATTAAAATATTTTATTATTAATAATATTTTAATTAGTGTAAAAATGTTGATTGCAGTGGAGATAAGGTCTCAAACTAAGGTACAGTTGAAATTTAAGAGGAAAATGACACACACACACAATTTATGCGCTTATAGTTTTTTGTATTAAAAATGAAAAAGTGTATTTTTATACGTTCATACTAGAAGAATGTATTTGATTTAAATAAAATAAAATAAAATAAAAATAACAAGAAACTAAATAAACAAAGGAATCTGAAAAGTATCAAAAATAAATGATTAAATTAAATAAATTACAAAAAAATTGTAATATGGAACAAAATTAAAGGTGTTTAGTACGTAAAATGCCTGGGGTTGGTAGGAGTTTTTAATGCTTTCTACTTAAAAAAAATATTACTTACAATTAAAAAACTCCTTTCTATTCAATATATTTTAAAATATAATTTATTCCTCTGATGCAAAGCTACATTTTCAGCATCATCACTCCAGTCTTCAGTGTCACATGATCTTTCAGAAATCATTCTGATATGCTAATTTGCTGCTCTCAAAACATTTCTCATGATAATTCATGTTAAAAACAGTTGTGCTGCTTCATACATTTATAAAAACTGTGAACTATTTGACAAACAGCATTAGTTTAAACAAGATATATTTTGTAACATTATGAATGCATTTACTGTCACTTTTGAGCAATTAAACACATCCCTGCTAAATTAAAGTATTGATGGATGGCCACAAACCTTGAAGCAAATAGTATAAACCTAATAGTACTTGAGTTTGCTGTTGTTGAGCGAATTTGATTTCCATCATCGCACCTAAATTTGAACAAACAGCCTTAAAGCTAAAATTTCCTGATGTCACCATTTAAAGAGGCAGACAGATTAAACAGTGAATCTATCAGTTCAATTATGTGTTATGAGGAATTAAGACAATATATCTATTACTAATCCACACTTAATTAGTGACCAGAATTATAACATTTATAAGGAATTATACAATTGCACTAAGTATCTATGCTGTTGCCGGGGCTCACGGTGGCAAGAAGCCTCATGAATTAAACGCTTCATTATGAAGACGAGATCTTTGCAGTCATTAAGATGGACATGAATGTGTCACCTCCACCCCTGCTGAAGTCAGAGTAATTAACAATAATATCTCATATCAAATTCTGCCCCTCAACAAGCCGCAGACCAGCAACTTGACGATGACCTCATTCCTATTCATCATACTTTCCTGATAATCCATATTTAAAAGACTCAAAGGTTGAAAAAAATCAGCATATCCTTCTTATTGAAAAGTCACGGCGTAATCATAATTGCAATAAGAAATGGTCACATATTTGCTTTTTTCACTTTTCAACAGGCACTTACATATGTGGCATTCTGTTTGAAATGTACTCTGTAGCTGCTTATGGTAAAAGACAAATTTTATGTCGTTTAAGATGCCAAGAAATTGAGATTGCTACCGTCAGACCGTAATGAATCCGGAGAGTAATGAAAGGAGGGAGTGCGAGAAAGAGAGACGGATCTTTTTCATTGACTAGATGCGATGTGGGTGTAGTTTTCGCATCAGGAAGCCACTTATGCATCTTATTTGTTCAGAGGGCAGGTTCGGCTCTCTCCTGGTGTGAGCGTGTGCTGCAGCGCGCAAATCAAGACGTATAAGAGAGCCTTTGCCATGCTAAACAGTGACACTCTAAATGGCCTCCCGACTGGCAGCTTTTGTGTTGTGAAGAGGACCAGCTTCTCAACTTCAAAGGTGAAATTTATGTCAAGACGGGCAGGACAAAACAACTTTATCAGACGGCTGCTTTTGAAGTCGTGTGGCCGTCTCGACCGACGCTTTACGTGAAGCACAGCATCCCAGACAAACACACACACACACACACACACAAAATAATCTTTCAACAAAGAAAATCTGTTGACTGACATTTAAGTTGATAATTTAATTGATCCTATGGTCGTCCTTATTCATGTATCAACATTATTTTAATTAAATGTACTTTAAGTGTACTCTTAAAATGTTAGGAAAGTGTCACTTTTACCATGGAATTAAAAACAAAACAGGCCACCAATTGGAACCGCATGATTAAAATTAATTCGAATAGACATTTTCAACTAGGCCTATATAATACAAATATGTTTGCTTCTTGAGCGATGATATACTTGGTTTAATTCAACTTTTTTCTCCATCATTTTTTGTTTCATGTACTTTAAATGGAGGATCAGGTAAATATATGATACAAGACAGAAGACTTGTCTTGAACATTTTATGTTTACATGTTGTAAAAGTCAGGTTAGATAAGCATGCATCTTGAAATATTAGGAAGCTACATAGAATATTGATGGCTGGAAATGAATTCAACTTATAAAGCAGCACTTAACAACAGGCTGGATTATTAGGTCAGTGCTGGACAGCGCCATGTTTTCTGTAGTTTGGCAAATAGACTCAATCTTTCGTCTCCGTGCCTTGGAGCAACAATTGTCTTAATGTTCAAAAATGGTGAGGAAGCGAAACCATTACAATTAAGCTATTTATGCTTTTGATGTTCAGCCACTGTCTGTTCAAAATGAAGTAAGGAGAATATTCAGTGAAAGCACACTGTAAAGATTATTTAACAACTATTTCCTTATCATAAAAATGTTCTTTTGTATTATACAAAATAGGCTTTTTATTTAAGCATATTTTAAAGACTTTTTTCATATAACTGCTGATAATTGTATGCATGCATACATGCTTTTAATTTCACTGGAGCAAATCCAGGTTAGAGAACATACAACTATATATATGTTACTCTGGTATAAACAAATGAACAAATCAGCGAGAAAAAGACAGTCAGAAAGAAATAAAGACATTCCACTGCACTGTGTATTTACTCTAAAAATATTTAATTTACAAATCTCATACAATTATACTGCTTTTGTTTTTAAACTCACATGCCACTTTAAAACAGCACACGTAAACCAGGCTGCTTTTATTCACTATAATTTGATTGTTCATCTTCATAAAATATTTCAACGTTGTGTTAGTAAATACCACAGGTGCAATTCAAATGCTATAAGTGATGATATTCTACACCTATTTACAAGTATAACATTTATGATAATATATAACAGCATTTTAACATAAAGGTATTTTCTATCTTACATGAATACAATAATTTAGCAAAAAATTCACTTTGGGTTATTTCATGACTCTCTCCCAGACGCACAGCAATCCACTGTTTCAACAGTGGCACACAGGCATGCAAGTTGTCATTTTTAATTCATTACACACAGTCTGTGTAGCTTTCATAAGGCTTAATGTTTAAGGGTATACAAAATGTACATCAATGTTGTTCTGTTTCCAGTTTTTACAGACCTTTGTACAGTACAGGTTTTTCTTAAAGAAGCTAAAACATGTACACATACCATAAAGCAGAAACCTGCAGAGCCAAATTCTGACAATATGCACTCTGGAGAATGTAACACAGCCCAAAAAAAAAAAAAAAAAAAAAAAAGAGAGAGTTCTTTAAGAATCTTCCGGAAAAGGCTGGCATCTCAAATCAGTCCACAGCCGTTCCCAAAACATGCTCTACGTACCCTCTTGTATGAATCTTCAGCGTTTGGTTCAAGACTGCAGGAGAGCAGGATGGAGAGAGATGCTTTTCTCCTCAACAAGAGCTGTTGCGTCTCTCTCCATCAGTGCTGCAGTTCTCGGGCACAACTGCGTTACTCCCGGCGTCATGCCAGTCAAGGACGGGACTGCGCCCAGGGTTGGTGTGGGTTTGATGGGCATGGGCACAGCAGGCATGCTTTGGGCTCCCGGGTGATGATGGTACAGCCCCTTGACTGCCACATTGAAGGGTGGGTATTCTGATGACACCGGCTCAGAAAGCATGCCCACATGTGGCCACACCGAGTTGACCATGCTGCCTAGTTGAGCGGGCACGGGATACCCCAGGTGATGCATGACAGAGGCGATGGGTAACCCGCTGGCCATCACCCCTTTATAGTCTCTGCCAATCAGGCTCTCAATGGCAAACGGATGCTTGAAGCTGCCGCTCTGCCCGCCGCCAAGCGTGTAGCTCTGGAAGTGAGAGAGCCGCCCCATGGTGCCCAGGTACTCTGGGTGTCCCACGCCCAGCTTGCCCGAATGGTGGTGGGATTGGTGCAAGGCATGCTGGGCGTGAGAGTGGTAGGAGTGCAGAACGGGGCCACTCTTGCAAGCCGAATGTTCCACCCGGAGGAGTTTGAAGCGCTTGCGGCGGCGCAGGAAGCTGCCGTTCTCAAACATGTCTCCACAGTCCGGGTGCAGGGCCCAGAAGCTGCCCTTTCCTGGCTGGTCGGGCCGCCGGGGAATCTTGATGAAGCAGTCATTGAAGGAAAGATTGTGGCGGAGCGAGTTCTGCCAGCGTTGAGTGTTCTCGCGGTAGTACGGGAAACGGTCCATGATGAATTTGTAGATGTCGCTGAGGGGGAGCATCTTCTCAGAGGAGCTTTGAATGGCCATGGCGGTGAGAGAGATGTACGAGTATGGAGGTTTCTGGTCACTGTACGAGTTCTTGCCTGGTCGAGGCATTTTTGAAAATCTCTTGAGGATCAGTCAGAAGCAAGCCAGCATATCGTCCGTTGATATAAAAAAGTCATTCAGCGCACTAGTAACCTAATTTTGATTGACTTCAGCTGTTTTCTTTTTATTTATTTTTTTTGTTTTTTTTAGAGCTGCTTTATAAAACGCTAGTCACGAAAACATTTCACAAAATTCCGAATCCACAAGTATGTAAAACAAAACCGGACCGTTTCAAAGTTACCTGTCTAATGTTACTCCTCTCAGAGCGCGGGAAGTTCTCTCGGAGGATGCGCGCGCTCGGCTTCGACTCACGGAGGATCCGCGACGCTTTTGTAAGAATGGCAGAGGTCCAGACCCCCCGCAAGTTGCGTTTTTATTATGATGACACTGACTTTAGGACGAATAAGGGGTAAATAGGGGGAGGGTCTGACTTCATATGCGTTTAGTCCTACTCATCTGTACCAATCAGAGGCAAAGAGCAGCGCGCTCACTAATGAGTCTGATAATGATAACACACACTGCAAGACTAATGACGTGAATGTGAATGATCCGTATATTGTTTTTGTAGTGCACTGGAATTGTTATAAATGATTTCGAATTTCAGAAAATCGAACTTTTTCGAAGTTTATTCAAGTAGATATATAGTTAATACTTGCCTTGCATTGTTTACAGTGGTTTCATTTTTATTCAGTGCACGGTAAAACTGATGTAAAACATTGTAAATAAAGCCGTTCTTTAAAAGAAAGAGACTATAGCCTAAATAAAAAATATTTATGGAGAAAAATACATTCTATTTCCCCTGCAAACCAGCATTTCTATATTTATATTATAAACAGTTCGTTTTTTTAAATCAGTTTTGTACATTGAGTGTTTGATATTTATGTAATGTATGAGTTATACCCTGATGGTGATTTGTGTTCGTGTTGAGTAACACTGTGCACATTACACCACATTTGCTGAAGATGTGCTGATAAAGTTTGAGTCACCCACTGTATTATCTATACATTTTGAAAGTTATAGTTATGAACTATAGGTATGAACACTAGTCATAAAAATACATTTAATATTTTTTTCTGTTATGAGACAAAACAAATTTACAGTAAGGTTTTCTCATTATTTTCTGTTCTAAAGATATTTTTAAATAAAAAAATAAATAGGCAACAGGGGTTTACAGTTAGGGAAAAAATATTTATTTGTATTACCTTGTCCAGTATGTTATATCTTACAATTGCACAAACTATTATTTATTAAATTAAATCCATTTAAATTATTATTTGAAATAAGTAATGTTCATATGATATTCATAACATCAACATACAGAATATTATCAGCAGCCTTGGGGGAAAAATGGCTTTTTGTTTATTTAACCCAATTAACCTATATTTAACTTTTAACTAAATTGTCCTCTAGGCAACTTTTAAGGTCTTTACTTATTAAAAAAGCTCATTTTGCTTCACGAAACTTCACGATTTTTGCTCACCACTTAATATAAAAAAAGTTGTGCTAATAAATAAAAGGCCGTTGTAAAAGATGGAGAGAGACAGTAGTGAATGAATTAGGAGAAACCACATCTTCACAAAAAGAATCTATTCATCATTTTCCTTCCCTGAATATGATTCATCATAAACTGGATTATAGCTTTTATGAAACTTGACCCTAGTAATAGAAAAACACATAGCTTCCATAATTGCATAGCGTTTCAAAACTCTTGAGTGATTTCAGGTGAAATATTTGAGTCAAGTCGTTCAGAAGCGCACGCCTCTGCGCGCCCGTTTTTCACCGGTGCTGAGCGGAGTCAGAATCAACCTGTCAAGCTGTTTGCACTTTGCTCGTATTTCACAAGGATAAACACTTCCTAACCACAACCCCCGAGAACAGGTACTCCGGTAAACAGAACAACAAAAGCGCCGCCGCTCTTGCGCGGCCAGGTGTCACGGCACGGTCCCGCCAGGCGCCTTCATACGCGGCTCCCGGCGGGTCGCGAATACATTACATTAATTAAGCCTTCAGTGATTTACCTTCCTGAGAGAGATGTCCAACAATATAATTAAAGGCGTAGTGGTTATATTAGCAATGAATATTCAAAACGGTGTCAATTAATTAGCCAACAGATCTTTCTCATTATGTTCCTGAAGAGCTCCGGTGTTCCTCTAGTTTAAAGGGTCACCGGCGAACGAGACGCATGCATATTTCACACCCAGCGCCATTATGTCTCGCGCTTAATGTCTTTTGAAATGCAACTTGAGCGCCGGACCGCTGACGAATAACGTGTGTTTAGAAGCGCCTTTGATACGCGCATCACGCGGCGCTTGGCACCGGAAGGCCCCTGCGAGGCTGCCGTTCCTCCTCACCGTGTTGTTTAGATCAATATTAAACCTGCTCCCACAAAGCGCGGTGTTAAGTAGACAACACGCTGATATGCATAGGAAATTAATTAGACGGCTTTCGCTGCATTCAACTCCTGGACAAATAACAACTTGTAAAGTGCACCTTCTGGGCATATTGAACATATGCTGGAATTAGCCTTAATTGACTAATTACATAAATTACTCATTAATTTTACAGCACATCAATTATAAAAGATATATCAATTAATTTTGCATAAATTAAGGGCTGAACGTGGCAAAACCCGAGACGGGGAGATGAGCGCGCGAGGAGGGGGTCGGCTCTGGGCCGCGAGGCGAGGGAGGTGGGGGGGTTCGTCTGTTTGTTCCAAGATGCTAATAATTATTTTGTTCAGCTTTGGGCGAGAGATTCTGACTCTCGTCGTACAATAGGAAATGGAGAAACCCGCAATCACGGTAGTAATAATAATAACGTTAAAGACCCCTTACTAAGCGAGCATAGTCGCGTTGCCGCAAGGACGAAGCATTTAAATCAATTAGAGTGGTCCTGTTGGGAAATGGGACTTTGGCACCAGCAAGAGGACTTCATGGCCACCGAGTGATTTATGGATGCCGATTAACATATGATCGCTTTAAGTGTGACGCGGAAGTCCTCCCATAAGTTTAGGTGATCGCTTTAATGCCCCTTTTAAAGTTTATGAATTCTAGATCAGTTATAGCAGGGCATATGCCTAACGTTCAAATTCTATAAGAGATATTTCAGGGTTCAACCCTAAAGCAAAGTTTTAAGATTAGGCTTTATCCCTCCATAAACTCACTCAATTCGACGATATCTTCAAGATGGCGCACTTGAGGTAGATTTATTTATAATTGTCCCTCTTTCCCGTTGCCTCTGGTCTATATATTTATGCAGGCAAACTCATTCATCTTCCTACCTGCAGATCAGGCCGACATACACAATAGATTACAAAAGCCATCCTCGTACTTAAAATGGAATATACATTTCGTTTTTCTGTGTTTGTATTTTTTTCCCTCTCTTTCGCTCGCTTCTCTCTCACTCACACATACACATTAAAACTATCTATCTCTCTCTCCCCTGGTGAGAGCTTAGTGAATCGTGCAGTTGGCAGAGTCTGTCTCCCGCGCCACACACACACCCAGGGGCCCACAGTTAGTGGCCCTTACCTACCACAGCCCTTTCCCTGCGGTTACATCTTACCTTCTGCAATCCATTCCTTATTCCTTATACCTGCCACAATTCATTAACTATGCTTATTTCGCACCTACATCAACATATTCCTGCTATTTTCAGGCCTGCTGTAATCCATTACCAACAGACCTTCGAAAATCCATTTTACTCTTTATAAGCTAAACACACTGTAGTGAACCCTCTGGCTTCCTGTAATCAGTCACTATATGTCAAATATGTCTATTAGACCCTCTTCACACTCAAAGTGTCTTGGGCAGGATCTGCACGAAACTGTGACTTGTTTGTTATGTCAGGTCATGAGTGATGTAGTGAATTAGATATCTATCTATCTATCTATCTATCATGAAAATGATAAAAATGATAAATAATAATTATAATAATAATAAATAAATGATAAAATATTAGTAATCCCAGCATTTTATTTTAAATAACATTTTATTTAATATTATATTATAGTGTATATATTACAGTATTATAATAATACTTGTATTGAAGCTATAGTGGATACTAAAATTCCCTATAATATATTATATTATTTTAAAAGTTAATTGAAAGGTTATTCAAATGTAACATTTCATTTTAAATTAAAATGAATATGAAATATTTGAAGTGACAGAAGGACTGCTAAGTAAAAGAGTTTTGGAAAAGTAGTATTAGTAGTTTTTTATGGGGGGGGTGGGATGGGTATTTGTTAAGATTATATGTGCTGTACCAATTCAATTGAGGATATATGTATTTATAATTAATATATAAAATAATGTGAGTTGTATTATACTGTAATATATCAAAGATTAAAATATATATTAGTCATATTAATAGTTCTAGCACTTACTATTACTATTATTACAAGCAGTGCTAGTATTAACAGAGTGGAGCTATAATGGGTGAATAGGGAAAAGTGGAATAATTTGTGGTTTTATCATTTAAAAATAAAAACAAAAAATAGACTGGAAAATAATTAGGAAAAAAATAATTTCATGAAAAAAAATTGGTTGTTTTATGTTTTAAGGATGTATGTGATGTAGTGAATCTGAAACGTTTTATTCATGATTATTATTATATTGTGTTATCATATTATAAAAAGTGTTAGTATTGGAGCTTCAACTGATGACATGAGGACTAACCAAATCACCAAGGTTTAGGAAAAGTGGTATTATTTTGAGGTATTATTTGAGGTTAAAACATAAATGGATTTTATGTGGATTTGATTCAATCCCTGAACGGAAAGTGTTGGGTATAGATGGTGAGAAACAGGTGAGAGCTAATGAGAGTTTTTCATTTTAGTGAGCTCATTGACAAATCTTAAAAGTCTTGATTAAAAACGAGAGTCAACATAACATAATCTCAGCCCAGCCTCATGACCGTGAGCGCTGCGACCAAATTAACAGTGTGTTTAGACAGGCATCCTTCCTAATGCCTCAAAGAAGTGGATGTGGAAAGCAAAACTGGGCGATAACGACCATTTGTCGGGGCTTGCGAGGGCCTGGGAGCTGAAGCGACGCGGTAAGCGAAAACCCGCTTCCTATCAGAGGGGTGTCGAGTGCAGCCCGCCATGCTTGTGGGTGGCGGGCGAGAGACATCGTCTCTCTCCAGCACCGATGTTCTCGCTCGCCCCTCTTTCGCTTCCATTCACAGCTCTCCCCCTCCAACTCTTAATGTCCCCTGTAACACTCACTGTTCTGATTTTCATAAAGTCGTTCTTCTCCCCTCGCTGCCCAGTGTGTGATACCGGGATATGTGTAAAATAAATGATGTATATAGCTGTAGGGGGAAGCCTTCCTCCCCCAGAACTACCTTAGCGTCCAGGGAACATTGAACATTAGATCCTCGTTTAGTGAATAAATAAGCATTCAACTGAATGGCAATGTTCGCTTTGGACTTTTGTGCATATTTTACCAGAAAAGGAGCTAGGCCATTAGGGAGTTAATATCAAATAAATCTCCACTGGTCGACTGGCAGAAAGGGACCGGCGGCTCTGTAGCGCCCTGTTGGGTTACTAATGACCTGAGCGGGCTTCAAATGAAGCCGTCATATGCATGTCATTTGCAGTATGTATATATTTATATATTATCTTCTAATTGTGTTTGAGAAGAGAACAAAGCCACAAGCGCAGCATTTAGGATCAGGCCGTAAATGCTTTACAAAAGACTAAATAAGCTTGCTTTGATTAGTGCATTAAAGTGTATGTGTGTGTGTGTGTCTGTGTTCACTGTATGTGTCTGTGCAGATGACAGAATGATACTTATTCAGTCAAGTGTGACAATAACCATGGAAGATCGCAGTGCTTCAGAAAGCCTTAAAACACCCTAAGCTAAGACAGTATTTCTTTACCAATGTACAAACACTGTGAAAGTGCACAGATGCCGACAATACCTTGAAATATTTTCATATTTAGTGAAATATAATCAATAAATGCGATAATCAATAAATAGTCTATATAATTAAAAATTAAAAAACAATCTTAATTAAGTGAATTTGGGCGTTAATATTCAAGTATTAAAAATAGATATTCATACTGTGATAAAAAAAATCATATTGAGATTAGCTGAAGATTAATTAACATTAAATTATTAGTGTTTTTAAAGATTAAAGGGAGCATACAGCCCAAAACCTCTCACTTCCAATCCCATACCACGTTTGTTCATCTTTGGAACACAAATAAAGATTTTTTTGGAATGTCATTTTTACATTTTTTTTATTACTCTCTACTTAAAGTCTATAATCAGGTTTGTAGCAGTCATGATTTGAGCAGTTGAAGTTTTCACATTTGCTTTATTAATAAAAGAATTCATTTAAACTTTTATTAATATATAAACATTACTCGTTTCTCAGCACACACACATAGAGCACATCAAATATGGTAAACAGAAGTGCAAACGTGCAAGTGAGTTTAAGTACGTTTGCATGAACCAACTCTTTAACTTTAAATAGGTGTTACCTGACAGTAACAGTAAATCTAAATGTAAAAAATAGAGAACACGACCATGTACAGTTAATGTCCACATCAACAAATACTGATGGAACTGAAATCAGTATCATCCTTCGCTGCCTGTTCGTTTATTAACTTTTCACTCAGTAGACGTAAATTCTACTTGACAACAGTCAGTCACCCACTCCTTAAAGAAAACATACACTTTTTTTCTTTCTTGTTCTTGCAGCTAATTAAAAGTTAAGAAAAAAATCAAACAATGAGGCCTAGTTCTCTGCGGAGCGTTGGAGCCATCTGGAGCACTCTCAGCCCCTCTCGTTTCTCTCCGTCTTACTGCCTGTTAAATTAAATATGCACTAGAGAAACGGCTTAGTGAATAGGGTTGCACTTTCAAAATAGAATTAGCCAGCGAATTTTGAAACAACCAAGCCTACCAAAACAACGTAGCTTATTAGTTACAGTCAAACTATCACTATGTACACAGCACACACTGCGTAATTTAGGACTACTGTAATTGATAACTATTACGGTCCTTGAAATGATTATTGCGTCAGTGCGTTACGGGGTGATTAACCAACAATTTGTTTTGTTCCTGTACACAGTCATCCTTCCTGTCTGAGGAAAATGTTTACAGCATGTTGGCTCGCATTGCTATGGAAATTGATCACAAGATTTATAAAAGAGAGAAATATTCACCTTTATGAAAATTAAAGTTCATTTTAATCTGGTAATTGAAAATGAAATGAATAGCAGTGCATTAGTGTGTACAAAAAGAGCTCATTCAGATTGGCGACAATTAGCATCATTAGCATTGTAGCATGCACTCCAGGCTACAGAAAGTCTCAGTCTAATTTAAACTTTTAAACCTTTACTCCCCCCACCTCCCCCATTCTTACAGATCTCATAAAAGCAAAAAGCAGGGCACATATTATGATGGGAGTAGATCTGAGGTTTGAAGCTAACCATGGTCCAGTAATTAGCATGTGCAGGCGCTGCGTTGGTTAGCAGTCCTCGTGCTGAGGAGTTGATGAACTGTGCTAGAGATAAAACCCTGGAGCCACACACAAATAAATCTGTCATTTCACACGTTATCATATTCATGAGTGTGTGAGTCTGGGTGTGTATCTGTGTGTGTGTGTGTGTGTGTGTGTGTGTGTGTGCGCGTAGCACATTACAGATGTTACAATAAGCCTACTTGTGTGTCTCAAATGTGCTAGCTATTTGGGAAACGATTGCTTTTCAGACCAGAAGTTTTTGGGTATTTTTTTTCCCCGGGAGTGAGTCTACATGCTGCTAGTGTTTTTGCCGTTTGGGCGAAAATGAGCGAAGAGCTAACGATGTTTGTCGTGTGTCTCCAAGCCGCCTGTTTGTTTATGCTAGGCCAGTTCTGCCCAGTGCTGCCTGTAAATAATTACCCACCCTAATTATGGCCTGGAGTTAGCAAGCGCGCTAAATGCTTTTCTGATGAGTACTGCCCTGGGTTAGCAGGTGCTGGGTGGCCCTCCTAGGGACTCAGATTGAAGAGGGGGCCCATATTCCTCCCTCGGGTCCCACAGGCGAATGGGTCGTGTCGCTTCGACATACCCCCCGAAGAATAATGTGTTTTACGAAGGGGGGGCGGTTCTCCACACGGAGGGCGTTGCATTGTAGGCAGCTGGCCCCTAGTGTGAGATCCATTACACTGGCCTTAAGATCGCCTTGCTTTTAAGGACCTTTGTCATTAAGACTTGTCTTGCTGGTAGAAATCAAAATAAAGTGCTGAAATTCAGTGGATGAATCTCATCGGATGCAAAGACTTGGTGGTGACAATCAAGGGAATCAAGCCATTGAACTTGACAGGAATCAATATTTCAGTTATTCATTAATATAATTAAAATGTCACATTAGGTAACAGTTTATTTTAAGGTGTCCTTGTTATTACATGTACTTACTATTATAACAACAACAATAAATTATGCATAATTACATGCAAATAACCCTAAGACAAACGTATACAGTGATCAATGTGTTTCAGTTTTTCATTATTATTAAAATGGTCCTTTATTTTAAATTATTTATTTTTTATTAAAAAACAGCTTTTGTATTTCATGGAGGCTGAATAGTTTTGATTCAGTTGAATTGTGATTCAATTCAAACTTGTTCAATTTGTTCTTTAGTCATTTGTTCATTAGTTTTGGCCATCTCGTTGACATAATTCTAACTATAAAAGTTAACTACTGACAATTAAAGTTTATCAAAAAAAGTAAAAA
>JAUCMU010000143.1:17826191-17845356 GCA_032275025.1 Enteromius treurensis
GAGTATGATTAGAGAAGTTAGAGAAGCTCATTTCTATTGTTAAATATGTATTAATTGCGATATTTTTTACAACTCTTGCATTTGCAAGTTAATACTGACTTTTTTAGAAACTGAAAATTCCAAAATATACACGTTTTTTTTTTTATGCGGAAGTAAACCTATATGGGTGAGGAAAAAGGTAAATAAATACGGAATTATGAAGAAACTTGAAATTATTTAGCAATTTGTGTGCTTTACTCAGAATTGTAAAAAAGGAATTCCCAATTGTGAGATAGAAACTGAAATATGAACTGAAAAATTTGGAATCAAATCCCCAGACAGGGGCGTAGCACCAAACACTGGGCCCTATGCAAAATCAGACGTCATGGGCCCCTGTAAGCTTGAGGTTCACAACTACCTACGACACCATTTAATACATCAATCAACTGATGCATTTACCCAAATATTAGCATTTACATTAGTTAACAACATTTATTGTGATCTTAAAATCATATTTAAAGGAAAATAAAATTTCACTCCTCAAGGGCCCTCCCCCCACTTGGGGCCCAGGTAAATTACCCCCAGACTTAAACAGTAGTATAAAAGTAGCAAAACTGGCACTGTTCAACTTACAATTCTGAGACCTTTACTCCCACAACTGCAAGATAATAGGAAAAAGGAAAAAGGCAGAATCATGAGATAAAATATCACAATCTTTACAAATTCATGGCAGAACTGAGCTACATGAATTATTCAAACGTATTAATATAGTCAATATACTATTTGTTATAGTTACCATCCTTGGTGTAAACGTGCCTTTATAGCCTATACTGCTTGCGCAATATATAAAATGTCTCTTTTTTTGCCACGACCAACTCTTAAAACAGGAGGGGGCACTGCAGTAACCACCCTGACTTATTTTTGCAATTATCCATGTTTTAAGTATTTGACAAGCTGGATGTATCAAAAGTTTATTCCAAAAACAACTGCGCCACAACTGATAAACACACGCCGTTAAATCAGAAAATAAATCTCGACGTAAAACCCACAATGGTGTCAAGCTCCAAAATACTTTTACAAAGACATGCTGAACTCCGTCTTGGTGGAGGGGTTGGACAGGGGGGCAGCTTGCGTGTGCCATCACGAGTGCTGTGTGTCTTGTAGCATGTCGCATCAAACTTTTACCCCCCACGGACGCGCTCAGTCTGTCTCCCAAACTTGCGCAGACTTGCATTATGTCAGCTCGCGCTTTGCCACCCCATTTGCTGTAGCTGTACTGCTGTGCGCGCAGACAGACTTATCAATCAAACGCGGCTTGATGGATTCTTCAGAACGATGGAACGATCGCCTCAGAAGAGCTGCGGAGTCTCGGAGCGCTTTTTTCTTTGACATAAGGGTATGCAAAGAGTGTAAATGGATGAACGGTTGATTGATTCTCGCCAGCGATGTTGTTGACAGCAGGAAATGTGTTTTGCATTGACTGTGTTTGCATGGGAATTTGCACGGGGCATGAGTTATCGAGCAGGAGTTTTGGACCTTAGGCGATTCTACATAATGATGGCAGGTCGGAGAAGCCGAAATTCACTGTTTAACAGCCGTTACCTGTGGAGGGCCCGCAGAGAGCGAGCGCACAACTGCAACAAAACAAAACATTACATATTTAGAAAGGTTATAAGGCAGAAGAAAAATATTTTGCTCTTGCAAAAACACAAGTCTTATTGGTTAATAAAGATTCACCATTTAAATCATTTTAAGGGTGGCCCCGCTCACCCTCAGGCCGGACGTATACCATAGCAGGCATCACATCGCAGGGCCCCGTCCGCCTGACGACGGCCCCGTGTGTAGGTGTCATCATTACTAAAGAACTCGTGTTTGGAAGAGTGTTACTAAGAGGGGTATTAAGACTAGATATTGTCAGAGCTCTCATCAGGGTATCTGTGGTGAAAAACGACCCTGTCCTAGAGATGGTAATAATGCAATGGATGCACACAGTTTTCCTGTCAGCTTTACTTTTTTTTCTCCACTCTCTCATCCTCACTCCCTGCCTTCCTACCAACCTCTCCATTTATCTGTGTCTGTCAGTAGTTCCTGTGGAATGACCTACAAGGACA
Source organism: Enteromius treurensis (assembly GCA_032275025.1). Classification (NCBI taxonomy): domain Eukaryota; kingdom Metazoa; phylum Chordata; class Actinopteri; order Cypriniformes; family Cyprinidae; genus Enteromius; species Enteromius treurensis. The sequence goes on from JAUCMU010000143.1 coordinate 17,828,282, forward strand.
TGAAACTAAATATGCAAACGAAACATCTCTCAGAGCAGTTTTATAATAACATATGCATTTTTTGTGGCTTCTCAGTATGAAGTTTACTATTTTTGAGTGTCGTTCACCACACAATACATTTTTAACTATTGTAATTTCACAAAGCAATTTCAGTTTTGGCTCTAACTAAAAAATGATTTCTTCCAGATATTTAGGAGACAATGGAAAATTAATAGACAGGGCTTAGCCTAAGCCAGGATTGGCCATAGTTCAGTTAGGACATTTAGACAATCTTTATAAACGTGCTTTAAAAAAAAAAAAAAACATTACTGTGTGCATCTTAAGACCAAACAAATGCATGACATATTTTAAGATCAGTCAGTGTAAGTTTCTTTTAGTTGAAACAGCTCAGATTTACATTTTAGTCTTGGACTAGCCTTGTCTGTGAAACTGGGGAATATCTTTGTCCTTTATGGCCCTTAATCAGCCGTGAATGCTAGTATTTTGATGTGCTTAGTTGAGCTTCTAAAGTACATAAAACCACTAAATGTCCACAAAATTTGAACAAAATATGTTGATATCGAAAGCATGGTGTATTAATACTCTGATAATTAAGATAAAATGAAAATGATCAACAAAAAGTGATCTCTTTAAGATTAACTGGAAGATTCAAAAATAAACAACGCTCGTCTTCATCCTGAAATAGGAGTATGTAAGTGCATTTTTAATAAAGAAATGACATAACAAGCTTTCATTATGATTATGTGAACATAAACAAGATTTGAAATAATGTTTCTTTAAGTGCATTTCAAACAAAGTTACTTAAAACTTTGAGGGAATATGGTACATTCGACGATAAACACATAAATAAGAGATTTTTAACAATTTTGCTACGCACACACTTTCAAAAACAATCAAATTTTGTTTTCCATCATTTCAAAAGTCATAAAAACGCGATAAACACTCTGGCATTAAAGTAAAAAAAGCAAACATGACGGCATGTGTGATTAGCCTCTCCTTCAAACACGAAATAATCGTTGTAGACACTTTTTCACTTCTATTCAAAACACACATGGGGGTCCCATTACTTCGCTGTAAAGCTTCTTTTAAAAAGAAGTGTTCAAAAGCAACCATGAAGAGGAACACGGAAAAAAAATCCATTCTCCAGAGACAAACAAAACCATTAATTAAAACAAGCTCTCAAACATCAATCTCCCTGCCTGTCACAAAATTATCATAATCTGGGAATGTTAAGAGTCTGTAGAGTAAACAGTTAATTTAGAGGAGTATTAATCAAAAAGTCTGGCTTTCTGTACCCCCTCTGTGCTGTGGCACTTGTACTTTTTCATCAAGCGCACTTTGTACACTTTGCACAGAGAGGGGGCAACTTTTAATGCACTTCTTCACGTGTGTACTTAAAGGACGAGAGCGACATTCATGAAATCCTCTTCACCTTCAATATTTCAACCTCAGAGTTTTGTTTGACCTCTGGCGTATGTTCATTTCATGATATGCTCATAAATGGATGTATTTTTTAACAGAATGCCAGTATTTACCACCCGTGATCTACAGATGATGCAAGAAAAATTAAACGCACAACTTACAAAGCTTAAATCCTGAGGTATCGGGGCTGGTTTTCCAGAACTGTTTTATTAAAGCAGTAATCATGGCAGATATGCTGAGATGTGGTGCTCACACGGGTGACACAGGTTTGATTCTGGCCTGAAACCCGTCTTCATCAAATCTCTTTTCTTCCTTCATCATCTACCTCATTACACTATAGTTTGAGGAATAATTCTCACTATTAACTTCAACTGCAATAAACTGCTAATTTCTGCTTATTAATAGTTGGATTAAGTTATCTAAAATTAATATTAATATGAGCCTTAGGTCCCACTTTATATTAGGTGGCCTTAACTACTACTGTATGTACTTACATTTAAATTCATAATTTGGTACAATGCACTTATTGTGTACATACATGTTGTTATATTGTACTTATATTTTAAAAAATGTAATTAATTTCTGTACTTACATTTATAATTACAGCGTTGACCAATTCCTTACATCTTAAACAACCCTTAAACCTACTCATACAATACTACAAAACATGTTCCTAACCTTAGGAACCCATCTCAACAGAAGTAAATGGGTTTTTCAATACAAAAAAACAAACAAAAACAATAAGTACAGTGTATTTAATTTTTGATGTAAGGACATATGCTTCTATAAAATGTGACGAAGCTTTTTAAATTCTGATTAACAGTATGCTAATAAATATCTTTAATAGTCAGAATTTGTCCCTAAAGTGTTACTCATTAGACATTTACCGTCTATTATCAGCAAAATAAATAATCTGTGATTTCTATAACATTTTACGCCTAAAAATATAACAGCACCTTCACATTCATCAAAAGAGATAAGCAAAATCCTGTAAAAACCTCAAATGTGTCCACTAAATGAAACCGTTTTGAACTTGGCGTTATCCAATGTTCGGTTTTCTGTTCTGGAAATGCATGCAAATGAGTACATAAATATGCAAATATAATACATCATTTACATATTTAAACTTGCAATACAAAAACAATTGTCTTAATTTACTGTGATCAATCAGCTGTGGAAAGTACGATCATATCTGTCACTTTAAACAAATCCTCTTTTCACCTTTTTCAACTCATTTAGGTGAAAACAATATAATTTAGGCTGCTTAAACATTGCAAGCTCGCGTCATATTCTGTTGCGGTTTGGTGCTCACATGAGTGACGCAGGTTTGAATCTGACTTGCAACCCATCAGGATCCGACTCTTCTGCTCTCTCCCCATGATCTCTGTCGGATAAACAAAGCAAGATGTAGTCAAAACAGTAATCAAATCTACGGAGGACGTTTGCCCTGTCTATTATCAGTACGATCAATCGTCTGTAGCTGCAGTGAGAGGCGAGAGGGGCAGAGACGAACAGATGGCGAGAGACTATCAGAGCAGTTGAAGGTTTATTCACAGGTGTGTTTGAGGAGTCAGAGCGCGTGTATGAGGGGAAACTAAGAGAGAGCTAGAGAGATGGGGGGCACTGCTGTTGTAATAATGTTGGAGTGGGTGTATAATGTGAGTATACAAGCTGTTAATCTCTCCTGTGTAGCTGTGTTTAAATGTGTTTATGCTTCATTAAGCATGCATTACCTGCTTCATTACTGCTGTGTTGCAGCCACAGCCAGCGAGTCTCACGCTCTGAGAGTGGGTGCGTGGAAGTTCATCGCTTTCACAGACTGACCCGGCCCTGACAGGATGCTTGTTTCTCTCAGCTATACTTTTTTTTTTAAGTACCTTGTGGTAACACTTGTTATGAAGCCTGTATTTGTGATGCAATATAGGAGTATTCTTAAGGCACTATAAGAAATGCACAATCCATTACAAATAACCTTATAAGTTGTATTTTCTCTCCATAAGAGTTGTATTATCTCGCCATAAAATCAGATCAGATTAATGTGTAATATGAAACATTTGCCTCCGACAGCGAGAGAGATGGTGAGTCCCCCTCTCAAAATACTAACCTTTTCTATGATGTCTTCCAGCAGGTGATGGGAGGGAGCTCTTTTGCAAAAGAACAATGCGAGGACGACAGGCTGAAGCACTCAAGTCCGGGTCATTGAGGGCAAGGACGCTCAGCCTGGTCCCCATTCTCTACCGCACTTCGTTGTAAAGAACGGTCTGCTGTACTGTGTTGCACAGCGAGGGGGGAGGTAAAGATGTTGTTTGTCGTCCCCAAATCCAAGATGGAAGCAGTGCTAAAGCTAGCTCATTCACACCCAATGGCAGGCTACATGGGGGCGGCCAACACCATCCAGAGGATTTGGGACAGTTTCTACTGGCCTGGGTTGGATGCTGAGGTGAAGCGGTTTTGTGAAGCCTGCTCAACCTGCCAAAAGACGTCACCCAGAACTCCTCCCCCAAGTCCAATCATACCTCTACTCATTATCTAGGTGCCCTTCAGGTGCATCGGGATGGACCTTGTGGGGCCGCTGCCAAAGTCTGCACGTGGACATCCTGGTAATCATCAACTATGCCACCCGGTACCCAGAAGCAGTTCCCCTCTGCAAAGCTACAACTAAAGCCATCGCACAAGAGCTGTTTCTGCTGGCCAGCTGAGTTCACCCCCTTCGAGCTCCTCTTTGGCCATCAACGCATAGGCCTCCTCGATTTAGCTAAGGAATCTGGGAGAAGCAGCCTGCAGTACACTGCTCTGTTGTGGAGCACGTCAAACAAATGAGGGAGAAGATCGACCGTGTCATGCCATTAGTCCGGGAACACATGGTCAAGGTGCAGTAGGCTCAAAAAATGCCACTACAACCGGGCAGCACAACCACGGGTGTTCCAGCTAGGGTGATGGTTCTGGTGCCCGACTCTGCTTGCAAGTTCCTGGCATCCTGGCAAGGCCTATATACAGTGTTGGATAAAATTGGTCTGGTCACCTGTAAAGTTTGTCAGCCTGGGTGAAGGGACCCCGAACAATTGTACCACATCAACCTGCTCAAGAGATGGGTTGGCCAGATAACAGCTCTCACTGTTTCCGATCCCGTGGTTGTAGACGTCAACCCCCACCTCTTGGCTGCCCAGAAGGGGGAACTGCAGCACCTGATCGGTCAGTTCTCCTTTGTGTTCTCTTCTCCCCTGGAAGACCAGCATCATCCAGTATGATATCCGGACGCCACCAGGAGTAATCGTTCAGCAGTGGCCCTACTGTATCCCTGAGGCTCATCGGCAGACTACAGAGGAGAAAATACAACAGATGCTGAAGTTAGGGGTGATTTAACCATCACGCAGCCCTGTCGTGATGGTCCCAAAACCTGATGTTGTCTGCAACGACTTCCAATGACTCAATGAGGTTTCAGAATTTGTTGGCCACCCCATGCCTTGGGCCAATGAGTTGCTGGACTGACTGGGAAGGGCCCGATACGTCTCAACCATCTACCCCACCAAGGGATACTGGCAGGTACCATTAATTGAATCCGCTAAAGTTCAAACTGCCTTTTCCACCCCCAGCGGCTACTGGCAATACCGGACCCTTCCCTTCAGACTTCATGGGACTTCAGCAACCTTCCAGCATATGAAGGACATTCTTCTCTGACCCCACTAAGCATATACAGCCACGTACTTAAACTATGTGGTAATCCACGCTGAGGCATGGAAGGACCATCTAGACTACCTGCAGAGGGTGCCGTCCGAGCTCCGTTGGGCTTGGCTCACCGTCAACCCCTGCAAATGCCATCTTGCCCTTTCAGAAGCGAAGTACCTGGGTAACCATGTTGGCCGAGGAATGATTCGCCCCCAGGAAAAGAAAGTTGGCGGTTTCTTGGGGTTTGCGGGGTACTATCGCTACATTATCCTTAACTTCTCCTCCTTAGCCGCTTCTCTGACAGATCTGACCAGAAAGGTGCAGCTGGAGAGGATCCGAGGAGGCCTTCCAACGAATCAATATGGCCCTCACCTCTGAGTCAGTTTATGGACTTCAGCTGCCCTTCCTGCTGCAGACAGATGCCTCCAATACAGGACTGGGAGCCATCCTGTCCCAAGTGCAAGAGGGTTAGGAGCATCCTGTCTTGTACATTAGCAGGAAGCTGACCCAGGCCGAGAGAAACTATGCTGCAGTGGAAAAGGAGGCCCTGGCCATCAAATGGGCAGTCCTGGAGCTGAAGTTTTACTTGCTGGGACAGAAGTTCTGCTCCAGTGGATGGCCCGGGCTAAGGACACGAACGCCCGGGTGAACAGATGGTTCCTCGCACTCCAGGACTTCCACTTCGTGATGCGGCATCGTGCAGGAGCTACCAACGTTGATGGCTCCTCTCCGATCTGGGCAGCTTTTGCAGGTCTGTCAGGGGTCACTTTCCACCCACCCCATGTTTCCCCCCTATAGGTCTCATATCATTCACAGGAGCAGGACAATGCTTAAGGGGGGGGAGTGTGAAAAGCGTCCCAAGGAATCATCAGCATCACCCTGAAAACAGACGAGAAACACCTGCCCTGTCTCGTCACCGGCCGATCAGTCAGAGCTGCATCTCATCAGGCCCCGGCTACATATGCCACATGTGCAGCCTTCAAAGAAAGACTTTAATCACCCGCACCAGAAAGAACTCACAAGCATAGCGAGCACCGGAGCACCAACTACCTTCTCACTTACCTTACTGTTGTAAATAAAATCCACCATCCCAGGCTTTCACTGCATATCCTTGTCGTGTGATTCTTCCACCTGCGACAATATGATATAGTCTATTATAAATGAAGTAGATTTAATATGGTGTTTATTGTGTGTTAAAAATAATCATGTTCTTAAAAGGTCTCTTCACAAATATGTAAACATTATAATGTATTTTTTGTTTTTATGATTATTCATGAGATGTTATAACACGTTTTTTATATATTGCATTACACATTCATTTTGATGCTTTAAAAATACACTTAGGTTATAAATATGGGCTTCAAAGAAAGTGTTACTCTGCTCGCTTTAGTTTCATTTGTGCAGTGTGGAAGGGTGATATGAGAATGGGTAATTAACGACAGTATTTAAATTTTTGAGTTGAACCGGCGAGTTGCAGCTTAAAGAGGCTTCATCAGGTAATGGGGAAAGTTGCATATTTTTATCAGGTGTGTCCAGATGATGTTGCATAATGTTCTGTGGTTATATCATGTTGTATTGAAAACTTTATTTCCAAAAACAGACACATTTTCAAAATCATGGTGTTTTTTTTATTATGTAATGATTTTATTGTTTTTTTACAGAATATATTTTTTTAACCTAGTCAAAATAACCCACCTGCAGTCTGATTCAGATTAACTAGAATCCACAACGAAAAAACTTGATTCCTGCCAAAGGTTAAACTTGTTTTTTCAAATGAAATCTTTGTAGGTCTAATGTCATTGAAATGTTTGACCATGAATGTATACAGTGCACAGCATAAATTAGTACACCCCTTTATAAAACTTATAAACTTATAAAACTAATGTTCCAACAAGCCTACATAATCAATTACCAAATGAATGTCAAAATTATTCAGCAAAATAAGATTTTCTTATCAATGTGAGTCCACCCTCCTGAAAATCACTAAATAAAGCAAATAAACAAACAACATGTTTGTAGGTTTAAAGCTATTTCTGATCAACAAAACCTTTAAAGACAAGTAATTTCCTGACAATTGAACATTTCATAAAACCCACTGAATCATACTCAGACTTAATCCTGGCAGCACTGGAACCACTCGGGACAGGAAAGAACTGCCAGGTGACTTATTTATATGCATAAAATAGGACAATGGTACAAGAGGAATACCAAATTATTGTTTTAGGTGTAAAAATATAGCAGAAATAACACTGACATTCAAAAACAATGGACTTGTGACAAAGGCTCCTGAAATCATCAGGTCTTCACTTTAAGTTTTCATTTAGTAATAATTTAATTTTTTCTAGAAAAAGAGCAGGAAAAATAACATGAAACTGTGTCAGAGCCAGCAAAAGCTATAAAAAGACTGATTTTATTTCACACAGTACGACACTGTGAACTGTTCGCCACTGGAATTACCTACTGTAGTAGCCAAAGCTAAATAAACCCCTTTAACCTATTCCAAGGCCCCTATTTACAAAATAGAGACTTCTGGGAAACCATACTCTAGTCTCAAGAGATCAAGCATCCAAATTCAGATCCAAAAGCATCCAAAATGTTCTGGTGTTGCTGGAGGAGGAGTACAGTGAGAGTTGACTAGTACCCACAGGGACCTTCAGTGCTAGTGAAGCTCTTCTATAGGATTGAATACATAATATGGGATATGCTATATCAACACAGTTATCACTTCACTCTGTACTGTGTGATGGAATACAAAAACTTGAAACAGAAGATGCTGCCCTTCCCTCATTCCCAACATTTTTGTAAATGCAATATACAGATCTTATTGTGAATAATTCATCCATTTGAATAATTAATCTTAATCTGATTCATCAAGCAAGACACTATATGATCAGATACTGATCCCAGAATTTTGAGATTTTTGACTATTTTGCTTCCTATTTTTGTCTTCCTTCAGTCTACAGTGAAAAGTAGAGTGTTTATGTTGTGTGTATTACATCTTATCCATTTGCATTTCGATTTTACACATACCTTTAAAAGTAATTTTCTCAAAATAAATGTATTTCTCCAGAAATCTCCAAATGTATCTATATTCTGTTATTTTCTTTTCTTTTTTTTTAAAGAAAGGTTTATTCATATAACATTCACTTACTTTTTTTACTTCACTTTTTGCCCTTGCTGATAACGGTATTTTTGAGAGTGATAGAAAGATATCTCCTTCTGTACGTAAAAACCAATTTGTCACTAAATTAATAAAGGATTTTGAACCTAACTTAACCTAGCGCTCAAATTTCTCTACTTAAACATTTTAAACTTGTCATACTAAACAATTGTCTCAGTGTGCAGTGATTGATCAACTGGGGAGAGTTTGGTTTAAATTTGTAACCTATTCACCTTGTCCTTGTAATGGTGAAAACAACAACATTCAGACTTCTCCAGTTATTTATACAATAGTTTCTTAAACCCCGCCCCTCCACAACTGATTCCGAGCTCATGTTCATTTTTTAATGCAATGCCAAAATCTCAAATTCAGCCAACAACTGATGAACGGGCCAAATTCACTCAAATGTACACCACATTTTGTAAATATATATTTAAAAAAATCTGTCCTTGATTTCAGATCAGCTTTATGGTAAGAATATAAACATTAAATAAATAAATAAATTAATTAATTTGGGCCTGTTTTATTTTAAATGAGCAATGATGCATTACTTTTCTACAACAGTAAAAAGTCAATCTCAAGCTTTTAAGAGCCCTCTGTAAATAGCCTTAATAACTAAATTAATTTATATGTGTTTATAAGTTAGTTTTTCTTTGGAGCATTTAGGAATTATAACATAGCTATAATTTAACATTTTCTTGCTATCTTGCTCTTTCGATTTACTCTTTCTGACTGATAGGGTAAGGAAAGGAAAGGAAATGAAATGAAATGAAGTGACATGTGGCTATGGTTTCTCATACTAGGAATTTGAGCTCTGCATTTAACCCATCAAAGTGCACACACACACACACAGCAGTGAGAAGTGAACAACCACACACACACACATCGTGAACACACATCTGGAGCAGTGGGCAGCCATTGCAATTGGGGGAACGGTGCCTTGCTCAAAGGTCTCACCTCAGTCGTGGTATTGAAGGTGGAGAGAGTGCCCCCAACCCCACCCACAATCCCTGCTGGACCTGGGACTCGAACCCACAACCTTTAGGTTACAAGTCTAACTCCATATCCCTATACATTAGGCCACAACTTCCCCTAAGTATAAAATATTTTTAATATATTATGTTTTTTTACGCCGTTAAGCACAGTGTTATTTAAAACTGGATCTTTGTTGTTATGTACAGTATACGTGGTTATTTAGGCTTACTTACATAATTTACGGGATGTTAATTGTTTAGAAAACATGTTTTTTGTAAAAATTTGATTAAAGCTTGAAAAAATATGGTTATACACAGCATTGGCATAACAGAGATTAGACTAGGCCTGACTTTGCAGTAAAGATGTGAACATGTGAATACTTTTTTTTTTTTTTTTTTTAATCAGTTAAATTTGAGTTTACAGGTAACAATACTTGAATTCTGAAGAATATCAATTGTTACTACATTATTAGTGTTAAACATCAACTAAGTAATCTGGAACTAACAGTTAAATAAATTGCAACTGTAATTTTGCATTTAACAGAATTCAGAATCCTTTACTAAAAATATAAGTACAACAGAGCCATTGCAATATGTTTTTTTAGATCAAATGATTGATTGATAAATGAATACATTTAATTTAAGGTTTAATGCAAGGAAACCCTGCTATATAAAAGACTGCAAGATTGTTACAGAAGCAGATGATGCTAGAATGATTGAGGTCACGGCGCTCTCCAGACAAATGTCGACATCTAGTGGTCACTGACTGAAAACCAATGGACTGGGAATTGCATAAAATCTCTACTCAGCTCAGATAGCTGCAACTTATTGAGAAACGGTATAATAATTTATCAACCAAACAGTATACTAATAGGAAAAATAAACTTAAATTATTCCATTATTTTAAGTCTTTTGAAGCTATTTATACATATTAAATATTGTATAGGATGTAGTAAAACGTAAATTAAGATATTGACAAATCACGATATCTTCATCACATGATGACTGGCAGCAGGAGTTGGGAAGGTCTGTGGGGTTTTGCTTTATTATTCCTGCCATCGCTTATGAACGGACGAAAAAAAAATCATTCTTCAAATATATTTTAATCAAAATAATTATTTTTGTCTATTCACTTAAATCGTACGAGCTAAATTATTTAATTACAACGTTACACAAAACACTAGTGATTAAGGTAAATTTTCTTTGCCATTCGATTTTGTAAAAATTGCAGGACTTTTATTTTGAATGTATGCTAAAGGAAATACGTAACCGAAGGTCGTTGGAGGTGGGGACCCTGAGTGATGATGATGAGTGCGACACACAGTTGACCAACCGGTCACGTTACGATAGGAATCAACTTACCGACCAGTTACATCATAAATGATATCGCTTCTTCATTTCATCTCAAGATTCACACCAACTGAGATCGAAACCTAAATGCTCTGGGCTCAAAGGCTGTTATTTCCTGGGGAAACGAGCACATTAGATAAGAGAGAAGAGTCTAGAATCAGCAGGTCACTGTCGGCTTTACCGCTGGGTCTCTGGGTCACTATAAACACGGAAAACTGGTCGACATGAGGAGTTTACCGTATTTCACCCGGGGACAGGTTGTCCGCGGGTTCGGTAGGGGAAGCAAAGATCTGGGCATCCCAACAGGTGAGACTAACAAGAAGAAGAGAAATAAGTTCATCCTAAGAGACTCATTCTAAAAAACTTGCAAGTTACTGAAACTTGTGTTGTTTAAAACCATCTGACTTTCTTCTGTGGGAGTGAAATAGGAAGTGTTAGGTGACATAAAGCCACTTTTGTTGAAAAAAGGACTCACCTGATTCTTGGGTGAACTAATTATTAAAAGTCTAATATGGTTTGAATCTTGCTTTAATTTAATTATCAGTTAAACGTCACGCTGTTGTAATGAATGTCATTTTTAAACTAAAGCTCTTGCTGAATTATTATATAACATCTCTTACAGGTTATAGGTCTTACTACACGCTTCAGTAAACGGTTTGATTCTGATTGGCCAGACACGGCAGTCAGTGCAACAGTGCCCGCCCATGTTTCAGTGGCCTGAAAAATTCGTTCCTCATTCATTTTCCTATAGGGATTTTATAAACTCTTAGCTCTCGGAGTTAGAAGCGATCCAAATTAACCAGCTATGAGGTTACAATCTTTGATTTGAATCAAAAAGTACTTGAATATTTGACAAAATGATCAAGGTTCAGAAATATGTGTTTAAAGGAACAGTTTACGCAAAAATGAAAATGACCCCATATTTTACTCAACTCAAAGACATCCTAGGTGTATATGGTGGGGTAATTCTCATCACTGCTTTAATGAAGCATTGTAAATGACTATTTCTAGTCTATTTAAAATGGATTTAAACTATGTAGATTTTATAAAGAGACGGAGAGAAACAATATATTGTGGGTTTATTGCAAAATATGCATATTAATTTTACAAATATTTAAGTAGTTCGATAGTGCTGAGAAACTACATTTGTAGTGCTTCACATGAGTTGTTGTTTTTTTTTTTTGGCAATTTGCTTGTCCTTGTTCTCTGATTGGTGGATTTCTCTTCAGAATTATGGGTAATGTAGTTTTTCCACAAAATTTAGGTATACATTTTTTTTGTTGTTGTTGAAAATGCAGTTGATGGCTTCCACAAAATCTTGCGGAGTAACAAATTGAACAAACGGTACAATGTATTGTTCAAAATCAGTTCACCTATGGAGGAAATGAATGGGACTTTTGCTTCTGGAACTCAAATGCTGTACTCCGTTATAACCAAGTTGTATATTTCACCGCAGCCCAAGTTCACATTTTTGTAAATCCCATGTGTAAAAGCCCCCTCATAATTCAGAAATTATTTAAAAATGCATTATTTCATGTACATGTATTTTTATTCGGTAAGTAGCAAAGTATTCTCTAATAATCAACGGCTGTATATTATCCCATACTTTTATACTTTGTATAGTACTCCTATCCCTTACATCTCCCGTACATCTGTAGCTCTGAACATATCTTGTCTCGCATGTAAACATACACGCACGTTTTGGAAAAGGAAAGTAACATAAAGCCAGTATTTAGTCTTACTACATCTAATGTTTTCTTTCCATTACCATATCAGCGAACTTCCCCGAGTCGGTTGTGGACAATCTCCCTGCTGACATCAGCACAGGAATCTATTACGGATGGGCACGTGTCGATAATGGAGACATTCACAAGATGGTGATGAGCATCGGCTGGAACCCTTACTACAAAAACACTAAGAAATCCATGGTACGTCCATATGAAAAGACTTACAAGCTATGGAGCTGGTATCGTTGCACTCATTAAATTGTCTTAGGGGTGTAGTTGATTTGTATGTCTTGTGTCTGATATCAAATATCACATTCATCTTTCTGTGTAACAGGAAACGCATGTGATCCACAATTTTAAAGAAGATTTCTACGGTCAGATATTGAGCGTGGCCATGATCGGCTACATTCGCCCTGAGAGAGGATTCAATTCACTTGGTAAGATGTTGAGCCGCTCTCTCCAACATCACATGATCGCAATGACGCTACAAAACATAGCTCACCCACCCAAACACACTCATGCAGCAATTCTCTGTTGTGTCTTTCTTACAGACGAGTTGATAGCAGCGATTCATAGCGACATTGAGGAGGCGAAGATAAAGCTGGACCTGCCTGAGCACTTAAAACTGAAAGAGCATAATTTCTTCAAAATGTCAGTATCGACAACGGCTAATCAGATCTTGAACGGTCATCGACTGTAATATTTAAAGCCTGTTTTATTACATATGCAGTTTGTTATTTTTTTTATGTTAAAAAGTTTGCTGTCCCCATGTGGTGCTTTGGTCAAGTGCAGGCACTATATGCTTTGTATTCATATGTTATCATCACATAGCCCTGTTGTTTCTGTATTTATCGCAAAAAAGGAGGATTCAGGTTACTTACTGGTGAATGATCACTGTAGTTCACAGGGTTAATGACACGGAGCCCTTCCCAGAATTCTGCCACGGACAATACTATTTGAAAGCCAGGGAATGACAAAATCTTTTCTTTCTGATAAAATGAGTTCTTCCTCCACCTTCAGTTTGATTTAATATATGTTTGATGAAGACTCTTTTTATATAAATTAAACACTGTAACAATAGTTTAAATTGGGGTTCCTCCTCTTTGAGATAAAGTGAATACTTTTTATGGTTCTCACAGAACCGTGCCCAGAGGTAGAAGTCCAAGGTTGAGATAAAGAGAGTAAAAGCACAGGTTGTTTATAATACGAGTGGAAAACTGGGCAGATGGAGAAAAAACAGTGACTGAAGAAAATTAATTTAAGTATTTAAATGTGTACAGAAGTTCTGTATAGCAAACACTTGCTACTTTTAAGTAACATTTATCCCCTTTTTTGTACTCATTTATTAGAGTTTAACATTTTTAAAAACACACAAAAGTAAGGTTAAATTATTACGTAGGTGTGCAAATGATGTTCTGATGTACCTTATTTCTCCATGTTGTTTTCTTGTTTAACTGAAACTTGAAACACGTGCTGCTGGTTTTGTGTTAAACTGCAGCAATCTTCTATACGGGTGCGATCACGTCATTAGCGAAATTTCAAAGGCAAAAATTAATTTAGGGATGTATGTTTACACAGAAATCGGTTTCAAACTACATCTCCCCTCGCGCGAAATTTCCGATCACGTGGACTTGAATTTTGCCCGCGAGAATTCGCTGACGAGCGGATAATGTGACCGCACCTTAACGTAGAAATCGATTAAATAAAACTCTTTATAACCAGTTTGTAAACGCTGTCGTCTAAACAATCTATATTCATCAGAATGAGCCTTTGTTGAACCGCTGCTTCTGTAAGCTATATGTTTGGTACAGTGTTCACATGCTTTCCATTTCTTTTTTTGGCCTTTTTTCTTTTTGTAGGTCAGGACAGTGCCTTACATATGTGAAATACGTCATATTAATATCCAGTGCACAACCAAGCATTCCTTCATTGTTTGCACCTGCTTGTAATCATTAAACAAAAAAATGCCTTATGTGTTTTACTGTGTCTACTTTTTTGTGTTTGAACACCGTGCTTTCATGACGTCATAAATAATTGAGAATGGAAATGAATCATATCTAGTTCCAAATCAACTAAATAAACGTGTCAGCTACTGGTCATCTGGTAAATTTACTTTTAACAAACAAAATCTTTTGATTATAGCCTAACCATTAAAACTGGGCCAAATAAAATCAATATTAGAAAGTTGAACTAACTGAAGACTAAATTTAAATTCATTTACTCATCCTCAAGTCCAGATCTATACAAGCATCTTTCTTCTGGAAAGCAATAGATATTTTGAAGAATATTGGTTTGTATTCAATAAACAAGAAAGTCATACAGGTTTGGATTGACAAGGAGCGAGTAAATTATTACAGAATTTAAATTTTAGTTTTGACTATCCATTTCAGTTTAAGTACTCTATACTAAACATGACTGATACTAATGACTAAACAAAAAACAAACACTAGAATATTTAAAGTATATATTATTTGTTAAGGAACATTTGAATCATCCGATTGAAAAGCAGTCACAGCTGTATTCTTTCCTGTATCTATTATGTCCCAAGATCATAACGGGTTATAATTTGTTCAGCTTGTATGACAGGCTGCCGTTAAGATAATTTCCTGAAACAGATGCCCCCAAGGCTAAGTGAACCAGCTTATTTTGTGCACTGTTGGTCATGCAATGCCAGAAAGATCAGCTGACACTTCAGCTGATCTTCAGGGTTTTCTATGCAATCAAACGGCTTATCTTTAATCTGACAAAAACCTGCTACTAATCTGTGGTCACATGTGCACTACCATACAAACATCTGGAGTTGATAAGATTGTTTTGGTTTAAAAAGAAGGTTGTGCTTTTAGCGGTGCAAAAATACAGAAATGGTGTGAGACATTGCGATTTTAAAAAAAACAACAAATATTCACACTTTGTTTTCCAAAATGTTAAAAAGAACAGTTTATTTGAAATCTTTTAAAACATCATACATGTATAAAACTGATTAAAAAAAAAGAAAGAAAATCAACCCAAAATGTTTAACAGTAGTGTACAAGTAATTCATGTTTGAAGATTTAGTTTATGGTTTATTGTGCTAAATTCATTAAAGGAATATAAAGTATAAAAACTTTCATGCAGAAGTTCAGGAAATATATATATATATCTCTTCATGTTTTCTGGTTTGCAACAGCAGTACCTTACACATTTCTGATGTTTTCAGCATGCATTAATAATCAAGTAATCAAACTACTTCAATAAACCTACAAAGAGAAGCTATAATGTCCTATTCATCATCCTTTTTTGATAAGAACGTTTTATCAGCTAACATTTGAAAAGGAACGTCGATACACTGCACAAATCATTTACAGCGTTCACCCAGAAATGACCTGTATTTACTCACCCTCAAACCTTTGTAGGTGTAGATGAGGATTGAATAAATGTAATGAAAAGAAATGAAGAAATTGGCCTGAGGGTGAGTACATTGTAATTTCTGGATGACATATTCCTTTAACTACTACAAACATAAAGCAAGCATGACATGAACACGAATGCACCATAAAAGTATAGAAACAACAACCCGTATGACTCCTGCGTTTTATTACAAACCTTTGGAATTCACTTTTCAGTAAATCCAAATGTACTCAAAGTTCATGGTAGCTATTAATTGTATGTAAAAGAGCAGCTTGCACATTCTGCTGAATATCGTCTTTTGTGTTCCACGGAAGGAATAAAATCATATGGGTTTAGAACAAGATCATGACGAGTAATTGATGACAGAATTTTGAAGACCTATTTATTTAAAGGTTGATTGGTGAAGATTAGTGGCTTTCTGCATGTCAAATTGGTAATAAATAAAGTATTGATATGCATATATCAAAGTAAGTAAACAGACTTTTTTTTATGTGAGAGTATACATATCATCATATTCCAGCTCCACCTCTTCCTCTTCCTCATCTCCCTCCAACATGCTGTATTTAAACTTTCGATACACTATCCCGTCCCTCCCCATGTACACAATGTCCTCATCCTCCTCGTCCTCTTGGCCTGCTTTTTTATCGCAGTACTCCGGATGCATGCTGTCGCTGAGGGTCGCAGAGGTGAAGGGGTCATCTTTGATTTTGGTGTAACCGTTTGATTTGACGGTGAGCTTTAAGGTGATCTTCTGCCGAAAATGCAGGAAGAGAAAAATGGCAAGCCACAAACTCACCAGCACAAATATGACAGTGAAAACAAAAAGACCAGGATAAACCGCAGGCAATGGATGGCTGTTGAAGAGGTTGTAGCTCAGTGTGACAATGCATTCATCTGAGAAAAAAGAGGTTAAAGGTCAATGGCTTTACACTGAAAGCTCTAAAAACTACAATTTAAAAAAAATTTACTTAAAGCTTAATTTAGTAACATCTCTGACTTTGAGTTAGTGTTATCAAATTGATACAGTATTATGTGAATCTTACATGGTTCAGGCATCGATGACATCAGAAAAATACATTTTAATTTCTTTCTCAGTTTTTTGAAAAAAAAAAAAATATATATATATATATATATACACAGCTCTGGAAAAAAATAAGTGACCACTGCAGAAAAATCTTAAAACTGTTAATCTCACCAATACAAAACAATATTTCAAAGATGTCAGTTCACAAAAAATGAAACAAACGTGCATTGAGGATAGAATCCTTGTGCCAGTAAAGCTAGGATTGAGCCTTTTTTCTTGATTTAAAAACTTTCTTTTCACTGTTTTTGGCATGTTTAGTGTTTATTTTTACATTTCTAATTACTTTTGAAAGACTTCTAGCATTT
>JAUCMU010000143.1:17854410-17866805 GCA_032275025.1 Enteromius treurensis
CTAAGCTACATACCTTCTATGTACATATCAGAGAACAATTTAAAATATTCTCTCAATGCACTCTATGGCACCTTTAACCAAAGTTTACCAAAGAATAGTTTATCTGCCTGAGCTGCTGCAGAGAAAGAAATTAACGTGCACAGGAACGAATAACCAGATGATAAAAATGAGAAACTACAGTTTTATGCTTTAAAAAACCCTTTTATTGTTCCTCAGATTGAACACGGCGTTATTCTTGCAGTACTACACTGACCATCAGAGGGCGACAGAGATGAACTATCACCACTCAAGCGTCAAATACGATCTGAGGGGAAGATTTTTGTGTTTCTAGTGTCAGACGGGATTCCAGATCTTTTTGTGGAAGGAATGATTGTAAGTTTGTCTTTAACTTTATCGGTTTATCGGATTTTAATGGGCCGAGAAGCTGCGGGCTGGGTTTGGACACTTATCTGTGTCTTTACCACTTTGATCTTGACACACTTGCTGTCTCTCACAAGCTGTGTGCAGCCTGCCTAGACATTATTTGGACACGACTCTTCAGAGCCACGATTCCAAATAATGCTGCCTTGAAGTGCAGATGCAGGCAGCCTGCCACATTTTGAGATTCAAACCAGGCATACTCTAATTTTGAGAATTAGAACAGATGCAAAGAGATACTGGAAGCTGGGGTGAGAGACACAGCCCCTATCATTCGTGCACTACTACACACGCACAGAGCAAAACCTGGCCCAAAGTCACAAACCATTAGTGAAATGCTTCTCTTTTGAGCAAATTCAGAACAGACATTAACATGAATTTAAAATTCATGTAAATGAATGCATATAGCCCAAGTAATTTTTTAAAAGTTAAACTTTATTTCTGAGCAATGATTGTCGTGCACACATCCATCCAAGTTATGATATACTGACCAGTGAGGCATTGCTGACAGCCCTCCTCGCAGGTTACACAGTCCTCACGATCAGAGTCAGCTGCTTCACCTATACAAGAACAAGGATCGATTCAGCAGAATCAGTGTTGCTAACATGAAAAAGGAAATTGCAAGATCCAGAAGTACAAACAAATCAGATAATGTCTTTATTAGCATGTGTGCATGAGTCTAAAACGAGGGGGAAGGCTGTGTGTGGGAGCCCTGGAGGCCAGAACGCAAGACCCGTTTATACATGTCTGCCACTAATGATACGAATTTCTGTTCCCCCACTGTCTCATTTCTGGTGCTATTTCAGTCTGACTTCTGCAGACATGCTCTTCCCTCATGCTCAGCGCATCTTTGACTGTGATAACAATTTGTGAAGAAGATTAGATAAACAGCAGTGGGTGTCGTGAGAAGCCAAACAACATCCATAGGAGTTAGATTTACAGGATATACGTAGGCTAAAGCGATCTAGCTCAAGCGATCACACAAAACAAGAGAGAAGTCTTCTGTCTACTGCAGTGAATCTTAAGACGTGTCTTTGTTAAACAGCATAGCAAAATCAAAGTATATTTTTAGACCCATTAGCAGTTTGTGTCACGTTAGTTTCATGACAGTTAAGTACATTGCCCATCTTTTGAAGTCTTTTCAATGACGACTTAATAGATTCATAATTCAATAGATCATAATTGCTTTCTTTTTACATAAATCACAAATTGACATTGTTTTGGGTTTTTTTTTTTCATACAGGCTCAGGGTAACCCTTTTTCAGCAAAGACTCATTGATTAGTAGTAAAATTACTTTTTTTTATATACTTATATAATAATTATATACAAAAATTCTCACAATTTCCACAACTGGTTTCTACATTGCTAATAATAATAATAAATGTGACACTGAAAACTGGAGTAATAATGCTGAAAATGCAGCTCTGAAACACTTAGAAAATCATTATTTTAAATGATAGTATTTTAAAATGTTGCGATGTTGTTTTTGCTGTATTTTCTGATCAATTTTTCAGGCCCTGGTAAACAGAAGATATTCTTTTTTCATCGAGAGAGCAGAAAAACAACAAAACAAGGAGCAAAACATTATACATAAACATATATCATATACGCAATATATTGGTCATTTCTTGACTGCTTTTTTTTTGCAAGTATCTTTCACCAATGGATGAATCTCACAAAACCAAACACGAAAACATTTTGGCAATGGCAAAGTGGCACTGCGCCTACAGCTCAACCACTAATTAGATTTTCAGAAGAAGTTTTAAATAAACCTCACTCACATTCCAGAAAGAAAGTAATCAGAAACTTAACATCACAAAACGGTAACAAGGAGAAGGCCAAGCAAGCAATCGAGAACATTCTAGAACAGTTATGATGCAACTGACCCATTCCACACTCCAGTTTGGCACATGTCCCGTCTTTAGGGTAGTAGGAGGGGGTGCAGTGTAGACAGTGGCCTGTAGAAGTACACACGTTGCAATTTGGAGGACAGGGATCACATGTTCCCTTCAAGGAATGGGAATAGCCCTCTGGACAGGTTTCACGACACTCGCCTTCAAAGAGGTACCGCTCCATCTCAACCTGATCTGTGAGAAAATCAGAAAACAGAATAAGAACAATGTATGAAGGAACAGTTCAGCCAAAAATGATAATTCTGTCACGCTTGAGTAGTTCCAAATCTGTACAAATTTCTTTGTTCTGCTGAACAATGTAATCGGGCTGTTTTGGGTCTTTGAATTGAATGCCATAGTATTTTTTTCCTACTATGGAAGTCAATAGTGACCCAAAACAGCCTTGTTACAAACTTTCTTCAAAAAATCTTCCTTTGTGTTTGGGCGAACAAAATTCATAGAGATTTGGAACTATTTAAAGGTGAGTAAATGGCAGATTCGTCATTTTTGGGTGAACTCTTCCTTTAAGAGCTTGTATTTTGGAGAGGCAGCCATAACTCAGTTTACCTTTGCTACAGCTGGAACATTTGTCAGGCCCTGCGTCTGTACATGTGAGGCATGTGTGGTGGCAAAGATGACACTGTCTCTCTCTCTCGTATTTCCCAGTCTCACAGCTGATCACACATTGCCCGTTATCAAAAAGCCTGCCAAAGAATACAAAATGAAGTCTGTCCCCACACAGTGCACCTCTCGTCTCGCTGGGGCTTTATTTGACCCTGGTTCTGTGGGGATTTGTTCACACCTCACCTGGTGATGGCACAGCTGATGCAGTCTTTACTCTCAGGTCCAGTACACTTTGAGCAGGTTGCAGAACACAGTTCACATTTATCAGGTTTGCTTAAATACTCCCCTGATAAACATACAGATAACACATCAGCTACATAAAGATCCTTAAATAGTAAATGCAGTTGTGATGGGAACAAATGCTTTGTTGGAAAATAATCCAGTAGTTCATGTTATATATATGTGTGTGTGTGTGTGTGTGTGTATGGATATATTTGTATTTGCATGTGTGTGTATTTACTTACAGTCATGGCCAAAAATATTGGCACCCTTGGTCAAAATGTTAAAAAAAGGCAGTGAAAATTAATCTGCATTTGTAATCTTTTTGCTCTTTAAATAACATTTTTTGTACAAAAATCTAACTTTTATTGGATAATAAGAATTTTAAATGGGGGAAATATTATGAAATAAATGCGTTTCTTAAATGCATGTTGGACACAATTATTAACACCCCTAAAATACTTATGAGTATAATATCTGTAAAGTTTATTTTCATTCATATTAACAGTTTTGGGCACTCCAGGGTAATTATGAACATAAAAAAATTCAGCCATGGCTTCCTGTTTCACAGAAATATAAATAGGAGGGAAAACAAAGCCCAAATACCGTAGTCATCCATAACATTGAGAAAAAGCAAATAATATAATTGAGCTTTACAAATTAGAGAAGTGGCTTTTAAAAAAAAAATAAATAAATAAAGAGCTAGAGTAGTGATAATTTCCCAGTTCCTCCATCGGGGCAATAATTAGGAATTTCCAGAAGGAGAGTTTGAGTCTACTCTCCAAGGACCACAGCTGGAGAATTGCAGAAAATAGTGTCAGGGTCAGAAAACCTTTTTTTTTTTTTTTTTAATGTTGAAACGGCACTAACATCACCACATATTGTTTGGGAGCTCACCCAAAAACCAACTCTAGCATATTCAGTTATCAGACACGACTGGAAATTCTAATGGTACTGGCTTCTATAGTCAGATGAAAGACATTTAATTCATTATGATATTTTCCCCCCATTTTATGCCCCCTTATTGTCCAATAAAAGGTTAGATTTTTGTCAATTTTTAAAATAAAATGTTATAAAAGGAATAACAATGAAGAATTATTTTCACAGCCTTCTTTGATCATATTTACCAAGGCTGCCAATATGTTCGGCCATAATTGTATGTAGCATTAAAAATAACTAACATTTCTCTGAATGCATCTGCAAGAGAAGTAGAAAAATGCAAACAATTAAAAAAAATTAAAAAAAGAAAAGAAAAAAGCTGAAAAAATAAAAACAAATAAGCAAACAAAACAAACGCAACAAGAAATTTAACGCAAAGGAAAGAAGCAAATAAAACAAAACAAGCAGATTAAACAAATACAAGCAAATAAATGAAACAAACAAAAACAAAGAAACAAAGAAAAACAAATACATACAAACAAGGAAATGAAAAAAGCTATCAAAACTAAATAAAACAAACCAACAAAAACAAGTACATGCAAACAATGAAATGAAAAAGAAGCGGCAACACTTTATAATAACTGCACACTATGAATCATTAGTTAAGCGTTAGTAATAGTTAATAGTCAGTTCATCCTTTATTAGGCATTGTTCCAACATTATTAGTCATTAGTAAGCATTTTATAAATACAGCTATAAATGCCTTGTTCAAAAAAATAATAAATAAAACTGTACAACTGAACACTTTTTCTATGAAACTGAAGGTTTGTTTTTCATTTATCAAGTGTACAGTTGTCTTGAAAAAATAAGTCTGTGTTCTGTATTCCTCTGTGTTGTTTTTGTTTAACTCTTCTGTTTAGAAAATAATGAGTCTTTACATCTGCTTTATAAATGCTTTACAAGCTATAAATAGTCTTCACTTTAGATGAGCTCACAAAAACAGACGTCTGGCAACTACTAAATGCTTTATAACTACCTGACTTAATCATGAATTACAGCAGGAACATGTGTTAATAAAGCATTTATTAACACACTGAACAACTATTATCTTGTGTCTAAATAATAAGATTTATTAATGTAAGTTTAAATAATTTATTAATCATTTATTTAGACTTTCTAAATGGTCTTATTAAACACCGTCAACTCCTAAATAACTGATTTGTAAATAACCTAATAACTTGATAAACTGATCATTAATTAAGTATGAAAATACAATTATTAAACATTATATATTTGCTCAAGAAAAAGGCATTTACAGATGCACTTGTAAACTGTTTACTAATGCATAATAATGTTGAAACAATGGTTTATAAAGGATCACATAAATGCTTACTAATGCTTAACTAATCATTCATAATGTGTAGTTATTATAAAGTGTTACCAAAGAAGCTAACAAATGCATCCAAACAAGCCAGAAAATGAAACAAGCATAAGAAACAAAAACACACAAAGCAAACAAAAGTAGAATAAAACAAGCGAAAAGAAACGAGCCAACTAAACTGGCAGAGTAAACAAATACAAAAATCAATAAATAAACACAAATAAAGCAAGTTTAAAAAAAATCTATACAAACAAGCTAACAAAATACATGTATACATACAACAACAAAAGAGGGAAACCAAAGTGCTTACCTGTTCAGAGCTTTAGCATTAATCTGGTTGTAGGATTGACCAGCTGACGTTTATGATTGCACACCATTCAAAGGCCATGCACATGCAGGATTCATAAATCAGAACACTCAAAAGAAGAAATCAAGCTTATGAAGATTACCCTCGTAGAAAATAAAAACTAAGAACTGAAAGCTGAATAAAAAACGCATCACAATAAAATATATATCTCGCACATACACAGTCAAATTCACACCTTTCTTAGTATAACCAAAAACACATTTTTCACTCACTAGGTGTCAGAATGGATCAAAACTATCCCAAAGCGATGTTATGGGAATGTGAGAAAAGCTAAATGCATCGAGCTAACCTTTAACCCCAGGCTAAGCAATGTATTTGCTGGACATCTATAGCTGGCTGACCCTTCCGATGACCCCAGGCTTACGCTCTGATACACTCTATTCACTCAATCCTGAAGCAGTCGCTCATGACCCTACACGGCCGTAATTGAGTTGTCAATCACTAGACTAAACATCGGTCCAAAGCCAATGTCAGTTAAATGAGTTCTCACTCAAAGAGCTTGCGTTAAACTGCAAAAGCACTCAAGAATCGCTCGATATTTCTCACAAGGTTTGTAACATTTAAAACAGCATGTGTCAGTAGCAATGACTTTATCATGTTATTCACCACAGGAAAGCAACAATGGTTGTGTGGGAGCCACAAATATTTTAGAAATGTTGGTTCTAAAGGAAACGGGCACAAGTCAGAACAAGGGGCTGCGCACGTATTGTCTCTTTTAAAGTCATTGTGACCACTGTGCATTCGAGTTGAATTTCTCTCAGCCGAACTGTTCTCTTCAAAACAAAAAGGGCCTTTTGTAAAGAAAACAGGGAGAGGTTGAATCGTTCTCACACCAGTTCACCGCAAGAATTCAATATTTCTTGAAGTCAAAGTAAACAAGTGGTTTGACGACACAAGATTTTTACAATTAAAACACTACAGTTTTGTGTGCTTTTCTGAATGCAATTTAGCATGTTGCTATGTGGTTGCTAGGGTGGTTTTATACGGATCCAAGTAAAAAAAAGCCCATTTTATACTATATATAGAAAACAGCACTGAATCTAAATGAGTAAACAGAAGTGGTCTCTTTTAATCTCTGAGTCTTGTTTTTATTTTAAAGTTCATTAATAAAAAGATCAGTAAACCATTTGTTTTGTCCAGTCTTCTCTACATGATAAAACATTTTTCTTGGCCCTGACTACAACACATCTTCATCTAGACTAACTGTTCATGGCAGTCGGCTAAAAACTGAAATATAAAATCATTTTAGAAAACTTGATCATCCATTTTCCCCCTTATTTCAATTGAACGTGGGTGCAAAATATATTTAAGGTTAATAGTGATAAAAATACATATATACATTAAGAAAAAACATGGCCAGAACAGAGTAAATGTAACACATTTGAACATAGACTGATTCTCGTAATCCTACTGTATATAACATTAGTTACGTAACGTTGCATGTATCGAGTTCGCAGAAAACGTACAATCATACTACAACTTTTTTTGTGTGCCATGAATACACAACGAGCATGAAGTGGTTGGACAACCCCATCCACAAAACACAAACCATTTGAACTATGACCATTTATAAATCTTTTTCCATAAATAAAAGGCTACGTCATCTTAAACCACATCATTCATAAATAAAAGACATAGAGATCCCCTTAACATTGCGCAAAAGCGGATTGGTCAAACATGTCCTTAATGAATGTAGAAGTCTAATTGGTGTGGTGTAGTACTATTAGTATAACTAAACATTTCACCTCGTTTCTGACCTTTATTAAAACGTAATATACTCCCCTCAAGTATCGTTTCTGTTTCCCATGATACTGCAATAGGGACATACAGTAAATACTGCCAATATGATCTAGACGCTTTATTCGAACTCACAAATACTTGTTGAAAATGTGAATTCAAACACATTCTCTAATAAGTCAATATAATGTCAATAGCACCAGTTACGCGTGTGAATCACAGACTTGTTACTTTCATAAAGACCTGGAATAATGAACTATTTTAGGTGGATATTTTAACTTCACGGCGAATCAATAAAATATAAATAGTTCTAGAGGAAAGCGGCTGAAACGGACAATGCACTGTAAATAAAGAATCCTTTAGAATTAATATTGTGGAGTTGTTTTTTGATATAAACATGCACACTTAGGTAGGACAGGGCGATATATTCATCAATATATTGCGATATATGCACATCTTTAAATGCAGTAAAGCTGTTTTTTTGATGAGCGGTAAATCTCCAAAAACACAGAGCCATAGATCACTGACCAGCTATGCAATATCGGGTTTAGTATCGCAAACGAATCACCTGCGAAACTGAACGTGATATTGCGTAGCTTGTCAGTGATCTACGGCTCTACCGCTCCATTTGAAAAGAGGTGATGGAGATTACCGCTAATTGAAGAATCAGCTTTACTAATAAGAGATGCACGTGAATTTAATCAATGAATATAGCGCCCAGCCCTACGCATACGGATTTGTTTTGAAACTATACGATGACCTGATGAAATCAAATGATTTAAACGCGTTTCAAACCTCTACCACAACTAAATCCTGTACTTTAACCTAGACGACTCTTCAGGGATCCCTTAAGTTTAGGTTTCACGAAAACCTATTATTCCACTTATGTAACTATGATGAAACACCAAAACACACGCACACACAAAACGGAATGAGAAATGAGAATTTCTGAACAGTGAGACCACAAGGCGTGACGCGTTCATCTTATTTGCTCGTCTAGACGACAGGTCATTAGTGTTAGTACAATACTTGTCGCTTCAGAAAGTACTCATTGTACCTTGTACCTCCGGAGTCAGCTATCGATTCGACTGCAGTCATGAAGGTCAGTGGATGAACCTGTGCTATGGTTTATGCCTCCCTTTGCTCACAGAGGTCTCTGTGTGCGCTTTATTTCAGAACTGGCTTTGATCATTGTTCTCGTCATCGCGCGTGAAACTGGAAAAATAAAGAACTGCCGCTTCAACGCTCAGCATGTCGCTCCAAATTCTTCTCTTGGACCCAAAACGAAGAAAAAGGTAAAAAAATTTGGCATCCATGCTTTGGTCACAAAATACTGACATGTATGATTTGCTGTTTATTACTGATCCCAGTCGCACCGCCCTGACAGCTACTGTCGACACACTCACAATCACACACACACACACACACAGAGATAAAGGTAGGTTTGTTGTAGTTCTGGCATCGGTAAACCTCACGATGTAGTCCCATATTTGAGGTTCCCGACTGGAATATAAATTAGCGGAACGTGAGCGGCAAGTGGGGCCGGAAAAGTTCCTTCAGCCCTTTAGAGAACATGTTCTACAGCAGAGCTGCTGCAGAACCTTCCTCTGGCACAGATTGTTCTTTTTCACTAGCACACAGAAACTTCCTTCAGCCCACGATTCTTCATTTGCTTTCCAGAGAGCAGGAAGAGGAGAGAGAAGCAGAGAGACAGCACGCCATTGGGAGGCGGACAGGAAATGATGCGCATCAGGTCACAGTGAGAGATGACGGGCAAATGTGATTTTTTGGGGGTTTATTGATTAAATTTTTTTTTTATAATCCAGTTGATTGGTCAATGGAGGAGGATATCCAGGTGTGATTGAAATCCAGGATGAAAAGATTTGAAGGAAAGATCATCGGGAAGAAAAGGAGAACAAACATTTAGAAAGTGATAAAAAAACGATTTTTACAGTGTCAGGTTTTCATTCGCTAGAAAAAGCAGACATTACGCTTCACTGTAAAAAATGTAGCCCATATGGAACTCAAGGTTCCCAAATTCATATATAGAGAATAAAATGGCCTGAAATATTTGGGCACATTTCACCTCCAAATTAGAATAATGTCTGTGTTCACTGCACGGTAGTTTTTTTCTATTTTATATTCCAAAGAATTTGGTGGTATTCTTTTTTTTTCTCCTGAAAGAAATTAATACTTTAATTTATCAAGGATGCATTAAAGTGATCAAAAATAATAGTAATGATTTATTTTTATTATTATTACCGAAATTCTATTTTAAACAAATTTTAAAAGGTTTGTTCATTAGTATTCTATTTTTTAAAAAATGTAATTACCATAAAACGATTTAATTCCATTATTAAATTGCCACATTAAAAACAAAAAATAAATTAAAAAAAGATTTAAAATGAAAAATTTCTCTGAATTTTGAGTTCTAAATTCTTTTTATTCATTTTTATTTATTCAGAAACTATACAAAATATACTCAATTCAGAATTGCACACTAGAATCTCATAATTAAGAGATATATACTCAAATTTGCAATATATGTAGAGAGAATTATTATTTTTATTATTTTATTTTAAAATGAGATTCCATAGTTTGCATCACGGATAATAAAACACCTTTCTTAAAGCAATAATCTGAAGTATAATATTACACTGAAGACTGGAATCATCGATGTTGAAAATTTAGCTTTGCCTCTCAGAAATAAATATATAGAAATCAATTATTTTAAATTATATTTTACAATACTAATGTATTTCTGTATTTTTTGACCAAATAAACACAACCTTGGTGGGCATAATTGACTTGTAAAAACAATTATACTGACCACCAATCAAGTAAAACATTCCCAGAATAAGAATTTGTCATTTAATGTACAAACTATAATTTTCTTTATTTTGGGATGAAATGTAATCTGGACCCATCTTTCCAACATCAGAAAAACACCACAAACAGACCATAATTCAACCCCCATGCAAAGACTAAAATGTTTTGTTTTGCAAAAGAAACGGTAGGAAAGAAAACACAAAATGAAGGAGCCAGCATAGATGAATCTGCAGTACTCACCATCTTTGCAGATGGTGCTGACGACACAGATGCCATTCTCCAGGTTATATCCGCTCACGCAGGTGCTGCAGTTCCTATCTCCGGGTCCTGCGCAGGCGTAGCAGGTTGGATCACACCTGCAGACACAATCACAGCCGTGACGCACCATTACCGCTTCAAATGCAAACACTTTCTGAGATGTCACATTTAGCAGTGTAATACTGACTTCTGACAGGACTTCTGGACATCTCCGTTGTCTGTCGTTTGTTCTGCCAAGTAATATCCCACATTGCAGCTGGAGACGCAGCGCCACTCCTCAAAGTAATAGCCTGGTGTGCACTCAGTACACGCTTCCATGCCAGTTCCTGAGCACAGGGAATACCATCATGTTCCCAAAAAGCCAGACCGCAAACAATCTGGAATACACTTTGGAACATACACACAGAGACACTCTTCCTCAAAGTGTTTCCTGTGAGAACGCATGGAAGCCACTGACACCAGCACATAGATTACAAAAACACAAATAACTTAAAAGGCACATATCATTACTATTATCATAAAAATAATTGATTCCTTGAGCTGTTGACATTTACAGTATGTGGAAGTTGAAAATGACATACACAAGTCATAATTATCATAAAGTCAAAATTATAACATAAAAACTAGGACAAAAACTAAAGGCAATTATGAGATAAAGTTGAAACTAGTCAAAAAAGTATTACTTGGTAGATAAAGTAAAACTAATAAAACTGACAAAAAATAATAATAATTATAAAATAAATAACACCTATGAGTCACAGTTATTAGATTAGACACAAAAGTTTGTTTACAATGGTGTTTATTACTTTGATTACCAAATTATTACACATCCCAGAAGAACTTTAATTCACCCTAATGACTTTTTGAGACCGGTGATTCTTTGAAAATTATGAGCGTTACAATAAAGATTTCAAATCTGCAGTTAAAATCTGGGGCAGAATCTGAGCTAGCAACAGTAATTGTGCTGGATAAACTATATTCAGAAGCAAAGCACCAGTTGTTCTGCAAAGCCTTAGTAATTAGCTGCCATTTCTGGACACTGGAGAGAACAGTGCTGACGTAATAGCCTCAGAAGGCAATTACGGTCTTGCTAAGTCTAGAACTTGCATCTCTA
Source organism: Enteromius treurensis (assembly GCA_032275025.1). Classification (NCBI taxonomy): domain Eukaryota; kingdom Metazoa; phylum Chordata; class Actinopteri; order Cypriniformes; family Cyprinidae; genus Enteromius; species Enteromius treurensis. The sequence goes on from JAUCMU010000143.1 coordinate 17,866,129, forward strand.
TTGTGCCTTGGATGATTATATCCTCTTTTCTAGATGCAAATGGAAAACTATGCATATACAGTGCATATATGAATAATCAAAAAAAAAAGAAAAAGGAATAGCCAATCAGTGTTCTTTCCAAAAGAATAAAGAAAACAACTACTGGAAGTTATACTTTATAAATGGCTTTTAAACAAAAGGTTATAAAGCTTACTGCAAACCTAAATGGGAAATTAAGTGCCATAAATTACAGGTGAAGTGTTTACCTGCACAGGTGGCACAAGTCAAGTGGCACTTTTCACACACTCGTCTGTGTCCATTATAATAGGTGCCAGGTTCACAGCTCAACTGACACTTATTCCCCTGTAGACTAGCAGAAAGACAGACAGAGACAAAGAAATTGGGAGACACAGAATGGAATTATTTAAAGGTGTTCAATGCTGAGTGCAAGACAAAGTTATTTCTTTCACACTTATGCTTGACGTCACAGTTTTATAATTGTGAAATGAACCTGAATTTACCAATTAGAAACACATGAAAATTATCATTGTTGGTGTGCAAAATGCATATATATATATGACACACCTTTTTAATGTATATGACACACCTTTTTAATTTGCTTGATTGTTCTAGTCATTTGCAATTAAAGCTTTATATATATATATATATATATATATAAAGCTTTAATTGCAAATGAC
>JAUCMU010000143.1:17873886-17918601 GCA_032275025.1 Enteromius treurensis
AATCTCCAGCATGTCCAGTTGTCAGACAGGACTGGAACTACAAATGGGACTGGCTTCTATGATCAGATGAAACTAAAAAAAAAAAAAAAAAAAATGAGCTTTTAGCAGCAATCACTCAAGATGGGTTTGGGGAACACAGGGATTGAAAAGTACTCCATGTGTACAATGAAGTATACTGCAGTGTTTTTGATGTTTTGGGTCTGTATTTCAGCTGGAGGTCCTGGACGTCTTGTTTAGACACATGGCATTCTATCAAATACCAGCAGATAAAAATCAATAATTCACTGACTCTGTTAAAAAATTTTATAGTGGGCCATGGTTGGGTCTTCCATTGGGACATTAGTCCAAATACAAACATCAAAATAAACACAAGAATTAGTCACTGAGCACAAAATGAAGCTTTTGCCATTTTTTCAGGTCCTCTGACCTGAACCAATAATTGTATTCGAGAAAAACATTTATTTCAGTTAAAACAGCCACCTTTGCTCAGATACAAGAAATAAATAGCGACACACTGAAACTTGGCCAACAAAATATTGTGTGCAAGAAGTATTGTCGTTTTATTGCATTCAGTGTAAACGGTGACTGATAATGTATTTATTTCGAGCAGATGAGGCCTTTTTTATATAATATAGCTATAATTATAATATATGATATAGATATAAATTATATTTATAATACATGATGTAGGTAAGCAACATTACACGACCAGATGTTTCCCTAAATATCAACACGACTGCAATGTTTTTATACAATAGCTCAATCGACAAGAAGTTGAAATGAAGTCAGACAATACTGACTGTTTTTGCTGTATTTTATAAGCAAAAATAGATTCAATCAAAGCCCCAGCAGAACTTTTGTGTTTCTCCCAGCAACACAGTGGTGTTTTGCTACTGAATGAATCCACGTTTAAACTAATCGAGTGAGTCGATGAATCGGTAACCCAATTATAAAGACAGTCACTTTCCTCGACTCTGAATGAATCAGTAAAAACATTAACTTAATATTAACAAATATGACACCTTATTGTAAAGTGTTATTAACATAAGACTCTTAGAATGACATATTTTGTATGTGACCTGACAACGTGGGAAATACATGTCACATGATTGTCAATCAACAATTGAAAAAAAAAATTTCAACTTGAAATTTCACACATCAATTAACTTTTATCAAACAAACGGATCTGTTAAAATGTAATCGCCGCAGTAAATGTTGGTCCTGTGGTAGATTTAATAGTGGTGCACCACACAACACAAGGGTTTATATATATTTGTGTAAGAGCATGGTGTTTTCAAAAGCAATGAAACGGGTTGTGTGTTTTGCTTGGAGAAAGTACCTGGTGCTTTTTGGCTCCTGAGTTGGGAAGGAGAGTCATAGATCTCCAGAATCCAGTCTCCAGCAGCTTTCTCTCCCCAGCAGTGAGTTGTCATGAATTCCCAGTTCTTAAACCCCTCCATTGAGTGATCAAACAGTCTGCAGTAACAATAAACAGATGCTACATCACAGCACAAAATGCACTTATTATTGGACTATATTGGACTAATGCAATGGAAATCTGGGAATTCTTCCACTGAAATTCACCAGGGAGACAGAACAAACCACAATATGCAGTAATTCTATCAAAGCAGCCGTTTACTGAAGATTAGTAGGTCGTCTATATATTGTACCTATTGGCGAGCAGCTGTGACTTTGTCCCTGATGGTGATGTTAGGTTGATTGACAGGTCTCCTCGTCGCGGGTGTGTAATTGTTATACGCACAACCACATGCTCCAGATAAATTACGTGATGGTTTGCATTATCCGTGCAGCCTGTTGCCTTGTATACCGAACGAACGACATGCTCCGGACGGATGGTTCTACAGGAAACAAATCTACATCTATTATGACTTTTATAACAATATATTTGTGACCTGCTGTTGGATGTTGCATATACCTGATTTGTTTATCAGCATTCTCCACGCAGATGTGTTGTGAGGGAACCTGTTTCCAGCGCTCCGCCTCTTTCACCATGGCCTCCGCGTCCATCAGCCCAAAGCCATACAGGTGACTGACTGTAAGAATATTTACAACTTAACTGCTCAACAAAAAAATAACAATATGCACATAAGAGTTACCATCAATCTTTGGTTAACTGGTTGAGATTTGGACTTATGCTCATGTAACACATCCGTGCTGTGCAGTTTGTGAAAGCCTGATCTGGCTTATTGGGCTTCAATGGTCTAATACACACACTTATGTTTTAAAAAGCTCATCTTTCCTCATAAATACATACGTTTATGTCTTAAGGGAAATGCATGTGTCAGTTTATTAGATCCGTGCATTCAGTCTTAAACCTGCTGCTGCCTGTGTCATTAATGTTAATCAAAACTTAACTGAATAACTTTTGTAATTTTAACAGGGATAACTCTATATTTCATTGACAAAATCAAGACTATGAAGTGATGTTTTGTACAAAACATACAATCTAACTAATAATTTGTATATATTTAGTGCTTGAAGTTTTTCCATGTAGATCTGTTAAATTCGTGTCATTGTTTTGAAGTAGATTCTTTGCTCTTTATTGACTGATCATTTGTTTTTCAGGATATAATTTTTGGTGGTCTTGAAATTGGAACAAAATGTTGATGATATAAAGCCTTTCTTAAAGCAAAAATAACTATATTTGATGTCATTAACATATATAACAATATGTGTCATTGTAATATAAGTTTTTGGTATTTTGCCCAAGCCTACGCTGGAAATCCTAGAAGACTGAGCATCCAATAAAATGAACATCTGAATATCTTTGGGCATGCTGTGTTTCACACAAGCATCACATCCAGTCTAGTGGTTAAAACAATACAAGGCCCTTTACCATTTAAAAAGGCTGTTACCGTTATAACCAGCAGCATTGGTTTTCCAGTCAGGGGCGCTGAGATGGCCAGCACGAGATGTCTTCACTATTATGTGTTGCACGTCTCGCCACGTCAGGGAAGGACTGCAGCAGAACGTCATAAATTGGATTATTGGACATTTGCAACCTAAGGGACCACTTGCGTGACTAAATAATATCTCCAAACTGGATTTAGTAAAAATCCAATTATTATAAACCAAACAATAACACTGGCTGCAGTTTTCAGCTGTAGTTCACAAAGTCTTACTGCCTGGATGTCTGTTTGAAGCATTCGCTCCCATAATTCAGCGTGCACAGTGGGATCAAAAAAATCAAATCAAAGAGAAATGGATGCCATGTGTCCAAGAATATCCCCACGAAATATCGAAACAATCTAACTCCGTTTGGTTCTCTGCATTATGCTGGGAATATAGTCACATAGCAGCCACATGTCAAGGTTTTTCTCAATTTCCTGCGTAAAATCACACGTAGTTTAAACGTATTAAAGCACGCTGCCTGGTACATCGGTGTTTAGAGTCTAAGCAGTTTGTAAAGGGGCCTGGACTTTTCTTGCACTTTTAAATAAGGGATTGATATTCTATAAAGACTGACCCTCAGATTTAAAGGGATAATTCATTTAAAAATGAATACTCTAAATAATGTTGATAACCAAACAGCTGACGGTAACAACTACGCCTTTAATACAGAAGGTCAGTGAGAGTGTAAAAAGTAACCAGAGTGTATAATATAACACCTGCATGATTAGTAGTTAAATATGCTAATTCCACTGAAGTGGCCAGGAGCAGACACTTCCACTAACAGCTGTTTGCTTCTACTTACTTGGCTTCCAGAGCAAGAGCAATGATCCCTGCCGCCATCGGCGCTGACGCTGATGTTCCAGTGTGACTGTCTGTGCAGCGCTGCCTCAGATCAGTTGTGATCTAACAGGAGAGACAAAAACAATTCAAGGTATTTTTGTGCATTTGTTGCAATGTATTTTTCATAATTTGAGTTTAGTTTTAGTTAACTTTGTTTTATGTGTGTTAATGTAATGTAATGCAATATAATATAGGGCCGCATTTACACATATATCATTAGATTTTTTAAAAATGACTACTCGACTTTTTTGGTGGGGTATGGTTTAGAATTATACAGTGCATTAATTTGCATCCTGTCTCACACAGGGCCACAAACTGTTCCATCTGCAACTTTAATCACACACACACTATACTTAAAACTTAAAGTTCGGCAATATTTCTTTTTGGATTATTTGTTAAATGCACTTCAACATACTGGAGTACTTACTGACAATTAAATGTGCTATAAACGTGCCATTGTGCTACACTTAACAGTAAATTACCAGCACTTTAGGGTAGAGGTCTGCGCGGGATCGTTTTTTTAGTCCCGCAAAGTTTTATTCTCCCGCTGTATATTCAGTCTTTGTTCACCCGCTGCCCGCTTAGAATAATTTTCTATCCGACCCGACCGTTCCCGCTAAATTTAGATCTGGTTTCTAAAATCTCATATTTAAATTGAGTAACTTACTACCAAAAGAGAGAGATAACAGACAAAACTGTAGGTTGTGCAAGGATTGTATTTATTTTTATTCGTCTTGTCAAGATGCTTTTAACATTTACCTGTCATCATGGAAAATGTGTTGCGAAAATAAAATAATTAAAAACAAATGTATGTACAGCCTATATTTATCACATTGCGCAAAGGGTATTTTTTTTCCCCATTTGAGACTATGACGCATGAAAAAGACTCCCATACATTAGAATGGCCTGATGTGGGTTTCCTAACATTAAACTGAACGTTTTCTAATGCAAGCCGAACGTCCTTCAAGCGCATCTTCACTTTGCTTATGTTGGTAAAGCCCGCTCTGATGCGTGCACAGACTGTGCAAATAAAATGCATGCGCAAAAACACTGGTCCATGCGCTCAGCATGTGTAACAGTCGTGAGCACTGGTTGGACCGGTGCAGTTGGAAGATTGTGAGATTCATGCAATAAAATCTTTGAAATATATTCATTTGGATCAACTAAATAAGACTCTTAATTTCAGCTGCATAAAAGATTTCAGATTTACTTTGTCTCGTATACAAAAAAACAACAAGTGTAGCTGGTTGATTTGTAAGCCAAGACCTTCTAGATTAAAAGTTACGTTTTATTTATTTACAATATATCTGATCAGAAGTCTTAAAGTCCAAAAAAAATAAAAATCAACTTTTTGGTTTTCAGTACGTATATTCCTTTAAGGTGATCTATAAATTAGTGTGCTTCCAAACAATGTGACATTCAAATCTTACAGTCTCTCACTTTCGCCAATATGGATTAATGATTTTGATGACATCATCCTGCACTTCAGCTTCTCATCAGATTTTCTGTCCAGTCAGATGCTCTCTAGAATCTGAAATGCCTGTCCCCTTAAATAGACGCTGAAACTGTAGCTGAAATCGGTCATTTGTTCACAGAGTTAGTATTTTCTGTATGCTGAATGGCACATTCTAAACTATACAGTGAATAAGGAACAATTTAGACAACGTCAATGTGCTTTAAACTGGGGAGAAAAAAAATTGGTTTGCCACGAACCGTCACACTGCACACAGTCTGCTGCGATCCAGAGACATGATAGCACAAAGCGGATCATATGTGTGAGTCGGCACAGACCACAAAACTCATAAGACCCATTTGAATTCAATACAGAATGCTATTTTTATATACAATAGATATGGATGATATGCTATAAAAAAAAAGAAGAAAAAAAAAACGGGTTGAGGAACAGAGCTGCTTGATGTGTTGCTCCCTCCCTCTCTTCCTGTTTCAGTTAAAATTACATACACACACACTGAATAATAATAGGCACTTCATTTGACCTTTAAGAAGTTGAACCTGACCGATAAAGGATTTTGAAGGCCGATAACGATACAAATATTTGTTGGTTTTAAAATTCGATATTCCGAGATATATATATATATATATATAGAAACGCGCAACACAACATTAACAGATTTGCCTAACATTAGTTATTTGTGGTTATTTATGAGTTTTAATTAACATAAAACATGTTTCTTTTATTGTCCCAACAGAACAGAGGAATATGAAAATATATTAAAGTTCTGATAAATAAAATGAATAAAAATACAAACTTAAGATATGAAACATAAAGTCCTTTGATTTGGTTGTTGTTGTTCTTTGTGTTTTTGTTCAAAGTTACCAGTTATACAAGACTTGGTAAGCTTAATAAATATAACTGAATAAGACTGGAGACAAATTCTGATAATAATACATTTAAATTAATTTCTGATAAAAAAATAACAACAGCAAACTATAAATTGCTAACAGTATATGAGATAGTGTGCTGAATCAGTCAATCCTCAATAGCTCCAGTCCAGTCCAGTCAAGTCCATCACATGAATGTTGACCAACAGAAAGCTGCTTTGTGTGAAACTGATTTGTGTGCTTTGTACATGTCTGTGATATTTAACAATACACAATCAACGCTTTTTGCCAAAATGTTGTTTTCCATAAAGCTGTCTAAAATATTTCCACTGCTAATATTTATCATTGTAATAGTTTCCTTTAATGACAATAACTCTGGATGGGTTGATAATGACCGAGTGTAAAAATATGTGATCTAGTAAATGGACAATATCGTAAAAGCTTGGAAATTCAGTAAACTATAATCTGAGCCGAATGAACTGAAAACTGCAGGAGATCACAACAAAGAGAAGTGCTAATGTCTTTAAACATGCATTGCAAAAGGAGTTTGAAAGTCGGTGTGGAATTTCACACGTCACTCTGAGACAAGCTGAGAGACAGGGAAGAAGCGTCACTCTGTAACTCTCAGAGGAGTGTGTAAAACTGTGTGTGGGCTGTAAACCGCAGCGGTTAACACCAGGATGCTCTCATGACACAGTGACCAATAAAGCAGATCAAACACACATGCATGGTCAAAGAAAATGCATGAAGTTCACTTCCATAAATACTTTTATGATTAAATGTGCTTCAACGCTTTTTGTTTTTGCACAGATTAATATGAAGTTTCCACCCATTTAGGGAAAAAAACATTTACTATAAAGCTACAAATGTTGGTAAAAATCAAATGAAAGTCAAAGGCTTCTTAAAAAACTTCAAATCTTTTGTGTTTTTGGAAAAACTTAAACGATTACTCAACCCCAAAAATAATGTTTTGTCACTAACTCATAAAAGCTTTGTTCATCTACGGAACTCAATTGAATGCATTTAGGGCGAATACTGTACATTACTCAAGTCAAAGGGCAGTCAAAAGCGTCTTACTGTCAAGGCCCAGAAATATATCATAATGTTATCAAGCTACAAGAATACTTTTTGTATGTTTGTATGTATTGTTGTCATCTAAAATACCTTCAATTGTGTTAGGAAGACGAACAAAGCTTTTACGAGTTTGGAACGGCATGGGGGTAAGTGATTAATGAGCAGAGTCATCCTTTAAGGGGGAGGAAGTGATGGCAATTTACATTTTTGGGAGAACTGTCCGTTTAAAACCAATTAAGCAGCAGGCCTGTTTTAGATCTGTTGTAAGATCTAGACTTAGCATCCTCTTGATAACTTACGATTTTGCGGTCGTAGTTCTCTCCGCTGCTGTAGGTGGTGGTGAGGGTGGAGGCGCACTCTTCCAGATACCAGGGCTTGCGACCACTCTCTGCCGTGCTGCTGATGGATATCGTGTAGATGCTGTTGGTGTAGCCATCACAGGAGCAGTGATCACGACTCCGACCGCCATTCCCTGATGCCCAAACAAAGATTGAGCCCCGTCCTTTCCTGCCCTGTGAAGAAATATGAAAAATAGACAACACATTTCGTTTACAATGAAATAGTAATATATATATATATCTATATAGTTAATTATTTCCAGACAGGATGACTTTCATTGCCATGTTACAGGAAATGAGAATCTAATACGAATCATTGAGAATAATTTACAAAAGATAGTGGAATTTTGTCTTCAATTCCAAATAAATAAACAAGTCAACAAAAATAAATAAACATTTTTTGAACTGATTGACAGCTCTACATGAAACACTTCAAAGCAGGAACTAACAGCATGAAGACAATATAATCTTCAAGCATTCATATCCATCAGCCTTTTCTGATGAGAGGAGACCAGTATTACCTGATATCGGAGTCTCACATTACTGAAACATGCCTAAACCACTCCAAACACACCTTTGGCTCAAGATACGTGCCAATTACTGCGACTCATGACTCAGGGAAGATAAACTAAAATCAGTTCTAAAGTTCACCGGCGTAGCAGGTGGTGAGTGTGAGAAGGAAAGGAAAACACCCTAGGTGGGCTAGACTGATGGAGAAAGGTGACTGATGACCTGAAAAAAGTGCTATTGCTGACTTATGAATGCATGCTGAGATGATTCCTACCAGTCTGATGCCGTTTTCAAAAGCCTGCCTGGCGAGGGAAGCAGGCCCATCCACGGTTTTCCCATCATCATCTGGACCCCAGCTGGCACTGTAAATATCTATGTGTTGAGGGTGTAGACTCAGTGACTTGGCCTCTACCATGTCTGTCACATCTCCGTCCAACATGCGGACACCTGCAGGACGAGCCCAAAGAAAACCTCAGCAGGGAAAATACATGCAAGGCGCTGAAGATCAGCTTGCCAATGATGTCAACTACACGTTTTCAAAACTAACTAGTCACAGGGGGATGTTGTCTAAATCACTACTCAACTGATCAATCTTTAGGAATCCATGAATAATTAGACTTGGATGGGGTTTTCTTTTTAGCAAATATCCATTAAAATGATCAAAAGTTACAACAATGACTAGCATAATGGTAAATATATGGGTGCTTGACATAAAAATTGAACTGTGTCCTATGGTGTGACTTAGCAAAAATGGAGAAAAAAATCTTTACATACAAATAACATGAGAAAAATGTATCTACATTGTTTGAGTTACAAATAGCTTACAGAGAGGCTTATCTATATTGTTAGGAGATAGGAATGATTTTATTTAATAAACTGAGCCCATTTATGAATTTCTAAGCAAAACTTAATAAAGATATTTTTTAAATTATAATAAAGTTATTACTAAATGCATGAGTTGTACAGTGTGCAGAGCTGTAGTCCTGACATTGTAATCTAGCGACTTTGAAGAACATATATATAATATACTGTATAAGCCAGTTTATTTAATTTTTGGTCCCTACAATATAGTAATTGGTGTTATTTCACACACTTTTTACTTTTGTGGGGTTTACTGGGTGCATACAGGGCTACTGTATTCACTGTATGTGCATGAGTATGAACAAAAGGCAGTATTCCAAGGTACAGCAGTTGATCTAGATCAGACCGTGATCGTCAGACACACTTACCCCCAATCTTAGCGTTGTAAGCGATGCCCACAGTGCAGTGTGAGTTGTTGGCGGATGCTGCTACTTCACCAGCGCACCTCGTGCCATGCCTGAACACAACACACCAGATGATAGCGTTAGGATTGACACACATACACTGCATAAACAAAGACTGGAGACCCTTACACAACACAGGCCCTGCTGCTGACCTATTACACACTCACTACAGAAGGAACGCAGAAGTGGACAGGAAACAGAGAGAGAGAGAGAGAGAGAGAGAGAGAGAGAGTGAAACAGCTGGGCTGAAACTAAACATGTGCTTCCATGGCCAGCAGAGCTAAAACACAGCGGCTAAATATTTGAGATATTGAATGAAAACATTTGAGCGGTTCCACCGCTTCAGACGGGACGTGGATACATTCCTGACCCGAACTAAACCCACATAAATCTAATACAAATCATTCGCAAAAAAACACACTAAAACGCTCTCTAAAGACAGAGGCAGACAGATGGAGAGAGACTGGGCTGTGGAACCTCCAGCAGCGAACAGCTGCATAGAAAAACTCACGCTACCATGGTAACCGCAGGCTCCAATCTGAGCCATTAAAAAAAAAAGAAAAGAAAAAGAAACAAAGATTGTAAAAATCCATAGCTGCACCAGATCCGGGATGAGACAAGCATTCGGTCGCCATCGCAACCATAAACATTTACAAGGTCAAAAGGTCAAAAGGCCAGAGGAACTCCCAGGTGGTCCATGGATTGGATCCCAGTGTCAATCCAATGACTCCACACTAAAACTCTTCCAACGATTATTCAATACCATTAAAAATAAATGTACGATAAAGGTTCAAAAGTTTGGGGTTGTTTAGATTTGTATGTTTTTAAAGAAGTAACTATTCTATTTGATTATGCATTAAAATGAAATCTATTCCATTACCCCAGTCTTCAGTGTCACATGATCCTTTACCAATCAATCATTCTAATACGATTTGCTGCTCAAGAAATATTTCTTATGGTTATCAATGTTGAAAACAATGTAGCTTCATATTTTGGTAGAAATTAGAAATTTTTCAGCAAACTTTGATGAACAGAAAGTGCAAAGAACATTCTTTACTGTCACTTTTGAACAATTTAAAAGGATTAGTTCACTTCCAGAATAAAAAAATGTCGTGATAATATACTCACCCCCATGTCATCCGTGATGTTCATGTCTTAGTTTCTTCAGTCGTAAAGAAATGAAGCCTTTGGAAGAAAACATTCCAGGTTTTTTCTACACATAGTGAACTTCATGGCAGCCAACAGGTTAATCTTCAAACTGCTGATGCCCATTGAAGTCCACCAGAAGGAGAAAAATCCTGGAATGTTTTCCTCAAAAACCTTCATTTCATTTCAACTGAAGAAAGAAAGACATGAACTAATCTATAATGCACACAGGCCTTTAAAAGAGTCAGTATTATTGTTGATTTTAATCTAAATCAGGGTTCAGCAACCTTTGGGCAGGAAGTGCCATTACTCATTTTTAACTAGCAAGAAAAAGCAGCATATGATGGTTTATAACTGTCATATAAGCCAAAGACTATTTGGCTTAATAAAAAATAAATAAATAAACAAAAAAATGTCATACCACATCTTCCTGTTTCCACAGGAAATATGTCAATATGGAATATAAAGAGCAATACACCCATACATAGCGCATCCTTATGTTACTTTAAAATCAAGTGAGTGAATAGGGAAACTAGCTGACTTAGTTTAACTTACTTGTTCAAGATTGTTCAAACTAACGGACTGTGTTTTTTGTTTTTCATATCTCAAACAATTAGTGAACAAGTGGTTTTTCCATTCAGTGTGCAAAATACAAATGGAAACAATAAAAAAAAAAATGCATTCACCTCAATCAAACATTACGCAATATTCCAAAATTCCCTTAAAACCATTCCGATTGAACTTGTACCATTAGATTTCATATAGTTGTGTAAAGTATTACTTATTTAGGTATAAAAACAGAGTGTTTGGTCATTTTACACATGATTCAGACGGTCTTTTCCTGTCTAAGAGACTATACACCAATAGCCAAAACCCTGCTGTGAGACAAAGTCACATCTGCTAGCAGAATACAGGTCAATGAGAAAACCAGAAACACAAACCACACCTGAGCACAACATTCCAGCACTTCAGTATTTCCAGAACTGCACAAGACACTGAAACCTTTCCTATATTCCCTAAAAAAAAAAAAAACTGCTAATGATATCATTTGTAACATATAAACCCATTAACCCTACAGAACACACACTGTCTGCAGCCACACACTCATAATGTTGTGTTGCACATTTGACATACAGATAAAGGTCAAACTGGGTCAATAAACTGCAGTTCCACTAAAAGTCTAGCGCAAAGCCCACGTTCATCTGTCAGATATATGAACTTTTAATATTTACAGTACAGCCGCCCGGTCACTCAGAACGACCCCCGGCGGTGAAGCTCACGGTCAAAACCCACCGCAGGGAAATAAAGGCTCAGATTACACAAACTATCAGCGGAGGAACCAACACAAAACATTCCGAAAATAAAGATAAAAGATCAACAGCTTGTGTAGGATAGTGGCCAAACGACAGGGGAGACTTCACTGAATTACTCAATAACCCCCCAAAAAACAGTCATGGTCAGAATTATTAGCACCCTTGGTAAAACGGAGCTAAAATTAAGAGAAGGCTGTGAAAATAAACCTGCTCTGTTTACAAAAAGTTGAACACAAATGTATCTCCACTTTGAAGTAAATCAATCCAGCTGTTAAAAACTGTTAGTTCTCTTGCAGCCTACCTGCATGCCCCGACTGTAACCACTGTTCATTCTTTTACAGGAAAATTGTTCTGTTTATTTATTTGTTTTTACAATCATTTGTGTTAATTGAGTTAATTGCCACATAGTTTTCAATACTTCCTTTATAAGATGGGACCTTTTGAACTTTCTACACTCGAAGCCCAACAGAGACAGAAGAAGCCAGGGCAGGAGGTGGATGGTATTCTATAGAGCGTGTCTATACATGCAGACCTAAACCTCCCTCTCTGTCTCCACCACACGCTTCCTCCTGAAAACAGTGACAGCGTCAAACACTCCCCTTTTCCTCGGGCCACGGAAATACTTCTAATGGGGCTCCTGAAAGTGTACATTAAGACGAGGAATAGTGCTCACAACAGCAAAAGACTCCTGCGTACGTGCACTCACATACGGACACCTCCAGATGGGGGTTTGTGGAGATTTAGAGGTGTCCGATACAGGAAAGGCAAAAACCACTACTACTAAATACTAAATCAGTATCAACAAAATGAATCTCTGCAATGCATCTCAGTTCACATGTAGATTTATTTACAGTGAAATGCAACTTAGAGGGACACAGAATGCTAACCTGCAGTTACAAATGCATAAATAATGTTTTGATATTTGAAAAGTAAAAACTTGAAAACTGATGTTTGAAATATATATATATTTTTTTTTTTAAATGAAGATATTTTAAACGTAAAATTAAAACCGTCAGTAGAAAGCAGCATGTCACTGTTAATAAGTGAGTCATCGCAGTTCTTTCTTTGATAAACTACATTTAAGATTTTTTGAGACCCCGCGGAAACCCTATTTTTTTTTGATGTCTTCTTATTTTCAAAAGCTGTCCGTGACAGAAGATAGCTTTGTGAACATTCTAGACGATTCCTTCTTTTGTGTTCCACAGAAAAAAAAGAAAAACTAAACATCTGGAATGGCATGAGAGTGAGTAAATTCCTGTCATTCAGAGATGCCTTACTCAACGAAGGGAGCAGATGAGGTTCAGCTTTTAGAATCGCATTGCACTGGAACTCCTCGCAGAAACGGCATCGGCACAGAGGATCAGAGCCCGGGCCAAGCTTTCAGTCTGAACAGTCCAAAAAAGCTGCAGAGCCATCTGGCACAGGCTCACACAAACTGGCAGAGTGGCAGCCACAAAAACACATGGGGGTCTCCACCCACTCACCAAACACACCCATATATACACACACAACAAACCAAATATCAACATTCACCAAAGACACACTGATCCTGCGCCAACATTGACACACACAGACGCATAATCTCTCACAGAAAGCTAATTCCAAAAATCCCTTTTTGCCAAACAAACATGCCAAATACACTTACTTATACACACACCGACTGCGCCTTATTTACTCATACACCGAAAAAAGAACCTCAAATGCACATAAAGCAAACTCCAAAAACCCACATTCACCAAACAAACATGCCAAACACTCTTACTAGCGCACGGATCAGAAGCCAAATACCCACATTCACACACACCGCAGAGAGGACTGTATAAACCAAGGCTTTCCAGGGTTTTAATGACCTGATATGCTCAAAGAATTGAGCGTGTGCATGCGTAATGAACTTCACTCTTACTTGTTCTCATTACTGGCATCATATCGGGGCATGGGATCCATGTCATTACCATTCACATCATAACTGGCCTCATTATCCTGCAAACAGATCAAAGGAAGAGAAAGACACATGGGAACATGGTCAAATGTGGATTTGTCCATCCATTATGTGAATGTGCCAATTAGGACACTTAAAAAAGTGAACTTTGTGGGAATTTTACATGTGACATGAGCATTTGCACATCTACTTTCAGGACAGGGGTTATATAAACACAAAAACATCAGTCAATATAAACACAAATAGTCTATTTTTTGCTCACTTGCTCTGATCCAAATCCTAATGTTTAATGACAAACATGCTGAAAATTAGACGATGTGCTGCCAGTTTATTAAGTGACAACCTGTTTTCCCACAGAAACCATGTAAAAAAAAAATGGTTTCTGGTCTCTTTCCCTGTGTATTGAACTTTTACACAATGCACTTAATACCTGATAACTCAGCCTTAAAGGGATATAGTTCACATAATCATTACTTGCCCTCATGCCTTTCCAAACCTGTAAGACCTTTGTTCATCTTCAAGATATTTTTGAGGTCATCAGTTAACAAAAATAACAAAAATGTTAAAACTGACTTCATCCAGTATTTACATTTTCATCCAAGAAACGTATGCAAATTAGTGCATATTTCATTAATGTCTCACTTGCATATTTAATCCTAACATTTTAGAAAAACATAGCAACTACAAAACATTTTTGCAATTATCAATGTAATCAATCAACTAGGTAAGTAAGCCGATAACTATTAGGTTGTTTACCTGCAGGGTCTCACCTTGAAAACAAAAAGTATAGTAAATAATTATTTTTTAATAAATTAGAAATACAATTGAAAAGCAGTGCTGTGAACTATTAAAACAAGCTTCTCTGGAGGAATCTGTCTGTATAGTAATACCTAGTCAGTTCGCTAGGTTTTGGAACAGAGCACGTATATTAAAACAGCATACTGATATTCTCCTCTTACTATTTCTGCAGTAAAACAAAGCACAATATTAACAAAGATCATTTTCACCAAAAAAATAAATAAATAAAAATAGAAATACACGTACATAGTTCTGTATGAGATCTGGGTGGTTCCTCTCGATACCGTCATCCAGTATGGTAACCACCACATCCTTCCCCGTATAGCCTCTCTTCCACGCACCCACAATATTCATGTCAGACTGACAGTTATGAATGTTATCACTACAGTGCTGCAAAGACAGATAAGAGAGGACGTGAAACAACTAATTAGGTGAAGAGTAACATACTGTAGGCTTACACTACTGTTCAAAAGTTTGCAGCTGCTAAGATTTTTTGTTGTTAGTGTCACTAAAAGTGATAGTAAAGACATTCATAATGTCACAAAATATTTCAGCTTAAAAAGAAATGCTGCTTTTTTTTTCTTTCTTACTTTATATTCATCAAATGATCCTGAAAAAGGTGCGTAATGGTTTTAACACTTAACAATAATAAAGGTTTATAAGCAGCAAATCAATCAGCATATCATCAATGATATATGATTGATTTCTGAAGGATCCTGTGACACTGAAGACTGGAGCAACGATGCCAAAAATGCAACTTTGCATCACAGGAATAAATTACATTTAAAAGTGTGTTACAATAGAAAATAGTTATTTTAAATTATAAAAATATTTCACAGTATAACTATATCTTCGATTAAATAAACGCAACTTTGATGAACATAAGACTTTTTTTTTTTTTTTTTTTACATTTGAACAGAAACATGCATAGAAGCATTTTGAAGGATGATCCTTAATACATTTACCCCCGGTTTTACAGACAAGGCTTAAGCCTAGCCCTAGACTAAAATGTAAATCTGAGCTGTTTCACCTGAAAGAAACTTGCATTGACTGATCTTAAAAACATGTCAGTGCCTTTGTTTTGTCTTAAGAGACACACCAGTAATGCTTTTTTAAAGACGTGTTTATAAAAATTGTCCCAATTGAACTACGGCCTAATCCTGGCGCAGACGAAGCCCTGTCTATAAAACCAGGCCTTACTGTTTATGTATTTGAAAGTACAAAGAAAATTTGGGTCATTACTATAAAATAAAATGACTGAAATATAGGGTAGGGTGGATTCGATCCCACATCTCCCACGATTACCACAGCTCAATATGTCTGCAACATGCATGCTAAACACAAGGCCCCAGTAAAAATCCTTGGCTATTTTTGGTGTCCTTAAAATCCCAAGCTAACATTATTTTTAAAACATATCTTTGTAAATTACCGCATCCTTGTGTATCTCAGACGCTGTTATTACATGCGTCACATGGAACTAAATGTAAAGTTTCATTGGACCTAGTTGGAATTAGACCCCATCCAGGAAAGTCAAGTTTATTTGCTCCCAAAGTACAACTCGCAGGTCAACAAGAGCCAAATGGATGCGTTCAGGTCAAAGTATTAATGTTATCTGAAGCATATTAACCATTGACAGAGCTGTAACAGCCCATTAGAGAACAAGCGCTTAGTTCACTCTCGCCGTTTCGTTGAAGCTATAAATACGATCGTAGACACAGAAAGTGATGACAACAATTGCTATGTGTGCTATGACTCAAGATTTCAGCCGCAGCCAAAGTGCAACCTTTCATACATTCAGGCAAATCTAAACGGCTATTTACCCTGTAAAAAAAAAAAAAAGCGCAATGATGTCTTCACATTTCCTGCATGCTGATGTACCATACCATCGGCTCTCGTGAGCTGAGGAACATGACAGCTATGAAAACAAGAGCCTGTTTGTACAATTACCTCACAGAAAATGTCTCCGCTAGACGTTATGTTACAGCTTTCGAAAGTTCAGTGCATCTCTCTGGGTGGCTTTCACATGTAGAAACTCGGCTAATCTGGTGTGACAGGCAGCGAGGTTTAAACTGACAAATTAGTTTTAGCTAAAAACACCAAAGTTTTACTACCTGCCATTGCGTTTTAGTGAAAAGCCGACTTGAAAAGCAGGAGATTGGCTTGGTTTTGCATTTTACTAAACACAACATGATGCATTGTCTTTAATGAAAGCATTCGCAACACATTTCAACTCAATAACGGGCTGGATGGCTGACTTAAACAGAATATTCAGCTGCAAATAACATGGGACGTGACTTGATTTCATCCGTCTGAATGAGAAGTTAGCCTATGATATTAGTGGATAATAATGTCAGTATAAAAACAGTGTTTATCTCAAAGTTTCACCTTTTCATTGATCACTGTGGGTTTTGTAAGGCACAAAGAAAAAAAGCTTTACAAATGAAATGAACAGATTAAATGTCTCTGTTGTCTGTGAGCCTTTGCCAACATCAGCAAAAAAGAAGTTATGTCTGAGGAGAAAGAAGATACATTTTCATGATAGAATACAAACAGGGCTTTTTGCCTTTCAGAATAAGATAAGCTTCATGATTCATTTACTGTTCAACCTTGGCTTAGGGCTCGAGTTGAACTGCTCAGAAGGCTTTTTTTGCAGTAGGAAACGTTGAAAACAATGACGAAGATCAAAACTTTAGTGTTTTTCAATGTAAGCAATTTAGATGAATGATGTACAGCAGGTTGATTAGGAATACTCACTATGTACCACATACTGCTCCATTTAGCATCGTTGAAGTAAATGGAGCTAGACTGGGCCATACTGGACTGTACAGGACCAGGATATGAGGGTTTATAATCGCGCTTTATTCTCCTCTTCACCACCTGCTGCTGCACCCACTCCACCTGAGAAAGAAGAACAAGAGATCCACCAACATTGTTTCATGGCATTTCTCTTCAGTAAAAGAATAATGAGAACTATGGCAACTTTTTTTTTGAGTTATAGAGGAAAAGGTACATAATTATAAAGAAGGTAATGTCACTATGCAAAAATTTGTAGTATTACCTTGTCTCATGTACAATATCATTAGTTTTTTTTCCTTTCAATATTGGGGTGAAATATATATGTTATTGCCAAGCTAGCTCGCAAAGATGTTTGACATTAATTATAGGGTTAAAAAAAAATAATAATAATTTGTTAAAAAGGAGTAGTTCACGCAAAACTGTATATTATGTCATTTTTATTCGCCTTGATGTCTTTTCAAACCTAAATGACTTTCTGGACGAATTAAAAATGCAGGTTTAATCGTTTTTGGCATCACGGATATGCCTTGATATACTGACATACTGGATTTCTAAATATATATATATTGAAACTACAGCGGGGAAAAAAAGAAAATAATTCACCGTCCAAATTTCACCGTTCAGTTGAGTTGTTTGGAAAAGAGCAGCGTGAACATTCTGCCAAATATCTCTTTTTGTGTTCCACAGATGAAAGACGACCAAATGTTATGAATGCCACAGATGACATAATTTTAATTACTGATTAGATAAATGTGGAACCTATGAACAGAACCATTTACTTGCTTTGCGTTGTGCAACAATTGTTTTGAACACACTGAGTTCTAGTCATTGATGAGCAAGATCAGGAGTTCATATAGAACACACAGGTGTGGGGTTGTCATAGTGACAGCCTGACCTTTGGCTCCATGGAGATGAAGCTGTGTGAGCCTCTGCTGAAAAGCGTCGACCTTTTTATCGTCCGGCTGTGGAAGAAATGGTAGTAGTCCTTCAGATCACCAATCTACAGGAACAACATATACAACTGTCATTTACTGTTTCAGAAGCACTGCATTACACCAGTACTTCACAGAATAGCAGGTTGCAAAACAAGAATCCAACCACGCTGCTATACTAATTAACTAAAAAAAAAAAAATAAGCCTGTCGGGGCAGGCAAGTCTAATATGTACCGATATTGGTATGAATAAATAGGAAAGAGCAACAGGAACATTCACCACAGGTACGTTGGAACCGGCTTGCATCGTTAATTATTTAGGATGTCATTGACTGGAAGATTGGTTACTCAAGAGGCTGTATCACTTTCCACGGAACAGATTTGTTTGACAAGTGCAATAACACCAGGCAGCCATGACACATTCTCCACAGACTACTATACTCCATAGGGAAGCATAAGTCTGCCATAAAAAACAATGACTCCTGAAGTCATTGATAAGCTTTAGTCAATGCAAAGGTCGCGGGTTAGAGTCCCAGATCCGGCTGGGATTGTGGGTGGTTTGAGTGAATAATACTGAAAGCGCTCTCTCCACCTTCAATAGCATGACTGAGGTGAGACCCTTGTGCAAGGCACCGTTCCCCCAACTGCTCCCCGGGCCCCGCAGCAATGACTGCCCACTGCTCCGGGTGTGTGTTCACGGTGTGTGTATGCGTGGTTGTTCACTTCTCACTGCTGTGTGTGTGCACTTGGATGGGTTAAACGCAGAGCACAAATTCCTAGAGTGGGAAACCATACCTCGCCACATGTCACGTCCTTTCCTTTCTTTAAACAATCAATCAAATTGGCTTATGATGCTTTCAAAACAACTGCTCTGGAAACCTCTGGGTTCATAAAGAGCATCTTACAAAAACAACTGGGCTACAACTGGCTCCTAAGGCAATCTTACATTCCTGGATCCTATAGCAGATTCCCACAGGAGGACTGTAAAGTTGAGGAGTACTGAAACTTTCATAAATAGGGACTTCGGAGGTGATAACCTTGCCGTTGAGGACGGACTTCTTCATGAGCACAATAAGCACAGATGGACGATAAGATAGCACAATCTTTAAGCACATGGCAGCTTTGAGATCTGAGTGAAGTTTAATGCTCCACCATAAACTTACATTAACCTATTATTTATTTAAATGCTCCAGCATTTTTACCACCAAAGCACTAAGTGGACAACAAAAGAAGTTTGTAAGTTCTCCAAAGCTTGACTTGACAAATTAAAAAAACAGCTGCATTATATGTAATTTTAATATCAAGTGTTTTAAGTACTTAATTTGAACACCTTAAGCATGAACATTTTTACACTTTTAGCCTGTGTAACATTTTCAGCATGTTACAGTGTAACATGTCCTGAATCCTGCTGAAGATATACATGACTTAAGTTTCTAACTAATTACTTTTTTAATACATCAAATGATTTGGTAACATTCATAACTAACAGTAAACAGCAGATGTGTTCACTAACACGCAGTAAAGTTTCAAAAACACCTGTTGTTGTTGGGAGTCAGAAGAGACCTGTTTGTTCACTGGGTTTTACTCTAAGAACTGGATTTTCTTGCGCAAAAAAGGTCTTCAGGCAGATTTAAGTCTTGAAAACGTGAATTTATCAGTCTGAACTATAAAAAACAACTCTGCGAAACTTGTGTGTGAAGCTTCCAGCCTTGACGTTTGAACTTCAATCAAAGTCATAACACACTTGAACTGAGAGGAAAAAACACAAGACAGCAAATACGATGAATTAACACAAGTGAAACGCTTCGAAACGTGTTTGTGCGGGACTCACGTACCTGGCCCAGGTTTCTGTACCCATATTTACCAGCGATATGGTCTGCTTGCTCAGGTCCGCCGGCTATCCGAACAGCCCAGTGGTTGGTGTAAATCCGAGCTTTGCACGGAGAAGACGTGAAAAAAACCAAGCACAGCGAAACCAAGACGCACGGGAGGCTGTTCAAAACCATCTTTCGCTATCTCTCTCTCGCCTCGACTCTCCGCAGCACCCCCTGTTTAGGAAAACAACCAAACTTCGTCTCACCGTTCAGCGGGGATTCTCATAGAAGTGTCGCTTGAGCTCCACATATACTCAGCAGAGGGAGAGCGCAGGGTTTAAACGGGATACGAGCCTCGGAACGTTTCAGCCTGGAGCGCATCGGCCGCGCACACTCCGACGCCACGGAGAGAGAGACGCGAGAGTCTGTTTGCACAGCTTTGGCTTGATTTGTTCTCTCAAGACAGTGCCGTTACTTCTGCCTTTTTTTTGTTAAGTGAAGATATGGCTCTAGCGCCTCCCTCAAATAAGTACAGAGAGAGTCGGGAGAGTACGGACAACGAGCCGTGTGGGGTTACCGGGGCTCCGCTGGGTCTTAAAGACACACCGCGTTCCATCGGCACAGATCCGGCTGCGTTGTCACATTCATCACAGCGATGAGATTCACAGAGCCTTCTGTGAAGATTAAGCTTGACAAAGTATACCGTTCTGAGTTGTTTCTATGTTTACAGCCAGTCATGTACTCAGTATTAACAGCAGGAGCCAGTCCAGGTTTAACAGCACTTTGTTCAAATTTGATTTGCCATGGAGTGCCTAAATTTACTATAACAGCACTGGACATTTCACTGTTTGTTTTATCCCCGAGATCAAATCATTTTGAAGGGAAAAGTCAGAATTGTGAGATGCGAGCTCATAATTCTGGGGGGGGAAACTGTCAGAGATGTGAGATGTAAACTCAAATGTCAGAGAAAAATAGTGAAAATAGTACACAAAACATTCTGAAAAGAAAAATCGGTTCTGTGAGCTCCTACCAAAGGAAAAATAAGAATTGAAGGATGAATATTTGGAATTGCGAGATATCTCGCCGCTCAGAATCAGTTTTTATCCTGTGGAGGAAACAATATTGTTGGAATCACCTAACTTACAGCTATAATATATATTATAAAAATATTGATCAGAGTCAACTTTAAAGATCACAGTCATTTAAAATTACAAATAGTCTATAGTGCATACTTAAAAAAAGAAAATAGTTTTATTGTGTGGATGCTATAGTAGTTATCATTATATTAGTACCAAAGACTATAATTCTAACGTTTTAATAATCATTCAAATTCTAGAATAAGTCCACATCAAAGCTTTAACCATAATGACAGAGAGGAATTATATAATTGGAATAACTTTCAATATTATTTCTGGAGCTGATGACATAAAAACGTTGACAAGCAATCATAATCCTCCAATTTAAAGCAGAAGACAACAAAGACGCCAATAATAATATAAAAGTGTAATATAATATAATATTATATAACATAGCCTATTCACGAAGTTTTCAAAGTTATACAGGCCGGTCTATTTCAGTTCGTTTAAGAGTTTGATGCAAAAACATTTTACTAATGGCAACAACACATTTTCAGAATAGCAACTTGATAGCCTACATCCGAATAACCAACATTATTATCATTTCATCATTCATTATCATTTCAAAGGATAGAAACTTCTGTGCGTTTGGAAGTAACTGTGAGTGAACAGCTCGTATGCCTTGTTGTTTACTTCGAGTTCATAACATTTTGTCCATAAACTTGTGACTTCTAGATCATAGGTGACGGGCTGCTTATAATTATTCCTCTCACAGTCGCATCCGCTCGTCACCAGACATACTTTTGATGGCATCATTATGTGGCGAGCGTTACGCGTCGCTCTCATTCACGTCATGATTGATTGATCTTTGTTTTGGTTATCCCTCCGCGCTCTGTTCCGTTTGCAGTACAAGTGCGAATCAGCATAATTGCTCTAATTACGGCCAATTTCTCCGTGAATGGAGACGCTGTCAAATCCGACAACAGACGAGGGACAAGAATATCTCACGGTCCTTATAAACGAGATGAAAGGGGAAGAAAACACCCCGTGAACACGCCATTGAGTGCGAGAGCAGGATTGCAATTTAAAGCTCCGAGGGAGGAGGAGAAAAGACGGGAACATGCGGAGATTTGAGAGCGGAATCAAGTACCCAGCTCACGGAGGTAGCGGGCAACCCCATTCAGCGCGTCGCTTCTCTACCGGGGGGCGCAAATTCCGCTTGACAGCCATTACCCTGCGAGCCCGAGTCGCCCCCCTTCAAGTGTCTTTCTCTGAGAACAGTTACCAGCGTGCATTCCTTCTGCTGCAATTAAGCCTTTATTTATCACCTCTTCGGAGCTGAGTAAACAAACGTAATGTGCGGAAATCACTGGATAATTATTATCCCAGGGTGCGAATTATGGGGGCTTGGGAGGTCTGACCCCCCTAATTAAGGCTTGAACCCAAAAAGCCAGTCAAAATAAGTCTAAGGAGACAAAGTAAAGTATTATTTATTTGATTCTGTTCCAAATAAGTTTCAGCTGCATTGTCAAACAAAATTGGTCAAGTTAAGGCAGGAACGCACAGTACAATTTTAGCACAAAAGTTTGCCCTGATTTGCAATTGCCAAAAAACAGAGCCTGTGTCCAAATTTCAGTTGACAAATTCAGAAGAAAGTCAAGTTTAGTTGGAGGACATTAAGCATGCTTGATATTTTAGGACTACTTTAGACACAAAAGGCATGTCCCAATTTATATAGTATACACTATTATACACTATTCACTGCCATTCTGTATGAATAATGCAAGAATGCTCTATGAGTTCATAGACTACAGGGTTGAGTACACATGGTATACAGTTTATAGGCCCTGTCTCAAATGGCACACTTCATGTGCACTTGTAATATGCAGACATATATATGGCTGCCGCACATGCGTGTCCATAAAGTCTATGACATCATAAGGTTTTTTATTCTTCATTTAAGCTCTCCGAAGCGTGCTCATCCCTTTTGTTTCTGCTACGCACCTTTGATGCACACTTCTGACGAGCTCCACGGGCCGATCTCTACCCGACATTACATTATGAAAGTGTGGAAGAGCATGAGGGTTTAGACAGCGATTTGAGACTGGGCCATAGTCTGTTAGGCTGTGTGTTTTTTAGCCAGCTTAAAACGCCTATGAGCGCTTATGTGCTGCATCATTTTCAGATGCTTTGGTTGCTCTGACACGGAATATCGCTAAAGTAATATGGCAGGCCCATCATGAATTTAATGTTTGTCATAGCATTATTTTTTATAACAATATTGTGGTAGACTGGGAATTCCAAGGTATTTAAAGATATGAATACTTGGAGACAAGCATTATTAACTTCTCCATTGTTGTTTATATCAGTCATAGTACAAACAGGGTGTGATGGTTGGTCGGTGTGGTGTCAGTCTCGCCCCTCCTCCGCTGTAGTTAACTGACTAAAAAGTGACAGTGATGAGCCTTGTTTTAACCACAGTTGAACATTCTTCAATTCTCAGTGCAGAGAAAGAAATGCATGAAATAGACGGTTGGTGCCTCTTCACACTCCTGCCGTGTGTGGCACTTCCATTGAAAACAATTGAAAAAATACACTATAATTTTGTGGACACGCCACAAATGGTGTGTGCACATCATAAATAAATCAAGTATTTGCATTGCATCACTTGCTCTAGATTACTCTCGGGTTGTATTTTGCATCATACCGAAATAAAAACTTGCTACAACATCTTCCATTTGGGTTGAACAGTTTTTAACTTGCACATAATCCGCAATTGAGGTGCATTCTGTGCAAATAATGCATTCTGGGGGATAAAATACACATTTGCATTTAAATTTGCATTAGTGGTTAAATATTACATTATTAGAGTCGCTTTTATCCATGACATAAAAAAACACAACAGCAACAGTTTAAAAAAGTATCCCAATTCTGCAGGAAAACAGGCAACCCTGGCAATGAGTGCAGAGCTGAAAATGGGCAGAGATATAAGGTATATATACATACACAAGAAATTTTTTTTTTCATTTTCACTATATTATAGATGCATTACAAGTACATTGCAAATACATTAATATTACAATTTAAGGTGCTTTATAAAAGATAGTTCACCCCACAAAAAATAAATAAAATTAAAAAGAATTAAGAAGTTGTTATGTGCAATTGTGTCTTTCAAAACAGGTATGTTATACTTGATATATTTTGATTGAAAAAATTATTTAAAAAATATATTTTATTTATTTTATTTTTTGGTCATGTTTTGGACCTCGCTAACTTTCATGATATGGACAAAACAGTTTGAACATAGTTCAAAATATCTTGTTTTGTTTTCATATAGGTTTGGAACGACATAAAGGTGAGTAAACGATGAGTGAATATCGCTTTATTATCCAACACAAATAAAACAAACAAGACTTTACAGACAAAAATGATTTTAAAAAATCTTTTAAATCCTCTTTAATGTCACTAAACAATATGATGCACCATGCATCTCCTCAGACCACCCAACAAAGAGTTCGGTGGATAATGCATAAAGCCCATTTATTCATTTGTGCACTTGCTCACCAAATGCAATAAGAGAAGTAGGTCAGCAGCACGTAAAATGATTTGACTGGTTGATGCAGTCAAGACTATATTACTTGATAGCTACTCTAAATTGAATTTTTCACAGGGAGGATTTTACGTGCTAAATGCTGATGGAAATCAAAGAGACAGTAGTCAAACATCACACAAACATGACCTGCATATGCGAGAGGGATAGGCAGCCAGAAAACACACAGCAGCAACACAAAAAGGGCTCTGTGGCCCTGACGGCAATGTGGGAGCCCCTCACTGGTCTCACTGGCAGCAGATCATTGTTATTCTCAGCAAATCAGAGCATGGATGACACACAACTTCATTCTTAGAAACATTTTCCCTCTACATGCGCGCACACACACAGAGACTACATTATTCGGGGCCAGCCAGCTATTCAGCTGACAGACAATCTTATGCTATAGTAAAGTAAACTAATTCAAACACTGCATCAGGGTAATTAACACTGCAGGCCGGCCCTATATATCTTGACATGAATGAAAATACACAATAGCGTGTGCCATGAAGACTGCACCGTCTTCAGAATGTCATTGTGTGATAAAAAGCAACAATTCATTACAGCACCGTTTTAAAACCATCAAACAGAATTTAAAGGGACAGTCCAGTCAAAAATTATTTATCAAATCATTTACTCACCCTCTTGCCTAACACTCTAAAAATTAATGTAGGATGTACAGAACTGTGTAGTGTAGTTCAATTCCTGGTTTCTGAGTGGCCAATGCAGTGTTCCAATAAAGTAACATCCATGACATCACTGTTCTATCAGGGATTCAATACCACACAAAAAAATTATGCTTAATGATCATTTGTGTTTTATTTGTGTTCAAATGTTTTGTAAGAACATTAAGGCACTTGAGGATGAGCTGTAGGCCTGTTGTTAACATATTTAGTCTGCTGCACACTGTATGGACCCAACAAGTCTTTACTTGTAGTAATATAGGGCAACTAATGTAGCACAACCCCGTAACATGTCATTAATTATGTGTCCTTACTGAACTTTTCTGAACATACTGTGTTTACAAATGTATAAATAGTATACTAATATAATACAGTGGACTATAGGGTATTGCTTAGTTTTTTCACACTTGACACATTAAGCGCAGTTAAAAACTAGGTTATTGCTTACCGCTTCTTAACACTAGCATTGATGCTGGCGCCCTCTAGTGTTCATAACCATATGCTGGTCCTGCCTGTGGTGACGGACGCCAACAGCACTCTATGGAAACACAGTTTTGTCATAATTACAGCAGAAATATAAAAAATGCTTTGCCAAGATGGGGGCCTCAAAGAGTGTGTTGGACAATGGAGAGATGAAAAAAGAAGCCGAGGAGCACTGCTGTACACTGAATGCTTAAGGTCCTCACGTCATCTGTGGCAAATGCAATACAGCTTTAAGTGAGCGTTTGAGAACGAGACACACCAACTAACTCCTTGAACGGAACCCGCTTAGACGAGATAAAGTACCTACCTAAGCTAATTAAAGTCTGTAAATCTATTAAGGAGATGTTGGAGAGATGTACTTGAACCTTGATGGCCTCTTGATCGTTTCATTATCCAGGACACAAAACAGGGACAGTTTGAGTCCCTCATTTGCAAGAGTAAAAGTTACTTTTAAATGAGATGTTCTGCATTACTTTTACAGAAAGATTATACTTTTTTCATAATACTTTCCCCATCAGAAATGCAGTTCACTATACATTGGCAAATACAAAGCAATTCGGGTTGTTTTTCATGGATCCTTTTTATTTTAATGCACAAATTTGTAGAAAATTGTAATTATGGATAAACAACTTTTTGTAAACAAATGGCAAAAATAATTGATAAAATTCTATATCAGCATATTTCAAGTTAATGTTTTCTCTTTCCATGTAAAATGACAGAACGGTAAAACCAATTCTCTTAAACTCTCTTCTCGTGAATTTTGGTAAAACCAAGCAATTCTATATTTAAAACTTTACAGAGACATTTCTATTAATCTAAAACTCACCAGCAGCACAGCAAAATAAAAGACACATACAACATGGTGAATAGCTCAGAACCTTTATTCAGAGGGCAAAAAGAGTAAAATATAAAATTTAAGGGCCGTTTTTCCTTTCTTTCAGGCGACAGATATTAATTTCAGAACCATTGTATGGCAGAACAATCCATAGAGGAAAAGAGTCAAGAATGGTGCGCTCTCGATGCTTGTGAAGCCCCTCAAGAAGTCTGAATGGATGAAACCCCAGTTCGCCCTCCTCCACTATCAGTGCTCTAGTGTCTCTGTAGTTTCCTCAAAACGCTTTTCCTTTTAATTTTTTTGCTACATCTCTGCAGTTTTTAAAAAGTAAATGAAAAAAAATCCTTCGGAAAAATAAAATGGAGCGACCACATCTTATGTTCGGCTTAACATTTACAGTATATATAAATACTTACATAAATATCTTACATGAAAAACCTAATTCAGAGAAAGAAAAAACAAAAATGGAAAAAAAGCAGAGGAGAACGTTGGAGGAGGGGGACGGGGAAGAACTGATACAGCGGGTGTTTGTGCGGGTGAGCATTTAATGTTCGAGGCAGGACAGTGCGGACACAGATTCGGGCGTTTACGTGGGTAACAGCTTAAACGGGGCGTTCAGTTAGCCCAGTATGGAGAGCTGCTGTAGTTGGATTTGCCTTGACTCTTCTGCATGCTGTTGGACTGACTGCGTTGGCCCTGCAGATGACAAAAAGAATCAGCATTAACCCTACAAAGCCCATTGTACCATTTAATATGCCTGCAATTATTACCATCCAACATTTTGCTGAAAATGACAAACCTATTGTAAAGTAAGAATAATGTTGATTCGGAACACTTGTAGACATGATGTACCTGTGTGTCTTGAGCCATGTGGTGGTGCAATAACTGTGAGGGGGGCTGCTGATGGGGCAGGATATGAAGGAAGGGTGCAGGGGCATATCCGGGGGCACCTCCGGGGTTAAGCGGGCCGGTTCCTCCCAGAGCCGAGGGCAGGCTGAACGCAGGGCCGGCTGCTGAGGGGAAACCCTGCTTGTCAAATGACTATAGAAGGGTCAGAGAAGAGAAATGAGATTAATAAATTAGATGAATAAATAACCTTGAAAGGAGACGTTAAGTATTTTAAAATATGAATGCAACTTTAAAACGATAAAATGTATATAGCACTTATAATAATTGGCAATGCACGATATTACAAATTACCAAATTTTACCGATGTGTCTTAAGCACATAAGTGTGCTAGCGTTTAGATTTCGTCAGCAGTGAAGTCATTCTTGAAGCAAAGTTTTGCCTGAATGTTGAATGCCTTAAAGACTATTTTGCATTAGACTGTCTACAAAACGTTAAACCCTAAAATAAAAGGTTGTTAAATATCGGCAAAAAAACTAAACAAAATAATATCACGCATCACTAATAACAATGGCAAAAATATAAAGTAAAAATAAAATATTATAATGTAATATATATATATATATATATATATATATATATATATATATATATATATATTGGTGGTTTACTAACAGTCTTGATTTTACAAACTGGTAATTAACATTTTAATTTATTATTGTAGTTATAAGTCTACTGACAGTAGTTTTAAATATTTACCTCAATCTGTTTTTCTTATGAGTATTTAACTATACAGGCTAATAAAAGGGGAGTCTAGCGCACACACAAGAAAGAAGCAGAAAAGTGAAGCTCACCTGGGTCTTGCTGTAAACTGTTCCAGTGAGCTCTGAACTTGCAGATCCAGACAGTCCTGGTGCTAAGAGAAGGTTTCAAAAATCATCTTTAATTTCACTTTATTCAACACATCTGCATCACTAAACAGTTATTAAAGTCTGATTAGTAAGCTTTTCTAGTGCACTGCAGAAATAAGTTAGCATGACCTTAGTTTCCAAAAGTATGTGGAAAAATCTAATTGAGTTAATGGCAGAAAATAAGCTGATGTACATAAATGTGATAAACAATATTTTAAGATTACACATGTGCGTAGTTTGTATATTGTACATTTTTTACAATATATCCAAACTACTTAGGCTGTGGAGTCTTCTTTCCAGGTTTCAGGACTTATTCCAACAAGCACTCCACATCCTATTTCATCAATCTAGGATGCAACTAATCAAAACTGATGACTTAATGTGATTATCAAATCATGTCTCAACGGTGTGCATGGAAAACAATCAGGACAAACGACACTCGAAGTAGTAATTCCCTTGTTCTTTTTTTTTTTGAGTCATGGTTTCTTCAGCATATACTTGGCATTTTATTACTGTACCTTTAAAGCACCCAAAAATATCCTTTCATCAACGGGTGTGTCGAAGATATGATTAACAGATTCATTGACCATCAAAATGATTGTTAGTTGCAGCCCAAGAAACAACAAAATCTACCTTTTCCCGAGCTGTTGCTGACTGCTTTGGCCTGGGAGCTTCCTCCATATCCTCCCTTCCCGTAATCTCCTCCAGTATGAGCCTGGGACAACTCATCATAACCTTATAAGAAAGTGCATTTTACAGCCTCAATTATTAACGTTTCAGGACCCTCAAAATCCTACAGTATTATTTACTACTTCCGAGACCTCTAAATAATCAATCCTGCTCACCAATTACTGAAAATCCTGTCCTACATGCATTCTGTCTAGTTCATACTTCATGCTTGCACTTTTGTTTTTTTAAACAGTACAACATTTTTATATAGTAAAACGTAAAAAAAACGTATAAGTTACTTTTTAGAAAATCATGTTAAAATTGTATCATCAAATATGATCCATAAGGATTTTGAGGAATGTTTGTTTATCATTTAATTATCATTGTATTGCATTACATATTTTTTATCCCTACACACAAAAAAAAATTACGTATAGAAATAAGCATGTAAAAATCTTTGGATAGCAAATGATGTTTATATGCATTTTATGTACCTGGCCCATACGTGTGCTGGCTGTATCCACCCTGGTGTTGGTACTGGTTGGACGGTCCCATGTTGTGCTGCTTTGTGGATGCCGGAGGCATGAAGACAGTGGGGCCATACTGGAAGGCACTGGGCATTCCGGGCACCCCGGGGTAGTAGGGCAGGCTGGTGTAGCCATAGCCTGGAGGCAGAGGGGGGTTGAGGAAGGCTTGGGTCTGACCTTGCTGGGCTTGACCTGGATTCTGCGGCCCTTGATTATGAGGGGGGACACCACTCTGTTGAGACTGTGAGGGAGGCACCGAGGAGAGACTGGTGGCAGGGGCTGGGGAGTTTGAGTCGCTGCGGCCAAATTTGGTAGGCTCACCTGTACAAGCAAGAAAATACAGAACAGTCTTTTAGAATGAACAGGGTACTTGTAACAGGGTAACAATCTTGCTGCTTTAACAACAACAACAACGATGGCAGCTTACCTGAGTAGGGATTGTTTGCTAATCCTCCATCTCTGCCAGCTAGCGCTGTACCAGGGAAAGTCATGCCATAATAATCCTACATAGAAAAATATGTAGTATGTATGAGTGTATAGTATTTAGATTTTAAATCAGAAAAGAAAGTCCAAAACACGCAGTTAAATTATGAAATGGTTACCATGGGCAGGCGGGACTGCATCATCTGTAGGTCCTCATATCCATATATTGGCTTTAGAGGAGAGAAGGAACAGAAAGATCAGAAATATGTATAAGACAGGTCACCACAACCTAAATCATAGAGTGTAAGTGCGAGTATATATAAAAATTTGGCTTCCTCTATCTGAGAGCAGATCATGCATACACTAACCGGGTAAGCAGGAAGAAGGCCACCAGGACCCATGATGTACTGACTGGCCAGCAGCGGCGGCACTCCTTGGGCCAGGTTAGGAGGAGCTTTAGCTGAAGATGAAGTCACAAACAAGGAAACACAATTTACATTGACAATTAGGACAAAAACTCTGCTATTTATAACTCTTCTGCTTCACTGTAATCATGCAGGCAATGTC
The DNA here is from genome assembly GCA_032275025.1 of Enteromius treurensis. NCBI lineage: Eukaryota > Metazoa > Chordata > Actinopteri > Cypriniformes > Cyprinidae > Enteromius > Enteromius treurensis. Next base: position 17,904,517 of record JAUCMU010000143.1, read on the forward strand.
TCTGTGACTAACCGGAGGTGTTGGAGGGTGGGATGTTGGTCTGCAGCGGTGCAGAACGGACAGCAGAGAGAGCGGATGCGCCGTTAGCAGTGAGGCTCTGGGTTGCAGCGCTCAGGCCGTTGGAGTTGACCGTTGAGCTGGAGATGCTCGACACAGAGCCAGAGTACGTGGACAGGTTCACATTCACCTCAGCGCCCATCGGTGTCTGAAGCAAGCATTTCAAATCAATTTAAAGGGGTCATTGAAGTTTTTCCTTTCTCTTTAGAGTGTTACAAGCCATTAGAGCATCGATAAGCTCCCTAAAGTTGAAAAGACTTAGGTTTCAAACCAAAGAGATGTTCTTTATAAAAGTTATGACTTGTCCACACTTGTCCCCCACTTCGCTACCTCACAGAGTGGGTTTATTTTCATAACATCACCCAAATGTTTTATGCAAAGAAGGCAGAACTATTCTTCTAGCTGTACAGTAGTCAACATTCAAAACCTTTCATCAAAGTTGTACTAAAACAAGAATAGGTATAGTTTTTGATTTTAAAACAACTTTGATGAAAGGTTTTGATCCACTTTGAATGTTGACTACTGTAGTGTTGTTGCCAGTGCCATGTTCTGGAGAAGCCGTGTTTTGATGTTAAAGTGAAACTACTTTGTTTGCGCTTCCAAAAGACGACACAACTAGAAACTAGTGGTAAAGTTGTTTTTACAACACTGTTCAACAAATATAACAGTGCGTTCAGTGGATTTAGGAAGGACGGATTCCTGAACCTGACAAAGCTGCTAATGCTGGCTGTGCACAGAGACTACCAAGTGAGGCAATTCTAACTGCAAGGACTGTCTGGTGCTTCTGACTCCCAACATGAGTTTTTAGGGCAGGACAAATAATAGAGAAAAGAGCAAAACACTAAAGTGAAGAAGCTGAGAAGAGAAACTGTAAATGGGAGTAGCCTCCCGAGACACTTACGCTCAGGGAAGAGATGGTGGGCGCAGAAGATCCAGAAGAGTTAGCGCTGCTCACGTGACTGAAAAAACAAAACAAGCAACGATAAGACCATATGGAAACTGATTGCTTTTGAATATTTCTTGAGATTTAAATTCGAAAGGAGTGGTCGGTTGTACCTGCTAAGTGATGCTAGAGCTGTGCTCAGGACAGGCGCTGCTGTTGAAGAGGAGAGCGATGAAGATAAGCTGTTCTCTGTGGACAGGGCTGTAGACACAGGCTGAGGGGTGCTGGACGGAGCAGCTGCTGATACAGCAGACCAAAATTGTCAAATGTGGCCTATGCTATAAATTCACCAAGCAAAGAAAGTACAGGTTAAAATGGCAAGTCTTAATGCAAAACTCATATACCTTCCTGTGCGCAGGATGCCCTCATTTCACCGAATCCATTCTGTGGGGAAAAGAAATAAACAGATTCAGCTATTAGCTAAATTAACATTTCACTGTATTAAAACAATTTATAGGGATGGAAATTCTAATTTTATGCTACTATTATTATTATTAATATTTTTGAACTCATTTTTCATTTTTATCTTTTCCGTTTCCATTTTAATTTGAAACTTTTACTGATTTTATGTTTGTTCTTTTTTTTTTATTCATCTTTATATTAGTTTGAATTTTTGTACATTAAGTTAACCCAAATTAAATAAAAATAAAAAAATATATATTTTACCTAGTTGACAAGACATTTCTTAAGTAATGTTTTTAAGTTTACTCTAATAACCCTGCTAGTCTATTCTGCATAGTTTGGACCAAGCTAACCTAATTGAGGTCTAGATGAAAAGGGGTCAACATTAAGAGCTTCGGTTTACATGCAGCACCACTCAATCACTTTCAAAGCAAGCAGCTCAAAGTAGCCAACTTGAATAGGAGCAAAATCTGCAACCAAGTCATTTATTGTGAGGACTGCAGTTGAAATGGCCGAATTTTGGTCGTACAGGGGTGGTGGTGGATGACTCCGCTCTGGTAGCTGAGGATGGTGCCAGGACAGGAGGGGCAGTAGTGCTCGGTAAACCAAGAGAGGGTGATGGGTAACTGGACTCCATTGCTGCTTGTGGCAAGCCACCTAGAGACTCGCTAAAACAAGAAAAATATGATTAGAAATGCATTAAAGTCATTTGTTTTTGGCATGATCTGGGGTTTATCAATAGTATTTGTGCCAATGTTGATTTCAAAACACAGGTTTTTTTGTTTTCCACTGGAAGCCAAGTTCATAAAGACATTGCAATCCATATGAACTGCGTTTAATCTGAATCTTCTCTCTTTAATTGCTTTATATATTGAACAGTTTTTTTTGTTTGTTTTGTTTTTAAAATCACATGAACATTGATCAACTCAAACTCAAAAGAGTACATCTATTAACCATTGTAAACTAAGAACACAAGAACACATCTCATTGGTTCTCACTTCAAGCATATCATTTGAATTAAATCGATTCTTAGGTTACTAGTTTAGATTCCAATAATGTAAAAAATTAACAATACATTTCCTGTAAAAAATGTATTCTGTGTCTTTTTTTACAAAAAGTGTTCTGTTGCAGCTGAATAACAGCAATATCAGCAGCCTACTGAACACTTAGGCCAAAGTTCCTCTTGTAAGCCTATGTTTTAACAAAAATACCACAGCTGAACAACTAGACTAACACAAATTTCGAACCTTAAACTGTTTAAGACAAGTAAACTAATAAATAGGAACAAAAAATTATTTGCAACTAATTAAATTTCAGGTACAGAAATTAACATCAAAAGGTTTATTCAATGATGATCAGTCATTTTCTTTTGTTCTTGTATCAACATTATTGACAGACTGCACTTGTTTATTAGACTACCGCCTCTTGAACACTGAACACAAGCAGATCTAAAAATACACATGTATTTTCCTCATCCGATTTCCATATACCTAAAACAAAAAATACAGCCGAGTTCACAAGGATATACTGATGAAACTTCTAATGATACCCAACCCTAGTCAAGCAAGCGAGTTTGATCAACACCCAGAGCACATCAAATATGGTGAGCGAGGCTCAGTGTTTTTATGTGAATAAAGGCCTAAATTCCATCTGTTCATCATATAAAGCAGTCATGTTTCTTCAGGAAACATCTGGGCCGACATGAGTGCAAGCAAATAATTTTTATGTTTGGGTGAAATACTTTTAAAGAATACTTTTTAAAAGACAAACAGACCTGATGGCAGTGGATTTGGAGTACAGGCTGCTCTGGGTTTGAGGAGGGGCCACAGGTTCCTGACAGCTACTTTCTGATTGGTTGAGATTCTCCACACTGGATTCAGATCCAAAATCCAGTGCACCAAACTGTACATTCAGGCCAGACACGTCAGCAGAGCCTGGCATCTCTACTGCTGAAGAGGGGATCTGCCAAAACAAAACACATTTACTTGTTTATGATGATCAAAAATCATTAGACTAATACAAATGAGGTAAACAGGTCACTAAGAAACTTGTTCTATTTTCCCCTATTATATCGTTTTCTCAGTCCAGTTTCTCCTGAATTATGTTTTGTTTTTTAATGGTTTAAATTTCTTTTATAATCCAAAACGTATGTCTAAATTATTTTTTTTTTAAACAAAAATCTTACTATTTTAATGACTTATTTTTAATTTTGTGTTTTAATGATTTAAACCAAACAACCAAAATTATAATGAAGATTATAATAGATAATTAAACTGTTGAATGAACTCCATACATTTTTTTGGCAAACAATCTTACACAGCACATGTAAGGTTTCCAGATTAAATAGTACAGACAGTGAAACAGTAATATTTGTAAATTTTCTTATCTCTTATTTTGGTGGGTAGTTGTGAGGAATAGTGCTGGACATCGATTCAGATTTTCCTGTTTGATTAGTTTAGTTGTAACTAAAACACCAAGCCCCGCCCCACGACTGACAAAAATAACAGTGTTCGCACGAACAGATGAGAGAGTGCGAGTGCTTGAATTGCACGCGGATGACATATCAAGTGCGTGCGAGGGTTTGAAATGAGTTTGCGTACCCCGTTTCTTCGCATGTACATCTGTTTTCCTCTCGCGGAAATGATTTACCATGATCAAATGATCAGAAATGATCCGCTGGTGCGCTCGCTTATTAATATCATAGATTTGCCCCCATAGATTAAGTGAGTTTTTCGCGCGCTGGTTTCTGCTGCTGTGGCAGGGCGGAGGATCGCGATGCAGGCTCAGAATCGTGATGTCTATCGGCCATCGGCGATGGCATTGTCTATCGACTCAACCCTAATGTGTAGTAAACAATACAGTGCTATCTGCCATTCATTCATTCTTTATGGAAATCAGGGTGCCTTATGTGCGATGTCAAATACTTCTGCAGTTACGTAGTATTACTACATTTCACCCGAGCATTTCAAGTCACTTTTATTGTTTTGCATTGTAATATTGTGTAAGGTAAATAAGAAGGTGACATCTAGTGGAGATGATTAGAAAGATTCATGTTAAATGTTTGCTGAAATAAATAAAATCGCAAAAGATTGTTTTGTGGCTTTTAAGAATCAATGTCATTAAATAAAATGATAACAAAAAAAAAAAATAGTTTTGCCCAGTCCTAGTGAAGAACTTCGGCAGCCGTAAAAGCCATAATAACACTAACTCAAAGACAAACAATAAGTGGCTAGAGGGTATTTTGTCACCTTAGAGGGAGGTGGCGCTCTCCTTCTCTGTGGTCTGATGTTTCTGGGTTGTGGCAGCTCTGTCGTGGTGATGACAGGATCACAGAGGGGTTTCAGTGTTGGAGAAGGCCCATCGTGTGGGGGAAGTGGGGCAGGGTCTCGGGCCTGAGCCGGCAGGTCCGACTGGAGTGCTGCATTCTGATGCTGGGTCAGACGACCGAGGATGGGCGACGGGTCAGGTTGGGGCTTCAGGTCCACTAAAGACAGATAAGACATATTCCAACATGTGTCAATCTCTGTCAAACCTGGGCAGAGAATTTGTTCAAAATGTTAGAGTGCGCACTGATTACAAGACATGATGATGCAATGGCCAACAACCTCCAGTTGCATGTGGACTTCACGTAACAGTACAAGGGGTGCGTTTCCCAAAAGCATCATTACCTAACTATTATTGAATTCTACTGGCAAGGATGTGTGACCGTAGTTGATTTCGGGAAACACACACCAGACTGGGCAAACCTAATATGCACGCACAGTACTTACGGTGAGTTGTTGTAACAGGGGTCTCCTTGGGTTCATTCAGGGTCACAGGGGTAGGTTCAAGAGGCATCTGAGCAGTGGATTCAACAGATGCATTGCCATTGCTCAGTGCCCCTGAAACCTGATTGGACAAAGGGACAATTCGGGGTGTGCTGACTGGCTCCATTTTCTGTACTGTATCATTCTGGAGAAGCCTGGATCCCAGCATAGACTAGAAGAAAAACAGCAGGCTTGTTACGATAGCAAAATATTAGTACTTGACATCAGTGTCAGTATATTTCAGGACTCTCAGCATCAATTTTGATATAACAGCAAAATAACAAATATGCCACTCAAAAAGATTATTTAATCAAGTTTAAGACATCTTCATACCCAAGTACTTTTGACATTTCATATAGAATAAGTAGAATGCTATGTAATACGTGATGCACACTATATGATTTATTAGCAGCGTTTGTAGTGTACAGTTCTAGGTCATAGGCTAAAATTTGATATTTAATTTTATACTAGAATTTGGTTTACAATATCACAAAGCTAATTTGAAAAGGAACAGTGACAGATTATGTATATTCTGGTAAAAGTCTGGTGTTGGTATGTTTTATTTATTTATTTATTTTTACATACAACTCTCTTCTGCTCATAAAGGCTGCCTTTATTGGATTTTTTTAAAAGTGCAAAAAATATATACACAACAACTTTTTGTTGTTTGGATTTAAATTTTCAGCATAACTGTGACATGATTCTTGAGAAACCATTCTAAAATGCTGACTTACTGCAATAAACAAACTTTCATTGTCCTTTAATACAGATAATTCAAACACACAGCATTTATTAGAAATCAATTTATAAATTGTCACTTAAAAAAAGGGATTGTGTACATTTTGTAAATTTATCTTTTTTTTTAAGGTTTAAAACAAAAACAAAAATGTGTCAATCTGGGTACAGATTCAAGTGCTGTGGTGCTCTGCGCCAGTATGTGTGTTTTTCCTCACCGATGCAGCATGTGCATAAGTGCCAGCAGCAGCCGATGCGTAGCTGTGTGTGTGTGTTCGGGTGGTGTGCTGCTGAGAGTTGGTGAACACCAGGCTCTGGGTAAGAGTATCAGGGGATGACTGCTCCAATCCGGCCAGCTCCAAGTCGCCCTCAGCCACCTTAGGCAACAGAGAGCCAAGATCCATCCTAAGGAGCAAAAAACACTTTCAGACAGCTACAAAACGGGTCTAGATGGCAAAACATCAAGTTCGTTTTTGATAGAGTTCTGCACTATTGATTTTACAACACAGGAAGTGAAGATGTTCCAAGAGTGCATCTAAATATGCCATAATCTGTCTCTGCATGCTCAGTTGTAAGACAGTTGACTTTGTCTTCAATTGCTAAACATAAGTCATAACTAACCAGACAGGGAGGGGAATCATACCTGAATGCATGCCAAATATTTTGGAGCACTCAGGTAGACATGTCTAAACTTGCTCTTCTTAACTCCATTAAGATGTAATACACAGTAGTTTAATCACTAGCTTGTATTATCTGCAATATCAGATAACAAAAACTGAATTGACCTGAATTACACCTGTCTACTGTTAAACAGCTTTATAGCTGCATCATATTCAATCATAATTGAAAAAAAAGCTAAATAACATAACAGAAATAGCTTTACAGTTTAGAACTGTATGTAGATAAACTTTACACGGTTACTGAACTAAACCAACACTGTATGAAGCTACAGGTAACAACATGTCTGACAAAGTGATAAGTTTTTCCATCATAATCTTAGGTGTGCCTTTTTAAAACAAACAAAAAAAAGAACATGGCTATTAATGTACTATGTACAATTTAAGATCCTTTGGCTCCTTTAAGCCATGCAATAATGTCTACATTTTTCCTCTAAAATTAAAACAAGGCAGATGTTGCTTCTTGTTTGCAGAGCAAGAAACAATTCTAAATGTAACTGTGTCTTTTGTCCTAAACAGAATTAATTGTTTTCCTTCTATATCTGATTGCATGAGTATTAAACTATAGTCTTACATTTTTAATATTCTTTTCTCTATAGAATTATGTTTTATTTTTTATATTATCTTCTGTTTTAAGTGTATGCCAAACGCATCAGAACCTTCCAATCTTTGTTTTCCTACACAGAGAACGTTTTCTTTAAGAGATTCTTTGGATTTATGACAGAATGGTTTTCTGTTTACCACTGGAGTGGACACAACATCAGCTGCTCCCCTGTATGAACTAACTAATGGCATTTATTTCAACTTGATTGATAAATGGCTAAAAAAGCATCTGGTAAACGGCAAAGACAGTTAATATCAAATGAACCAATTAAAAACATGATATTTTGACATAATATTTTGTAAAACAAAAAAGAAAGCTCCTGAAGCACAGGAATCACTCACCCCTGTCCAGCCTGCACAAGGTTCTTGGAGCCAAGCGCATAAGAAGCAGTGAACACTTTGGTCTCAGATAGCTGATAAATGGAGATGTGAATGTTACAAACTGACATCTCTTAAATCAAATTTTCCAGTTACATTTGAAAAATTCAAGAAAAATTACTCACATCTTCACTCCAGTCTTCACCCGCCCAGTCTTCCAAACTGTCTTTCCAGGCTCCTGAAAGCACAGGTAAGGTAAAGATAAAATGCTGTTTTGCAGAGAGCTACATTCATAACCACTAATTAGTGATTATGCTCATTTACAACTTCAGCTGTGGGTTTTGGTTTGAGGACAACCTGCACTACATAAATCGCATCAGTGCATTACAAGTTTCCATCTATGCAGAGCCTGCTGCATGAAATCAATACTACAAAAAAAAATAAAAACCCCAGCTCATCCAACATCTATACTATACTGTAAGTGACTTCAGATACGATTAGGTAAAAAGTATTAGAGAAGCATCTATTAAAAGATCAATAATCAGCACTACTCACCTGCTCCTTCAGTAGTCTCATTTCCAGCTTCCCCTGCCTCCGCAGAGCCGGTGTAGTCAGCAGGGTTAAACGTCCTACTGTACAAAGAGAAGCCAATGGAGGGAGTGTAAGTATAATGACCAAGAACATTTTTTTGGAATGGGCACAGAGGTATTTCTCGCTGGAGGTGTGTGAAGAGTTTGAAAAGAAAGAAAAATAAATAAAAATAGCAGAAACACTCACCCCATTCCCTGAGAGAACCTGCTCATTCCAGCTCCTCTGCCTCTTCCTCGGCTTCCTACACCTGAGATGACACCAGCATAAACACCAATCAGAACAAGTGAAAATATAAAAGAAGTGTTTAGCCATAAATGAATGCTTTTACTACTCCTTGTTCCTTGGTTTTCTTTCCAAGATTTTATAATCTTGACATGCCACATTTGACGATTTAACTCCCTTTCCGGGACCTTTTCTCCTGTGCCTTTAAGACAGCTTTATTAAAACGGTGAATGTTTGCATAAGTTATTGTTCTTGCACATTAAATTAAATATAGATGTAATAAGACATCACTTCCAGTTATTAAATGAAGTTAATACATGAGACAGGCCCTTCTGATGACTCTTTCCTATCCCATTCTTGCTCCCTCATTCATCATCTTCCCCTCTCAAGTTGCAGCTGCTTTAAACAACGCATCCGTCACATTTAATGCCCTACAAACACTGCTCCGAGTGACACAAATAGCAACACAGGAACAGGCCCCATCCTGCCCCATCTGAGATAGCAGAACCTGCTTCAAGCATAAAGGTTCCAAACAAGCAGCAAAAAAAATGCAATAGTCACCATTTAGGTTTTTTATCAAATAACCGGTCACTTATGAACTGTTATGATACAACAATTAACTTCTTAACATGGTTTCCCTTGCTCTTAATAAAAACTGACTAGCATTATCTCACCGGCGTTTACACTATGCCTAAGTCATCCGTTGGAACACCACTCTAATGAAAGGGCCAACGACAGTTACGGAAACTAGAGATTTCTGTTTACAAAGTTTTAAATGTGGATTTTTATTATTATTATTTATTTATTTTTTTTGAATGGGTGTATGTACTTTATTGGGCTTCAAAATGTCATTCTCCCATTTCTTGCCATTATAAAGCTTAGAAGAGGCAGGACAATTTTAACTCTTAATGTAATCGTCTGAAAGAAGAAAGTCATATATATACCTAGGAAGGCTTGAGGGTGAGTAATTGATGGGGTAATGTTCATTTTGGGGTTTAACAGATATATACGCATTGCACATTGCTTAAAACAGTAATAGCGGTCACAAAATATGTTCCAAAGTGGAAACTGGTCATTTTCGCACTTTTTGGGACCATTTTGATCAATCGGCTTAAAATGTAATTGCTACTCATCTGAATGCTCACTGGCTGCTTATTAAGCATACAGGTCACTGGGTTGAGCTCCCACTTTTAAGCCTTATTCATGAGCACTGTAACACTATACGTGACTAATTACAGCATTAGTGAAGAGTGGCATGGAAGCGCACTATTGAGCCACTATTATATCCAGTAGATTTCATATGGGCTTCAGCTCAGGCATGTTGGCTGGCAAATCAAGCACTGTAATATGGTCAGCAAACCACCTGGAAGTGGTTCGGTCACTGTGGACAGGCACTAAAGTTCTGCTGGAATAGGAAATCAGCATCTCCATAAAGCTCGTCAGCAGATCGAAGCATTAAGTGCTCCAAAATCTCCTGTTAGATGTCTACATTGACTTTGGACTTGATAAAACACAATGGTCCAACACCAGAAGACATCACAGCGCCCCAAATAGCTGACTTCAGAAACGTTTCACTGGACCTTAAGCAGCTTGGATTCTGTCTCTCGTCTTCGATTTCCATATGAAAAGCTAAATGTACTTTTTTTGGGCCAGAGTAACAATCCTGTTCCCTTAGCCCATGTAAGATGCTTCTGAAGTTGTTTCTGTTTCAGAAGTGGTTTGGTGGCCTTTTTCCTGAAGATGTCTGATTGACTCCAGCTGCCACTCCTTGTGAAGCTCTCACAAGTGTTTAATCGTCCTAGCTTGGCAGTATTCTCAAGCTTGCAGTCATTCCTGTCGCTTCTGCACATTTTCCTACCCAATTTCTTCTTTCCAGTCAACTTTGCATTCAATATGCTTTGATTTCAGCACTCTGAACAGCCACCCCATTTAATAATGACCTTCTGTGATCTACCCTCTTTGTGGAGGGTGTACTGCTTGTCTTCTGGACCATTGCCAAGTCAGCAGTGTTCCCCATTATTGTGAACAGGAGATACCCGGAATTTATACTGTAGGGATGGTCAGTTAATGAAACTCAAGCGTAAATATTTTGAGATACTGGATTTTTTACTTTCACAAGCTGTAAGCTCTAAATAAAATCAAAACAAACCTTTTTAAATGTTTTACTTTTATGAAACAAACAAAAAATAAATATTACAATTTTTTGAGATGCACCTGTAAATCTATTCTGATCCAATTATATTGACAGATTTCACCAGATGATGATCACAACTGCTACCGACACAACAGGCACTTTATTTTTCTTTTATAGAAACTTAATCTTGTGGCTCTACAAACTGGAGTAATGATTCTGAAAACTCACTCTAAAATATATTTAACCTAGAAAACAGTTACTTCATAATAGCAAGATTATAATATCAAGATTTTCTTTCCACAATATTTACGGTTTTACTGTATTTTTGGTCAAACAAATGCAGCCTTGGGTAAGGATTTCAAAAACACATGCACACACAAACCTTTTTGAACGGTAGTGTTAGTTTTCTACATTTCTGAGTGCTCATTTATATGCAGCTAACCAACTTAAAAACCACTTCTGGAGGCAGCAGCATATCAGTAAGCAGTAATGTCTTGGAAAGCATATAATGCACTGACCTCTCCCTCTTCCTCTGCGTCCGCGGTCTCCTCCTCTCTCTCCTGAATCAAACCCGTTCTCCTCTGACCGCCCTTAAAAAAAGTCCAAGAGCAGTGAATGCCTATACACTTGATCACCATGACATTATTCTAAAGTTTAATTGGACGCCTCACCTCAGACAAAAACAATCTACGCATGCAAGTTAGAACATGTACACGAACAACACTCAGAAAGACGCACCTTCCTGGTTGTGACTGGCCCCCCTGCCACGTCTGTTTGGACCCCCGCGGCCTCTGCCTTCCCTTTCTCCTCTCTTCTCCTTCCCCTCTGGAGCTGTCCCTTCTTTTCCAACACTTTTTTTCTTGCCAACTGTCTCCCATGAGTCCTGTGCAAGCATGAGAATAATTAGACACAATCAGAAACATGGGTATATTAACCCTCAAAGACCTACAGCAGCGTATTAACTAGTATGGCAGCCTTGCAAAGCTGGAAAAGCTCCATGACACTATTTCAACTTAGTCTATTTTTTCTAGCATGATTAAAGCAATTATAAAAGTCACTGAATCAGAAACGAGTCAAACAGGACCAACTGTAGCAAGCGCGCACCTTGACAGTGACCTCCTCCAGCAGGAAGTTGATAGCCCTGTTGACGTCCCCATTGCAGTCATGAAGGGCCACCATACACTCATCCTGATTTTTGCCTGTAACCTCCATGAGCTGGGACACAAACACAACCAAATGTTATCAAACTCTTCTAGATACAACGAAACATCAACGCAAAATTTCGCGAATCAAAAACTGTTGCTGAATTCTGTAGATTTTGGTGTTGCTCACCTGCTGGACTTTGCCCTCAAAATCTGCATCGTTTTTGTCATAAATCACCTGGGCAAGTCGCATCTGTTCGGCTGTGGCCTAGAGACAGATGACACAGTTGCACATCCTTATTCATAACACTGAGTTATACGCTGCACCCCATGCTTGTGCATACGGCACACTTAACGGATGAAGAGTGTGTGTACGGCTCACCTGTATCTGTTTCTGTGGCTGTGAGGTGTGTGTGGTTTGTGGTAGGGCTCTGTCTCGATTGCCCCTGGCAGCATCAGTGACCACTGAAGTCATCATAAACAGTATATACAAAATAATGTATGTACAAAATAGAAAATCTGGAGGAGAAGAGGAAAGAGAATAAAATTATTACACATGCATACAAGGCTATAGCTATAAAGATATTATTCCCAAGACGTGTGTACGAAGCGTTTGGTAACAGGTGCAGAGGGCCTGTGGATAGTTTAACTCTGAGCACTGTACTTCTCATGTAAAACTATCACCCCCTATCTGTCCAGTACTTAAATATAGCCATGCAAACATAGTCTGGACTGGTGTCCATTTACACACCCACCCGAACCCCACTCCTGAAAAAAATAAAACACGCCTGCAATAACATATAAACAGCTTATCAGTCTTAAAGGGACAGTTCGCGAAAAAATAAAAGTGATAAACGCTGGAAACGATATTACAGTAATAAACAGCGTCTAAACGTCTGTCCCTTTAAGGGACAACGTACGTCTCAAAAAATACCAAGTCGCCTACTTAGATCGAGTAGTTCGGTATTATGAACGTGCGTTTCGACAAAAACGCTGTCTATGTAGGGAGCTCGGGGCGTTTTAAGCAACGGAAAGTATAGCTAACGTTAAGTTAATTACTGACAAAAATAAACAATAACAAAAACAAAAAATTATCGCAGTAACGGTTTTAATTCCCAACGACCATCACGTTTATCAATGTTCGTCACGGACTAAAAACACACAGAACCGTGAAATGGCCCATAGCAACAGACACGCAAACACATGCGAGAGATTATATTATGGTTATATGGTTTCATTGGTGGTGAAAATACATAATAGTGCCATATTTATGTATTTGTGGTCAGTTTTGGATAGAGTTAGATTAGACGGGAGAGTAAAAACAAGCAGAAGCTAACATGCTCGGCTAACTGTTTAGTCTGCACCACGCCGCTTCGCTGCTAATGCTATGAACAACCGTCAACAGACCACAGCTCATTTGCCGCTAATAATGTGTCGAAATCGAGTAAAGTAAACATTAAATCATTGGCCAGGTAGAAACAAAAGCTCTTTTTACAAGTCGACGATAATGGCTTTGTTTTCGATCTTTCTGCATCACAGACATACCCTCTCCGCTCCCTCAACGCTGTGTGTTTTTACCTGCCCACTGACCGCATGCGCTTTCCTCTAACAGCAGCGCGAAACCCGCGACAACAAACCGGCCGCTTTTCAATATAAAAGCCCAGAGGATATTACTAAAATAAAAGTCCTCACTGTTTTTTCACAACTACTACTAGGTTACAGGGATACACGTATAGTAGATAGTCCTAGAGTAGTGACCAACATTTTAGACAATTTTTTCTGTTTCACGTTTCCCTAATTTAATATTTGTTTCTATAATAAATAAGATTATCAGTACAACAACCTCCGTTTGCGCATCTGACCTGCCCAGAATCTTACGTGAATTTTTATCCCATAACATTTTCTTGATTTCGAGCTTTGGATTTCTGACACTTTTCGGTTTATTCCGAGTGTAGGTGATATTTATTTTTGTAGGTGATATGTGAGAGCCTGTCCGAGTCCTTAGTCATTTAACGAATCAGTTCATGGTCTGATCGATAAAACGATTCGTTCACGAGCTCAGAATTTATTTTGGACATGTGAAGAGAAAAGTACGTTACTTTAATAGACGAATGCCCTGATTGTGTGACAGTTTTTCAGTCAGTAGATATAATGGGTTTAGTATTGATGTAAATACACATTATATTTAGATTCTAAAGGATGCTGTGCTTCATTGACATGGCTGCACAACTGCACTGACACAATGCTGGAAACTTGGACTACAAAGTTAGTTTTAACAGATTAATTGAGAAAACGGGTATATAAACATCAATATGAATGTGCGCGTACATATGTATTTATTGGCGTCCTGAAGATGTAATACACTGCTCAAAAAAAATTAAAGGGAACACTAAAATAACACATCCTAGATCTGAATGAATGAAATATTCTTATTAAATACTTTGTTCTTTACGTA
>JAUCMU010000143.1:17932013-17962979 GCA_032275025.1 Enteromius treurensis
TACAGTGTAATTCGGCTATACATCCGCGCTAAAGGTGAAAGTCACCATAGCTTGTAGTAGAGACTCCAACCCAACTTGAGAATAGATTAACGGCGATATTTTTTTTTTTATCGCGCGATAAGAGTGGTTAACGCCGATAACGGCCCAACACTAGTAAATAGTCAGCAGAGCATTAAGGACAGCTCTTATTTCGATCTGTTCAACCTGTTGCCTATAGGAAGACGCTACAGGTGCACCAGAACGAAAACAAATAGATTCAAGAACAGCTTTTCCCCAAAAGCCATTACCACCCTTAATTCGAACTTGCACTGACCCCACACATGCAGAGACACAAACAAAGTTGAATCACACTGGACTTCATGCAATATACATTTCAATGAGCAATATCATTTTTCTTCCAAATATGTAATACCCCGACAGCCGAATGTCAAATTCCCCCTTGAACATATTAATCAACGTACAATAACTTTTTACAATTGCCGTTCAATTCCACCGTAAATATTTATCATTCTACCTCAGAACTGTTTTTACCCCCATCTCATCCTTCCCTCCTCATCCCCTATCTGCACTATTTATTGCTACCTATAGTAATGTTTCTTCCACCTATTTAATGTAATTGTCTCATAGATACACTTCTTACATGTTTGCACTCATCGTACATGTATATAATGTACATTGTATATGTGCACAGTGACAATAAAAACATTCTAATTCTAATAAAGGGATACCTTGTGTAATTTATTCTGAGGTCCCCATGAAAACAGCCGGCATGCTGGCATGCCTTAAAAATGTAATTAACTGATAATAAAAGTGTCTTATTTCAGCATCGTATTATTGAGGAGAGTAAAATATTAATTGGGAAGGTATATAAATAGGTGTGTGGCATGTTGTTATAATGTTGCATGTATCCACAAGATGACGCTGGCGCCCTAGATAAAAACCTATCTATACAACGGCCATAGTGCGCAGCTGATATAAGCCATGGCAGTGAATATTCCACGGCTCAACAATATAAAACCGTAAAGCTTCAAATCAAACAACACAACTGCTGTTTTCCTGTGGGACTTTAATATGTTTGCCACATTAAAGAAATTAACTGGATGTCTCTCGACAGACATAAACGCGAACCCAGCAATAAACTTTCTAGTTGCTGTGCCCCAAACCAAGAGCTAAAAGACAAGTAGGTGAGTGTGACACGTTCATAAATGCATGTGCTACCTAAAATGCCATTTTGGGGAGGGCCTGCGCGAGAGCTCCGCGCGCCGCTGCTGCGGCTGTCTTTCTCATGGCACGCGAGTGTGAGCAGACTTCAGGTAAACCCTTTAAGACGGTGACAGTCATGACCACGCTCTCGACGAGGCTGCCTGAATACATTTTGGCGTACCCGAGAGAAGAATAAACTCCCATATCCTCTTAGAAGAAAGTTATACGCGGGCTTTAGCGAAGACTGCATTTTTATTTCATTCCCTTGACAGCGGTCGGAACCAGAACTGGACCGTAAAATCGACAAACTTTTCTGCAATCAAAGCAGTGGACGTAAATCAAATAACCTACAAGCTGGGTTGATACAGCTCTCAAACAAAGGAAGTCAAGCAGAGGTAAATTAATCTGTTGTTGCTAGTTATTGATCAGATGCACTAATATGCACTAATAATGCACTAATAGTAGGTGCTTCTACATTCCTGCTTAAGTATTAAGATGTTATTTGGCTTGATGTTAATGTGAATTATAGTTCTAGGAACGAAACAGGCCAAATAAAGTATATTAAAATGCAACTTAGTGAAATTGCGTAGTTGTATGGTTATTCATTATAAAACAAACACAACAATGAATGTATAATAATTAATGTTGTATTTTTGGGGTTAAAGACTTGAATGTGTTAGAGGTTGGGTCTTTGAGGGCAAGGTGAGTTGTTAAATTTACTCTCAACTGGCCTACAAAGTCCCAGTTTCTGGCTCATGTAATCATCCTCACTTATTTCTGTCTAAATGGATTTATTTTAATACATAAATAATAATAAGAAGAAAAAAATATTTAGCTGTTCTGTTAGTGGGAAACATGAGAGTGAGAAGAAACTGCTTGTAAGTTTTGCGTACATTGCTTACTAACCGCAATACAGTATTTTACATAATTTAGTCAAATAATTACTCAAAGTAGTTTGCTCCGTTAAGGATTCTCTATGCAATTACTGATTTAAGTTTAGAACGTATCAAAGATCGTAAATTTGAAATTGCGGCTCATTTCTGACTGAGCACATTGTTATCTATTTTAGTGCTATTTGTTGAACTTGCACACTGGCCTGGAATCAGAATCCTAGCATGTAGCTCACGATTGCATTATTGAAAGGACCCTCACGCTGTGTAACGGGCATGTTTGTAGTGCATGTATAAACACAGAAATACCAATCCGAATAGGAAAGAATCCCGCTCCGAAATGCACTGAACTCATTCACCCCTCTCAGCTACCTACCTACTTAAATCCCAAAGCAAACCCCTTTTTTTTTATAAGGGCAATTTATAAACCCCTGGCATGCACACTTGAGGGGAGGAGGGAGGCTAAAATTCCCCTCACTCTCTTCTTAATTTAAACTTTTCTCTTGTTGGACGGCTCTCGCTCGTTTCCAGCCGTCAGAAGCAAGGAAGCGATACAGCAGCCCCATGTTTGCGCTTCCCCCGTGGGAGGGAGAGGGTGTCCAGCTCTCACCAACACCCAGTCACCGGACTGAAAGCTTGCTGTTGAAATGTGAATCTAGGAAGAGGACCCAAAAGGCAGCAAGAAAAATGAGGGACTTTTAGGAGCAGCTGTGTTTTATTAACCCAGTCATAATGCCCCTAAAAATCCTTATTGCTCTTGCAATTTTCAGCGTCCCTGCGTGGACAGACATGACCGAGCAGGGCTTAAAGCACATGCACGCTCTAATATAACAGAGAATAAGAAAGCCTTCTTGTGAAATGCTTTTCAGACCTTCCTTTTCAAATGCAGGTTCCTAATTTATCCATTTAGATTTGTCACAGTCAAAAGATCTTGTGTAACTTAATGCGAAACACACTATATGTGGTTTATGTTAATAAGCGGTTGAGTAAATACACCCTTTCCTTTCATTAATGCAATGTACGTTTTCTCTTTCAAACCAGCTCTTTTCAAAGAGGTGACTTCATTCTGCTCCGAATCGCTTTTTGTCACGTCCACTAGTCAGCCTCGTGAACACTGAATGAAGTTCCCCTGCTTGAGGTCATGTCTTTTCAGAGTTTGTCAGGAGACCTCAGAGACAAAGTTGTGTTGTCAAATATCAGTTTGAGCTCATTCATTCTCCAAAAACTTTCTAGCAAGCCGTCCAGTTCTTCTGGACATGATTGTATTACCCTGCGGGTGTTCTTAGCTTGAGCTTGGCCAGTCAGAGCAAAACATGAGCCTGCTTCACGATCACAGGCAGATTCTCTCTTATTATAATGTCACATGGAAATCACACTGAGAAACTCAATAAACTCTCTGTATCGTCCCACGTTTTGGTGAGGGGCAGGTAATAGCCTGCACAGAGGCTGAGAGAAAAAGTGACTCAGCTCGGAGAGGATGCATGAAGCTGTAAGCCTGTGGAATCTCAAGCTGCTCTTTGAGATCGCCTGCTGTCCCACACGTCTCATTTGCACTTTGCTATTATCACAGCATGCTGGAAATGGTGCGTTTCCCCTCCGGCCAGAGAGGGGAAAGAGAAGATCCGGGCTATTAAAGACCATAAAAGATATTAAAGCAATAAAAAAATGTTTTATTTATTTATTATTTATTTCTTTTTAGCAAGGGAACAATAACTTGATCAAAAGTGATGAAGGCATTTATGTTACAGAAGATTTCTGTTTGAAAAATGTAGTCCTTTTCAACTTTCTATTCATCAAAAAATCTTAACGAACAAGATTTCCACAAAAACCTTAAGCGGTGCAACTGTTTTTATCATTTATAATAATAATAATAATAATGACTCTTTCTTGAGCTGCTCATGAGCATGTTCTATTATTTCTGCAGGATCATGTGACGCTAAGACTGACGGCTGCTGAAAATTAAGCTTTTCTATCACGGGAATACATTTTCGTTTGAATATTCAAATAAAAACATTTAATTATGTTTCTCAATATTGTGGTTTTACTGTATTTTTGATCAAATAAACGAGCATCAGAGACGTCTTTCAAAAACATCTATCAGAACTTTCTACCGACCACAAACGTTTTAACGACAGTGTACCATTTCCCTCATTTCACTGGCTGGCTTTATGGCTGTCAATTAATGTTAAAAATGTTAAGCGGATTAGTTGCACAATATGCTAATTAATTACCTGCTACCAATATTTGAAGAGAAAGAAAAGAACAATAGATATATCATTCAAGAAATTTGCATCATTGAAGAAGGCAAGTAAAGCACTGAGATGAAAAGGCAAAAAGTGGCTTCAGTATATTGTCTATTCATATCACTACATAGCATAAGTTCACAGCAACTCTTTTGTTTAATTGTTGGTTAATGTACGCAGGCAGACTGTTACTGTATGCCACGTCTCGCTCCATTACCGCTGTGAATGGAGAAATAACTAATACAAAAAATGAAATGGGATTTCAAAAGAAATTGTACAGCTCTGGCGAGAATCAAAGATCACAAACATTTGAATAACCGTGTGCAAACAGAACAGAGTTTTGACATTTTGGAGAGATACTGAGGAGGGTACCCCAGAGTTATAGGGCAGTGATGCTGAAGTTCCTATACTGCCCTTGGAGGACAATGGAAGCATTATGGGCAGCGGAGTTCAGGGCAAATTAACTATTCACACAGTTTAATGAGTAAGAGGTTAGAAGGGTGTTACAGTAATCTAGGTGTGAGGTCATAAAAGCATGCTTAATAATTTCAGTAACTTTGAAGCACAAGTGACAAAATAACGGTTTGATGGTGCAGATGAAAAAACTTGGCGAGGTGCAAGATATGAGCTGTGAACCAGAATGACAAGTCAAAAATCACACCCGGGTATGTGAAGTTTTTACCTGAACATCACAAAGATGTAGTTTTTAGTTTGTTTCATAGATTCATTTGAAAGAAAGGAAGCCGTCCATGCGTTTGGATAAAAGCTGATGTGGTATCACACATTACGTCTGTGAC
Source organism: Enteromius treurensis (assembly GCA_032275025.1). NCBI lineage: Eukaryota > Metazoa > Chordata > Actinopteri > Cypriniformes > Cyprinidae > Enteromius > Enteromius treurensis. The sequence goes on from JAUCMU010000143.1 coordinate 17,937,147, forward strand.
TGCAATATGTGATATTGATCAAGCTCACAGGAGTATGTCTTCATAGAAAGTAATGACATGCTTGTGGTTTTATGATGCATCCAAAACCAGATTTCACACACACACACACACACACACACACACACATATATGAATCACACTCTCCCTTTTTACAAACAAACACACATAATGACGACGAGTGAAAACTTGTTGAGCGATTCCAAATGCTCATGAATAGCTTGTGTATGTGTGTGTGTGTGTGTGTGTGATTCAGCAGCTGTGTGTTGTTGAGGAGTGAAGAGGCAGTGGTCTGTGACTGGGTGGAGAAGAGTACTAGAAGGCGGTGAGAAATGAAAGGTGACACAGATCTGGTGACTCAGCACAGACACACCTCCTGAGCCACACTGACTCACAATTTAAATCAGGAATTTGTTTATCTGGAAACCGTTAAGATATAAATGCTTAACAATTTGTTCATGGCCAGACTTATTGCATTAGTTCATTTCTATTATGACAACTCTCTGAAGCATGGTAATGAATACGATGATGTTAATGTATTTGGTCTCTTCAGAGCTGCTGCTGTTAGTAATTGCTGTTGTTATAGATTATTGCTTCTGCTGCAAACAAAGTACAGGAACTTGCTTTTGCCAATACATATGCAGATAGGGTGCTGTGAGTATTTAAGACATACTGCTGCTGCACAAGTAGCATATATAACCTGTAGCAGAGTGGAGGCAATCACCATGAACATGAACCAGCTTGTGCCAACGCTGTGAATATCAGGGGGAAAGAGCTCATTACCATGTTATTACCATGAATTAAAACTAAAAACATTTTCATTGTTTAACATAAAATAATCTTTAAATGAAACAAACGTTATTTTATGTTAGCTAGTTGTCACATAAAATGTTTAATTTTCATTTAGTTGGAAGTACTTGTAAAGCCTTCTGTTTTCTGTTCTGGATTTATTGGTTCGGACCCTGCCTGCCAAGGATTTTCGCTCTTGTCTCTGTCCCTCTGGATACTGTTTGCCGTTCGCTCGACCCCCTGCTACTTTCTTGGATTATTCTTGTGATTACCTTTGTTATACCTGTTTGCCATGCTATCGACCCAGCTTGTTTTTGTAAATGAAGAGTTTGCATTTGGATCCGCCTGTCCTCGTCATCCCTCTGAATTGTCACTGTACTAAAATAACTCAAATTAATTAAAATGAATAAATTAAAATTTGTAGAAATTACATATATAAAAGCCAAAAACTAATTAAAAAAATAGGAAAAGAAAAAATAAATAAAATAAAATCTGATTCAAAATATAAGCAAAAACTTGTTGTTTTATTATTTATTGAATAGTATTATTATTATTATTTATTGAAAGATTCTGCTGAAAAAAATATAACTGTTTCATTTGTAATATGTAATATGTATATATTTATTTGTAAATATGTTTTTTTATTTACCTACTGCATTTGAATCATTTTAACCACAAACAGCATTTATTTTAAACAAAAGTCTCACACATATATGAGAAACGAATAAGATGTTCTTTGTAATCTTTGGTCTTTGGTCATGTCTTATCTCGTCTACAGCCCCGAGTGAGCCAGGACTGCAAAAATAGGTGCATGACGCTCCTGACTTAAAATGAAGCCAGGATTTTAACAGGACACAGAACTTCAGCCTCTCAGTTGTTATAAGTGTGGTTTCTGGTGCCTGCTACAGACACAAAAAGATGTTTTCTTCTCCACAGCAGGAAGAGGCCTTAGGCCCGTAGGCACCATCTAGCTCCAACTGAGTAAACTACATAAAAGCCCAGACCACAATCAAAGTACTTCTTTTCAAGTTTGCGTTTACATACTGTAGTAGTTTTACCCGGGTGTAATAGTCAAAGTGTTGGCTATATATATATATATATATATATATATATATATATGTATGTTCATACAGTGTGCTCATGTGCATGGCTATATATATATATTTATATATATATATATATTTCTAGAAGCATTAATGCTAAGCAAACGTAACCAAGATACACAGTCTCTACTAAGCCTCTGCTGGATGGAATAAGGAGAGGGAATGCCAGAATAAATCATACACCTCGTGATTAAAATGATTCGCAAACATGCCCTGTGGTCTGTTAGACCTCCGCCAAAACTTTAAGTGAACAGTGAAAGATTTGCCAGGAGAAACGAAAGATCCTATCAAATATAAGAAACAAGATGAGTAGAGGTGAAGAAATATGCTTTTGTTCAAGTGAAAAATGAGAGAGGCAGCAGTTCTGAGATAGAAAAAGAGACAGCAGCAGTAGAAAGACACCACAGATAATAAAGTGATGTGCAGACAATATATATACACATATATATAAAGTCCTAGTGAACATAATACAAATGACACGTTCAGACGTACCCAACCAGCGGTCTTCAGCCTTGTGGTGTACTCTTCCACTAAATTTATTTTTAGTTTGAGGCAAACAATTTTCTCTGCATGTCTGTCAGGGGGAAAAACAGTCTTAGAGAAACAGACAAAACAACTTTTATTTAAATTACATTTGCTTTATGTGGACACAATCTGTCATCTGGCATGAATATGTCCTGTACTACCTGGACTCTATTTCTAGTTATTTCCTGTTCGGCAAGCAAATAAGAGTAGTTTTTCAAAGACTGTCTGGCCAATCAAACATATAGACCACAGGTTGTCTTTCATAAAAACGTCAAGATGAAATCAAATCAGTTTTGGAAGTTTGTTTGTGACATAGGGTGTGGTTGAATTTATGCACAAATTGAACTTGTTCTTCATAAAAATTCATCAAAGGGAAAATGATGAACTTCTACAAGGAACAAATTTGTTTAAATACATTATTTATCTAAGGTATTGTTCAAGTCCATGGCATGATTTCCTCTTGGTACAGGCCTTTTAACAAAAATGGACAAAACAACTTCCTAAGAACAGGACATTTTCAAATCCCTAATGTGGTGAAGACTTGTGCTGGTACCAGTTTAAATGATATGCAATATGAGCCGTCATAAACAGAGTAAGAACCGACTGTGTGGTCTGTCTATTGCCAATCCAAATGGGCAGCCAAAAGCTTTTTAATATCCCACACAGGACTGACCAAATATAGTCCTTTTGTCAATTTTATAAGACCATTTTCTTAAAAGATGTAATTTCAGTCATTTTAAATACCGATAATTTAGCTTACATCGCATTACATGTAATCACCATAATTGTGTGTTACCATAATTTCATAAATGTATATTAACATATTAGTAAGGGCCAAGGGCTAACATATATTAGTATTTTTGCGTTCCGTAAAGCAGTTTTGTGTATAGTGACCACAATTGAATAAAATCAAATAGAATAATTTTGAAAGTATATATTAAAAAAATAATTAAAATGAAAAGTTGGTTTGACCAAAAAAATTTTTTTATTATACTTACAAATTAGCAGCTTGATAGTTTACATACAAACCTAAAGGAGCCTTATAAGAAAGAAGATTTAAAATTCAGAAAGTCTGCATGCCGTGTATGTTTCCTGTGAAATTGGGATTAAAAGATCTAGGAAAGTTAGTACCTGTAAGACAAATCTCCTGGTCCTTTTTAGACCACAACAGTGCCATAGATCAAGATGAAGCACTTGTTAATGCTACCGTGTTAAATTCTCTGTAAGTAAATGTTAATTTGTGTTAATCATCTGTAAAGCGGTTTTTCTGGTGTCATCACAAAATAAATTAAAAATGTTACAACAATCTGTAATAAATGTTTTTGCTTGCTGATATCCCTTGGTTTTCCTGAGACAGCTGCACGCATAAATATTTACTTCAGAATCAGCACATTTTAACAGACAGGTGCGTCACATTTATTTAATCTGAGGCAGATGCTTTATTATCAAACTCTGCGATGAATCGAAGAAAGTTGTTTTGTCGTCTGAGAAGTGTGCGTTTGGACTTTCTTGGAATTTTATTGTATGTTTTCGTTTGTGTATAAACCACTTTAAAAGATACATTTTAAAATATGTTTACTGCAGTTGCAATGAATGGTACCGGCATTAAATGCTAAACAATGTGCATTTTCACAACTTGAATCGGTGCCAGAAAGGTTGAACTTGCTAAGAGATTGTAAAAATACAAGAATCACTGTGTTTATCATGTCCACAAAGCTTGAATCAAGTATAAGTCTTGCCAAAACCACACTCTTTCACACTTGGCACTGAGTTACTGGTCCATGTAGTTCACCCAGCATTTCAGTGTACACGACGGACAGCTTAAAAACAAGAGGAGCAAAAATAAAGAGACTGTTTACCCTTCTTAACATCATATTTAATGAGTCTAGCCCCGTTGTAAACAGTATTTTTCTCTGAAAGTATAAATATAAAATGCCTCTCGAGCATGTGCAGCGAGAGCTCTTAGTTTTGCTAGACACAAAATCCATTTGTATGCATTTGTGAGCCACGGGCCACAGGAAATTGGAGTGTTTACTTACAGTGACACTGAGTGTTATCATGAACATAATAGACTAGACAGTTTTAAAAGCCTTTTTGGTTCACAAAAAGCATTAATTTTGCAGTCACTGTGTATATTAGCATGTCACAAATGTGTTTTATTTACACATTCGTAGTAAATAGCATATTTTCCAACTTTATGTAATGTTTTATAAACAAAGACCAAACAAAATAATGATAATGATTCATTTAACTTCAATAATAAACATTCATTTGATAAAAAACATGTGAATATTAGTTAACAATCCAGCATTAATGGAGCTATGTGTTTGCTTGCTCCACCAGAGCTCTCTAGTGAAAGTGTTGATTAATTTTTGGCAAATGTGGACATAGACTGTAACCAATTATCAAACTGAAAGGCAGGATTCAACCTTAAATAACCCTAAGAAACAAAACACACTTTTGCTTGCAGAGGCTGGAATAGTGAATTAACCACTGCCTTGACCCACTTGTGCTGAATGCTCTTTGAATGAGTACATCAGGGGAGTTGACATCTTTGTTGCAGGAAGATAAAGAGGGGCATCGGTGCCCAAATTTAGCCCATCGTGGGCCAGGCCAGAGAGACTGGTAGAAATTGATGATGCTAAATGGACTAAATGAGAGTTCCAGACCGCACAGCACATCTACTGCACACAGACACAGAGAAAGGACAACCACCTTTTATTGTGTACAACTTTACATTTGATATTTCAAGCATTTTTACAGGCTTTCAATCACTAATGTTTGAAAAGCTGTTAATATATATATATATATATATATATATATATATATATATATGTGTTTATATATATATATATTCAAAGTAGAAGTTCTTGTTCACATAATACATGTGTTTACCATGTATATTTATCAAGTATATACAAATACTAACACTTGCATGTATATATAAGAAAATTTTTTATGTATTTTATATATATATATACACAATATCAATTACATGAATATAAATATATACACGTATATACATGTAAATATTTTCAAAACAAAAGCTATATGCTTTATGTAATTATAATATTTGATATATTATGATAATAAATATACACAGCGCTTACAGATATTAAAGCTGTTAAATGATTAATTGCGATTATATATATATATATATATATATTATTATTATTATTTTCATTACCTAGTCTTCATTGTCATATGATCGATGTTAAAAACTGTTGTGGCGCTTAATATTTTTGTGGAAACTGTGATACATTTTATGAGGGTTCTTTGATGACTAGAAAGTTCAAAACAACATTTATTTGAAATAGAAACTTTTGTTACATTATGAATGTCTTTACTGTCACATTTGACATTTGGTCACTTTTAAGGTCCAATTCTATTAAAAAACTATTTACAACGACATTTTCTTCAATAATTTTTCTGCTTATTAACATTTTAGGTATCAGGTAGGATTAGGGATATAAAACATGGAATATAAAATATGTGCATTATAAGTACTAATAAACAGGCAACATGTTAATTACAGGCATGCCAATAAACAACTGTTTAATAGTGAGAATTGGTATTGTCTTTATACTTGTTACCAGAAAACTAGTCTTACTTAATACTGTTTTTTTTTTCTTCAATTAAACAGTTTATTTATTCAGTATTTTTTATAAATGCTGCACATATTAGGTTTTTTAATATCCTTACTGTAAATGTCAGAGATGACCGTGTTTATATTTATGTTAAAAATTCATTAGGATTTGAGTTAATTTGTTTGTCATTAATTGACTTGGTCCATTTGATGTGATGTTCAAGGTCATAAAATGTGAATGTGTCCCTTAAAATGTTTAAAAAGTATAAAGGGTTAGTGGTTCTTTAAGTAAATTCGCTCTTGAAGGTCACATGTTAAGCGCGGGACCATTGCATCTTGGGTAGAACTTATATGGAGGCAGAGAAACGTACATGCTTTACAGCCTGAAAACAGTACTTGAGTGCACCCACCATACACAACAAAAACAATCAACCGATGTACAATCAAAGGCTTGAGAATCCCCATAATGCAGTGTGAGTAATTTCACACCGAATAATTTCCTGAGGTTATTCAGAAGATGGCACCCGCAGCTGATTCATCCATTCATTTTTTATTTCACTCATCCATGGCATTATACAACACAGTGTAGCATTTGAACAAATCAGGCACAAACTATTTGTTACATTAAACAAATAATCTTTAATACATCATTAACAGCCCAATTACCAGCCCAATAACTCAAACTGCAACTATGAGGGTCTGTGGACCCTTCCCCCAAAAGGCAGCTATCATCTCAGGAAGGCAAAACAGGCCTCTGATTCCATGGTAACTGATAAGACTGGTTTATTGCTTGAAGGAATGGAACAAAGCAAATCTGACTAGTTCTCCATTTTGAAAAGACAATGGACCTTTCCCTAAACTAATTCACAGGAAAACTTTCTTTGAGTGAACACACATTCTTCAGGTCATTGTGTATATTGTTGTTGTGCTTGTATATTGTCTTGTGTGTGGTATACTGTTTTATGCAAACATGTTGTTGAGACAATATCACAGCTCTCTGCCTTGGCTACAATCAGGCAGCACTGCCAAATCTATAAATGTCAAAGTATTGATTAGTCCCAGAAACCTAAACACTTTCTTTCAGCTTAGAGAGTTTAAGGAAATGTCACACATTAGATAAAATCACTTCACTTAGCGCTCAAGATGTTTGGCTTTCCAACATTACTGATTGACTTACTGATTTCTCTAGACTGATCATAAGCTCATGATACTGTTTGCCCTTGATGAAACTACCTCAGTTCTTATTTGTTAATATGAAACCTGAATATAATGTCAGGATATACTGTCTTGTCAAAGCATGGCTTGATTTGTTTCTATGTTACTTTTAGGTACAGACAATTCTGAAGCTATGATACCACGATAACTGCATGCTTATGATAGATCACTAGCTAATGTCACATCATAAAAGTCATAAAAACTTCAACTTCAACCTTCAAATTATCCACCCACTATTGGCTCTTTGACCAACAAGAGGTGTGACCTCAACATGTTTCAAAAGGCCCACGGCAGTAAAAAAGGCCTACGTAAATGCAGTACAGTCTGCAGTCTTATAAGACACTGAAATTAGAATTTAGCTCCATGGCAACACCTAAGTTCTGAGCCAGACCTTTTCTGTCTTGTTTTCTTCTTTTACCCAAGATCCACGGATCACGACAGATCTCTCTCCCAGCTCTTCTTTCATCTGCCAGTCATCAGAGTCAGGACATCTTTTGGAATTTATCACTCTTCAAACCATGAAGAACATGATTGCCAATCCAAAACCTGGGAACCATCAGGACTTTGAGACTGCATCAGACCCTCACCATTGAGGTGATCATGCATATAATTAAACTAAACAGAGGTTTAGTATAAGTTATGGAACCCTGATGAATGAATGACACTGATGGTTTTACAGGTGGTCAACTGACTCTATTTTCATAACTTGAATTTTGGTTTACCTTTAAGTCTTCTTTGCACTTTCCCCTTGTGTGAGTGTATTTATACTTGTGTGTTATACAGTTATGTGAGTGAACGTAGAGTTAATAAAACATTTGCACACATTACACAATTTTCTGATTCTGCCTTTTATGATTTAGCCAAGTATCTTCATCTTTTGTTGATCCTGGATCAACATTACAGTCCAAAATATTGACTTATCCCAATCCCTCCCTCTAAACCTAACCCTACCCAAAATGTATTCCTAAAATCGGTAGGAACTGATAGCTGATTAACAAGGCTGCAGAAGCACCTAACCCTGATCCTAAGCCTGAAACAGAAAACCTTTACAGAAAAAAATATGCCTCAAATCTGATTGAGTGATAGGAATGTTGTATCAGGATCAACAAGAAAGTTGATCCAGGACCAATTTGCACTTGGTGATATTTCGTTCCCTGGGGTCCGTTCTTTGTACCTAACTCAGTTAGCTGGATTTGGTTGTTGTGGATTTGTCCTGAAATTGGATTGTCGCATTCTTCGACGCTCATCCGGGACTTGCTGTCATAGCAACAGGTCCGTAAGCGTAAACCTGCTAGGGAGCAGGTTTATTTCATGTAAACAGGATTTCGGCTGCGCTCCTGGCGGGTTATGATTGGTTGAAATGGCGAGGTCACATCTGATTGGTTAAAGAGCATGACTGCCACGGACTAACTCATGTGGGAAAAGAAAAGTATCTTGTAAGAAAGTTAATCGCTGTGTATGTCTAATAATGTCACATTCACATTATCAAGCGACGTACGAAGAACGGACCCCTGGTGTATGTGTTTGTTTTTGGTATCTATTCTTGGTATCTTATCTGTTTCTTTGTCGTCTCTCTCTTTAAAACTATAGGCTCATCGTATTGGTTGTCTGGGGTTCGCCAATCCTCCAATGGCCTTGGACCTGTCATCATAAAAGGGGCTAGGCTCCCTTGGCTTTTTTCAGTCACTCTGCATTCCAGCCAGCGGGTGACTGTCCATTTTGTGCCGATCGCGTTTTTGTTGATTTAAGCTTTGTTGCGTTTAGTCTGTATTTGTTTTTGCTGGTTGTTAGAGTAGTTTAGTTTGACCTTTGGATGCGCCAAAGCTTATGGTTTTATTTTTACATTTTTCATTTGGTAGTTAGATTATTTGGGTTGGGGTTTAGTAATTAGAATTCCTTTTGCTTTTAATTAATTTATTTATTTTGGTGTCATCAGGTTTTCTCCTTTTCTCTTCAATTTATATTTTGTTTTACATTTTGAAACCTTTCAGGACACTCAAGAACACCTTACAACATAGGTAGTAAAAACAATACACAATATACAAAGCACTACAAAACACAAACTATACAAACACAAGTATACAAAACAAAAAACGAGAGAGAGAGAGAACCGCAATGATTGATCCATGACATTACCAGGGCATGAATATGAAGTTAAGTGCTATACTGAAAAAAGTGAAGTCTAGCAATATTACATAAATTTAAAAAAAATGCATTTGCAAGATTTGCACAACAGGTTTTTTGTTGTTGTTGTTTTTTTTTCTTTCTGTAGTATCGGTGGTGTCAGGAGGTTGGAGGAAGTATTATTCTACAGAATATTTCCTTGAACAATGAAATGTATTATTTATTTATTTATTTATCCCCAAAATTATGTCTGAAACATGTGGTGTGTAGGTGGATGTTATCTATTAACAGTTTGTTTTATTTACTTCTTTGTTTGTTTATTGTTTTTATCGTTAATTACCCATATTCTAAGTTACATTAACTGAAAGCTATAAAACCCCAATATTTATTTAATGGGATCTCAATAAAATTTATTTTTGTACAACGTATGTCTGTATGTGGTATTGAAAGATTCACTTTGTTGATTTTATTATGCATTATGCCATGCAAACATGTTGTTGAGACAATATCACAGCTCTCTGCCTTGGCTACAATCAGGCAGCACTGCCAAATCTATAAATGTCAAAGTATTGATTAGTCCCAGAAACCTAAACACTTTCTTTCAGCTTAGAGAGTTTAAGGAAATGTCACACATTAGATAAAATCACTTCACTTAGCGCTCAAGATGTTTGGCTTTCCAACATTACTGATTGACTTACTGATTTCTCTAGACTGATCATAAGCTCATGATACTGTTTGCCCTTGATGAAACTACCTCAGTTCTTATTTGTTAATATGAAACCTGAATATAATGTCAGGATATACTGTCTTGTCAAAGCATGGCTTGATTTGTTTCTATGTTACTTTTAGGTACAGACAATTCTGAAGCTATGATACCACGATAACTAGGCCAGAGCGGAGAAAATAACGACATTGTAGTGTCTGAGAGAAAAAGACCTCACTCAGAAAAAGTAGTCAAACTCTTTCTCTTTTTTTCACATTTTGTTGTGTTGCAGCCTGCAGTAATGTCTCATTTTCATATTTTGAACTGCATTCACATTTCTAATAACTCTGACAGTAAATAAATATTGCATTGAATTCAGACCCTTAACTCAGTACATGGTCAACACAGCTTTGGCAGCAGTTACAGCCTCAAGTCTTTTTGGGTATGATGTGACAAGCTTTGCTCTCTTGGACTTGGGGATTTCCTGTAATTATTCTCTGTAGATCCTCTCATCCTCAGTCAGGTTGAATGGGGAATGTTGGTGGACCACCATTTTTAAGTCTCTCCATAGGTGTTTTATTGCATTCGAGTCCAGGCTTTGTCTAGGCCACTCAAGAATCTTCACAGAGCTATCCATACAGTAAGTCATTCTTGTATTATCTTAGCTGTGGGTTTAAAAGATTAGTTAACTTACAGAATAATAATAATAATAAAAAAAATAATGAAAAAAAAACTTTCTGATATCTTTCTTTCTTCAGATTAAAATAAAGCGTTTAAAGAAACAAACATTTCAGGATTTCTCTCAATAAAGTTTACCTGGTGATCAAGAAGGTCTAAATCCTTTCCCCTGTCCTTGCTGCTGAAAAAAAAAAAAAAACATGCTTCACAGCCGGAATGGTATTGAACGGGTGATGAGACATGACTTGACTTGGAATTAAGGTTCATCAGACCAGAGCAAGCAGGCTTTCCAAGCATGTATGTCATGCCTTATGAAGAGGTTTCTGCCTCTTCATAAAGCTCTAGGAAGAGTCCAGGGGTCCGTTCTTCGTACCTCGCTAACTAAGTAAGCTGGATTTGATTGTTGACGATTTCGCATGATCTTGGATCCTTCGGTTCTTCAACGCTCATCCGGGACTTGCTGTCATAGCAACAGGTCCGTAAGCTTGAACCTGCTCAGGAGATAGCATATATGTGATAAGGTATTTTCTATTAAAAAAATGCAGTCTGTCATTTGAAAACTGCATATGTCACTTACATAGTTTGTGTAACTGTTTTTTCATAAATACATATTATCAATGTAACTACAGATAATGCAGTATTTTATTATCTTATTGATTTCATACAGATACATACAGGTCATTTTCAAAAAATAAAGGGAAATGTACTATTAACCATTCAATGTCATTTATTTGATTATTTCAGATTAAATTTATATTTTAGAGTAGTGATAGTAAATTACTTCCTGTAATCAAGATGAGAGACCACGGCTATAAAAGCGAATGTGGATTTGGGAAGTCTGTCACAGCCATGTCCTCTCGGTTTGTACGCGAGCAACCCATTGCGGAAGGTGCAAGGTTGATAAGGAGAGTATTCAGAATTCAGCGTATATTGCGGGATAGACAGGATCCTTTAGCACAGCATGACAGTGTGCTCATAGAGCGATATCGTTTTTCCCGTGAGGGTATTATTTACTTAACCAACTTGTTGGATCCCTATGTTAAGAGTTCCACTCGGCGTAGTCGTGCATTAACAACTGCACAAATTGCCTTACGTTTCTTTGCGAGTGGCACGTTTCTGTACGCTGTTGGAGACGCAGAGAACATTGGAAAAAGTGCTGTCTGCCGTTCCATTCGCAAAGTATACCTGGCACTTAAGCATTTTCTGGGTGTGTTTGTGGTTTTTCCAAGCCACTTAAGACCACAGGTTGTCAAACAGGGCTTTTTTTCTATTGCAGGTACATTAAATTGGACAAGGTATGTCATGCAATCATATCCTATGTCTGTAACTATAGCTCGATTGTCCACAGGCTTCCCTAATGTGATTGGTACCATAGACTGCACACACGTTGCCATCAAGGCCCCCTCAGGCCCCAATGAAGGGGATTTTGTCAATCGAAAGGGGTTTCACAGTATAAATGTGCAGGTGAGTAATACTAACATTTTAGATGGTAATATATATAATGAAAAGGAGCGTGTTCACATATAATGAAATCTCTTAGATGGTGTGTGACTCTGTGTGCCATATCACAAATGTGGAAGCTAAATGGCCCGGATCAGTGCATGACTCAAGAATTTTCAGAGAGTCAGGGTTATGCACATTTTTTGAACGTGGTAAGAAAAAGAGACTTACCTTGATAATATTTCATACTTATTTTGGGCCTAACATAACAGCATTTCTCCATTATACAGGGCCCTACGATGGGATTCTCCTTGGAGACAGAAGTTATGCATGCAGGCAGTACTTCATGACACCATTCCCTGACCCCAAGCCTGGGCCACTAACCCACTACGATGCAGCTCTAAGATTCCAGGAGAACAATGACACAAAACTTCAAGCTCAATCAGCATCACTTGATGAATTTTGCTTTTGGCTTGTCTGGCTATTAGGACTTAACTACATCAGCCGTAACAACATTTAATTCTATTAACATAAGGGTCAAGACAAATCAAATAAAGTGTGCTCGTGGGAGGCCTGCGGCTCAGACTGTGGACACCGCTCTCCACCAACTGATTATATCAAAATGTAATTTTTTCAAGAAAATGTGGAAATCGTTTTTAATTTTTATCCAAAATTATTTGGTTGGTAAATGTCTTTTGGATGGTTTGTTTCTTTTGCTGTTGTTGCCTGGAACACCTGAACAAATCACCAACATGAAAAATAGTCATCATTTTGACTTATTGATAAAAGATGACAAACATATAATGAATATCAATATTTTCCCCAAATGTTTTCTTAATTAGAAGCTTTTTTAGACTGCCACAATGACTGACTTTAACTTGGAAACCTAAAGTGGTAGCTGTCATTATTCAATTAATAAGAATAATTATAATAATAATGCATTTAATTTATTCAAAGCACCCAAGGTCACCTCATGTCACGCTCAGGGAACAGGCAGAGACAGAGGAAGTAAGTTTAAACAAGTGAATAGTTTATTTACATTCCAGACTTAAAGATCGTTTCAGGTAAGTAACTCAAAGTAAGTACACTGAAAAAAATGTTATGTTGAATTTACTTAATTTTATTATGTCAAGGGGTTGCACGAAATAAATTTATCTAAATCCAGATATATTTTTTAGGTTGAGTTTAATGTTTACTTATATTTTATACAGTTTATTAATCTCCTTCAGTAATTTCAGATTAATTATATTCATAATTTTAGCTAAACTATTTTGAGTAGAATTTACTCAAATGAAATGTGCAACCAGATAGATTCAATCGTTTAATTTACTACATATTAAAACTAATTAAAAATAAATGAATAGGGAGACATCATTCTACACTTAAAAAATGAAAAAAGATATGTTTGATTTACTTATCTTTAGGCATTAGCCAACTTGTTATGCAAACCATAAGATGGTTTGGACACATGCACGGCGGGCCTAAAGTATTATTAATATTATAATGAAAATAACTTTGTTTTAGCAGGTCACTAAGCACATGCCCTACACTTTACCACAATGGTAACCCCCCAAAAACACCAACATAGCAGAAGGTCTTTTAAATACAAATATAAAATAGTACACAAAAAAATAGTAAACAATTACAAGTCTCCCAGTTGAATCATCTTAATAAACATGCCTAAAATAACATTTTATTTCAAGATTTACTATCTTAAAATCATTTGTGTTCTTTTAACATTAAAATATTGAATAAATGAAACATTTTTTCTAATTACTTTTGATTGAATGAAATTAACTTGTTTTAAACAAGGGCAGTGAATTTGAAAATTAATAATAACAAATAAGTAGGATTAAATAACACATTAAAATCAGTGAAATTAACCAGATAAAAACATTTACACGGGGTCAGAATCATTTTTTTTCAGTGTACAAACACAACTGGTACAATCTTAAATCTTGCTTTTGGACTGTAACCTTTTAAAAATTCATAGGACCTCAGTATTTGTACTGGAATGTTGTTGTAGTGTTCGTCTTCTTGCCAGGATGATGGTTTAGTAAATTGTATTGGATTATAACATAATAAACCAGTAATATTTTAGTATTAATATTTTAGAATATTAACAGTTTCAACTTAAATCAATATTTTATGTCTTTGTAATTATTTATTTTGTGAAAGCTGTGTAATAAGTAGACAGACTGTACAATATCCCTTAAAATGTTTTTAAAATCCTTGTCTTAGCTCAAAGCCACTTGCTGGATTTGTTTTTTAGCTTATAAAATATTTAATCTCAAATCAATATTTTGTGTCCATTTATGAGGTTGTTGACATGAAATAATTGTAACTCCAGTATGTTTTTGCCCTCTTTTTGAGTAACATTGGACAATATTTAACGTGCAATTTCTCCATACTTCCCGGTTTAGCTTTTTGGCTGTGATGGAGTAATGCATTCTGGGAAGGTGGAGGATGACTGTGGGGTATGTGGAGGCAATGGCTCCACCTGTCAGTTCATCTCAAACACCTATTCAGGCGGAGAGAGTGGAGGTAAGCAGCGGTCATTCTCAGACATATTCCATATTGTCCAGTCATTTGCTTTTTTTGAATAATAACCTCTTTCTGTCCGTTGTTTTTTCAAGAGTATGTCACATTTCTCAGCCTTCCTCTGAACGCCTCCCAGGTTCATGTGATTAACATGAAGCCAGTTTTTACACATCTTGGTGAGCAAAGCTACATTCAACAGAATACTGTTGTCATTCCTGTTAGAAGAACTAAACTTTTCTCTTTTTTTATAACACAGTTTAGTACTAAAATTGTGTAGTGGGGTGGAATAAAAGGGTTTTGGTTGTGCATTTTAGAGAATAAAACCAGCAGAAGATTTCATTAATAAATAGGTTAGAATAAAAACTATACTATTTACTATTGTCACAAGCATTAGACTTGAAGACTAGAAGATAGTACAATACAATTCCAAAATTACGAATAATCATTTTTGCTCACCAAGGCTGCATTTATTTGATAAAATACACAGTAAAAGAAATATTGTGAAATATTATTACCATTTTAAATATTCTCATTCATGTATTTTGAAATGTAAATAAGTTCTGTAATGCAAAGCTTAATTTTCAGCATTTTATTTGTACCATCACTTTTGATCGGTTTAATGTAAAGTTTAAAAAAGTACTGAAGTCTCACTGGCCCCAAGCTATGTAATGGGTGCAAACCTTGTAACCACTCTTTATTAAATTAATTTATAAAAATTATTTTGTGGCATTTGTTACAATGACAGACATTCAAACTGTATCAGAGTACAGTATGTCCAATGAAATAATCAATACAGTTCAAAAATAATGTGAACAAAATGTCCCACTATTTCTTGCAGCGGTGTTATTAAACGACAAATATGTGGTGTCCGGAGATGGAAGCCCAGGCCTGAGCATCACATACCCCTCACCTCTGGAGAAAAGCCCCATAATCTATAACCTGTACCTCACACCTGACCACCTGCCTCAAACTGAAGAGCTCACTATCTCTGGTCCAGTCACAGACAAAATCCACATACAAGTCTGCAGCTTCTTTCTCTTTACAGGATATTTGATATTTGTCACATTTTTTGAATGTTAAGGTTACATGATCACTCATTTGTGACAAAAACTATTTATTTGCTATATTTATATTTTCAGGTGTTTCGGAAATACGGGAAAGACTATGGAGACCTTACCACCCCAAACATCTCATACCAGTACTATTCGTCTGAAGCTGTTTCAGCGGAGAGAGCTCCTAAAGGCAGATGGTCAACCGTCATCTCTGCCTGCTCAGTGACCTGCGGCACAGGTAACAGCAGTGATGATCTGAGCACATAAAATATAATATTATCTCAAGTGACCAAATTATAACTTGGACCATGGGTCATCATTGGCAAAACTTGGTGTAGTTACCATATTAATTATGTTTTTGCTCACAATAACACAAGAACACACTTTTTGTATGGACTGCTCTGTGCAGTTTCTAACTTGATAGTCTGTAACTGTAATCATATTGTCTTGCCCAGTTTGAGTTCGGTTGCTCTCTCTGTTGTAGGCATCCAAAAAATCAGTCAGCACTGTGTGGATGTGCTCACAATGGAGCGTCTGGAGGATGAGCTCTGCAGTTCATCCACTCAAACACCAGATGAGCTGCAGCCCTGCTTCAAGCCTGACTGCCCACCCAGGTGCCTTTCAGTCTTTCACATTCATATTTTGCCTTGAAGGAATTATTGCCATTGCAAGCATACCAGAACAATTCATAAATTACATGTAAATACAATATTTTCAAAATGTATACTGGATGTGTTTTTATATATACTGTTAAATATATTGTTTGACAACACTAATTATGGAAGCCTGTTTCTGCCACTGAATAAAAAACGAAAAAGGTAATTGCAGCCTTTTTCTTGCAATTCCAAGTTCACAGACTTTTTTTCTCATAATTGCGAGTTATAGGGTTAGATCGCAATTCGGACTTTATTACGTGCAGTTGTGAATTTATATCTCACAATTCTGAGGAAAAAAGGAAAAATTACAAGATATAAAGTCACAATTCAGAGGCGAAAACGGCCTTCCATATTAAATAACATTCTAACACTAAAGTGTGGGACTACTGCAAGGGCTGAAGGTGTGTATGTGTTGTAGCTGGGAGGTGGATGAGTTTGGACCCTGTAGCGCCCCCTGTGGTGTGGGAAAGCGAGTGCGCTCGGTCACTTGTGTTCAGAAGCAGGGTAAGGTGAAAGTGGAGCTGCCTGACATGGACTGTGCGCTTGACTCAAAACCCTTAACCATTGAGACCTGCAACCACCAAATCTGTCCTGCCAGGTAATGTAGAAAAGTGTGTGAGAATTAAATTAATTTAACTAAAGTTAAATCTAAAAGCTTGAAAAAAATAAAATATTAACTCAAATTCAATAAAATATTAAAACCTTAAACTTATTTGATTTAATTTCGAATTGTATTTATTTGCGATTGCATTTTTGTTTAGTTTAAGTGGAAGTACTAAAAAACTGAAACCGACAAAAAGAAAACTAAAAAAATGTAAAACTACAATTCTAAATATTAACAAAAACTAATAAAGGCTATATCAATATTATTAGTACTGGTTTCAGGTCCATTTAAATTTGAAGGGTTCGCCCAAAAATTTGTAATTCACTTCCTGTCATTAATTATTCACCCTTATGTCATTTCCAAAGCTGCAAGACCTTTGTTCATCTTCGAAACACAAATTAAGATATTTTTGTTAAAATCTGAGAGCTTTCTGACCCTCCATAGACAGCATGTCAACATTCATGTGTGTTTATGTGTGAGTTAGATGGCAGGTCTCTGAGCCTGGTGAGTGTTCAGCTGTGTGTGGACCCGGGCAGGCTCAAAGAACTGTATTGTGTGTCCGCTCCCATCATGGATCTGATTCTGAGGTTGACCAAAACCTGTGCTCTGAGCCCAAACCCCCAGAACATGTTCCCTGTGTGGTGGACGTCTGTCCTGTCGGCTGGGATTCCCAAAGAGAGGTACTGTGGTATAAAGTTTTTTCAGCGTGTATCACAAGGATCAAAAGACTAAAACAAAGTGTTGTATAAAATAAGTCAAATAAAAATCTAGTAAAGACATTTTAGATCTTTTAACTGTTCAAACCATTGGGCAATGTTTTATTCAACAAAGAATCATAAAACAGAAAAGTTGCAAAAGAGGATTCATATTTCATATAATGATGAATCACAAATAATATCCATCAAAATCAGTTTACATTATTTGTGCATGTGAACTATGTTTATTTATATGTATATATAAATACAAACACATGCACGTATATATATTCAAGAAAAGTGTCAAATAAAATGTAAAATAATATATAAATTTATATACATGTAAATATTTTCAACATATATACTTTATACAATATATAAATATAGAAAACTGTTATTTTATATTTTTATAATATTTCACAATATTACTGTTTTTATTGTATTTTGATCAAATAAATGCAGCCTTGGGGCCTGTACCATGAAGCCGGTTTAGGTGTCTAGCCAGGTAAGTTTAGGATTAGTTTGCACCAATCCTGGGTTTAAGGTCCCATCAAAGAAACTCGGCTTCCATTGGTGTTCATTGCCATGGTAACTTGCGCTCCACAGCTAACCTGCTCCGGGGCAGGTTATGTTCTGGGTTAGAGATCTCAAAACAAAATTTGACCAATCAGCTTTCAGCAAGATGACACATTTCTGATGCAATAAAGCCACTCCCCCAGCTTCTCTTACTCCAAATTAAAGGACGCTACATAGTAAAACATTGTTTGAAGATAAAAGCAGCCGATTTTTAGAGATTCCTTTTATAATTACTGTTTATGTTATTTATATAACTATTATCTCCTTAATCCATTACACAAACCCGTTTAATTTAATAGTAATTAAGCTTTTATTTAAAATTAATATAAACATATACATAATATGCAGGATAAATAAGTTTTAGAATTAATAGCTGTAAACATGACTACATATGAGTTTAGATTTTTAAATGTTCTACCTCTATAGTGTTTTAGTGTTATACTAGATAACTAATATACTTAATAATAAATAATATCAACCTTATAAAGTAACTTTACAACTTACTTAGTTTTCTTTAAATATATTAATGTGTTTAAATTCATCATATTGTTCAATCTTTGAATCTTTGATAGTGAATCGCACTGACTCTCTCACGAGAAGTGAATCACAGTTCCACTAACTCAGGATCAAGCCTGATTTGACAGAGAAAGTTGATGATCAGCTTCATGGTACCAACAAATCCAGACTGGAGTGGTTTGGTTTTGTCAACTTAAAACTAATCCTGTAACCCTGTGTTCGTTCAGCCACCATCATGGTACAGGCCCCTGGTGAGCATTTATAAAAACATAACCCCCGAGCTTTTGAACAATCTATTTTCTAGTTATTCTATTTTATACTTTATGTTGCTCCACCTCTTTTTAAGCACTCCTAGTCTCCTGTCTCTGTGAAGTTAAGGTCATATGAAATTTATGAATTAACCCCTATTTTTAAAATATTCCCGTTCTACTAACAATTCTAAAGATGGCTGCATACTTTTTTCTTTGTCTATATATGGTCTGTTCTAAAATGTCGTCTTAATATCCAGCAGATCCATGCAGACTCCCGTGTAATGCCCCGCTTCAGAATGGTTCCAGTTTATGTTTGGAGTCCAGTGATTGGCCAGTGCTCAAAGACCTGTGGGAATGGTAAGTGAGAACCAAATGCACATGCTCAAATTAAAGCCAAGGCATGTGCATCATTTTGCATGTTTAAGCAGGATCTCAGCAGGTTTGGTTCTCCTGCGTGGACCACCAATCACGTCTAGAGGTCCCAGAGTTCCTTTGTGATCGCTCCAGTAAACCAGAGATGTACACCCAGCCCTGTAACCCTTCAAAATGTCCTGCTACGTAAGCGCTGCTTAAACTCCACTTGCAGTTAGACATGCTTTTTCACATTTACACATGATAAGCACTGGATCTACTTTATCAGGTGGCGCTACATACAGGGGCCATGCAGTGTGACTTGTGGAGGTGGTGTAGCAAAGAGAGTCCTGTACTGTTCCCAGAGGATGGAGGGAGCAGATGGAAACAGGGATCTGGTGGTGGGAGAATCTGCCTGTCAGTCTTTGGCCAGACCTTCAGAAGTAGTAGAATGTAATACTGAAGCCTGTCCAGCCAGGTAAAGCTGTCAAACATTTCTGAACACGTTTCAGACAACGGACAATGCACCTCTGATTGATTAACGGACATCAGCCTAAGAATCAGTACTAAATATTAATTAAAAAGTGCAAAAAATCATAATATACACAACTAAAGTTATGCATACAGTAACAAACAAAAAAAAAACTTTTTTCAAATTTAGACCGTGGCATAATTATTTTCAATAGAGATTTTAATTATTTCTTATGATTTTCTTATGAATGTCAGTTAAGGTCTTGATTGTTATCTATTTTAGGTTTAAAGCTTTAAAGTCATCTGAAGATCCAGTTAAAGTTTACCACTTGGCTACACAATTTGTTATAACATTAGGAAAATTCAGATTGTTGTTCAGTTTTTTATTTTGATAATTCAAGATAATTCAATTTGTAGAGTAAACATGTCTGCTACTATGTTGAGTCTAGTATTATTTTACTATATTTGCTGTTCTATCATAGTTTTTGTTAATATTTTTGTTGTATTTGTTTGATTTTTATTATGTTTTTAATGTCTATATAATTTATTTATTGTTAGTTCTTTTCATTGGTCGGGTCACCGCTTAAAGGAATAGTTCACGAATAGTAGGAACTACTCGAGGATGAGTAAGTGATGACAGAATTTTCGTTTTTGGGTGAACTATTCCTTTAAGCGGTGAATAAATGTATTTTTGGGTAAGCTGTTCCTTTATTGTCTATTGGCAGTTAATGCCTAATTGTCTTCAATCAAAACCTTTTGATTTTTATTATATTACTAGAGTAGTGGGTTCTTAACTGATGAAGTGATTGTGTAGGTGGCAGGCAGGAGGGCAGGGCGACTGTTCGGTGTCCTGTGGGATGGGTGTAGCTGTCAGGAGTGTACGGTGTGTTCAGTATGAAGGAGGTGTAGATAAGCTTGTGGAGGAAGACCGCTGTAACCCCGTAAACAAGCCTCCCGTCACTGCACCATGCTTCACTCAAGTCTGTTCGTTCCACTGGGACGTTCATGAGTGGAGTGAGGTATTGTGCCAAACTACATATGCTAACAACCTGTTGAGTCCCTGTTTATAGATGTATTCCAGAAAGGCAGTGCTTCTCCATTCCTCATAGTCTCTCTCGGTTCTCTAATGTAGTGTTCAGTCTCATGTGGGGACGGGATCCAGTCTCGGACAGTGTCCTGCATGGGGCCTTCCAGCCCTCTTCCAGTCAGTCCCTTTCTTTGCCTCCACCTACCCAAACCCATCACCATCCAGGCCTGCCATAGTCCTGACTGTTCCTCAGCTCAGACCTCCACCCCAGAGCCCCAGAGAGAAGAGGGGATGCAGATAACCACACCGGCTCCAGCTGTCAGAATGATGAAGATGAGGAAGAGTTTCTCAGCCATTGCACCTACAGCAGACATGATGAAGAACACAATGAGCATGATAACAGAACCACCACAGACCAGTTAGGTGGCAAGTGTCTGCTAGATCCATATAAAACTGTCAGCCTTGATAATATTTTATCTTGCAATTAAATTCCTGTGTTAATGTTAAAAAAAATTCAACATAATGATAAATGGGCTTAATAGAAATGTTATTATTATGAACGGGCGAACTGATAATAATTATATGAAATTTAAAATTATATGTATAAATCCAAATATATATTTGTATATTTTTAGCTAAATATATAGATACAAATCTGATACTGATACATTTAGATTTGATTTCAGTTAACATTTTATTTCAAGGATATATATAATATTTATATATATTTTTTTATCTTTGTAATGGTGTAGGTAGGTATATTTTTTATAGTTTCTATTCAATTTGTATAGTTTGGATTGTTATTTAAAAAGACAGTTGGATGAATGTAGGGATAAAAAAAAAAAGCAGTGAGAAGTAAATCATCTACTCTGGTTTCAGGCTTCTGTGGGAGGCTTTTGCTTCAAGACTCAGGAACTATTGATCTGCGCAATATCA
This sequence comes from Enteromius treurensis, assembly GCA_032275025.1. Classification (NCBI taxonomy): domain Eukaryota; kingdom Metazoa; phylum Chordata; class Actinopteri; order Cypriniformes; family Cyprinidae; genus Enteromius; species Enteromius treurensis. Next base: position 17,958,983 of record JAUCMU010000143.1, read on the forward strand.
CTCAAACAAGGTGTATTATTGCTATTGGTCGACCTCTTGATGAGGTTATTCAGATCAAAATCATATCCAGCACACTTAACTGCCGGCAGAGTAAGTACAAAGCTACTTTTCTGACAGCCAGTAATTTGATTCACTACTAGAATGGCGTGTGTAATCTACAGAGGAGAACATGGCCCTGTATGACAGACTCATCCTAATGCGCCTCTGTGAGAGGATGACCGGCAAAACGCTGAAATCACGATCGAATGTCCTGCTGGTGCGTCAGAGCCGCCTGACCGCTGGGAATGGAGTGCTGCTGTTTTATCAGAGCGTAAAGAACAAAAAAAGCCACCATCGAGGTGTGTAATTACAAACACGGCATTACACTAAATACTTTTTAAATGAATACTGTACATCTATTCATCAAATGCAATATAGATTTTATTGCAAAGGGAAAATTCATCAACTAAAATTCTGTCATCATTTAATTTAGTAATCATAGTAAACCTGACGTTCTTTGTTGTGTAACACATACATATAGTACCTTTCAGAAGTATGAGTATAGTACAATTTTTAAAAGATAATAATACTTTTATTCAGCAAATTATTCAATAATGATGAATAATAAATTACATTATAAAGCATATTAAATTAGAAATAAGATGTTTCACAATATCGCTGAGCAAATAATGATAGGATGCAATTAGGCAAAGTAAACTAATCTGAAATGATGTAACACATCACGTATTTTCCTCCAAGAGTGTGACGTTCAGCTGTTTTCTCCGTCTGGACTCATTGAGAATCCGATCAAGAGCGCAGTCACTGCCGCCCCAAACACTCAAAGCTGTCGGGTGTTCATCGACGCTCCGCCTGCTTTCAGGATTCAGATCAGAGCGCTTTCTGTGCTCAACAACACCGATACAAACTCCACATACATACTGGTACGTCACTGTTCATCCATCCTTTATATAAACAAACACTTTCATTTAAAACTTTCAGGTCTGTAAAAGAAGTAATTATTCTATCTGTAATCTCAAGACTCAACCGGTTCGCATTCACAAAACATATTAAGAGCAAGCCTTTTGAGATGAATCAATGAAAGGCCACATTAGACAGACATTCAGCTAGCACCCAATGAAAATAAGCAGTCGTGCAAACACTAATTTAGTACACGTTGTGGTTGTAAATGATGCCCTGTGGGTTAAACATGAACACATGTTTATGCTGTGATTCTCTAATGTTTTCTTTTGCTTACCCAGATTCGCGATGTGGATGCCTTGAAGACGACCATCTTCAGAGGGACTCAGCTCTTCCTGTGGAGCTCCTCAGGAAGCAGGGCTGAAGTGGAATTCCATGGGGAGTATCAGCAAATCAAGGGCATGTTCAGGGCCGAGTATTCGTACACTAACCCTTCTGAAGAACAACCAGTGTAGCCCGCAAGAGAGTCCGTGAAGAGCCAGGGTGCATTCAAAAATCAGTTTAAAAACTTTAGCCAGTTTAGCACAACAAAATCAGAACTGAAGATAGGATTTATTAACTGTGTATCAAAGATCTCAAATAATCACATCATTTTTTTATATAAGTGCTTTGTACATTTATTGTAATGAGAACTAGTTAATCTGTAAAGTGACAATAATGCGTGTCAAGTCTATTGCACAAAATAAATAACTACTATGACAATTTTCTGATATTTACCTGATTTAGAAAATGTCCATATGGCTCTGAGTTTTACTTAATGGTCCTACTTACCATTTGTGAAGTATATATGCTTCATTTTTATTGCATACGTAAGTGAACAGACAGATTTTCAAATGTTAACATGCGAGAAAGGTGGCTCATTACTAGAAATACTATATGTGTACTTGTGTACTATATCATTTATTTTTGTCTGGTTTCTTCGCTTTTCCTTTCCAAAGTTATGGTAAGTTATAATAAAAATCGCTTTTTACTAGCTTGGAGCATTAGTTCACCCAAAAATTAAAGATTCTGTTATTAATTACTCACCCTCATACCCGAGATCTTCGTTCATCTTCAGAACACAAATAAAGACATTTCTGATAAATTCTGAAAGCTCTCTATCCTTCCCATACACAGCAAGGATCCTAAAAAAATAGCAAGGCATCATTTAAATAATCCATGTGACATAACGGATTTAACTGTAATTTTACGAAGCAACAGGAATACTTTTCATGGGCAAAGAAAACAAAAATTATGACTTCATTAAATATTCATCAGCATCATCCTGTAGCACAGTTTTGGAGAGTATCACATACTGTTCTTTGTCAGGAGCACCGTATAAGGATACACTGTTTAAATCATTTACACCTCATCTGAACATACAGAACATATCTGCATACATACATTTTATACATATGCGATACTCTCAAAAATGGTGCAATAGGGTGACTCGGTTGGTATTTTGTTTTCTTTGTGCACCTTAAGCATTCTCATAGTTTCAGTCCACTGATGTTTTCTGAGCCTTGATCGTGTTGGGATCCGTGCTGTCTATGATAGCTCTCTGAAATCATTAAAAATATCTTAATTTGTGATCCAAAGGTGAATGAAGATCTTACAGGTTTGGAACAACATGAGGGTGAGTAATTAATGACAGAATTTAAATTTTTGAGTTAACTATCCCTTTAAACTTGGGTTGCAAGTATCTTTTAAACCCCTCACACAAGTGCTTGTTAATAAGCATGCGTATTATTTTTGCAGTTTTTTTTTTTTTTTTAATGATTCTTGTTTTTGTTTTATTTCTCCTGTTTCTTTTCTGATTGTAAAAAAAGGCCCATGTCAGTGTTGCAACCTAGTGGCAAAGCAATTATTGTACACAAAAAAATGGACTGCACTTGTACAGTATAAACGAACTGTGCTGAAACCAAAAATCGTGTCACTGTACATATAGTGTGTACATATAAAAAAACTATGGTATACTTTAGTTTAGCATGATATGGCACTGAATAATATCAAGAGTCTTTTTTACAGTTGAAACTGAAATAAAAACAGAATGAGTTTGTGTTTCTGGCTGTTCTTGTTTATGTTTGTGGCAGCCTCTTTACTGAAAGCTGAAATGTAAAATTTCTGTGCCACTAAATGCCCTGCGGAAAAATAATGTTCAGTGATGTCGAGCGGTTGGAGATCTCAAAACTCACACTACTGTCACTGTGTCAGGCTTGTCAGGTTGCGCAAACAAACAAATCAAAGTTTTAAAGCACCACAGAGTCACAATGTTTACACTTTTCATGGGAATCAGCCTAAGAATGCTGTTCTTAGTTACTTAGAGTCTCTGCATAATGAAAAGTATCACACACGTCACCTTTAAGATATGGAATACCAATATTACCAACATGTCAGGTTAATAACACTGAAATCCTCCAGTCTGAAAGTGTTTCAGTGCTTCTGTGAGTTATTGATGAAGTGTCATCACTCACTGGGTCTTAGACACCTGCTCCATAAGAGTCTTAATGTCCAGAAGCGAGTCTTCTAGAAACCGTGACAGTTTTGTGGCGTTTGTTTCCTCGCAACTATTGAAGGCGGTCACAGCGAAGTTGATATGGTCGTCCATGGGGTTGTAGCAGATACCGTAACCATCAGGAACCATGGGTCCGAAACACATAAAACAGTCTGTCTTTGACCCAACCTGAAAAAACAAAGAATTCAATCACCACTTACTAGGGGTGTAACGATACGTCGTTTCGTATTGAACCGCTCGGTACGAGGCTTTCGGTTCGGTACGTATACGAACAGAACGATTCAGAAAAAAAAAAGAGAGAATAAACCGTGTAAAATATAATGTTTTCAGTGCTACGCTTAACAAGGCATCGCAAACGACGAGACAGGGAACCCGCGTCTGCTCCTCCCACCCCCAAACAGAGGAGAACCAGAAACACACACATTACAAACCATCACCCGCGGCATTCAGGTAACGTCAGGCATTTCCTTTTGCCATTTCAACCCAACATCCAGCTGTTTAACCAGAGCTGCATCTTTCTGCTCTAACACACTAAAATAATGTTTG
>JAUCMU010000143.1:17980130-17997210 GCA_032275025.1 Enteromius treurensis
TTAAGTCCATCTCATGAAAAATCGGAGCAGAAACAAAGGTGTTGCGTTTATATTTTTGTTGAGTGTATATATATAGAATTATTTTATTCTTTATATATGTTGTTTTTAATTGTTGTAAGTACTCTTAGGTTATTCTTTCTTATGATGATGCTGATTGTCGTGTATTTATTTATTTTCGATCTGTTTTTCTATTGTGCATGTAATTGTGTCACAGGTATTTCCAACCACTCCAGCTGATTCTTGGGGCAACCGTCGTGATCCTTCTGTTTTTGGGTTTTGTCTGGGCAGCTGAAAACAAGGCCGTTATCCGGCGATTCCGGAGGAATCATCCATCGCTGTCCCTTGCTGCAATTTTGGGCTCCAGCTACCTTCTTCTGTCTGTTTTAGGAGGGGTAGCTGTGTTCCTCTTTGGCATTGCCTTCCCCATTTTACGTTAGTATTCTTTCACTGTTGCTTTAATAATATTTTGCAGGTAGTACATGCATAATGTGTATTAAATGGCTGTAAGTGTCCTTTTTCCTCCTCATAGTGATCATTGTCCATGCTTCTGTGAGACTCCGAAACCTTAAAAATAAACTGGAGAATAAGCTGGAGAGTATAGGATTGAAGAGGACTCCTATGGGCCTGCTGCTGGAAGCCCTGGGACAAGAGCAAGAGGCTGGATCATAGCTGTGTTTACTATTATCGCCCACCCTTTTTATCCTAGGAGCTTCTTTCATGTCTTTAAAATATGTATGAAAACAGACATTGGCAGAACATATACGGCATATTGAGTAATAAGTCTCTCAGAAATGCAAGAAGGGGCCAGTGGATTAAATTATAATGCAGTATATGAAAGTTAGCAAAAAGTCAGATTTACAGGACCAGGCGTGTATTAGCTATTAGGTGTCCAAATCTAAAAACAGCAATATAACGCCTTGTAAATAGGATGTAGGTTAGTGTTAATCAATTCACATTTTTATTGAAGTAATTTTGCTTTCATTCTATGGATTTAATTGTGCCTACACTATAATTCCATGCTTAAATGTGTTTTCTGTGATCTTGATTTTGTAAATTGTGTTTGAAGGATATCTGAAGACAGTGTTTTCCCCCGTGTGTTACATGACCAAATATTATTTTTACTGATTGATTTCATTTTCAATCAAGTTGTGCCATGCCATAAGTGGTGTTTGCTCTCTTACAAAGTGCCAAGGTAAATACTTCTCAGTTATTGCAACACAAAACAGTGACCAAGAATATGAATTATGTACACATGTGACCCTGGACCATGAAACCAGTCATAAGGAGCAAGGGTATATTTGTGACCGACCATGCATTGTATGGAACAAAATTTGATGCATAACATCATGTTACATGAAGATCTTTAGCACATGTCTTGCTGTAAAGATATCAAAACTTAATTTTTGCTAAGTTATATGCATTGGTAATATAACAGTTCTCTGCCAAATATTGTCCTGTCTTAACAAACCATACATCAATGGAAAGCTTATTTATTCAGCTCAAATTGAATATTCAAATCTCAAAATGTACTTTTAAATTGACTGGTTTTGTCCAGTGTCACATACTTATTCTTACTTGATTTGAGTCATTTAATATTGTTTAAGCTTTGCTTAAGTATTGATTCCTTTAAAAAATGTAATTTGTATTTCCTACATATTTAATGTTTACAACATCAGCTGCCTTGTATCTTCAGGAAATGCTCGTGGTTAAAATAAACAAACTTTCATAGATCTGCAGTCTTCGTTTTTTCGTCTACTACCGCTCAGAGGCGCTGTGATCGTTAAAATGAGTTTATAGGATATTATAGGGACTCGTAAAGTGTAGTCTCGTTTCAATGCCAGTTTTTCTTTTCGTCCTATTGAAAAAAAAAAGTTTGGTGAGAAAACTTAAACATATATTTGTTTAAAATGCTTCAAAGGCATCCAGGACATTCCCCGTGTCACCACCTCCTTTTGAAAGGTTTCAGCGCAATCATCCCCGTTAACCGGCTCACATCCTTTAATCCTGAACTCACGGCTTACTACACCGGGACCTGCGGTCACACGAGGATATATTATACATTTGTATGAGTGTTACATACAGAAAAATCCAGCAATCCACGTGATTTTATTCGATGAAATATATTTTAGAAAAATGTTTTGGTCATTGGAGCAAGCTTTTAAATATCGTCTTTGTAACTGCGTGCTTTCAGTGCAGAAATGAAAGGTGTGGTAAATTATTATTTCATGTGAGTTCGTGGGAATAAGCAGAAGAAGGTGCTGAACAAGTCTTGGACATGGATGCGGTACCGAAAGGTGAGTGATTTAACACAAAAACCATTCACTAAAACAGAGACTGCCTTACGTACAACGTCTGTCAAAATTTATTTCAATCAATAATATGATTACTGGCAAATTATATGTTTTTAAACATTCAGAGAATATAGAAATTAACCTATATTTTTGTGTTGTAATATTTCTTAAAATAAAAAGTTCGCTTTTTGCGGTTCACATCCTTGCATTTCTTGCAGTAGATGTATAACGTTAGCTAACTAGATAGTCATAGTCGATCTATGTTTTAATAATCCCTTTGTTGCAACTTTAGTGTATTGTGTTGAGTTTTGTAATGGGCTTTGTGTTCTTGAAGTTCTCTCAGAACTAGGTCACTTAGTTCTTCCCGATCCTTATGGCGCTTCTTACGTGTAACAGTATCTGCCACATCTGCCCTCTTTCTTTTAGTTTTTCATATTTTTATAAGGTTCTGCTGAATGTCAAATTTAAGATTCGTGTGATTTTAGAAAAAGCATTTTCATATTTAGAATTTACTGCCTTTATCGTTCAGACTGAACACGTATTTTGTGTTTTAAGGTGATAATTTGTTCCAAAACCTGGTGTTGTCAAAGATATGTTTTGCTTTGCAGAAGAATATTTGTTTGGAGTGACTTGAGAGATTGTTTTAGATTCCGATCATTTGTTTAAGACACGGTTTTAATAAGAAAACTCTTTATTTCAGATGGGGCCGGTTTAGCCGACCCCAGCAAAACAGACACACTCAACTCAACAGGTTCTGCAGGGCAAAGGAGAGCTGGAGGAGCCAAGAAACACACACAAGCTAATAAATCAGCCCTGCGTGCACCCAGAGCTCTGTGCTGCCTCACTCTCAGTAACCCAATACGCATGGCAGCACTAGCCCTGGTGGAGTGGAAATATCCTTTTGCCCAATGTGTGTGTGTGTTTGTGCATTGTGCATTCTCTTATGTTTTCTGGAGAATTGCTTCCTTGACCTTAGACCTTTAAGCCTTTCGATATATTCATTTTACTGGCTATCTTTGCCAACTGCGTTGCCCTTGGTGTCTCCAAACCATTTCCTGAAGATGATTCCAATGCCACAAACCACAATCTGGTGAGTGCATTGCCAACATGACCACGATCTGATGAGTGAGAACTGATTGCCTCAGCAAAAATACACCAAACCCCACAAATTAAGCACAGGTTTTTTGGCAGGTCATGTTAGACAAGTTCGCATCATCTGACTCTCAGCTGATCCACATCTAATATAGGGAAACGACACCTATCACAACATATGAGGTCCTTCAGTATTATCAGCAGCTTTCAGGTTGCTCAATAGCTAATTACCCTCGTCCATCCCCAGCTCCTCCTCTCACCCAGTCAGGATATGACCTTTGGATCAGACAAATTTCTGCATTTTTTACATTAAATTAATGAACACAAATTATATCAGGAATACATTTATGTTGGCCCTGTTCTGTTTTCCTGCATCGTTGCGCAGGGAGTTCTTGCCCAGAACAGAACCAATTTATCCATAACATTAAAATACATCCCATTTCTATACATATAATGTACATACATTTTTCAATACAGAATTAGTTAACCTAACAGTGATTAATCTTAGTGCAGTTAGTACATATTTAGGATTAAAAATTCTGTTATCGATTGTTATTGCATTGTGAAATGAACAGGTTTACTAACTAATATTAGCGTAAAGGTTAGTAAATGCTTTGTAATTTGATGCTCATCGTTACTAATGTTAACAAATGAGATCTTATTGTAAAGTCTGTGTGCTACATACTGTATTAACCATAAATATCAAAAGTTGTATAAATGCACACATGGCTGTATAACATTCCCAATGATATTTTTTAATGACCCGTCTGTGAAACTGAGGGTATTCTACCTCTTTAGGGCTTCCCATGTTCAGTGCAGCACTATAATTGCATTAGGCTTGAAGTTTGATTGACAGCTCTGAATGCCAAACAGGATAAGAGTGCTTACCATCTGTTCTCTCTCTATGGCTGCTCACTCAATGCCTTTACATGCAATTTACTGTCTTACTACAGATTTACTATAGACAATAATGATTCCTACAAATCATTCTGATTCTTGTTTTTAGATTGCGGCCATGCTTTTGTTTTTTTGTCTATTTCTCATTTTTCAGCACCATCCCTTTTAAGTTAAGCTCTGTGTAGGACTCTTTGCTCATATACTTTAATTTCCAGGCCATCCGTGGTGTTGCACTGATGTCTGTTGAATCTGTAGTGTCTGCAGTGTTTGGATGATTAGCTGAAATAACGTGAGGGAGAACTAGAGGTCAAGAGGGCAGAAAGTAATGAGCTCAGCAATGTGTGTTAAGGGAAAACAGGTGAAAGGGAGAGTAAGTGTATGTGTGTGTGTGTTAAGATCAAATTGCTTCTCAATCATTATACACTGTCATTCAAATGTGTTGGGACCAGTAGATTTTTTATGTTTTTTTGTAAGAAATTTCTGATGCTAATCAAGGCATGAGATCATTTGTTTAATTATTTATTTGATCATAAATACATGGGGACAAATTGTATAGTTGTTGAATAGTATTTATAATATAAATAGTATTAAAAATAGTATTTTTTAAAGATTTATTAGTTATTTGGCACAACATGACATTGGAACTTAAAGAAATTGGAACAGTTTAAAACTATTGATTTCAGCTCATTAAGATACATAGAAACTTCCTTCTCTTTTACTTACTACCTTATTTATTCCTAGGAACAAGTGGAGTATGTGTTTCTGGTCATTTTCACCATCGAAACGTTCACAAAGATTCTTGCGTACGGTCTGGTCATGCATCCCAGCGCCTACATCCGCAGCGGCTGGAACTTGCTGGATTTTGTTATTGTCATTGTCGGGTATGTCGGAGGTTACCTAAAATATACTTCCAAATTAAAGTCCAGTGAAACGTATTTCTATTAGAGCTGTCAAATGATTAATTGTGATTAATCGCATCAAAAATTTAAAACCTACCCAGAAAGATAGAAATAACCAGCATAAAACCGTTTTTTGTTGGTGAAAATACTAGTGGACTAAGAATTTTGCACAGTACTGTACATGAGTTTGTATTTATATATACAAAATAAATATACATAGCACATGCCTTATGTAAAAAAAAACTTTTATTCTGGATGCGATTAATCACATGTTTTAGCTGAAATGATTTCCATAAGTCTTTTCACTATATACATTATTTTAATGCAGCTTTACAATAAATTGTGATGTTTATGCTCTTGTTTATGTTTATGTTATGATCTTAATGTCTTACAGTTGCAATTAGCAGATTAGTGTGAACCAATAATATAGCATACTTTTTAAATATAATCAAACTTTTTTTAATGAAAGTTTAATGAAGAGAGCAAATGGAAACTTAACTGGCAGTATATATGTGTGCTCTATGCAGTCTTTTCAGTGTTATAGCTGAGATGGGAGAGCACAAACCAGGAGAAGCCCATCACGCTGCAGGTAAACCAGGAGGTCTGGATGTCAAAGCCCTGAGAGCTTTCAGAGTACTGCGACCCCTGCGCCTGGTGTCCGGTGTGCCCAGTAAGTGTGTGTGTGTGTGTGTATGTGTGTTCTTCGGAGTAGACTTCTGTACACACAGTGCTGGCTATGTCTAATTCCTACATCTACAGTGATTGTGATTCAGCTTGTGATGTGTGCAGGTCTGCAGATTGTGTTGAACTCCATCATGAAGGCCATGGTGCCTCTGCTGCACATCGGTCTACTGGTCATGTTTGTCATCATCATTTACGCCATCATTGGGCTGGAGCTCTTCATAGGCAAGATGCACAAGACCTGCTTCATTGTAGGAACAGGTAAGGAAAGCAAACATGCTGCAGTGCCACTCAATGAACTATTTCATTAAATACTGTTAAAAGTATAAAGCATACTAAATTGTGTTTGTCATCATGTGAAAAGATCTAATGGTGGACGACGATCCAACACCATGTGCTTTTGCTGGTAACGGTCGTTTCTGTGTGGGCAACAACACAGTGTGCCGGGGAGGATGGGAGGGACCCAACGGAGGCATCACCAACTTTGACAACATCTTCTTCGCTATGCTCACTGTGTTCCAGTGCATTACTATGGAGGGCTGGACTGATGTGCTCTACTGGGTACGGCCTGTCCTGCATCTCTTCGCTCTTGATTTTTTAAGCTGTAGTAACTGTTAGACAAACAGGGTCATTTATTTGATCGAAAACAGAACATTGAGATGTTCCTTCTTTCTGAATGAAATATGAGAGTTTAAGGAATGTTACTTTACACAATAAGGCCTGTTAAAAAATCTGCTTATTATAAAATATTATGATGATATTATAGATTTTGATATCATCAGATTTTTCTTCAGTTGTCAAGATCAAAACACATTTTGCATGCTCTTATTGAAGAGTGTCATATCACCAGTAAATGTCTAGAACAAAAAATACTATCATTAATTTTTCAATTAAAAACTTAATTGTAAAAGATACTTCCAATAGAGGTAAACAAAGCCAGGCAATAAGCATTAAAATGCACACTTTTATAGCCTAAATATTTAAATAGTATATGTTAACATGTGATGGAATCATTGTTGTTTTAGTATAATTTATGTTTTAATTATAATTAATTAGATTGGATAAAATACTGCACATTCATATTTTAAATGAGCTTTTAATTTATATTTTGTTTTATATCAATGCAGTTTTCATTTTAGTTTATTTTTATAAATTTGGTTCTCTTGTAATTTTACATAAAATTTTCTTTTTCTAATTATATAGCTTTATTTTTAGTAGTTTAGTAGTTTTATCACTAATTGAAATGTTGCCATGGTAAAATCTTTAATTTTCACTTTTCACAAATTTTTATGTTTATTTTTAAGTTTAAGGTTTTCATGTTATATTTCTATTTGATGTAAGTTCCATTTTTCCATTCCAATTTTTACTTTTAGGTAATATTTTATTTTATTATATTATATTTATATTATATTTTAATAATATTCCTTTAAATGTAAAAGGTTCATAATGGAAACATTTTTAGACAAATAGTATTGTGAAACACCTTTATTTTTAAAGTGTTGACGGTTTACCATTGCATATCACACCTATGCCACTCAAAAAACAGTTGATAGCATATAGTGTATGCATATTTTCTCTCTCATCTGCAATGTTTTTCAGATGAATGATTCCATCGGGTTTGAGCTGCCTTGGATTTATTTTGTGTCTCTGGTCATTTTTGGATCTTTCTTTGTCCTTAATCTTGTGTTGGGTGTATTGAGCGGGTGAGTGACTCCAGCCTTGATCCATTTTAAGCCTTTTAACTGCTAACTCCATTGCATGTGTAAATATATGAGACATAAGGATAAGTGTGATAAGTGGCATCTTGTGAAGGTTTACGTTATATTACATGTGTCTCTTTCACATCACAGTGAGTTCTCTAAAGAGAGAGAGAAGGCCGTGTGTCGTGGTGAGCTGCAGAAGGCCCAAGAGAAACAGCAGATGGAGGAGGACATGATCGGATACATGGACTGGCTCATTGAAGCAGAGGACATGGATGAGGATGGAAATAAACGTAATATATGCTTTATTTAGCTTTCTCAAACCATCAAAACAGTAAGCAGTGCATAAATAATGAATAAAAACTTTTGCCCAGTGAAGATGATAGAATATCACAAGATTGATTATAAATTGCCAACTCTTATTAAAGAAATAATATACTTTAAAAGAATAAACATAATGCTTTTAGACAAGGAATTGCATGTTAACTGCAACAAAATAAAAATGATTATAGCTTACAGTAAATTTACAGTAAGTAAATAACCACTTTTTTTCATTTTCGAGTCAAAAGTACTACTTTTTAAGTACATCTTTATGTGTCATTTTTATAAGTTCTGCTAATTGTACTGATAAGCATGTATATACTTGATTTGAAGTGCATTACAAGTGCACGTTCAATCCCATTAAGTGCTTTTCCTTTTAATAGCAGTCAGCTCTGTTCATCATTTATCAGGTTTTAGCAAAGATACATATGTTTGTTTGTTTGTTTTTTCAGTCAGGGAAGAACATATTTTTAATGCATTTAGTTTTTGTCTTTGGTGTAAATGGCAGGTGCGGTGGTGGCGAAGAAGAAGATGATGAAGAAATATGGCTGGTACAAACACAGTGAAGATGGAGGTACTGATTGAACACGTTTTCACTTTGATTTTTTAAATGCATTGCTTATTAAACTACAAAATTACGTAATTTGATTCCTTTTTTAAGTACACATCCTTTTCTTTTATACAGAATCAGATTCAGACTCTGAATTTGAAGCATTTCTGGATGATGACAATGGCTGCTGTGCATCTATAATGTAAGTATAACATTTATACTGCTTATTTATCCATTATAAAGTATTAAAAACACCAGAAAGTGATGAATCTGAATTCTCTTGTTTTCCTTAGGGCAAGACTAATGGCTATAAGTTTCTGGTAGGTGTTTTTTGTTGTTGTTGTTAAGTAACGTTTACCGGAACCCAAAATTATTTTGACATATTTCACTTTTTTAAAATGTAAAATTGGGGTCCAATAATATTTGCTGGTTCTTCTGTTTCTCAGTGAGCAGCTGTACCACTTGAATCTGGTCATTAGAAAGAACTGCCGTGTGGCCGTCAAATCTACTAATTTCTACTGGCTGGTTCTAGTGCTGGTGTTCCTCAACACGGCCGCCAGTGCCTCTGAACACTACGGCCAACCACAGTGGCTCACAGACATACAGGGTTTGTGTGTGTGAGTAAGTTTTCCTGTAATAACATGAACTGACCCTGTCTTAAATATGTTCTCTTCGATGTTCCAGAACGAGCAAATAAGATCCTTCTGGCTCTGTTTACGCTGGAGATGCTGATGAAGATCTACAGCTTCGGCTTTCAGATCTACTTCATGGCGCTCTTCAACCGTTTCGATTGTTTCGTGGTTTGTGGTGGGATCCTGGAGACAGTGCTGGTGGAGATGGAGGTAATCCCGCCCATTGGGATCTCTGTGCTGCGCTGCGTCCGTCTGCTCCGTATCTTCAAAGTCACAAGGTGATTCACTGTGAGATTAATGATTTGGTGTTATCATTTGAACTTAACCCAAAAATTTAAATTACCACCTTATCTACTTACCCCCAAGCCATCTTAGGTGTATATGACTTTCTTCTTTCAGACGAGCACAGTCTGAGTTTTTTTACAAACTTATCTTGGCTTATCCAAGCTTGGTAATGATGGCCATTATTTTGAAGCTCAGTGAATTGCATATGTCTGTAAAACTAACCTATACGTCTCTGCAGGGTTCACATGCTTCTGAAGCAGGCCAATGAGTTTTTGTTATAAAAATATTTCTGTTTTTAAAATCATAACTCAAAATCACTGACTTTATTAGTTTTACAACAGATAAATGCCATTTTATTGAGTTTCAAAATGATGGCCACCATCCACGAGCATTACTAAGCTTGGAAACATTTTGTAATGCATTTTAGACTTTATTAATAAATTGAAAATCATGTAGATGTTTTAAAGAGTCATTGAAAATGCTGAATTTGTTGGTGTTTCTCTTTAGACACTGGGCCGCTCTGTCAGACCTAGTGAGCTCTTTGCTGAACTCTATGAAGGCCATTTGCTCCCTGCTTCTGCTACTCTTCCTTTTCCTCATCATCTTCGCTCTCCTGGGCATGCAGCTCTTTGGTGGAAAGTTCAACTTTGATGAGACTCAAATGAAAAGAAGCACCTTCGATTCTTTTCCATCTGCCCTGCTCACCTGTTTCCAGGTATCTGCCTCTGTTACCAAGCTGCCATTTTACCATTAAAATTATCGTGTGTATGCTATAATTATATTTTTTATAATTATAAAATAAAGTATAATTCTAATATGTACTGCAAAATAATTCAAATCGATGTTATCACAAAGTGCAGTTTTTAAAAGTGTACTTAAGTGCCTTAAAGGAAAAGTTCACCCAAGGTGAAAATTCCGTCATTATTTACTGACCCTCAAGGAGTTCCAAACCTGCATGAATATTTTTGTTCTGCCGAACACAAGGGAAGATATATTGAAGAATGTAGGAAACAGAGCAGTTCTGAGTCACCAGGAAGCCAGCGGTGACCTAAAACAGCCTGGTAACAAACTTTTTTGTTATGTTCAGCAGAACAAAGAAATTCATACAGATCTGGAACTACTTGAGGGTGAGTAAATGATGAAAGAGTTTTCATTTTTGGGTAAAGAAACGGTCATGAGTCTACTCTCTTTAAGTACACTTAAGTGGCCTTTTAATTAATTAATATAATATTATGAGCAAGTACAGTTTAAAAAAACATGCTTTTAAGATTAAAAGAACAAGGAGTAATAGGCTTATGTGCATAAACAGATGTGTGGGAAGTGGATTTTTTTGACACAATGACAATTTTAATAGCTTTAATCTTTACAGTGCTTTATTCTTTATTACACTATACAAATGATAAGCAATACATAAAAGATTGAGAATACAGTAGATTGTGTTCTGAACCTGGAAATGTAAACTGAAGCTGTTTCTTGTGTAGATCCTAACAGGAGAGGACTGGAACTCTGTCATGTATGATGGCATCATGGCGTACGGTGGACCAGTGTTTCCCAATATGATTGTCTCTATTTACTTCGTCATTCTTTTCGTCTGCGGTAACTGTATCTTTAAGTTCCATCTATTAGTTCCATATTATTATATCTGTGGTTAAGCTTCCCATATGGCTGTTCTTGTACTTGGAGGCTTGTCTCTGGCCCTTGACTTTGTCATTCAGACATCTTGCTGAACGTCTTCTTGGCTATCGCTGTGGACAACTTAGCAGGAGATGGTGGCAAAAAGAAAAAAGAGTAGGCAATATTAACACAAACATCATTGTTACTACCCTGCACTCACATGTATATAGAGCTCACTGTGTCTTTCCTGTTTCACAGAGAGAAAAAAGAAGAGGAGGAGGAATGGGAGGATGATGAAGAAAGAGAGGAAGATGAAGCTGGAGTAAGAACCCTGGTCTTTCTTTCTCTCTGCTTTTCAGACATATTAAAAGGAATAGTTCACCTAAATTAAAAGTTACTCCGGATATAGATGAGTATGTGTCTTCATGGGAACAGATTTGGAGAAATGTAGCATTACGTCA
The DNA here is from genome assembly GCA_032275025.1 of Enteromius treurensis. Taxonomy (NCBI): domain Eukaryota; kingdom Metazoa; phylum Chordata; class Actinopteri; order Cypriniformes; family Cyprinidae; genus Enteromius; species Enteromius treurensis. The sequence continues at coordinate 17,991,554 of JAUCMU010000143.1, forward strand.
CTTGCTCATCAATGGATCCTCTGCAGTGAATGGGTGCTGTGAGAATTTGATGAGCATGTGTTGTAATGCTAAATGCTAGTGCAAGTAAATTTTCAGCAAATTAAAACTTTTGAGTGAACTAGAATATGATGTATTTCAGACTGTAACAAAATATTGAGCAGGAAATCGTGTGTAGAATTTTAATTTACCCATTGGTATTGGATTGAGTTGTGAAGATATGATTATTAAATGATCAAAGACATGTGTTGAGTAACTTCTATTTGACTGTATTTTCTATATAATCTGTTGATTTTAATTTTATTTCTGTAATCATTCTCATTATAGGGTTCTGTACATTTCTCTTGTTCTTAATTTCTTTAGAATGATGTGGACGATTGGGAAGAGCATGAAGAGTTGAGAGCAATTGAAGGACTTGAGGGTAAATTCTGTCCTGTCCAACTCTAGATTGATCATGAATGTGAATTAATTAGAGCTGGGCAATGATTAATCGCATCCAATATAAAGGTTTCTGTGTGCATAATATATATATATATATATATGTTTGGACTGTGTATATTAATTATGCATATATAAATACAAACACATGCATGTATTTATTTAAGAAAAATGTTTTGTTTATATATTACATATTTATACATTATATAAATTATATTTATTAATATAAATATATACTTATAAATATTTTGTAAATATATACTGTATGTGTGTGTCTTTATAAACTGTGTATATATATATATATATATATATATATTATTAATACCCACAGTACACATACATATATAAAATATATTTATGGGTGCGATTAAGTTGGCTGGCATTAGAATTAATTTAATGATATATCTTCATGCTATCTAAAGGTATAGGCACTCCCTTGAAAGTAGAAAGCTTTCAGCCAAAGGAGAAAATCGTACCCATTCCTGATGGAAGTTCATTTTTCATCCTGGGAAAGAAAAACTGGTATGTTAAAATAAAATGATTGAAATGATGGTGTATAATAATAATCATTGTTCCTGAAATTGACATGCCGATGTTCACTTAGTCTCAGAGTCGCCTGCCACAACCTCATTCATCATCACTATTTCACCAACTTCATCCTCATCTTCATCATATTCAGTAGTTTTTCACTGGCTGCTGAAGACCCAATCAAAACTCATTCTGTCAGAAACGTTGTAAGTTCATGCGCCTCTAGAATAGAGCACTTGAGGGCCAATCTGTGTGCAGGTCTGTTCCCACTGTTAGAAAATATTATTAAATATATAAAAAATTACATATATATATATATTAGTGTCCCATAGAGATTTAGCTAGTCTTAAAGCACTAGATTTCTCTAGATTTCTTTTTTTTTTGTTTTTTTGTTTTTAAAAGGCTAAAACCCGCTATGTGTTAATCTTATGAAGACATTCATATTTCACCCCAAAGTTAACCATACGAAAATGAAGTATTTTCGTATGTATTTTTAATGTATTTTTTACAATGTGTGATTGTTTTCATGTAAGCATGCCAGCAAAAATATTCAATTTAATATTATTCAATGTATTAATTTAATGCTAAATCATTTCATTTGTAAATTTTTGTAAAAGCATATAATTTAAATATTTAATAGATTAATTAACATTTACCTTAAAATAAGCAAATATTATCATAATGTATGTTTAAAATTGTATTTTTAAATAAAATGTATAATTGTATGTTTAAATGTATTTTTAAATGAATTTTCACCTTAATGGTTTTATTTTTAATTTTATTTTTGGGGTGTGAAATATGACATGAAATCATGAGATTGACTAGGTGCCAAAGAAAATGACTGTATTCTTGATTGCTGTGTTTGTCTTGTGATAGATGCTGGGTTATGCTGATTACGTTTTTACCACCGTCTTCACTATTGAGATCATGTTGAAGGTAAGTTATTGATTCTCCTGCATACAACAAAAGACAATCTTATGCTTCAAATAGACTTTTATCTTTTCTAATAATGTCTAATAATGGGTTATTATTTGTGACTTAAACGGATACTAAAACTGGAAATGATTAAATAACATTTTTGTATATTGAAATAAAGGTAAAATAATGTATAATATAAATATTAGATAAAAAAACATACACTTAATAAAAAGTATAATAAAAAAACTTGAAACACACACAAACAAAACTAAATTGCTATTTTTTAAAAATAAAAGTGTTTATTCAAAATAATAATAAAAACTTTAAAGGCATTAAAATAATACTAAAATAAGAGTTCTGAGAATGGATTGGTCATGTGCAGAAATATCAGATGTCTATGAACATTGAGTTTAAGCTCACTTCTGTTTAAATGTGTTCATTAATGTGTTTCTCAGATGACTGTGTATGGAGCTTTCCTTCATCAAGGTTCCTTCTGCAGAAACGCCTTCAACCTCCTGGACCTTCTGGTCGTCAGCGTGTCCCTCACATCTTTTTTTTTGCAGTAACTGTCCATCTGTTGATCAGTTCAGCTATTAACTGATTTATTCATTGTTATTCATTGATTTATTCATACTCATTTGTTGTTATTACTGTGTTTAGTTCGAGTGCTATTTCTGTGGTGAAGATTCTTCGAGTATTGCGAGTGCTCAGGCCTCTTCGAGCCATCAACAGGGCAAAGGGACTCAAGGTACAAACATCTCCAGCAGATATACAGTACTGTACTGATACATCATCCAGTACAATTAGACCTGCATGACATATTGAAATATAAAACTATTGCAATGTGAATTTTTTTATCGCGCTGTAAAAAAATATCGCCGTTGATCTATTCACAAAGTTGGGTTGGAGTCTATACTACAAGCTATGGTGTCTTTCACCTTTAGCGCGGATGCATAGCCGAATTACAATGTTGCCTTATTCGTACGGGACTTTTCTAAACTACTGTATGTGTGAGCTATAAAAAGTAGATTTGAGCCATTTCAAATCGTGAAAGTTGAGCGCCCCATATTCGTAGACCGTGAGCGCCATCCACTGACATCCAGGGCGCCGTTTCTTCCTGCGGGACAATCCGCGTGAGAGGAGACGACAGGGGAGAGATCCACTATTTAATTTCGTGGTGTATGTGTCACCAAAGGCTTGGGGGTCGTTCATATGCAGCGTGTTTTGCGCGCGCAAGCTCTTCATTTTCAACAGAGCCGCGCAGTTTATAATCCAAAGCAGAAATGATTCTGTAACTGACATCACTTTCTTGGTTGCCAAGTAACAGCAGACGCTACAGACGCGCGAGTGCAAAGCGCTTTGAAATTGGTGGAGGAAGCGACACGCCTCGCGTTTACCACTCGTTTTTAGACACTTTGTGAACGTACCCTTATGCTACATTTAATGCTAAAGTATCGTTAACGCCAATACAAACAATATGCAGCTCTGGTTAAACAGCTGGGTGCTGGGTTAAAATGACGAAGGGAAAAGCCTACGTTACCTGAATGCCGCGGGTGATAGTTTGTAATGTGTGTGTTTCTAGTTCTCCTCTGTTTGGGGGTGAGTGGAGCGGACGCGGGTTCCCTGTCCCGTCTTTTGCGCTGCCTTGTTGAGTGTAGCACTGAAAAGATTTTTTTCTGAATCGTTCGGTTCATTTGAGCACCGAGCCGAACCGAAAGCCTCGTACCGAACGGTTTGATACGATACGACGTATCGTTACACCCCTAATTTTTAAAGTCAACAATGTAAACATATATTTCTGAATATCATTAACACAGCAAATATGTTCATAAACTCAATAGTTCAAGATCTTCCTCAATTTCGACTGGCATTATTAAAACTGGTGAGAAAGTTGCAGACTGGTCTTTGCAAGTATCCCTAAATTAATGTTTAAAGGAAACAAACAAATATGCAAGACAATAAATTAATAAATAAGTTGAAGCTGTTTAGGTGGTATTACTGTGATTATGGCTGCGGCTCAGGGAATGAGGGACAAATTTAGCTCAAGGTCCTACAGTGCGGATAAAGCTTATGGAAAAGTGCATGTGGCTGCAGTTCTGGGCCGCACGCTAACAACTCAGAGATGAAGTGCTGACAGTTTGGCTTTAAATGGGAAAGAGCTCACAGGAGAGGCCATTTCTGCTGCTTACTCCCTTCGTCAGAAAGTCCTGATAAATGTATTTAATATTCTGAGCATTTTTCAGTCTCAGAATGAAATCCGTGCAAAGCACAACCATGTCAACATGAAATTAAAAGAAGGATGCATGCATTCATTATTATACTACGCAGCCATGTCATTGTGGTGCACTTTCAGGATTAAAGAAGAATGCAGTTTCTATAAAGTATTTGTTTAAACGTTATGTACATACACTCTTCTTCAAAACTGTTTGGTCAAGAGTGTAGATACAGTTCAGCAGCACTTGTCTCTCTCTGCAGGTTACATAATTATGCCAGTAGGTGGCGACAAATGACTTTGAGTCTTTATGACTAAGTCACTGAATCGTTCATTCCACTAATTATTATTAAAATATAATTCATTAAGGAACAGAACAAGTCATTCTCCTTATGAATGAACCATTGAATCAGTCAAATTATTCAGGAGTTAAACTAGTGACGTCCTTCACCATGAGTTATTAAATCATGCTCCCCACTAATTTATTTAAAAAGCTCATTCGTTCATAATTCGTCCTTATTTAATGAATTACTCAATCCATCAGTTAACTTATTATTTTTTAAATTAAATCAGGAAACTAATAGTTACCTACATGAGTCATTGAATTATTCACTCAACTGAAAAACAACACCTTTCAGAAATGAATCTGTTTTGTGAGTTTTGTGGCTTTGTTTGTGACTGTTTTAAATTACAGACTGAAAATAGAAAGAAATGACTAACAGTTTTGTGTCTAAAACCATTTTTTCCCCAACATCTTATTATTAAGGAAACAGTTATTGAATTATTTCTTGTGTTTGTATTGTGACCCTGATACACACATGCATTTTCCTATCAGAAGTAAGAACAGAAGCTTTGTATTTTCTGCATGCATTCACACATATGGCAGGCAGTATGGACACTGATGAGTGCTTAAGCTTGATGTGTTTTGAGAATGTGTTGCTCAGTCCCCTGTGTGACACACACACACACACACACACAGCTGTTACACAGAGCTCTTCTTTCCCTCTGGACTCATTTCACCCTCAAAGTGGCTCACCACCCTCTCCAAATCTCTCTCCAAACAGGTTTACTCTCATCCTTCACGTTCGCTGCAGTCGATAGGGCTTGCGCTGCTCTTAAACCCATTACGGATGTGCTTCGGCCAACTGTGAAACCTCTGTCTGCTCCATATCTGCCGCCAACTCCAATCAACACCAAACCCCAACAGCCTAAAACATCCATGGCTGTCATACAAGAAGTTTCAGAGACCATTGTAGTGCGAAGGACTGAATCCAGGTTCCAGTGGAGAACGGGTTTGTAACTATGTTTAGTGACATACAGCTGGACCGTTCAGTTTGTAATCCCTGGAAAATAAAATTGGTATCATTGTAACAAAAAGATTATACATTATATATATACAGGAAGGACGGAAAGTATTCACAGTATACACTCTTTGTTATATTGCAGTCGTTTGTTAAAATCATTTCTAATTACATACAGCACTCCACATTGACAGAAAAACACAGAATTGTTGACATTTTTGCAGATTTATTAAAAAAGAAAAACTGAAATATCACATGGTCCT
>JAUCMU010000143.1:18020210-18050470 GCA_032275025.1 Enteromius treurensis
TAAAAAACCAAAGACGCCAAGCTAACGGAACAAAAGCACACGCTTTGGGGGTCTTAAGTCAATTCCAGTTAGCCACGGGAAGACAAATGCCTGTGAAATATTTTAAATACAAATCAGGTAATAGCCTTTTTCCTGTTATGTTTACACTGGCTGACAGACCTCTTAAGTTATTAGAGTTGAGCCAGACGTGATCACTTTTAGAGGGAGAACAGACATCTGGCTGTATTTCTTCCTTCATTTATCTCTGAATGTCTTCCCAATAATCCGATAGCTTTTAAGCAGTGCATATGAGAGGAAAACCTAACTTGGCTTTGTGAAGTATTGCTTGGTGCTAAAGAAAAAGCTAGTTGTTTAGTGAAATGCTTGTTGCTTTATGCTTATTGGTATTATCCAGATGTAGGTTTTATTTTTTTGTGCCAAATAACTGTACTGCCAAATCCAAATATGCCAATGTTTAGTCATTGACGGGAGTGGTCTTGACTGACTTGCCATAATAATGACGTCAGATGTGTCCATGCTGGAAGCTCGTCTCTTTTACTCTGATGCTCTTATTAGGCATTACTCAGCACTTTTTGTACTTACACTTTGATGCATTGCACTTTTTTAAAAATACCTCTTCACCTTCTTAAAATATGTTTTTCAAGTGTGCACTAAAATACAAAGCCCACTTATTTTTTTTGTGATGTCTCACAAGCATTTCTTTGCTCTTTCTCTTGATGCACTGATGATATGATATATTGCACTTTATAAGCCTGTGGTACTTCACCTTTTTAAATTTAAGTCAATGTATTTTAAAATTAAAATAATTGGAAACAATCCAGTAGGGATGCAAAGGTTTTCGGTTCTTTATTGAACCGTTCGGTTTGCCCTGTTCGGTTTGGTACACCCACGTCAACCGCAATATTTTGTAGCCTATTTGAGGCATTAAACTTTCCTTTTAATTAAAAAGGGCATATTCTGTGTATTAAGCGCATAGACAATCAGGTGATGGTCAGAACCTCTCAAGACTAGTGACGTGTCGTTCTTGAACGATTCGTTCATTTTAAACGATTCTTTAATGTGACTCGGGAAGAACGAGTCGTCTCGTGCGAGTGCTGTCAATATTTATTTGAATAATGTTCATGTTTATATTTCACTTTATACTGCACTTCTTATATTGTCCGTTTTTGAAAGAGGGCAAAAATAAGTGTTCTTTTTTAAAAATAAATGTGGTGTTTTGATTTAATCTGTATCTTTTTTACATTAATATCATCTCTGTACCTTGATAACTTGAAATAGAAAGGGCAGATGAACTCCTGTTATGTTAGAGTTCACATACAATACTGTACAGTAATATTGATGTATCGAAACAGAACCGTTACGGTGGCCAGAAAACCGTGATACAAACCGAACCGTGGGCTCACTGTACCGTTGCATCCCTACTATAAATGCTATTTAGGACACAAATCAATTTGCTAGGTACGGTTGGACTAAACTATAAATGAACTGTCACCTTTTTTGTGTTCTGTCAAGTAAGAAAGATTATGAAGGTAGTGATTTGATGTGCACGTGACACTGTAATGCAGATAAAACGACAATAGTGTGAATATGAAAAGAGTTTATTTATTGAAAATAAACCATCTTTTAGCACAGACCATTAAATATGGTGCAACTTTGAGGGAAAATCTTCCCTGTACACTTTTTTCAACAAACACTGACAGTTTATGTGAGAGAAAGAAGTGGTAATATAGCCACGTCTCTTGTGTTCAAACCTTCTCATTTTCCCTCAGTGGGCATGATGGTAATATGAGAAGTTTATATGTAACGTTTTGGTAGTATAGTACAGATGTTTAGCCATGAATACACCGCATCATTATTCTTACTACTTCTAGTCTTTGCGAACCACTGAATACTGCCTCCAACCAACCAACCAACAGGAAAATGGAGTGTTAATAATCAGTTTGATAATTTATATTCTGAAACAAAAATTAGTTTTATGTATTTACTTCAAAATTGTGCAAAGCTTTTTGTGTTGCCAGAATTCTTTGGTTCTAGATGACACCTCTTTTCTCATATCTATTCATAGTCACTGGATCCAATCAAACCAAGTGGCAAAAGTATGACAATAATGACCTATACTCATCCAAAACAATCAATCTCTTTAGCAAAACGTTGTTCCATAGTTTGCTCTTAATAATCATCTATCTTGTAAGTGTAGCTGTTATCCAGTGCATCTCTCTCTTGGTGGGTTTTGTTCTCTTCCTCAAGCCAAGAGTCATACCAGGGAGTTGTGATCTCTGTGGTGGGTGGAACTGTGGTTGTGGTCATCTTTGCTGTGGTAGGTAACATTGTTGTTTTGCTGGCCAGAAGCTTCTGTTGCCTTAGGCGGCGGATTCTCATTAGCCTTAATTGACGAAGCCGAATCCTTTTCATGTCTCCACCACTACCATTAAGTATTTGGTTATTGAATTTAGAATTTGGGATTTGGTTAGTGTTGTATGTATAGCGTTGTCTGCTACCACTGTTGCCACTGCTCAGCAATCGAATGGGCCTATTGCCATGGAGAGCCATGATCTGTTTGATGCGGTCCCAGTTAGATTTAGTTAGATCAAAGTTGCACAAGGTAGCACCTGGGTCAAACCCTACCACACACAGACGGGTGAAGGGGGAGTAGCCTTCTGCTCGGGCTGTTACACGGTACTCACCAGGATTTAAAAGTCGCCAATAATCTCCAGATTCACCTAAGAGTAGAAAGTCTTTATATTAAAACTGCTCACTACCCTAAAAATGGCAATTTTCAGAACTACAGAAAACATCTTACCTGTCCTAACGTCATGGTTGACTCCCTCCACAGAAACAGTCGCATTGCTAATAGAGTTGCCTTCCTTGTCCCTCACAACTCCCTTAATGCCCCGATGCACCTGGGAAAAGGACCATGGTTAATGTAAGGTTATCTCAAAACCAATTCCAAGATCAAATTATAGGAGCACTGACTTCGACTTGAATGAGCTTGTCTCGAATCGTCAAAGAAAATATAGGGATTTTTAGTTTCTAAAAACCTCCAACTGTCCCACTATCATGGTGAGGATATGAGTAGCTCACCTGAGCCATGAAGGTCAGCAGAGCCTCTCTGTTATGCTCCCACTCTCTTAAAAGTTCACTTTGATGAGGAAACTTATCACAACCCAGGAAAACAGACAGCTCAAAACAGTTAGTGTGAAGGTAGCTGAAGTCATTCATACCTACAACAGAAGAAGGGACAGAGTCTCTCGGGTGTAGATTCAAAATTGATCTTACAGATCCTACTAGATCAAGGGTGTCCAATTCTGATTTTGATGGACCACTTTCTGTGTAGCTTCAACCCTAATTAAACAGACCTAAACCTTTCATGAAAGGTTATTATCGTCTTTTGGATTTTGATGCACTGGCCTCCCGATAATAGTGTTTCGGTGTCCAAGCCTATACTGTCTCAACAGTCATTTATGAACACTATCCATTCATAGTAGGAACTACACAAGACTGGGGAAAGCTAACCTTTGCAGGCATGTGGCCTACAGGAGCAGAATTGAACACCCTTTTTTCAAATAATGCACTTGATCTATCACGTGATATAAATTCCTAATACTCACTTCCTGGAATGGGCTTCCACTTGGCACGGTTGACAATTCCTAGCCCACCTGTTGGGTCATCAGCATGACATCCTCCCTGAAAGGTTTGAGTCATGGTGCGGTGAGTAGAAGCATAAGATATGGCCAACCAGCGGAACAAAGATTGGTCCTCAATCACTCTGATCTCCTCTTCTGGTTCACCCTCTCCATATCCCTCCCTATATCCCTCTGAGTGTCCTTCTTGATAGCCCTCCTGATCCCTTTCAGAGTGACCCTCATGATGGTACCTTTGGCTCTCCTCATGGTAGCCTTGGTTCTCATCGTGATATCCTTGGTTCTCCTCATGATATCCTTGATTTTGATGGTGATACCCATAACTTTCTTGATTGTACCCATAGTTCTCTTGATGATATGCATTTTCATGTGGGCCATTGTAACTCTCCTGATGATATCCAATGTGAAGGTAAGGGTTGGGTTCTTCTTCTTCCTCCTCTTCATACTGTCGCTTACGTCTGTTTGCTCTAGAATTGAGTTTTTTCTCCATCTCCTCAGACTCCTTGGTGAGGCGGCGCATGTCGAAGGGGTATGTCACCAGTCTCTCGCCACCCTGCAGATTGGCACCAAGCACAAATGGATGGCTCTCCATCCAGGAGATAAGGGCAAGAGTCTCCACTGCAACCTGCAAGGCAGAACATAAAGTAACTTTCTTTCCTTTAATCTGATCTCTAGCCAATTTCAATATGTCCAAAACCAGAGTATGTGACTGTTGCTTCGATTCATTAAACATACATACTGTACATAACATAGCATTACTTCCTTACTTACTGTGCCATTGCTTGACAGAACACCCTCAGGGATGAGCACATGGTGATTTGGTATCAATTTGGGCACCATGCCCTTATCCTCGGCATCCCAAAGGATGTTATTTAAGTCTGGAAAGTTCTGGAAGATGTCATGGCCATCTTCAGTCCAGTGCCCTAATGTCCAGCTTCCCAACTCTGAGCCCTGTGAAACACATTTTATATTGCTTACAGTACGATTAAAATGTAGCCATACAATTTTTTTATCTGTCTATTATTTATAAATTAATCCTGTTCAGTTCATAAGTCAGACATCACTTAACTAGTCACTGACCCTGGCATTGCTAGTACCCTACTCTGCTGGTAATGTGAAGCTGCATTAGTTATGAAATGCGGTTTAAGCAAAGACTTTATTTATGCAAGACTATGAGCCCTGATGGTTTAATTTCTCCAGAATGTAAATCTGCCGATTTCTAAACGTTGTTGTGTTCATTTTAGCATTCCAGGCCCTGCTGTCAAATTCTGCCTTAATTTAGCTTTAGCTTTTTTCTAATATTACTAAATGCTAAATGTTAAATATTCAAGATAAGTGGTGGTACGAATTTTGGGGAAATCTGCTTGGAAGCCTTTATTATTTTTTAGCAATCTGTCCACCTAATAACACAGAAATCACATATTTCAGTTTTAATATTTTTACCCTTTTTAAAAATACCTTTTCAAAAGCTTTCATATGGCCATCAGGATTGACTGATGGCACCAGATGAATTCGTGTCTCATCCACAAGGTGGCGCACTCGAGGGTTGCCATCTTTATACTCTTTACACAAGTACTGCATAAGCATCAGAAGAATCTCTCGTCCCAAAGCCTCATTGCCATGATAACCTGCTGTGTACCTGAACTCTGGCTCTCCTAAGGAAAGATGGTACGTGTTCACGAAAAGGATAATGAACACATATTGCTTGTACATGTAACCATACTGGAATAATAATACTGTGTTTTCCATACTTTCTCACCTGTTTCATGCATTCCAGGATTATCAGTAATCTCCATGGCATATATTTCCAGACCTTTAAAGCTCTTGCCCAAACTGTAGAATCTGGTGATGTTGGGACACTCATCAGAGATGGATTTCATGAGCTGTGACAAAAAGAAAAGCCAAATTTACATATCCACTCACCCCCAAATGGTTTGTGCTACAAATACAAATGACACCTCAAACTTTGTGGCTTAGAAACAGACGAATTCCCTGACAGCCATTCACAATTTTCTTTAATTTAAACTCTAGTGTACTTCTTATATATTTTTCTCATTCATGACGTTTTAAAACTCTAGGCATGAGTCGGTACTCTCCCATCACCTTCTCCATGTCAAGGTAGTTGTGATAGGTATAGTCCAAGTCATCTCGATGTGTTACTTCATTCTGACTCTGGTACTGGCTGAGAGGATCTGAGGAAAGAGCAAATGCACAATATTGTGGATAAGTGGATCCAGATAGGATTATTAGTAATAGCAAATACTTTGTCAGCACACAATGCACAAACTAATGCATTGGTTTGCACACAGGTTTACCATCAACAGGTACTGAGTCTCTAACCTGGTACTGGGCAGCCCAAAATTTCCATCCTCATACACATGGTGCCATTCCAGCTCTGTGGCAAGATGCGAATATAACGTGCCACTATCGGCTCCATAAACTGAGACAACACTGGGGTGCTTTTATCAGAGTTACCAAAGAATAACTGCAAAAAGAAGGGAATCAAAAAGAAACTGAATTGTTGAAATTACATAATGTATTTAAAGCTCAGGAGATAGATTTGGCAACCAAAAGAAGAGTGAATTATGACAATCTGGCAACCTACCCATTCAGCATACCCATCATCAAGGACGTTCCACTCTCTGCTGTCATTACTAAATGCCACATAGTAAGAAGACACATAGTCGCTCCTGAAACAACAAAACGATACTGTAGATGTACACTTTAGGTAGTTTGGTAGTTCTTAAACACAAATAAGCTCACTGTACATGTACCCCAAGGTTTTCAATATCCTTCTTACTCTAAGGGGTCATCTCGACCCTGAGTGATAACACCAGTGAACTCTGTTAGAGTGCGAGCATCCAGTTCAATCCAGTGAGCCTTCTCTTCAGGGTTAGCACACCATGCTCCACCATTCATATCATCTTCATCACCGGACGCCTATTAAAAGAACCAATATGACACCACATCACATTTTAGTCATGACAGTATTCATTTTATGAGTGAGTATCTGCATATGTGTGTACCTGAATATTGAGACGAGCTCTGTGTGTGCCGTAGCGATGTTGATAAACAGAGGAAGTCAATAGCTGGTCATTCTCTATTCGATGAGACTCCATACCCAGAGGAGGACATACTGACAGACAATGCAAGCCAGAGAAAAAAAAACTCTTAATATAAACTCTACATTCACGTTCACAAGTTGAAGTACAGACTGAAATCGGTTTATCTGTGCTTTCTCACTAAGCATTGTGCTGCCCTTTTCTGATTGCACCACATTAAAATGCATTATTATTTATCCACCAATTTGTATGTTAATGTATAAATATGTACAGGTGCATATATATTTGCATTAGTTTTAACTAGCAAGATAAATGCCAACAATGTAGACAGACTATGCACAAGTTCTTGTGTCGTCGCAATATAATGAAACAATAACTTAATGACTCATAACTTAAAACTATACCTTACAAAACTTAATATATCACTTCAAAACAATTTGTTCAGCCACTTGTCTTGATTCAGAGTAATGCGCCTTAGGATGAAGGACTACATCCATGGGTTTCATGAGCAGGGAGGACATTTGGAATTTCCTTTGAAAAGAACCAGCTGTGGAATTGGAGCAGGATTTGGCGGCATCTGTAATGACTTAAAAACAGCTACAAAAGTCTTCCAAAATGTTTTACGGTCTCTTTTTCACTTGAAACTAATCAACTAATTCAGTTACGTTTGATAGCATTTATTATTTTAGCATTATTATCTAAGACACTGAACCGAATGCCAAGGTTTTGCTTTATAGAACATCTTTGTTTGGTAAGAACTGAGAGCTGGGAGAGCTTCAGTATTACATCATTCCAGCGCTCTTATATAAGTTTGTTGCATGTCAGTGTTTTATTTGTTTTTTAGTCATTTTGACCAAAGTGTATTTATTGCTCTGTTATCTATTAAGTGATAGATTCTATCTGGCTGAATGCCTAAACCGAGTTCCTGCCACTCACTTTTAGGCTCTCTGTAAACGCGTGGAGGAGGTTTGTGAATCCTGGGCTTTGTCTCTTCCTCTTCCTCGTACCTCCTCTCTTCTCTTTCTGAGGAGACAAATTATTGGACAAAACACAAAGTTCACTACTGATATGAGCGTGAACTAGAAAGATTCATCTTGCAACTTTCTGGTAGTTAAAGGGATAGTTTACTTAAAAATGAACCTAGCTACTAGCATAGCATCCTGCTAACTGGTAAAAAAGATTTGAACAGTATGATTCCAATAGTAGATTCACATTCCGTTGTATGTGCATGTTAAAAGGTAGCTTTCATCAGTTATTACAGAATAAATCTCCTTAGCTCAAACAAACAGAGCAGATATTAAAGAGGGCCACAGAGCAGCACTCCACTTGTAAATCAACCTGTGAGTGTTTCTGCACATAAACTAAAAATAGAAGGTATTTGGAATAAAATAGACATGAAAGATAAACATACTTACCTTTCACAATCAGGCAAGCAATTTAAAAAGAAACACGCGTGAGTCAGGCACCAAATGTCTTGAACTTGACAAACATCTGTTCACAATCCTCTGGAACGCTCCGGAGCTCCGTTTACATTTATCTTTACAATCCAGAGAAGGGAGGCTCTAATATAGACCTGAGCTTTTGTAATCTGGTCAAGGTTTTGGTTCTTAAAATGCTCGAAGACAATGGCTTTCCAGGTAACATCTTGACGATATATTTGCAATTAAGATAATGACCTCTGCAAGTTAGCACCAGGCTTGCTTTTAAAGCAAGTAAAAGGCCTTTTAGTGTTAAAGATGAATGAACTGAAGCAATTTAGGTTTACTGTATTATTTATAAATATTTTGAAAGAACATGTTATGTATCAAATATACACAGTATTTTCTCTTTTTCACCCCTTTATACAAATAGAGACATGTTTATATTCGGTGGCAATGCCACAGACAATGACAAATGACAATGACAATGACCAGGAACTTTTCTTCGTGACTTTCTCAGTTCCTTCAGTTTTTGGTTGAAAAGTCCTGTTCTACCGTACCCAGCATATCAAAATTGGCCTGATTCCTGCTCCGTTGTCTTAGATCAGGGCACAGGATATTACTCAGGTTGTTAGGAACCAAAACCGAAACAGCTCTTGGGAACAGGACCGTTCACAGTTGTTAATGAATGCATGTCATCCAGTAATTTACCACAAAGTCTTTAATCAAGTGTAAGCAGATTATGGGGCAGCTGCTAGACAAAGCAGAGGTGATTTTCGTGCTTACTCTGTAATTAAAGTAATTTGTAGTGCAGGTAGTTAGAATATGGAGACAGCTAATTAGAAAGGCCTGAAGAGAGTGTGCCAGGGTTGACCAAATAAAGAAATAAAAAGATCTTGATGTCCAATGATCGGATTAATATTATTGGAACAAACAATACATTACTAGTCTGAATAGTAGTCATGGTCCTCTAAATTACATTGTTGTTCTGAATACCTGCAGTTTAGTTCACTCTTACAAGGTGCACCATATGTGGATAAAAACACTACCTTTTTCCTCTTGCGCTTTTCTTTCTCTCTCTCTTTCCTTCTCCTCTTCTAGTTTCCTTTCTGTTGACAAGTAAGAAAACGATAGTGCAAGTTTGTCAAAGCGGTTCAGTGTCACACATTAAACAAGTATACCAGGTTTCACATTTTCCGAGACCACTGAATTGTAAAAATCCTTTATGTTTTCAAAGCAAAAGAGGATAAACCAAATGCTGAATTCAAAATGACAATACTAGATAACAATTGAATTAGATTATTAAACCAAAATTGTTCATGATACATCAGTCCTCAAGGCTCTGGTTGAATTACCAGAAATGTGTGACGTTGTTTTTACTCCAGAACAGATTTTTGTTACCCAATCAAGATGCACCACATATCATCTTACCTTCTAAAACTTGATAACAAAGATAAATAGTTTTTGTACTGCACTTTTTTTTACAACACAATTTATTTTACTATAAGGTCTTATTAGTCAACATTAGTTGATGGACCTGAGCTATGAGCTGCTCATAAAGGTTAGTAAATGCACTAAATATAGTAAACAAGGAACCTTATTGTACAGTGTTAGTAAGGCATTTATTTCTTGAATAATTTTATAATTTTTATCGATAGATTGTAAAGTGTTACCCTTTTTCCTTTTTTTTTTTTTTTTTGAAGTAAGATTAGGTTGGGAGAAGATGCACTGCAAGACAACAGTAATTTTCTGTTTGAAAAATATTTCGATTTATAATTTTCATCTAATTGCAACATGACTTAAAATGTTCAGCTTGACATCAAGAGGCACCTCTGCGTCTCTCAAACTGTTTATTTGAGTGTAGAAATGACAGGTCATGCTCTCTGTACCCTCATTAAGATGAGGGCAAGGCCTCTCATGTGGTCTCACTTTGTTTGTTTTAAAACAGAGTATCAAAGCAGTATGTACCATGTCCATATTCATATTCTTCATACCAGTTGTTTTCAAATGGAGGGATGGTGGGCTCTTCTGTGACAGAAAAGAAAAAAAATTAATTGGGAGTTTTATAGACAGTACAGTCGAGAAACATAAACTCATAAAACGTTTGCTAAATGTCTGTCGACGCCGGTCTGCTGTCTTTTATAAGAACCACACCAGTCACTGTGGATTCTGAATGGTGTAAAAGCAAGATATTTTATGAGATGGGTGTATATTGTGGTATAACGCTTTATTTTATTCACACACAAATTTACAGGGTGCTTAAATACACTCTTTTGTAACGTCAAATGTATTACTAAAACAAGTCAGCTGTCTGTTAAACCTACTTTTTTGTCTTTGTTTGACATGTTTTAGAACTATAATGGGGACATTATGTTATTTTAATACACAGTAAGTAGCAGCAGTCTACAATAATAGTAAAACAAAGAAGCAACATAAAAATATTTAATAAATCATAATTCATTCTCATTTTAGAAGTAATAATGGTTTACCTGTGGTAGTGTAATGCCAATCATTGTCAGTAGAGCTGATCTCTTTGCCATCAGGGAAAGGCATGTTTTCTGCCACCTCATCTGTTAGCAAAGAATAAACTATTAAGCTGAACTATCAGTCATATAAGACCATTGCTAACCTACAACAGGTCATAACTTGTGTAAAAAAAAAAACGTATTACTGAAAGACTCACATCTGGCATCCCAGTAATCCACATCCTCATCAGGTGGACGGCCGGCAATCACAGAGGTTGTAGGTGTGGGTTCATCCACCTTCCAATAGTCATCGTCTACAAATAAGTCAAAGGAAATGTCAATCATGATGAATCTAGAGTGGTGTTTATTTACACAGATGTGAATGATGTTCTGCTTACATGAGTCAGGATAAGGTGGGGAATACTCATCTGTGTCGGGAGGAAAGTGTTTTGGGAATTCTGTGGTTTCCTCTGTTGGAGGGTCTGTAGGCTTCGCTGCTGTTGTTGTCTCGGCAGGAAATTCTATGGATACCAAAAGTCTTTGTGAGCGCAAGTCAATTCTAATGAGTCATATTCCAGATAATGGTGGGGAAAAAAACTCGCTCTTATTCTAGGTGCAGCATGTTCTCCAAGGTTGTTTAACAACAATATATGCATCAGCTTCATTTTACTTCAGTTTATTTATTATAGACAAATATGATTTTTTTTTTTTTTTCTGGGTGAAGAACTACACTACCCATAATTCCTGAAGAGAGATCCACCAATCAGAGAAGCAGCTCTTACAATACAAACGCCTCAACAAACTACAAACACTCACATTACTTTTCAATAAACTAAAATTCTTCATTCACAATGCTTCATTGGATGAGTTTAATTTGTATTTTCATATCAAATCAGAGTGCGCAATACTATGATTAGTCTCTGAGCTGGTTGGTTTGGTTGCTGAGTGTTTGAGGTCCACATGGAGACAACAAGTGGAAAAAGGCTTTCTACAGATCCAAGGCGGTCACTGTTCTGATCCAATCTGCACCAAAAATACACAGATCTAAAAGTC
Organism: Enteromius treurensis; assembly: GCA_032275025.1. Classification (NCBI taxonomy): domain Eukaryota; kingdom Metazoa; phylum Chordata; class Actinopteri; order Cypriniformes; family Cyprinidae; genus Enteromius; species Enteromius treurensis. Next base: position 18,031,850 of record JAUCMU010000143.1, read on the forward strand.
TTGTAATGAGAAGAGCTTTTCTAACCTTCATCCCAGTACTGGTCAGTTTCAGGGTCATAAAACTCCTCATCATAGTCAACAGCCACAGTGGTTGTGGGAGCCACAGTGGTGGTGGGGATCGTGGTGGTCTCCTCCCTGTTCTTCTTGCCTTTTTTCTTCCCACCCTTCTCGCCTTTGTTCTTCTTCTCGCCCTTGGGTTTCTTGGTGGGCTTGGGAGCTTTGGGCTTCTTAGTGGGCTTGGGCTCTTTCTGTCGTTTTCCTCTTCCCTCCCTCTCAGTTTCTCGACGCATTCTCTTGGCTTAAAGAACACAGAAAATGAAGGAGAATGGAAAAAAACAAACAAACTGGCAAAAGTAACTCTTGAATTTTAGAGCAAGTGAGAAAACTGTAGTGTAGTCCAGTCTAGTTGGTTTGTGGTTAGTCTCAAACTGTCTGAAGCATATTGGAAACAAAACTGTCACTTTACAAAAACTGCAAGCCAATCTTATTGGTTGCATTTATGCAATTTCCATTCCAGGGTTTACAGCCTGTGTTTACAAAGCATAGTTTTTGAATGTCACATGCCAGTTAGATGATCTATCTATGTCAGTGGCTAGAATAAGTTGTAAAGTTGACCGTATGTTATACCCACAGTAAAAATTCTCTCTCTCTATATAAAATACTATAAATTAATAAATAAATAAAAATAACAATACAGTTAGTTCCTATTATTCAGTTCACTTTTATTGACATAAATGAAGTCAAAACATTCAAGTATATTGCATGTCTTATTTGGAAGTACTTTTTATTTTAGGTTTCACTCTGTGTTAGACTGCTCTGATATTAAGTACCTTTTACCTTTTAACCATTTAAGGTTCTCTTAAGTACAGTTCATAAAATAATATTTTTTGAATAATCTGAAGAGGAAAGTATTGAAAACCCTTTTTTTATAGAGTGATTTTAAAGAGTGTAGTTCACAGCTGTAAAAACAAAAACAAAAAATGTCAGTCGTGACCAAAATCCTGCCATACATAATTGATTTAAACTGCTTAATCAAATGCAAAAGGCTTTCTTAAAGGTCTAGTTTTCTGCAACACTGACTCCCTCAATCAACCCATGCTTCTTGGACGCCTTGTAACAGGAACATACAAAGAGAAAAGAATGTATCTGTGTCTGCTAGGATGTCTGGCTTACACTTTGATAATTCCCTCCAAACTTTCAACACATTGTTTTGGACGACTCACTAACTCAAGCATGATTCACACAGCCCCTCTAGTGACTTTTGCTCCAGATTTTAAAACAGGAAAAAAATAAGTCGACAAAATTACGATGCATAATATTAAGATTTTTATACAACTGAACTATATTCTACCTCAATACAGGTCGATTGTTTATTTTTTTTTATTAAAGAATCCATAAAGATCTCTAATATTTGTACATCCATCAGAAACTTATTTAGCTACTATTTTCATTAATATTGGGTTGGCTAACATTGAAGGACAGTTTTCGAGAAAGGGTGGATGAAGATTGGGGGGAAAAAAGTTGCTAAATGAATACATGTATACTATTAAAGTCACTTTGTGATGACATTAAAAATATTAAAGTAAATACTTACAAAGAATGTCCAGCTTGATTGTGGCTTGTGATTCTGTGTCTCCATTTCTGGCCGTGCATTTGTATACCCCAGCATTGTTTAAATTGGCATTGTGAACAATGAGAGATGACAAGGAATTGCCATGATTGCGCACCTCAAGATTGTCACGTTTTGTCAGGATCTTCTCACCATTAGGAGAAAACCAGTGAATCTCCTCTGCACCCCCATCAACTAAGAAAGAACAGAGAAAAATGATTAAACTGAATTAGCATCTGAGCTATTTCAACAACAAGCTCACATCCAACCACTGCCTGATGCTTTTAATATTCAATCTCATGCTGTTCCAAATCCCTATGACTTTGTTTCTTCCATGGAATCAAAAGAAGATTTTTTTGGGATTAATTTCCAAGTTGTTCTTTTCATAATACTTTTGCACTGTTCCAAGGCATTTGATAGCTTTATGTGAAAAACAGACTGAAATTTATGTTTTCATCAATTAAAGTGTCTCCCATGCTCTCAAATGAAATACTTTAAGGTGCAATTAATGTCAATAAAATTTAGTCTCAAATGTAACGCATTTGATTTTTGTAGATTTAGAGCTTTATTGGCTAGTTTATTCAGTAAATGACACAAACTTAAAAATCATCGTAGCTTGTAATTTTGGAATTTGACTCCCCTTCGGTTTCAACTTGTTGGAAAAGAATGCCAAGGTGTTTTCCATAAAAGTCACCTTTTGTTATCCATGGAAGAAAAGAAATATGTTTGGAATAACATGAGGTTGAGTAAATGATAACAGAACTATTATTTTACGCTTCTCACCTTTGCACATGAATCGTTTGTGTTGTCCAACTTGAATCTTTGCATAGGGTGGGATTATCTTCACTTGGGGAAGATCTAGAGAAACATAACGAATTATTTTTGGCTTTTCATTTCCACATTTTTCCACATTGTCATCTCATATTTAATTGAAGCTGCACTCTAATACGCACATATTTAGAGTTCATAGCCTCATATGTTGACACAGACGCTCTGGCTCTTGAAACTCATCCTATCCTGTCTCCAAAGGGCAGTTTCTTCCCTGCTGGGAAAGTTTTAACCAACATTCTTGCCTGTTGCTGTGAAGTCTTTACCCACACAGAGCTAGTCCACAACGCCAGTCCTCAGGAGTAATCTGGCAAAAGTTTACTTAGCTGTCAATCAGCACTGGCTTGCAATGTGTTTTTTTTTTTTTTACCCTTTCCCAACTTTTTTGCCAGAGAGGACAAAAAATTATGAAGAGAAAAGCAGGAACGTAATCAGCCAGACTGTCCAACACCAGAGCATAGGCGCAAACCACTACTTCACAGCAGAGGTGTCAAGTAACGAAGTACAAATACTTTGTTACCTTACTTAAGTATCTATACTTTACTGGAGTAATTATTTTTTAGCCTACTTTTTACTTCTACTCCTTACATTTTAAAAATAGCCTTGTTACTCCTATTTCATTTTGGCTTGTTTTCATTCTGGTTTGTCATTCAAAAACAAACGAACATCCAGAGAAATCGCGCCGTCCGGATTGAGTGAATTTGTCTGAGGTTGAGTGAGAAACGTATACCATTCCGAACCTACTGGTTTGAATGCAATCCATCACACCTGCAGATAACACACACCCCGTCACCCCCTCCAGCACCCGGCGTCAAAGCACCGTTTCTTTATAGAGTTATTCGTATAACTGCATACGGTAGGTATTTTTATGTAGGTATTTTAATGGGTCTCAGCTACATATCAATTTGAATGTAATTTAATTGTAATTTTACGTCACCCTTTCGGTTAATAATGGCTTGACGATCGTAGGTTAGGAGAAATGAAATAACTAAAGTTAATTATAATAATAAAAAATGTTAATCAGAAAAAAATACAACTGCACCTGCTTATTAATAGCCTATTGCTAGTACAAAAGTACACAGTAACCTTTTTTTTTTACTTAGTAAACTTGTTAAAAATAGTTTTATGTAGGCCTATACAATTTAATAATGTTTTCTTTTTTGTTTGTTTCTTTCAACTGATGAAGAACAGGCTACTATTGTGCATATAATTTGCGCAGTAGTTAAAATATAGGTATGAAAACAGCTCAAGGCCAAACATTTTTTTTGCAAAACACCGAAACCTATGCAAAAGTTCGGTTTTTTAAACGATGACATCATGAAGCACACCATTTTATCAGTAAAAGGCCAGTTGGATGGAAACAGGCTGGAGACAGCAACTTTTTTGCACAAAACAGCGTAAACTGGATGAAAACTAGGCTAATGTCGTGATAAGTAGGCTATTCTAACTTTGTAACTCTTTGTAAGTTTTAGTGGTCAATGGCATTTTTTCCCTTACATTACTTTTACTTTTATACTTTAAGTAGTTTTGAAACCAGTACTTTTACACTTTTACTTGAGTAAAAACGGGAGATGACACTTCAACTTCTACAGTAGTCTTTTTAAACCGTAGTATCTATACTTCTACTTGAGTAGTGAATGTGAATACTTTTGACACCACTGATTATTTTGAAATAAGTTTGTTTTATTTCAGAGGTTAATTCCGCACCATTGAAGTATAATAAATAATATCCATCATCCACTAAGAAGCCTGTCTGAATTCATTTGGAGGCCGTGCTGATCGTCCTCTTTTTTAGAAATCACCCTAATTAAAGAGACCATCTGTTCATTCAGATCTTCTCTATTACTACTCTAAAGGCGATTATTTGTGTCAGTAAAGTGGGAGACGGATATAGCACGAGCTCACGACTGGAGGAAACTATAATGTTTACTCTATAGCGCCTTCATGTAAACATTTCCATATAGGGTCTATATTAACAACACATGATTTTAGATGTTCAGAATTTAGAATGTGTGATTATAAAAACATTTGTTTATTTTGAATTATGTGTAAATAAATGTTTAAGTGCAGAATTTCTGCTAAATGTAACATTTTATACATTCAACAAAAACTAAAGACTGTGTTCAGACTTAAACAGGAACAAAAAAAAGTCACTAAATGACAGAATTTTTTTTTTGCGTGAGCAACTTCAGCATCTGTCACATCTGTGTATTCATAATCAAACTTGCCATCTTCTCACACCATCTCCAGTTGCCTTCACATGCCCCAATGTCTTTCAGCCACCCAAAAATGGCCCCAGTGTCTTCTGGTGACCCTCACCAACTCTACTTTCTTAAGGTGACCCTCACTGGCTCCAGTGTCTTGTGGTGGCTCTTACTGGCCCTCTCGTCCTCCAGTGACCCTCACGGACCCTAGTATCTTCCGGTGGCCCTTACCAGCCTCATTATTTTCCACTGTCCCTGACCTGACCCAGTGTTTGGAAGTCACCCTCTTTTGGCCCCTGTGTATTCTGTTGGCCCTTCCTGGCCCCAATGTCTAATAGAGGCCCTGGGGTTTTGTAGTGATCCTTTAAAGCTCTATTGTCGTTTACTGTCCTATTTCTGGTCTGCAGAAGCTTCTCCAATGACTAATACTTAACAACATCCTGATTTAATTAATCAACCCAATCACACAAACACACAACCATCATGTGACACTTCAACTTATGACATAGTATAAACTCACTGTTGTGTTTCTGGTGGATTCACGGGGGTACATGTTAGGCAGCAGGTGGATCAGGTGATCCAAGAGGTGCTCAATCAGAGCATTACACTGCCCCTGCTCCTCAAACAAGGTGGGGCTGGATGGAACGCTGCACATACAAATAACAAACATATGTCACCTTACTAAATGCCCATACCCCATCTTCATTTCATGATAGACAGCTTCATCAGCCTCGTGTCTGTGTCTTATAATATCCTGAAAACATGTGCATGTAATTCTAGACACTTCAGTCCTTAAGTTATTTTGCAATGTGTTCTGAAGAACAGACTATATAAGCTGATGAATACATACTTACATTCAAACACTTACTGAAAGATGTAGGGTCCAAAAACTATTGACAAGTTTGAAGATGTCATGAGATTAAGTCGACTCTCTGCAGCAACACAGGGCAGGAAGAACATTACATAGCTGAGGATATTGAAATGTTCCTCTGGAAGGCTGTTTAGCACAGTCCTCACAGCTTGGTTCAGTTCTTCCTTTTTTGAATCTGCAAGATACAGGGAGTCAGTAAAACTGAGTCGGATCTGATAAATCTCTTTAGTTGAACAGCAGTTACTTGATACATTCGCATCTTCTCTTACCCCTGAACACCTTCAGCAGTTGTGTCCTGTGTTGCTCAGGAATAAGTCCACCAGGCAACTCCCTGAGGAAGACTTTTAATAAGGAGACTGAAGTTAAAACATCCCAGTTATCAAACTCAGAAAAGCCTTCTTCATCAAAAGTTTTCTTTAGCTCTTTGCAGCGTTTCACTGATCCGCCGACTCTGAACAAGCCAGTCTCAGTGAGACCTAAACACAAACACACATAACCTCTGCATACAACTGACAAACACTGAGAAACACTGTCAAACACCCACCGTCCTTCTCCATAAAACTCCATTACGTGTGTGAGCACCAGAGGAAGACCCTGCCTCATCCGTCCGCTCTTCCTCAGGCTGAGGGGGGGCACACCAAACACAGCTCTTGGTGTTTCCACCTGCACATGCAAGAGGTCCAAAGGTTCAGTTGGTTCAGAAACCTGAATCTTTGTAACAACACCTTCTATGAAAGTTTGTTACTCGTGTAACAAATAGAACCTTCCACATCATTACAAAACCATATAGTTATTATGGAATATACAGTGTGCACTGAAAGAAAACAGACACATAAATTAGGTGACTTCTAAAATGTTTTGAATATACATTTTAGATGAGGTTAAATTTTTAAGGAGTATGGCTTGGTTAGATCTTTTCATTGGCCAAGAAACAAAATTGAAATGTCAAAAATAGAATCAAAACGTATAGATGATTCACCTTGTAGCAATTTAAAAAACTTCTGTGGCACAATCAGCTGAAAATGGGAGGAAACAATTAAAACTACATAAATTAGCAATTAAATTAATGGAGGAAAAGCTATCAGGTTCGATCCATACCAGCGATGACTCCATTTGTGGACGCAACAGCAGGGACAATTTGTTTAACCACGCCTGAAAGAAAAGCATGAAGATCTTATAAGAACAGTTTATAAGAAAGCACTCTTGAGGTTTCTCAGATGCATCAGTCTGGCTTTATCTTGACAACACAGTCTCACTCCAACTTGTCACATTTTGACGCTTGGTCAAAACATATTGCGTAATTTTTCGATGCTTCAAGGTACCCCTTTTCAATCACATTTCGACGTGAGGGGTCCTCCATTGTTTTAAGTAGAAAATCCTTTGTGACAATATGCTGGCACAATTTTTTATTTTATTTTATTTTATCATCATAATTCAAATATATATTGGGTAAAGACAATGGCATTATTGCATATATGGGTGTGATTTTTCAATGTAAACAGTCAAAACAGTTTTATTTAAAATTATGAGCACGTAACCCAAACCCTGTGTTACAAATAGGGAGCGTGAGGCGTACGAGTTCATATGCAAACAGTAATTTATTAAAGGCTCAGGGTCAGGATAACAGTAGTCGATCGCCGGCAGATACAATAGTGGAGGCACAAGCAGAGACGGGGGTCAAAAAACAAAGCCAAGGGTCACAATACCGGTAGTGATGTGACGTTCTGTGCCGAGGCTTCGAAGCTTGTATCAAAAAAACGAAACATCTGGCAGTGAAGCATTGTACCGGAGCTTGATTCGTTTTGCCATAAACACGTGATCAGTGACGTCCGAAGCTTCAGTTTCCTCTACAACCATTTCACAAGTTTCCACTTCCTCGGCAATGACCAGGAATAGGTGTTTGACGGACTGACCGGGGAGCAGGCAGAGAGCCTGGCGAGCCCCGAGCCCTAGGGGTGAGACCCCTAAGCGGAGAGAGCTGAGAAGAGCACGAAGCCCAGCCTGCTCACCGCGACATCCCCCCAACAAGCAGAGTTAGAAGTAAGCGCCAAACATGCCCCCCAAAAGTGCCTGTTATAAGCTGGACGGATAGATTTAATTTAGCTTTTTTTTTTTTTTTTTACACAAGCGTATATCCTCCGAGATGGTTTAGAAAACGTCCGTCACCGGCTAGGGCCTTGTTAGTTAGGCACATGCTTTTGTGGTCAGCCACCATCGGGTGGATAACATGCAAGGCAGCAAGGCTTTGCGGTTCAAGAAGCAGACTTGGGTGAAAAAAGGGGTTTAGACAGGGGAAGATTGGCGATCCGCGTGAGTGGATCATAAAAGAAGTTTGGCTGAGGCTTGTGATGGAGGCGGGGCTAACAGGCTGAGGCTGAGAATTGCGAGAAGAATTGGCCAAGAGAGGCGGGCAGAGTGAGGCTAAGGCAGCAAGGGAAGAAAAGATGAATATGCGGCCAAGAGAGGCTGGCAGAGTGAGGCTAAGGCAGAGAGGGAAGAAAAATGGACATGCGGCCAAGAGAGGCGGGCAGAGTGAGGCTAAGGAAGGTAAAGCAAGGTGGCGAGGGTAGGCAAAATAAATGCCAAGATAGGCGGACGAGGCAAAGCTGGCAGTTCTAACTTTTTTTCTTTTGTTTTTTAACACATACACAGAATAGAGTCTGACTAGGAAAGACTAGGTAGAGATTATGGAAGAAGGGAAGAATACGCGGGCAGAGAGTCATTTAGGAGTATGGGGAAAGGGAGGTTGCTGAAATAGCTGGCTTGGCAGGTTGTAAGTGAGGGAAGAGAGTGATAGGACGAGTGGAGAAGAAACAATGGAAATTGGCTGCGAAATTAGGTTGTGCGGAGTTTGCGGCGGAGTAATAAGTGGGCTGCGAAAGCTCGATGAGCTGCTGCAAGGGAGCCGAATGGTTAACCCTGGGCTCTTGGTTTTCTGATGTGGGCGGGCGGGAGGCACGGAGATCTGGCTGCGGAGGCAAAGGCTTAGCTGCGAGCGGTTGGAGGGCTTGTTTAATTCTGGTTTTATTGGATCTAATGTAATTTTTATATGCGTTAGAGGACCAACGACCCAGTGTTTGGATCTGCTGCTGGGAGAGGCCCCTTTCTGCTGCTGATGTGGCTGCGCTGATTCTGAAGGAATGCGTGGAGTAATTTTCTGTGTGAAAGCCGGTGGCTGAGAGAACTGATATGAGGGTTTTCTGAAACCAGAAACGGGACGCGGGGCGACTGAGCTCATCAGTGAAGAGAGGATCTAGCGGAGAGGAGGATTGAGATTTCCTGTAAAGCGAGAATGCTTTAAGAGTGTGTTTGGCGCATCATAGAAAACTGAAAAAAGCCAGGGTAAACATTGCATCTAAAGCGCGATCGACGTGGAAAGAGCTGAAACCCGTCCGGAGCTTGTGAATGCATACTGATAAGCCTTCTAGAGTGATGGGAAGTCTAGCATCCGGCCTGGGGGGATTGGCTTTTTGGATACCTTTGAGGAGTAAAGCTGTCTGGGAATTGGATAAGTGCTCTGCAGAGTAACCAAATAGAAGTTTGTGAAAGAACTGAATCCCACTGAGATTTTTTACAGAGTTAAGGAAGGAAATGAAAGATGTTATAGACAGGAGGGAAAAATCAGGAAAGGAGATATTAAACTGGAGGTGGGAATTTTTTAAAGACTTCCAGGCAGAAATATATGATTGAAGGGTTCTCTGTGAAACAGACAGCAGAATTCAATTCTGAAGTCAATTGAGGCTTGGAGTAAAGGTCTGAGTGGATGGTTTAATGGAAGATCAGTTGAGAATAATGAGGTACTGGTGTAGGATGCGTCTCGGCGTCTGGAGCCAATGTCCTGAATTTCTGAAAAGAAAAACGAGAGAGGGCATCAGCAATTTGGTTTGATTTGCCTGCCACATGTTTAGCAGTTAAAATAAACTGATCGCATGCAGAAATCCATATGAGACGTCTTAGAAGAGGCATGATAGCAGGGGAGTGCGAGCTGTGTTTATTTATGCATTTTATTGTGGTTTAGTTATCGCAATGGATAACTATGCTGGAAGCTGACCATTCTTTTTCCCAAAGGGAAGCGGCTACGACTATTGGGTATAGTTCAAAGAGAGCGGAGGAGGCAGAATTTACTGGTATTGATAGCATTTGATCTGGCCATGTTGAGGCGAACCAGCGGTTGTGATAGAAACCGCCGAACCCTGTAGAAGGGACTGTGTCTGTGTAAAGCTGAATGTCAATTGGGGAAGCGGCTAGTTCGTCATAAAAAAACGAGTGGCAGTTCCGTTGTTTAAGAAAGGTTATGCACCACGACAAACGTTTTTTATGATTGAAATAGCTTGATCGATGTGGTGGTAATTGAGAGAAAATTCTTCTAGCGGGATGAGACTTGATGCTGGGGGTAGCCGAATTGTGGGGAGAAGATAAGTCGACTATGAGGTGCTTTTTTTCCTGAATATTTGCATGTTGCGACGCCTAGGGGGCTAACTCGGTAGATGTCGAATGGCGGAGACGAAGAAGGTCTGATCATGAAACCGGCATCTACTTCTTTTTTGATCAAAAAAATCGACTGATTCGGTGTCGGAGGTGGCAGACTGAAGGTGAGGGCAAATAAATGAGTAAGACGAGAGACAGTTTACTTCTGGGTGAAAACCTTCCTTTAGACCTGTAAGCAGATAATTAGCAAAGTTAGGATTGGGGTGGTTAATCAATTCTGAAGATAGTGAAGAAATATTGACAGGAGTCGATAGGTACTTTTTTGTATTTTTATTTTGAGATTTTTGAACCGGGCAAACATATCTCGCATGGGCTCCCCCACAAAAGGCACAGACATGCAAGAATTTACATTTGGAGCAAAAACATCTTCCTACGTTAAATTCCCCGGAATTGGAGCAGAGCGGAATTGCTGATGGCTGGATTGAGGAAAAGCTGATGTCTGCGGAACATAGCTAGAGGATTTAGGAGGGGAAGCAGTAGGACAGGCGGGAATGGAGGGGTTAATGAAGGGACAGAGAGCGGAGGCGTGGGAGACGGATCTGCAAACCGCGCAGGTTATACTATGGGGCCCCCCAGTAAGGACTTCGATTTCACTGGGAGACCCTTATGGCGCATTTAGCTGAAAATAACTTATGGTAAGTGTAGAAGTGTGATTCCCCGTAGGAGAGCGCAAGTTCAGCCATAATGGCTAAGTAATCGCTAAACTCGTGTCTCCTACCTGCAAAAACCGAGCAGATCACCTCAGCGTAGCGGTTGAAGGCTATAGAGAATTCAGCGAAGGAAAGAATGCGAGAGGCGATAGTGTTTGAGTTTTTTAGAGTGAAAGTGAGGTCGCCGCAGTTTAACTGGCGGTCCGCAGATGAAGGGGAGATAGAAGAAAGGAGGGTAAAAAGATCTATGTCAGCACCTGCACTAATCTGTGCCCTGATAGAGGGAGAAACTGGAGTAGGATCCAGGGCTAGTGCATTAGGAGGCATAGGCAATGCAGTTGCTGTTTGGAGTGTGAAAGGCTGGCGAGCGAGAGGTGTTGCTTGGGTGGGTCGGGCATGGAGGAATGAAGCGGCTGGAGCGGTAGCGGTAGAGGTAGAGGGGAAGGCAGGGAAGGTAAGTAAGTAGGAAAGTTAAGGGGAGGGTTAAGGTTAAGGGAAGAGACGGAGTCTTGGGCGGCCCGCTGGATATTGAAGCAGCATGCTTAATCCTGGTGCAGTAGAGTACAGTTGGCTAGGATTAAAGTTTTGGTTAGGGATAGACGGAGGGTCTGGCCAATTCAGCTGTTGGGGAATGGCTGGGACCGGAGGAGCAGCTGGCGGTCCGGTTTGCAGGAAGACGTTTGGCTGGGTTTGTGGTACCGGCCGGTGGCGCTGGCGAGATTTGCACTACATTGGTGGAGGGAGCCTGAGTTTTTTCCGGACTAGCCGATGGTGGAGCGCTGGAAGGAGGTTGAGCGGCGAAAGTAGTTGGGTAGTTTTATTAATCTGTTTGGCTGGGTTTGCGTTATGCTTTAAATTGGTACCTGATTAGTGTTGTTTATAAAGTGATTGAAGGTCCGCTTTAGAGGCTGTTCGTGTGAAACGAATGCAGGCCTTGGCTAAAGCCTGGTGTAGCACAGGAATAGTCCATTTATCGGGGGTTTGCGCTGGAGATTGAGCTGAGGCGTAGGACGAGGCTGATGATGGCTGTGGTTCACGTTGCGGGGAGCGAGATCGCAGGCGTCTAGGTGTTGTTGGCTGAGATCTGGTCAGTTTGCTGCCTATTCCTGAAGCCGCGGACTCTCGTGGTGTTACAGCAGCAATTGAGGATCAAGCAGTGACTACGGGTCGTTGGGAGACCTCGGTGGTTTCGGCAATACTAGAGGCATCGGAGTCGGACATGCTTGGAGATTGTCTTTCGTGGAGGCAAGCGGATTGCATGCCTAATGCAAAAAGACGAAGATACTGAAAATAGGGAGCTTGGCTGTTTATATAGGGCCTGATCGGGATCTGATAGTGTAATTAATTAACCAGGAAATTGGCTGCAGCTGGTCATTATATCGTATGTGTTTCCTCCCGAAATTGGTTTGGTTAAACATCATTAAATATATCAGTGAAAACAGTTTATAGTATTTATTATACAATACTTATTCTGGTGATTTTGATTCATGCACCTGACAAAGATCCTAATTTACAGAAGAAAAAAAGAAAACTAACACTGTAACAAATAAAAACTCAACTAAAACTAAGCAATTTCAAAATATAAAAACTAATAAAAACGAGCAAATCTGCCTCTAAAAACTAATTAAAACTGAATTTGAAAATAAAAAGTAAAAAGTAAAAACTAAAACTAAAACTAATGAAAAATCCAAAACTATTATAACCTTGAGCTGTACAGATTAGTAAAAGGAAAAATCAGATAACAGTGTTCATTCAAGATGGAGCAGCTTGATGTCCACGTTTTGATGTGTCGCAAGATTATCTACTGCATCTGCTCCATCAAGGCCTTCTAGTGTCATGCATTGCCAGTCTTCTTGGAGTGTCTAGGGGAACCGTATACAGATGGATGTCAGATTTCAATGTCACTGTTAGAAGTCTATATAGCACTTTATCAGACTCAGAAATTGACACTGTGATTTAGGCATTTTGATGAACTCAGAAGCATCAAAAGGAAGAGGTTGTGTATCTATTTCATCCTGAATTGGAACAATGAAAAGCATATGCCTTCCACTATTAGATGAACGCTTGAGCAACTTTGCTGTGTATCCCTCTGATTCAGGAGGGATACAGTTCAAACACAATAAAGTAGTTTACAGAGCTCTTATTAGCTTTTGTGCTGGTATTCACAGAAAGCTAGCAGCTCTATCAGTCCTATCGGTTGGTGCTGGGATTAAATAAAATTGCAGACTAGTATGATTTGAGGGGGCTGGAACAGATTTAGTCACTGGAGTAGAAAATCTACAACACAATCTGAAAATCTGAACACAATGGTTTGTAAAGCAAACAGATTGTCTTCTCGTTACTTCCCTACAGCAACTTATGAACCAGAAGTCTAACACAGTACCAGAAAACATCTTACATCCGCATTGAACAATAAGGTGGATAATTTGAGAAATAATCTCTAACCTAGTCATCTCCTTCTGGACACTGGTCTGTCTCAAACTCTGCTGATTCTCTCTGCCAGACTAAGTGAGAGTCAAAACACGGAATTGGCTCTGTCCCTGCCCCTGAGTGTGCCTGTTATGAGAGATAACACGTTTATTCAAATTTTCAATTTCAGCAGGATAATGCAAAAAAACACATTGCTGCGTCTATTACAAGTAGTAGAATAGATTGGTCTGTCTGCAGTCCAGATCTTTCACTTGTACAGAACAAGTCTTTACGTTTTTAGGTTATTCAGACTGTCAACACCTGTGCAGCTCATTATTGGGAGCAAGTGGACATTCAGCACTTTAAAAGCCGCCTGTGTGAGTATTGCAGGCGACTTCTCGCGTGCAGGTTAAGCCTCCGTGGTCTGAGATAGTTCTCTTTACTATCCTGTGTGCCTTCCCTGGGTGAGTTGTCTGCCTGTAGTCTTTTTCTTTGTTAAAGTGATAGTCTAAAGAATGCTTTTATTACTGGGAAAGTGTGTGTGTACTTATATCCACAGGTGAAAGGAGGAGCTATAATACTGACGCTGAATTGAAGGGGAATTTGAATTTATTTGTATTGGTTTGATTTATCACTTGTTTTGGTTATTTTTATGCACTGGTTTGCTGTGCGGAGTGTCCCCTATATTTTAGTGTTATTTATTGTGGTCTCTTTTCCGACTGTGGGTATTTACTTGGTAATTGTGATGAGACCATTTTAAGATTGTTTTTAATATTGAGTATACCATGGTGTCAATTTAATAAATGTGTATCTTTTTGTTAGTCACGTCTCTGTCTTTGATCAAAAACGAACCAGCAGGGTCCTTCATACTGTTGTAACTTTTTTGGTATATCAACAAGTGCTTCTTTTTGTTCCTGGGCAATAACCTGGGTGGTGTAGTCAGGTTTATTCTAACATCTTCTAGCCAAGGGTTACACTAGCATTAGCATTGTTAGCGTCTTTGGCTGCAGCCTCGAAGCGAGCATAGAAGGTGTTTAATTCGTCTGCCAGAGTCACGTCCGCGTTCATCATACTGCATGTTGGTGCTTTATAGTCCGTTATTGTCCTTAGTCCCTGCCACAGGCTCCTAGAGTCACTCTGTTGGAGTTGTGACTTTAGTTTCCTCCCATAGCGCTGCTTCGCCTCTTTCACCGCCTTGACGCTGCCTTGTATGGGTCCATGTCCCTCGACGCAAGTCCCGCATTGGAGGCAGCGGTGCAAGATTTCAGAGCGTCGCAGATGGTTTCATCCACCCACGGCTTCTGGTTGGGAAACGTTCCGATAGTCATTTTCTGTTCGGTATCATCCGCTAGTTTCCCAATGAATCCCACAAATGCTTCTGTAAACACGTTGACGTCATCGGAGCTGTTCCGGAACATGTCCCAGTCAGCGTCATCGAGGCCACCGATTGGTCCGTCCAGCGCGTGACCTCCCTCTGAACCGGAGTTTCCTGTTTTAGCCTTTGTTTGTATTTTGGCATGAGGAAGATGGGGGCGTGGTCGAATTTCCCAAACGGTGGATCAGATTGTGCCTTGTAAGCGTCATTGACTGTAGTGTAGCAGTGGTCCAGAGTCCTATCGCCCCTGGTGGGGCAGGAGATGTGCTGATATAAGTTCAGTGCTGCGCGTTTTAGGTTGGCACTATTAAAGTCCCCCGCCACAATGAGTGCAGCGTCCCGGTGAGATTTAAGGAGAGTATACAGAGTGTGCCACCAAAAAAACCCAAAAAACACTCGTAATCTGCCAGGCATGCAGTGCAAACCTGTGTTTCCAGACAACAAGACTGTTTCAACCACTGACATGATGAGTTAAATTTGTAGTCTAGACTGAGAGGTTGTGAAAAGTTGTGTATAAAATTGTAAAAAAGTTTTGAAAAGTTTAAAAACAGTTGAAAAGTTTTAAATAGTTAGAGATGTAGTTTTGTAATACTTTATTTATTTTTGCTTTTATTTGTCGTATGAATAGAAAAGTATAAACACATGTGAATATTTTGTAGAAAAGTAAAGAAAAAGTTTCTAGTCTCAGTGTATTGTCTCAGATGTCATCTCAAGTAACTATGACCTTTAGGAGTCACAAAAGGAGCTTTGGTGACTCCTAGTGGCCTTTTGTCACACGTTGAAGCTGCCGCGATCGCTCTTCAGTGGAGAACAAGGACGAGGAAGCAGGAGTTTCCGCAAATGAACATTTATTTAACAAACACACTAGAGCACATGGCACGAGACATCAACATAACCACAGACATATGACACAAGTGTGTTGTAGCTGCAATAAGTGTCACAGAAACCTAATTTTTTAAAATAACAAAATGAAATTTGAAACACTTGATTAGACATATAGATTTCAGCATTGTTAGCCTAAAACACGTTATTAAAAAAATATGCATTTATAATAATAAAACAAATATCTTTAAAAGTTTGAAGTTTGTTTATTGTTATGAAAATGTACAGACAAAAACATCTATTTTTTTTTTTTAATTATTCCAATGCAGCAATAATCTTCTAAATTTCTTCTTTCAAAAGAGACCAACCTTATGTTTATAGTCCAAAGCGTTCATGAATTACAGCTATTTAAGCTTATATAGTACTTTTTCACATGTTTCCCCAAAAATGGGGGTGACAGTCAAGGGTTTAAAATTATTTCAATGCTTACAAATTACTGTCAATAAACAATTCGACACGCTCTCTACACTGGCACTACTCTCAACAGTTTAAGATCAGTTCAGAATGAGTAAACTAGGCAAAAAAATAAAAAGTGAAATTTAAAAGAATTTGCAAATTGTCTTTTACAGAACAATCTGTTATAGATTTTGTCGACCATTCTTCGTCTAAAATAACCTTTGTTGGTTATATATTAATATATGCAGGACTAATTATCCATTTAAACCCCTCTTCTGCAAGCCCCATGCTAATCTTCCTCCATTTTTAGTGCAACACCCCCATCTCAACATCCAATCAACAACTGATGCATAAAATCAAGTCCCTGCACTACTATACTATACTACTAAATCTTCCACCGTATTTCATTGTGCCGTTTTAATGTGTCAATTAATCTGTTTAAATCCAAACGAATATACAAGAATGAGTAGAGCTGGGCGGAATGACCAAAAATTTGTATCACAGTATTTTTCAAAATTATATGCATGTCACGGTATTTGACAGTATATCCAGGTTTGATTGGTCTCACAAAATGCTACTGTTCACAAAGAGGTGACGGTGGCACTCCTAATTTTATTGAGGTGAAGAAATCAGAATTCAGGACTTGCAGTCTAAATACACAACACTTTATTATGGAAGCCCGTTTTTGCCATTGTATAAAGAAACGTTTTTTCTCTTCATTTGCAACACTTTCTTTCTAGCAAAGCACCAAAGGAAACCACGAAATGTAATTCAATGATTGGGTCATTGTTCGTTGTGTATGCTTCAAGCCAGATCATTTTTCTGGAGAACCCATCAATGCATCCATTTATACACATTCTGTACTGTTTTAACTTATCCTATCCGTCAACATGCCACACATAGTTTGGCCCGCGACTGTTCTACATCTGTTGCCGGACACTCCTTGTCCATGCATCAGGCGCATCAACTGACGGACAGTTTCTCTGTCTGTAATAATGTCAGACAGCCAACAGCTGATCTATGAAATATGCCACTTCAGCCTCATCTGTTTTATTGTGTCTTTATCACAAATGATTCCTGCAAAACGTTCTCCCAAGAGTCCGTAAACTAAGCTTTATGTTTTGTGACTCCTTTAATAAAATTAAGATTTCTCTATTATTGAAACCGCGCCGTAAAGAATCTTCTATGATCTTTTCCATGGCTACAGGCTATAGAATTCGCATCCTACAGTCTGCGGACAGGTCTTGACTTTGCCAAGTACATTTCAGCAACTCTGAAATTCCACTGGTTCCGAGATAGTGAGAGGGTCTGGGACGAGGCTCATCACCATCCCCAATGGGCAGTGCACAGGCAGAAGACCACCGCTGATCGAAGCAGGTCAGAAGCTCCTCCTTATCAAGTTGGCCAAAAGGTCTGGATGTCTGTCTACAAGGGACATTCGCCTGCCCAGTAAGAAACCAAGTCCCATGTTTGTTGGTCCCTTTACAATCATGGAGCAGATTAACCCTGTCACCTTCCGTCTACAAATACCTCCACAATAGGATTCACCCTACCTTCTATGTTCTATGGAAGAATCCACTCCGCCCATAGTTGTCTGAAGGGGACGATGGAGTGGCGCCATATGGAGAGGCCATATCCTTTCTTTGATTAATATCCTTCTCTTTTTATTTCATATAAATTTTTATTATAATCATACAATGAATCAATATTTAACTCATTAAATTACGTCAATTTATTTCATATGTTCAACTGTTTGATATAATAAGTAATGTCATCCATAGTTTCTCTGTGGATTGACTGTGTGCTTCAAACCAGGCCCCTGTGTCTTTATTATGTCTTCCTTTAGGTCATGGTGCTCTGGAGAATCAACTGTGATGTTTATGTATAAGATCAATTGTAGACTTTTGCTTTGTGTGCGTGCTTTCTCTCTTTCCCTGATTTGCCCTGTTTGCGATTGAAGATTCATATTTGGCTGTCCAGAAGCCCTGGTCGCCCCAAATCATCATCTGTTTCACCTCGAGATGTGCAGATGCCCGTCTGCTAATGTCTGAATATTGTCTAACTTTTTGGACCGATCAGAATGACTCGATTTACGTAATTAGCGACCTTTGTTAGAGTATATATCCTTATGTCTGTAAGATGTGAGCAGTGCAGCCTACAAACATGATGCACCTGGTCCTAGGGTCTTGCACTACTTTCCCCCTAACACATCCAAGAAGGTTCCATCTACAAGATTCATTAGATCCTAGACTCCCCACGTCGTAGTGGTAGACTGGTGTATTTAGTAGCATTGGAATGGTACAGTAGTGAAGAAAGGTCATGGGTACCAAGAGAGGATGTCCTCGATCCAACTCTTCTGAGTGAGTTTCATACGAACCACCTTAATCGTCCAGCACCACTAGGCAGAGGAAGACCTCCGCGACGTAGGAGAGGCCCAGCCTTGGGAGGGGGCCCTGGAGGAGAGGGTAATATTACAGACACGCCAGGCTCCACGCTCACCTTGTGATATCCCTTGTTTCTTTTCTGCATTCTCCTTGGATTCCCTCTTTTTATTTCCGACGTCTCAACACTATGGTGTGTGATTGTGGTTCCCTGTTATCCTCCAGGGATATTTCTCCTACAAAGAAAAACATTCAAGTTGATTACTCAGTGATTATTCTACAAACTGTTCATATACTGTTCTACTCACCTTAAATATCTGCTCCCATTCTCTGTCCCACCTTAGACTTAGATTTTTCAAACAGTCTCTCCTGTTGCATGGAATATTTACAGATAACAGAAGTAAATTATTCAAACTAGAGATGTCCCGATCAGGTTTTTTTGCCCTCGAGTTCGAGTCCGAGTCATTTGATTTTGAGTATCTGCCGATACCGAGTCCCGATCCGATACTTCTATAATACATAAAGAAA
>JAUCMU010000143.1:18058696-18082281 GCA_032275025.1 Enteromius treurensis
GATATTGTAGACAAACAGACAGATACTAGAGATAGACAGACAAATAGAAATAGACAGGCAGATACTAGAGATAGACAAAGACAGAAACTGTAGACAGACAGACAGATAGATAGATACTAGAGTTAGACAGACAAATAGAAATAGACAGACAGACAGACAGATATTGTAGACAAACAGACAGATACTAGAGATAGACAGACAAATAGAAATAGACAGGCAGATACTAGAGATAGACACAGACAGAAACTGTAGACAGACAGACAGATAGATATTGTAGACAAACAGACAGATACTAGAGATAGACAGACAAATAGAAATAGACAGACAGACAGATATTGTAGACAGACAGATACTAGAGATAGACAGACAAATAGAAAAAGACAGACAGACAGATAGATATATACTAGAGATAGACAGATACTAGAGATAGACAGACAGACAGATATTGTAGACAAACAGGTAGATACTAGAGATAGACTGACAAATAGAACTAGACAGACAGACAGATACTGTAGACAGACAAATACTAGAGATAGACAGACAGACAGCTACTGTAGACAGACAGACAGACAGATACTAGAGATAGACAGACAAATAGAAATAGACAGACAGATACTAGAGATAGATAGACAGACAGACATATACTGTAGACAGACAAATACTAGAGATAGACAGACAAATAGAAATAGACACAGATACTAGAGATAGACAGACAGACAGATACTGTAGACAAACAGATACTAGAAATAGACAGACAAATACTAGAGATAGACAGACAGATACTGTAGACAAACAGACAGATACTAAAGATAGACAGACAAATAGAAATAGACACAGACAGATACTGAATTGAATTGAATACTGTAGACAGAAAGAAATATATTATAGAGTGATGCTGTAGACAGAGAGATAGGAATTTAAGATATTATAGATGAACATAAGTTGTAGTCAGACAGATATTGCAGACAGACACTGAAGACAAACAGACAGACATACTGTAGATAGACAGACACAGACCAGCAGACAGACAAACAGCATGCACCTCCTGTGTATTTTGTGATTAATTCAAGCCACAAACAGTCTTCACTCAGAAGAGCTGTATATCTGTGCCTCTGTACACATCTGCCTTTGAATTGTGCTGGATGAAAACGCACATGAAGCACATCTCTTCTCAGATGCTGAATTGACTGACCACAGTATGACCTGAGACGAACCACGTCTGCAGACCCTAGCAAGGATCATTAAGAACAGAGAGGGAAGGGAGGAGAGAGAGAGAGACACGGAAAAAGAGCTTAAAGGGGGGCGTAAGGAGAATCTGGTATAAAACTACTGAGAGCAGGAAAATTGTGCATAAAGCAGGGAGGGGGAGGGAAAGAACCAGAACGTACAGCTGAGAGAGCAGAGTGAGATGCAGAGAGAGAAAGAGAAAGAATAGTTATGAAACACAGCGAGACGGAGGAGGGGGATATCAGCCAGAAGGTTCCCAAGATTTAGATGGGGAGCAGGTTTAAAAAAATGCCTCAATACACAGAGTCTACAATGTTCAACTAGCACAAAGCTTCTCGTTAAATATGCACAAGACACAATTTAAAAAGATGCACAAAATGCAGAGCACATGTATGAACAAAGCTTAAATCACAGAAACTCCAGTGTGCTTCTCTGACTCACAGCACGAAAATGTTGACAAAGAGCATGAACCACAGAGCCTGTGATGAAGTGGAAACATGGTCTGCCATAGCTTGCAACAATGTTTAAAAGCGGTGGAAAAATAGGGTGAGGGGAACTGTGGCCAATATGCTGATATGTGAAACACGTAGTCACCTCTTTTAAAACAGTGGGCCTGATTTTTTTACCAGCTTGGCAATACTGAATGTACAATGCAGGAGATATCTGGGGTAGAGAACAGTTTGATTACACAGATGGATTTTCACAAGACAAATTATTTTCCCTTCTCCTGCTTTGTTTATTGTAACCTTTGACACATTTAATATTGAGATAACTTAATAATAAAACAGAATCATCTGCGGAAAATGACAGATTTATTTATAAATTATTATTTATTTATTATTTATAATATTAATTCTGTTATTTACTCTGCCTCCTTTCGCAAAATGTCCTGGCAGCTCTTTTCCATTTACTGTAGCAAAAGTTCACTAAATAACAGAAAGACCATAAAAACTCATGGAATATATTACAAGTTTTTGGAAATCATACTATTAAATTATTAAAATTATTAAATAATTTTTTGGCGGTTTTGCCAAAAAGTTAGAGTTCAAGCACATTGGGAGAAAGGGGCGAGATCAGGAAATGTCCTCAAGCAGGGATTTGAACTCAGGACGCCTGTAGTGTAATAGCACCATACACACATGGTCCGAATTGTTGGTACCCTTGATAAATATGATCACAGAACAAGAAGTTAAATTGGGGAAAAACATCATTATAAAATAAATGTTATTGTCCAAAACACATTGGCCATAATTAACAGCACCCTTTCATTCAATACTTTGTGAAACCTCTATTTGCCAAAATAACAGCTCAATAATTTCTCTTAGAGAACACCTGAAAAGACATCAGAGAACATTCCATCATCCAGAATGACTGCAGATCCTTTGGATTCTTAGCTCCATGTTGGTGCTTCTTCTTTTCAGTTCACCTCAGTCATTTTCTACAGGGTTCAGATCAGAGGACTGGAATGGGGAAAATTTCTCTTGAAACCTTCAAAAAAAAAAACCATGCGGTGATGTTAGTGCTGTTTTTAATGGTTTTCTAACCCCGAGACTCAACTATTTTCTCCAATTCTCCAGCTGTGGTCCTTGGAGGGTCATTGGTCACTCAAACTCTCCTTCTCACCGTGCATACAGTGGGGCAAAAAAGTATTTAGTCAGCCACCAATTGTGCAAGTTCTCCCACTTAAAAAAGATGAGAGAGGCCTCTAATTTTCATCATAGGTATACCTCAACTATGAGAGACAAAATAAGAAAAAAAAATCCAGAAAATTCCATGATAAGGTAAGTAATTTGGTCACCTACAAACAAGCAAGATTTGGCTGTTAGACCTGTAACTTTAAGATGCTCCTCTATCCTCCACTCGTTACCTGTACTAATGGCATCTGTTTGAACTCATTACTGAACTGTGAGTGAAAATCCCAGAACCATGCAGGGAGACCTAGTGAATGAGCTGCAGATAGCTGAGACCAAAGTTACAAATGCTAGCTGAGTTGCATCCAAAGAACACCATACCTTACTGTGAAGCATGGAGGTGGAAACATCATGCGCTTCACTGGTGTTGCTCGTGGCAAAAGTTGAGAATTTTTCAACTTCTGCAGCGAGCAAAGCCAGTGAAGAGCTGCCGACAGAAGCGTCAGCCAATCAGGATCACTCTATGCAAATACTATAGCCAGGCAGCAGCCAATCACGTTTCGAGTCTTTGTTGTTGAGTTCGTGTCTAATTTCATTGGCTGATGCTGCTACAGTATGACCATGGCGTCAGTGCCAAACTTTAGCTACGCATCCGTAAAGCGTTGACGCTGACGCCCCGTGTGAACGTACCGTTACAGTTCTAAAGGAGATCTGCATGGGGGAATGGGCCAAAATAACAGCAACAGTAGCCAAGTTTTTACGCTGTTTTGTTATCAAAGAAGACAATTTGCAGATGTTTCCATCAAACTGGTCATTTACCGATAAAATGGTGTGCGTAATGACGTCATCCTTTAAAAAACGAGTTGTCGCCTAAGTTTTAGTGTATCGCAAAAAAAAAAGTTCTTAAGCTGTTGCAAATAGTCTGTTCTTAATCCATTTGGATTAAGAACATTAAGCCCATTATTAACTTATGGAGGCCTACATAAAAATAACAAGTTTAATGAGTTTTCATTACATTTTCATAAGGTGCAGTTGTATTTTTTGTTGTGGTTGTTTTCCTGATTAACTTTTATTAGACTGTATTGGAAATAGGAATGTTAATTTAAGTTATTTTATTATTAACCGAAAAGATTATGCTAAGTTTCAAGTAAATTAAATTTGAATTGATACGTGGCTGTGACCCATTAAAAATAGACTAATTTGTTTCCAGGGATTAATTTTATACGTTCAAAAAGCAGCATAAACATCAAAACGAGAATTCACATCACATCACGAGCAGGGCTTGTGCGAACAGAGAAAAACATAAGCTATAAAAGAAAAAAGTAAACGAGTATAGTAAGCTGTTTCCACTTTTATAAGGGGAAAAAATCAAGTGATCCTGCCGGTGCCGTGCGCAGTAACGCATTAAACTACTAACTCCACAACTATATCCTGAACAAAATTAAGCCTAATAAATTCAACTTTCAAAGTATTAAAAAGAGAGGTAACTCATCTTTTTACCACAACTTTTAGATGCAATAATATTATGATTTAATGCGCTTTTGAACAAGGCTAAGGTGGTTTGACACTAGCAACACCACGAACACGGACGCTGCCAATAGGTTAATTCTGTCATGTGACACTGCATTTATTTGCATTAAAGCCCTTTTTCTCGACAAAAGGTGTTTCCAAACTATTTTTTGCGACATTTGAAGTATCGATGTAGAATTTATGTGCTTAAGTTAAACTGAAAAATACTGTGTTGACACTTACAAAATTCTATCGATAATTAGCATTTCCACCAGCTATACTGGTAAAAAACTTGAAGCAAAAACGCCTTGGATGGAAACCTGTCTAGTGTGTGAAAACCTTGTGAAGACTTACAGAAAACCTCTGACCTCTGTCATTCCCAACGAAGGGTATATCACAAAATATTGAGATGAAATTTTGTTATTGAGGCATTATTTTCCACCATAATTAGCAAATAAATTCTTTAAAAAATAAAAAATTTAAATGAAAAAAAAATTTTAACTACATTTTTTTCTCTCATAGTTGAGGTATACCCATGATGAAAATTAAAGGCCTCTCGCATTTCTTTAAGTGGGAGAACTTACAATTGGTGGCTGACTAAATACTTTTTGGCCCACTGTAGGATGATATAGACACACGTTCTTCTTCCAGGCAGTTTTGTAACATTTTAGGTTGATTGAAAATTTTTAATTATTGCCCTGATGGTGGAAATGTGAATTTTCACTGCTGTAGCTCTTTTCTTAAAGCCACTTCTCTAATTTATGAAGATCAATTATCTTTTGCTGCACATCAGAAATATATATATATTTTTTTTTGTTTGTTTCAATGGATGAGTTGTTGGCTTTATTTTTCCTCCTATTTATATCTCTGTGAAACAGCAAGCCATGGCTGGATAATTTCATTTTCATTGTTACCCTGGAGTGCTCAAAATTGTGGATATGAATGGTTATGTATTTCAGATGTATATTTTACAGTAATTGTGTCCAACATGTACAGTATTTAAGAAAAAAGTCTATTTCATCCATTGCTCAACTGAACCTTTAATAAAGACTCTTGATTTTACTTACCATCGGTGTTACGTCTGCTTCTTGACAGAATATCGGCACACTGCCCACAAATCTATCTGTGCTGACAATTATTATTAGAAATTTTTCAGTGAAATATGAAATATTGATGTAAAATATATATTTAAATAAAAGTTATTCAAATTTTCTTTGGCAAACGGTATAATAGGTTAAGAATTTAGCATCTGTGTGCATATTAAATATATTATTATGTTAGTTTCTTGTGAAATTAATGAAGTTTCCATTATGAAAGTCAGGACATGATTTGATAAAGACTCTCGAATCATGTTAAAAAGGTTTTGTATTCCTCGTCTTCTCCATTAATTAAGAACAGTACTAAGGCTGTTTTCATCCTTTACATGTTGATGCAGTGCAGACTCCCAGACTATTTAACTTGCCTGGTTAAATGGTGGATTATGCTTTTAAAACTTGCGCTATAAACCTTTTATTACAGAAAAGTGAAAGCACTGCTGCTAAGCACTAGAATGGAGACAAATATAACTACGCTGTTCTCTGTTCTAAGCTTGTTTCTACAGGCACAAACTCCTTGGCCATCATTTGTGTCCTTCATCCAGACAGCATGTCATCTGGCATAAGCATTTCCAGCAGACAGAGTCTGCAGCCCAGCCAGATTCGGCTCGGTAAGAAGCACAAGCCAAAACAGCAAGAAATTGAAATGCTTTCAGAACTGTTGAGGATAAACTAAAAACAACTGTCTGTTAAATCTTGCCATGAATTTGCTTTTGTCCTTACCTCTTAGGATGCAATCCTGCCTTTTTCTTTGGACCTCAACAAAGCAGGCCAGATGTCCGTCTTCCTTGATTCAGAAATTCCTGGAAGAATCAATGGCCCTCTCTAAATTGAGCCCTGAGAGAGCAGTCTGGATCTGTTACCCTGACCCAGGGACAGAGGGACATCGTCAGAGCCACTGTAAGGATGCCAAAACAGCAGGTTTACATTTGATGTTCTGATCTCTCAGCCAGGGAAGTTCAGGCCAAGCTCCTCAGAGCTGTGTATAGTTCATTAAATGCAGGAAAAACCATCAGATTTCATCAAAATAGTGCCAAAACAGTCCTAATTAATTCAAATGTATTCATTTATGGATGAAGGAAAAAACCTTAGGAGTAGGAGGAAATTTTAAAAGTCTATTCAATGTGTTCCAAAGTACAGAAGCTATTTTTAAAAAGGTTAATTTAATAGCATTAATGAAGTTGATATAATGATCAACAATAACTGACATTACTTAAAATATACTGCAATTCAATGTTAATTCACGTTCAGGTAAAATGCATTAAGAGACTACTTCACCCAGGATTTTTATTTGCTGAAAATGTACTTAACCTTAGACCATCCCTTAGACAAAACGTGAGTTTGTTTCTTCATCAGAACAGATTTGGAGAAATGAAGTATTATATCATTTGCTCACCAATGGATCCTCTGCAGTGAAAAATGGTGCCGTCAAAATGAGTCCAAACTGCTGATAAAAACATTACCATAATTCGCACCACTCCAGTCCATCGATTATGATTATGATTATGTCCTGTGACATGAAAAGCTGCGTTTGTAAGAAACAAATCCAACAAAGTGGTTCTTAAATGCTGTATGTCCACTATCCATAATACTGTGCGATGTGAGGGGACAAGGGGAAATACTTTTCAGTTTTTCTTTGATGAATTTATATGAACTTTCTTATTAAAACTTGTTAATTGATGGACTGGAGGGGTGTGGATTATTGTGATGTTTGTAGTCTCATTCTCATGGCACCTATTCACTGCAGTAATTTCATTGCTGAGCAAGTAATGAAATGCTAAGTTTCCCAAATCTGTCCTGATAAAGAAACAAATGTTAATTTTACATGGTCTAAGAGTAAATATATTCTCAACTGCTTTATTTTATATTTGAACCATGCTTTTAAACAGCGATGTATCTTGTATGTATGACTGCCACTGTTAAAACTACATGATTTATTATTACTGTATGTATTTTGAAGCCACAGGAGCCAAGCGTAGGAATAACTTGTGACCCGTTTCATCCATTCAGGAAAATCTATGAAATTCCATTAATCCATCTTCCTCCGCTTATCCAGGACCGGGTCGCGGGGGCAGCAATCTAAGCAGGAATGCCCAGACTTCCCTCTCCCCAGACACAGGTTTGCCCCGACCTCTCCCTCTCCTCCAGCTCTTCCGGGGGAACACAGAGGCGACCAAGCCAGCCGAGAGACACAGTCCCTCCAGCGTGTCCTAGGTCATCCTAGCAGCGAATGTGCTCCGAGCTCCTCCCGAGCCTAAGGGAGTGCCCAGCCTCTATCTATGAAAATTCAGTTTTGGAATTTGTTAAACAGATCTGAGAATATGAAAGACGAACAAATCACTCAAGTAATTAAAAATAATTAACGTATATGCATAGAACCTTTCAGAATAATGATGTTTCCATATCCGTGGAGTTCTGCAGTACAGATGTCTTGTGGGTCTTCTTGGAGGACGACGTACTCTATACAATGTTCGTTCTCAGTATATATATAACTCAGCACAAATTCCTGTGTCCAGACATTTGAAAAATGGTCAGCACTTTATAAAGCAATGAAGAGAAAAGCAATTCCTGATGGAAACCACAGTTGTTACTAATTAAAAGATAAGAAAACCTATTCAGGGCAGGAAAGCATATGCTTGACAGATCGCATCAGACATTACAGTAGACTGACCCCTAATGGCCAATCCGTACTATTACAATTCCACAATTCAACAGAAACACACCCAAGGAATTACAATGCAACACTTTACCAATTTTTTTTGAGTTGCATTTATTTATTACTCTTCATACGATACATCACTGTACCACCGCATATATTCTGAAATATATTTTCAATATAAAATAGGGATTCTACAATCAAGGTACAGATATAATAAAATGCTCTGAAGGATCATGACAGACAATAACGATGCATCTTTAAATGAAGTGCAGGATATTTTGGACTTGCTGTAATTTGATTCAGGGCACGTGGGTTTGTTTCTCCAGAAATAAATTTCATCTGTGGACCAGATAGATGAAGTATCACCGAATGCCTTTTTTCTAAAACACACGGGGAAAATCAAAACAGAGAGATTGTAACATTTAAAGATGGCAAGATCTTCCGGTTTAAAAGACCTCGACCTCCAAACCTGCTTCAAACCCACAAATGCTCCTTTTGGTCCAAACAAATATTGTTACTTTGTGCCATAGTAGAGTGAATTGTTTTTGACATATTGTAACTTTGCAAAAAACCATTCATGAAAGCACAGCAAATACCAAAGGCCACGAAATCGTCTGATTTGCTTTGACGTCAAACCATTAAAATAGTAAAAAACATCCTCCAGCAAATGTTCGGTTGCATTTCAGCGTGTAAGACTACGGTTTTCACAAACATGGGCTATAGAAATATATACTGTAGAAGTCAATATTTTGCAGTGCTGCATTAGTGTACATACATATACATACAGTACATTCCCAAGCTAGGTAGATTACTGCAAGAGACACCACACCATTTTGTGCTACGACATGGGATCATGGCTGTCCTCAATAAAACATCTGCCCAGAAGAGATTTGTCTGAAGCCTGAGGTATGCATATTATGCCCCGGTAACAATCATACTGTTACAATCATATATTTTTGTTATATATATTTATATATGTATTTGTATATGTATATATATATATATATATACACACACACACACACACACATACTTTAATAGTCATCTCACATAACAGACCACCCTCTCCTTTAAAAACAAAACAGCAAAACAACCACTAAGCAACTAATTGTGCACACATATACACAAAAAAGGTGCCAAACCAGGCTCATCATGGTCAGGGTTATGGATGATTGCTCGATTTGTAAGTTTGATTGTTCATAACGAGTTTTGAGCTAGCAAGCAAGATAGAAACACACTTTTGAGAAGTAACTGCACACAACAGCTCGAAATATTCTACACACGTGTGCGTCTTCTCTTAACAGTTTGTCACTGAAATCAGCCGACATACTATTACACAACATGGTTCTTAGTGTTAATGTTGCTATCAGCAGGTCAGTGTGGAAAACCAAATGCTGGGTATGAAACACAATGCTCGAGTTTACAACAGCACCGAACTGCACTGAATTCACTTGGATATATAGACGGATTACGAAAGTGTTGAACCTGCTTATCTAAACTAATACAAACCAGCCAAACTAGTAAATAACCCAGGAAAGGGTGATTTGCCTTTGTATATAAACATTCGTTTTCCCATCATGCTTTGCTCTTATTCAAGTTTATAAAATACTACTCTGCTTTATATAAAATTAAACTGGCTAAAGTGACAGGACTTCTAATATACATCCACTGAGTATTTATATTCATGTGTCGTTTAAGAAAAAGAAAAACTACAAAAGAATCAAATTGGAGCGTAAAATTAAACCTGAAACATACAGACGGCACTGTACTCATATTGTACGACAACACTTCGGACTAGGTAACTTAGACAAACATATGCAACCATACCGAGTTAGATTAACAAGCTTTTTTTTAACAAGGAATTTAAAACAACGATTCCCGGATGCTACATCTCTAGCGCTACCTGACATGCTAACAAGACGAGAGTGCAGAATAGGGTTGCAAAGGGAGGCAAAGACTTTCCCCATCAAGTTTTTTCCAAATGTACATTATTTCACCGTTGATTTGCAAGAATGTTGCAACCCTCACATCTTTATTGGACCTGGACTAGGGAGAACAAGAAGCAAATGACAGAAATACATCAAATTCTCAACTATTTTCTGCACTAACCGGATTTGGCTCGACAGCAAATAATGTATTCTACTTTTTTTTTTTTATGTTCAAATCAGAAAGTCTCACTGCGTACTTGACTACACTATAAACAGGTCTCACATGTCTATTTTGAAGGCTGTATGTTAGATGCAAGACGTTCACTAGAGTGATTGACTTTTTGCTTATAAAGTTTTCAACGTGTCTCATGCAACTTTGAAGGAAAAATTGGTTAGGTTACGTATAACATACAGCTTAAATGTCCTGCAGCAGTTTACACACTTTCACTGCTAAAAGTGCTTCCAGGAATCACCACAATCGAATCACCATCCGACAGTTTAACATACACCACCTTTTCTCTCAGGACAAGCTAGAAGACATCTTGAGAGTGCAGTAGCGCGTGAGAAATGCCCTAAAAAGTAACCGATAGGACCATTTCTGGCTTTGTACGGTTTCACGATTCCAAAATTTGGGGCTCATCCGGGATACCACAAATTATCCAGAAAGGTTTAACGGCGTGGGGTCATTCTCACTCTCGTCCACAGCACATCAACGTTTTCAAAGTCACGTTATGACTACTTAAAACTGGAATGTACCTGCTATAATTAGAGAAAAGGTAGGATTTGCTTCATGCAGACAAGCATAACAACACCTCCAAATATCACATTTAACTTTGAAGACTGCCCTAATTTTAGCTCAAAGCATGAACAGTTAAATAAATTTAGTTGATTATTCAAGTCTGCAAGGGTCAATGTTAGCCTTGTAACTGAACCTGCAAAGTATATACTCAAACATCCATACATTTTGGTCTACAAGTCACTAAAATGCACTTTCCCATCAAAAAACGCTCTGACTTTACAATTTCAGGCTCTTGTTGAAGAGTTTCTGCCAACAGAAACATGTTAGACTATCATTGAATCATACTATGACATTTATCTCTCTAAAGGGACAAAAAAAAGAAGCTTTGGCCTATTGAGGCTTTTTCCATCCAATGTTTTGATACCTCATTCCATTTTTCAACAGTGAAGAGAAAAGAGCCAACATCAATATAAACTCTGCCAACTTTCTTGAACATCGACTCGGTCACAGTGAACACGTTCAAACGATCACAAGGCTTTCACTAGACTAGTCTCAATCAAATACATTCCTAAACAGTCAGGCCATCACACAGGAAGTCACTCTCACTCAATACCACAGTAGTGGGTAAGGTGCTTGCTGGCTTCTGCAGCCCTTTCCTCTGCAACTGCACACCCATGAGGCCTGTAAACAGAGCCTCTTTCTTCCTGACAGCTTCAAGACAAGCTGCTGCTACAGAGGCGGTAATTCTGAGATTCTCCTTTTAAACTTGACAACTAAATCTAGTCTTTCCTAGAAGAGCCAATAGGTACTCTAGCAGAAAAAAAAAAGAGACAGCAAAGAGTTTCATACTTTTTAGCAACTACAGTAACAACATAGACTTGTCTCTGTGTACTTAAGCATGAAAGGACAGAAGGGAAATGAATAAACAGAGAGAACGACAAAGTTAGAGCACGAGAGACAGTCAAGACTGTACAAATCCAATGCCTCTCTGTCTCTCAGATGAGTCTCGCCTCGCCCTCCATCTCAGGTGGCAGCTCACACACTCCAGTGAAGTTCATCTCTTTTCCCTCTTTGCCGCCCTGACTCCCTGCTCGAGACCCAGTGTCACCAGGTGAAGGGTTGCTAAGTGTGTCAGGTGATGTTCGGTGTCCTGTCCCAGCACGTCTCTCCTTTAGGTAGCCCTCGAGACGTTTGAGAATCTGCTTGGGGTTCTTCTTAGCAAAGAGCTCCACTTCTGTGCATCACAGAGCAGAAAAGGGAAAGGTCAGGCTCTCTTTTTTCACCAGATAAACTCTCACGTTAAACATTCAAACAGCTCTTTAGACAGTTTTCAACCACCTTCACATTTAAACTGCAAAGATTCACTTGTAACAACTGGCCATGGATTTTTGAATCGTTTGGTTTAAATTGAATTTTGAATCAAATTATTTGTTTGTTCCAGTCTAAAAAATTAATGAAATGCAATTGAGTAAAGTACCTTTCAATATTTTAAAATAGATAAATATCTAATTAGTGACAGATTAATTAATGGAGTCATAGTGAGGGACGTTAATTAAACAGTTTCATTGTTCTATTTGTACTTATCTGTGGTCTTGTTCTTCTTTCATTACTGACTGCTTACTCACATTAAGATAGTATTAGCACTTCCTGTGGTATGGAAATGACCAAGAATGGTGACATTTTACAAATATTTCAAGTTAACAACCTTATTTCTAGTTAAATTTGAATTTCTGAATTTGCAAAAATGACTGAATCGAAAACAAGTAACTTGCTCTCTACAGAAAGACTCACAGTTCTAATCTCAAGATCTATTATACTGTATACATTTTACCCTAATGAATGACCTTTGAATGATGTCCAAGTGAGTGTAAATTAAAATCTATGCTGAATGTCACTAAATGATACCTTGCACAAATACAACTGTTCACCTTTGAGTACATGGCCAGAGTCAGAGATGGTTTTCTGCTGGCTCTTCCACAGCTGGTAGAGGTGCAGAAACGTTGCAACATAAAAATCATTCAGCACTGCCACAACCTGTTGCCTTCGGTTGCACTCCCTATGTGACATCACAAAGCAACAAAATGTTTTATAGCCATGGAAACGACTGCAGAGGTTATGAAAGGCTACAGCTGATACCTCAGACAGAGGGCGAGCACAAGCCAAATCATTTCAAAGCTTGACAATATGCAATTAATACCATACGAAATAAACACCAATTCATGTTCAAAGGCTGAGACGACTTACTTGGACAGAACTTCCTCCCTGAGAGCATGCAGGGCGATTCGAGTCATGTTGATCGACATCACACAAAACGGAAAATTCTGCAGGTGTTGGAAATGAAAATGAGCATTGTATTGTCTTTGAACGATCCTGATAAGGTTGTAGTAAGTGTGTGTTTATGTTTTGGATCACCTGGACTGGATGCTGAGAGAGTTTGTAGATTTCTCTAGCAAGTGGAAGTATCTCTGGGTCCATAACGAAGTAGAGAGTGTGCATGAGGCCCAGAAAACCAGTTCCCCTTAGATCTGTAGCAGGGTCTGAACCTGGGAATATAAAAGACATGCAAAAACACATATAACAAACAGGTGAACTGTATTTCATAAATTGTGTTACGTATTCTTTTTTTTTTGTAAAAGCAATTTCAAGGGATAGTTCACCCAGAAATGAAAGTTTGATGTTTATCTGCTTACTCCAAAGAGCATCCAAGATGTAGGTGATTTTGTTTCTTCAGTTGAACACAAACAAAGATTTCTAACTCAAAGCGTTGGGCCATGATACGTAAGGATCTATGTGTATATATGTATATGTTTCAGGCAACACATCACATTTTCATTTTTAGGTGAACTATCTCTTTAAGCATAGATGTGTTTTTGCTGTACCTTGAAAGCCCACATTTTCCCAGTGTGGTCCATAGCGAGGGCAGTCAGCTCGGGTACAGGTCAGCTTCCTGTAGATGGTCTGGAGAACACGCATGTGAACTGGCTGGCCATTATCCAGAGAACCTAAAGAATCACAAAAACATAACATGCATGACATTTAGGTAGTTGCCATATAAAAAATGGGGTCATGAAAACTTGTCCTTCATATTTACACATAAAAGAGGATTAATTACAATTAAAAATACTGCACTAATTTCTTCAGCACTGGGAGCTATTGTCTGTTATATACTGGTAGACACAATTAACTGATAACAATTTTTCAACCTGTAAAGATTATAATTTCTATGTATGTATGCATAATTCTTGCTGTGTAACATGATTACAAAAACTTAGTTTGCACACGTTTTTAAGCATTAAAGTGATTTTGAGCACTTCCTAACAGAACATGCTACCAAACCTATCTAGTAGGGCTCTGTGTATTACTGTAACTGCCGATCAGTTTGAAAACAGATGATTGAGATTTACCGCTAATCAAGGAACAGGCTTAACTGACGATGTGCATGAATACATTGTGTGATATATTGCCCAGCCCTACTATCCGGAATGACAAATCCCTGACAACATTAAAGAGGCAGCTGAAAACTTATCTCTTCCATCAGCACTTAACTGTGTCCTTCTGAAAGATTCTTCCTCAATGCTTTAACACTGTAAGTGTGACATTTTTTTCACACTAATATAAACTCAAAATAGCATTCCAATTTTTTAGATCTAGAAAGTGTTGACCACCATACAAAGTCAGATGAAGAGAACATTTTTTTTTAAATTTGACAAGTCATTTGCAGGACAAAAAGACCCTGAAGAACAGATAAGGGTTAAAATGCCGCTATTAGGGGTAATGAAAGGTTCATATTTTGGTTTCGGGAGTTCCCAACAACAAGCTGACATGCATGCCATGTCAAAAACACTTTCAGTTGTCTTAATATGTTTTTATTTTTACTCAATTTGCTCAACGACTTCCAAACGACTGTTTCCAAACCCCTTCTTTGCGTTTCGCTAGTTTGGTGATTTGTCTAATTTTCATTCTCATCATGCCCGGGCAATATGCTAATATTTCATGTTGACCGTAGCATGAAATGGCTCGGGATTTGTTACGACTCTTTGAGAGACAATAACTTTACACATGGTGGACTTTCAAACGTAAAACTTTGCAGGATGTTTTTTTTCCCACTTAGAGTTGCATGAAAGGTAATTTTTCAAAAATTCATAATAGGGGATTTAACTTGAACTGATTCATCAACTTGGAGAGTCCATTTGACAGTTAGTAAAGAGATTAATGTAGTCATAGAAATATCGCATGTAGCTACCTAACCTGTTAAGTCACATGTTCAACTCACACTGTGCGATGGCAAACACCAAGTCTCTCTCCTCTACAAGGTCTTTGTGTAGCCGAGGAGGACCGAACAGGAAATGGGTGATGGCGGCCAATCCAGTTCTGCGAATGGTGGGCTGAATGTTCTTCTAATAGAGGAGAAGAACAAGTATTAATCAAAGAAAAGACTTCATGACAACTGGATTCACCTGCTGTGTGAGACATATTGTATAGTTACTTAAACTTACAAGCAGGTCTCCAAGATCGGTGGTCTGAAAATGCTGCAGAGCCTCATTGAAGGAAATCAGCGGTGATGGAGTGAGATCCTCAGCAATAACTAAAACAGTGAAAAACAAGAGAACACACAATGTCCATTTCTAAGCATTTTTGTGTACTGAAACGTAATTTATGACTGGTTGTGTGAAACTGATCTTCTGCTAAGCCCCGCTCTTACATTTGCATGTTGCATTCCTGCTTGTGCTTTACTGCCTCTGTTAAAACAAGGCGCAAGAAGCATTTCGACTGAGTGAATTAACTTATTAAAATGTCTAGATCTAAGCATCTGAAACACTGTTTGAGTGAATGCATGATACATTTCAGTAAGTTGTACTGCATCTTTGAACACACTTTTTGTTTGTCATTTTTATGCTAAATCTTGAAGTGGAATCGTTTGAATTGAGGCGCTACAGCAATCTGTCACGCCACATTTCAGAGCATCAAAATGGCATTTATTATTTCAATTTTTGAATAAAAAAAAAAACACGGACCTGACAAGCTTGTCTTGAAATATGAATACTCAGAAATCACACAGAATCCAAGTAAATGGTGCTCTTTTCAACAGTTAAAAACAGTGTTCAAGTGAGATTGTCCTAATGTGTTATCACATTAACTCCAACAGCTCTAAATTCAACACAAAATGGGTTTTTTTTTTCACGCAGTATGAGCAGCAGTATAATAACATGTTTTTGTGCCCCCTTTTGATTACTGGCTGATACATTTGTGCATCTAGTGTTTGTAAGGAAGAACTCTATTGATCTCTATTTTAATTATTAATTTTATTATTTATTCAAAGTGAACTGCCTAACATACAGACACACTTTCAACTGGCTAAAAAGAGATTCTCCGTCACATTTTTGTTTTTTGTTTCTGAGTGGTTTATGGTTTAGTTTATAGACGCAACACAGGACTAATGTTAAACGACACTTAATTCATGGGTATCTGTTAAACATTTTGTGGGGGCCTCAACATAAAAAAAATATGAACTACATTTTTACCACAACACAAACAATTTACAGCAGTCCACATATTGTGCTGTAAAATGATTGCCCATTTGTTGCCCAGATATCTCATCAAGAGATGCCGATGCTCCAGATTGTATCTGACAGTGATCAGGTTTCGTAATGTATCTATTTTAGCCAAGGAGGTGATGCCATCTCTCCAGGGTAGGGGCGTATGCTTAGTCACGGTGACGTAATGTGCTCAGTATCCAGGCTGACAGGACGTTGTTTCCATGGTGACAAGGTAATTGGTCTCACCTGGTTGGATGCTCTCCAGGGCATCCCACTCCTCTTGTGCTCGCTCCACCTCCAAGCTCACCTCTAGACAGACGAAAATCACACACACACACTGTTGTTGAACTGTTG
Organism: Enteromius treurensis; assembly: GCA_032275025.1. Taxonomy (NCBI): domain Eukaryota; kingdom Metazoa; phylum Chordata; class Actinopteri; order Cypriniformes; family Cyprinidae; genus Enteromius; species Enteromius treurensis. The sequence continues at coordinate 18,075,375 of JAUCMU010000143.1, forward strand.
AACTACTGACATCACTCTTTGTAACATTGTTTCTGAGCGATGAAGTCTTTACCTTCTGTTTTAGTCTGATTGCCTCCTGCTGCCAGTGACTGTAAGAGCCCATTCTGTTTCAGCGCTGAGATCTACACAAGTTCACACCCTTACCATTGCTATTCAAACCAGGAGCACAGAAAAATCACATGAGTGTGAGTGAAATACTCACTGGGACAGCTTTGAGATAAGGGTTGCCATTCAAGTCGCCATTGTCTTTGATGTCATTACCTGGAGTCAGTCCATTTAGGATCTATAAAAAACCCAAAACACATCAACAGGAGGCAACTGTGATCCATGCAGATATTCATAAGACCTGGTCTCAATGAATGTATTTTAGCACAGTTTCTCACAGTTGTGCATTTGGAGTGGCCATTGGTTAGATCCTCTGTCTGTTTACATTCTTGTGGAAAACCATTCAAGCCCTAAAAGGAAGAAATACATATAGGCTATAATATACATAAATATATACGTATAAAATATTTAGATACAATTTTTATATTGCTAATATTAATCCATTCCTTGGTTTTCAAACGCCACAAATGTTTCAAATTAAACTGTATTCCAAACATAAGAATCCATCTTAAATGAATTCTGTTATAAAGCATATTAAATTCAAACCATAAGCTGAATTCACAACAGTGCACATTTCTGTAAGTACACACTATTCAAATTTGTGTAACAGCCTTTTGCTTTCGCACCTTTATGTATAACAATGCACTACGCGTACCAAATTTCAAAGTGAAAGGAAATATCCGTTCTAAAAAATGATATGCACTGTACAAACGCATTACAGTGCAGGGTACAGTGCTTATAATTTAGACTAGATCCCTAGTCAGTGTAGTTGCCATGTGGTGAAATTCCCACTGTGCTGTTTGCTCCCTGGGTGAAACAAAGTGAGGATGTGTAAAAGGTAGTATAGCAGCTGCGTCACACCTGTTTGGAAATTTACAATACAGCATCAAATGTATTTATGCATACGCTGATATTACATCAGTCCGGAACAAGTATAGGCTAGTACAGTACAGTAAAGCTTTTTAATAAATTAAGAGACTACATTAACTCTTCAATCTTCACTCAGTTTCATTCAGCAATCGATGACTCAAAAAGTCCCAAAGAGAAAAGTAAAAAATGTATGAAATGTATAGAATTCCGATTAGACATTTCACAACATATTGATGATAACCATGATATTTTTTAAAAATGTAATAAAATATAATAAAATAAATATGGATATCATGTTAACACTAAACAAATGATAACATTGTAAAATATCAAGAACAGTGTTGTGCAAGTTACCTCCAAACTGTAATACATTAAATATTACTTGTTACTGTTTTTTTTTAAAGTAATTCCTTTACAATATTACTCATTCAAAATTGTGATGCGTTACATACTCCCATATTACTTTTCAGTTACTTTCACCAAAATAACTACAGAGAGTGTGCTGTCAGGGCAGCTGCATTCAAATACACGCAATAGACTAAAGCTTGTCACAGCATCAGCAAAAGCAGCCTAATTACCAGGAATATGTCCGAGGAAAATAGTAGGAAAATATTTCAATTATTTAGTGTTTTCTGAGTCCTTAAGTCATCATTATTGATTAAAGAGTTTTGGTTTTCAAATTTGTTTTTGTTTTGTTTTGTTAAGTGGTCATTTAAAGCTTTTTGTATTTATGTATTTTTTCGCTGCGTTTCGGTTCATTTTTGTGAAGCGCTCCTGTTCAAGATATTGTCAGTGCACGCAAATAAATGTAGACCCTTTACTGTTCTGAATAAAATTACGGCATCTGCCATTTAGTTTCCACTGGAGGTGCTTTAACGTTTAAACATTGTCATTTGCTTGAAATGTTTTTATTGCAGTTTAGGCAAGTTTTGATGATTTGAAAAGTTTCAATTGATCAAAAATAGCCACTTTGTCGATACCTTGAAGAAAAAAACACAATCTTATATTTAATGAACAAAAATGCTCCAAGCATTTTTCTAAATTAATTTAATAAAAAAACTAAACGAAATATAATTATTTTGCCATTACACACAAAACTGAACCCTTTTATTAGACTAAACTGTATAAGCTGTTTTGGTAGAAGGAAATAAAGATGGGCTCGGGCCACTGGCCAGTGCGAGCCAAGCGGCGCTAATAGTCTCAGGCATGGAACACAGAGGACCAAATCATGCCACGTTTCCACTGTTGGGCCAGTAGCCTCACGACAATCCTGTAAAACCTGCACTACATACGGCTACACTTGACCACGTCACACATACAAGGACACCCCAATGAGAGTGAGATTAATTAAATAAATCACTCTACACATATATATTATATATATAACCACACATGGATAATAACTGACCACGACCAGAAAATAGAGCTGACTTGTGGCATTTTTTATACGTTAATATCTTGTGTCTTGCTGTTTTTTGAACAATAAAAATCTTGGCTAAAAGTGTGTTGTAATGCAAGGATTACTAAACATGTACCGAGTAAAATATTACTGAGACTTGATTAGTAATCCCTAAAATGTAATTTATTACTCTAATGTTTTACTTTTGTAACGCGTTACTCCCAACACTGATCAAGAGCAAGTAACTACTGGATTCACACTTCAACATCGCAGATGGTGTAACTGCAAAAAAACAACAACAATCCAGTGTATTTCGTAGCTACTACTGCAGCAAAAAAGCATGTCGGAGGAGAGACCTGCAGCCAACAAAATCTTTCAAAGTGGGAGATTTTTTGATTCCATAAAAAGACTTGTTACACCAGTGTTTCCCAAACTTGTTACTAAATGCACACTAACAGTACACATTCTAGAGGTCTCTCTTATCTGAACCATCCATTTTAGGTCTTGTAGTCTCCATTAACAAGCTCCGCTGAATCAGAAGTATTTGATTAAAAAGAGTTCAGTGTATTATTGGTGTGCATCCAGGAAAAGGGTTGGGAAACACTGTTAGGGCCTGTTTACACCTGGAAAAATAGGTTTGTCCTACTACTTCTAGTGAAGATGATAGTTGACTGTCTGCATCTTACTTTTAGCTTAATTCGCAGCAGTTTGAACACTGGCTTGCTGAAGTGATGCTCAGCTACTCATCCGTGGTGATGCGTGTTGCAACAATAAATATAACTATAACTATAGCCTGTAACACACTCTCACACGATTATTTTTTAACAATTTGGGAGGAGCAAAATTTGCATATGTGATTTTCAACAACCCCATTTACACTTGACGGGACTTATATCAGTCTGTAATGTGTTTCGGAAGACATTACACCTGGTCTTTTCACGATCGGATAGCTATTCGATCAGAAAAAATAAAAAGACCAGGTGTAAACAGCCCCTTAGACATCCCAGTCTGAAGGAAATTCACTTAAACAGCAAGTTCTTTTTGTATGCTTTTTTACAGTTATATTTACAAAATACATCCAACTTGCAAAAAGGCCAAATTCATCACTTCCTGATCAACAGGCAATGTACATATCACTAAGAAATAGGGCTGGGATGTTAACTCAACGCAGAATCGATACTGAGATTTTCCGAATGCATCGCAATTCCTCTGGAATCGATTCTGAGCTTACATTTTAACAGCAGACGGTGCTCTACTTACAGTAGGTTTTTATCTGCATACACAAATGCCCATAAAGAAGAGTGCTTGTGTGTTAGGCCAAGTCATGTAACTTCACCTAGGCTTAGAATGCTTTTATGATGCAGGATTATAGTAAACGCAGTCCACTGTGAACACCCTTGTAATTCGCTTCAACCTTTTCGAATTTTAGGTTCAAGTGTAAGGATTTGGAAATGAGCAGGGTATGGCTGTGTCTAAAGCACGCAGTGCCATCAGCTGTTAAAATCAAAGCTCAGAATCAATTTCAGAGGAATCGCGATGCATTTGGAAAATCTTAGAATTGATCCATAAATCGACTTATCGTCCCAGGCCTACTTGGCAGAGTAGGAGAAGCCACTTAATAAAATCATTTTCATACATGATGAATTACTTGCGCCAATCAGGCAAAACAAGATAAATGAAGTTGCTTTCGGAGGTGGATTGTTTGGGAATGCAGTCGACAATTAAACAGACATACTTTGATTACAGACTTTGCTAAGGCATTTTAGAACAACCAAAACAACATTTCAGATGCTGTGCGACAAGACCAGTTATCCTGTCCCATCGTGCATCAAATTACATTTTTTAATGCACAAGGTGGAATTGATGCGGTAAGTGTGTTTCCATTGTAGTCAATGCACATTTTTTCTTATCGGTTACAAAGTTTATCCTGATTCAATGAATCGCCCATTAATAGAGATAAATAGAGCTTAATTATCATTGTCAAAAAACAAATAAAAAATCTTTGTGTGTGTGAATATCACTAGAAGCAGGATGCCATAAGTCATTCATTTAATATAATTGCTGTCTAGTTGAATAGCTGAGATATTAAGCAGATCTAATTTGTGCTTTTCTTTTTTTAACCTGTGGGATTGTAGTGCAGAATAATAATTCTCTAGGTAGGGATGTCATACATACCTCTGTATATACTGCGACTGCAACAACCCCTTCCATGACATGAGTCTCGTTGTCCCCTACTGTCCACCCATCCTGTGGACTAAGCCAACTTTAAACACTGCCCACTGGATACACATGGTTCAAGAGCACTTTTTAATGCTTTCAGAAGCACTTGCTCCCAGTCCTACGAGCATGGATTTAGACTAAAACAGCAGAAGAGCTTTCAGTAGTGCATTGTTTAACTGCGCCGCTCCTGGAGATTCAGAGAGAAGCTGATTGAAACGGAGTCGGGCCAAGAAGCAGAAGCATAATTTGAATAGTAACAGGCCCGAGGTTAGGTTCTAGTGGGATCGTGCATTTCTCAAGTCCGTCGAGTGCTAACTGTACCAGGCCTGTGCCACGTCAATAGCCGAGCGCTAGGCTTGCTACAAGTCCACTTATGTGAGACTGGAGCGTTGCAAATGAAGTACAAATCAGAAATAGATTGGTTACAGCAGTGATGAAGCTGTCAGCGCCTCTATATTGAAGACAAAATCTCAGCAGAAAGCAGGATGAAATTCAGACTTGGAGGACTGGAGGCTTGTTACAGGAGTCACTAAAAAGGGAGTTTTTTGATGGCTTGGAGTGATAGTAAGGGTCTTTTCAGAAACTCCCTGTGGCTTTCCACCGACAGCTACAGCATCATCTCAAAAGGTTTCTGTAGGATACACAATCATAAGTATTAGAATATGCAGATAATATAACCACATTGTAACTAACACTTAAAAATGCATATGCAATGCAAATATCAGCATATGCAAAATATATAGGCATGCATGCATTCTCCAGCATTAATTGTGAAGCAATGCAAAGGAGCGCTGCACAGAAAATCGGCATCGGAAAAGCATGACGTCATTTGATCAAGCCCGCATCCCTTTGAAATCGAAATAAATGGAGACCAGCAATACGAACATCAATTACCACAGACGAAATTTCAAACGCTCCCTCTCGTTTTGCAGTGTCTTAAATGTGCAGCCAGGTTTTATATGACGGATAACTGGATCTATTGCATTCATAAGCAGAGAAGGGCTAAGAGATGACGTCATCTATATCCTGACTCACAAAACCTGAACTAACTGCACATAATAATAAACATAAACGACAGATAACTCAAAAGCCAAAGTATTAATCGACAATTCACGGTATAATGGAAATCAGTGCCATCAGATACGATGCATCGGCTCCAAATGCGGTACGGCATGAATGTATGACAGCATCCAGTGAACTGTCAAACACCTTTACAAAAGATACATTAACCATTATATGGAGGCACGACGGCATTAATTTACACGCATTTAACGTAAGCAAGCGCGAATCCAGAAGACACGTGAAATTTGCCTGACGGCTAATAATAACAAAGACCAACAGAAAACTGACCAACTTACTCACATAATAACAGTTATTTCTGCCACAAATAACGGTATATTTCAGCCCTCCTCCTCATTCCCTTCAAGTTAAATGAGCAACACAAAAAGCTCACGTTTACCTCAGCACTCAAGGCATGCCGTTACTGTAGTTATTTCCGCTTTAAAAAATGTTATTTACTATCACTATTTCAGTCAGTGACTGTGAAGCGTCTGTCTCGCGACCTGCTCGAGCTAAACTGCCTCAATCTTTTTGTACTCTCGTTTCTAGCTTAGCTAACTTGCCTATAATTAGTCTTTACGACACAGTGTCAACCAAAACGTGCAAACAACGTAGCGTTGCTTTTCCTAACTGCTACTTACACATTTATATCCTTGCTATAATGTAACGTATTAAATATTAGTTACAAATTTTTACCTCAGTTTCTCTCCCTCCAATCTCGGATTCCCTTCCCCCCCCTTCTCCACAGTAACTGAAAACCCCGACGCCTTGTGGGAATTGTGGTCCTTCTACTGTAAATAGACTTCCGGTACTGTAGGAACCCTTCAGCCACTCTCTATAATAACTATAACTAACTAAATAATAACAGGAATAGTTTATGATTAAATGCCTTTGACTCAAACAATCCTTTACTGAGAGAAATTAACTTTTTAAGTTTTAAACAGTGACAGCAGTACTTAATTTAAATTCTTTTAGAATTTTGTGCGTTGTTGTAATATTTTTTTAAGATTTCCTCATGGAATGTATTTTACGACTTCGGCAAGAATAACAATATCTAAACTCTTGAAGTCGACTAAACTGGAAAATACAATTCATGGCCATGTTATTATGCTGTTAGGCCAACCAATTTATCAGAAACTACCCATAATGTCGCCAAGTTAAGGATTTCCCCCCCCCCCCCAAAGTAGAATAGTTGGTTGATGTATCAATGTGTCCTATAGTTTGACAGCAAAAAAAAAAAAAAAAAAAAAAAAA
>JAUCMU010000143.1:18105645-18126703 GCA_032275025.1 Enteromius treurensis
AATGGAATTTATATTATTAATATATATGGAAAATATATATTATACATATATATACACACATTATACATATACATACATATTTATATATATATATATATATATATGTATTTTTTTTTTTTAATAAACATATATTGATAATAACAAATAGATTTATGACAACGCTATGGGTCTAAAAATTATTTTCCTGAAGTTGGCATATGGTATGGTCAAATGGGTTTGAAACGCCCTGAAGACTAGCCAGTTATGACTGAATTTTCCTTTTGAGTCAAAGATACTCAGACATGAAACAGGATGTTTATGGTAATCTAATAAATGCAAGTGGTGCACTGGTGGAAAGATTTAGAAGATTTACAAAGATATCAAATATTTGTTGATACAGATATCAACAGCATTGGATTTCAGAACAACCGGAAGACAGTTATTTAATCCACAGGCTGTGTGTTATCATATACTGTTTTTATTGAAAGTTCAAGAACCCTCAACATAAATAACTAAACCGCTTAGTCACATAAATTCAACAAGGCTTTCATTTGTACTGCAAAATCAAGCATAACTAGTTCTTATTGTATTTGCATTAAAGAAGTGAACTCGGGCTCATCTAGAGATCAAAATATCATCTCTGTATCAGAGTATGCATAACTCCCTTCTCCACAGTATGCAGTACCTCAAATAAATAGCCTGTCCAGATGTGCAGCATTTATGAATCTGTAGCCCATAGACATCTACATCTAGACTGAATACATGTAAGCAACGGAAACTTTTAGGAACTTATAAGTAAAATGCAGCACCAACATCCATAACTAAGCAACTGCATAGCAACGTCTTGTCAGCAGCCTGTAACAACCAGCATTGTGGTGGGCCTATGGTCCGTGTACGTTGTGATCATTTGTTTCATCTATTTATTTTACATAAACATATTATGATAGTACAGGCATATCATTTAAACATATGCTTGAACTATTTCAGTAATTCCATATAGATTTTATTTTAGGCAAGTCGTGATGACTTGAGAAGGCTAAATTGATCAAATATAGTTTATGATCAGCTCTGTCTGCAGCTGGCTGCTTGGTCGTAACTTTAAAACGCAAAAACTTATATTTAAGGAATCAAAAATGCTCCAAACATTTTTTCCCCCCTAAATTAACTCTACAACGAAACTAAATGTAATTATTTTGCTATTACACACAAATCTGAACGATTTCAGGCTAGGGCCCCAAGAATCTCGGGTCAGGGCCAGACTAGGGTCTAGTCTGAGACCGAGCAATAATAATCTATATTCAGAATTTACATAATGCTTGACAAGCGGATATGTACAACACACAGAAACAGCTAACTACTGCTACACTGCTTTCATTTATCTTTATTAACATAATAATGTGAGAAGCACAGAGTAATGTGATTCTGGAACTAAACTAAAAACCGGAGTGTCCGGCACATTTCCGTTACGCTTACTGAAAGGCAGCATATCTGTCACTCTCGGGACAAAGCAGGCACGGGCGCAATCATTAATCATATTTATCATTAATCATATTTAAGGGAAACGGCACGTCTTGACCACATCACTGTCATTATTACTGGCTGTTTTTAGGGAATGTTTCCATTTATTCACATGTATTTGTACGGACACGGGACGCAATCGCGATTGCGAATCGCGAGGGGATTTTGATCCTGGGTGCGTATTAATATTTGTGAAATAAATATTTCTGTGAAACATGTTTAGGCTGCACAGAAAGCTGACATATTGATATATACTGATATAGCAGCAGAAGACTTTTGTTGTTGTTGTTGTTATTAGAACTAGACACAACAACAATAAATAATACAAAACTATCGAGACATCCAAATAGAACACAGAAAAAAAACAAAGGGGTTACATTTATCATTACATAATTAATAATTATAGAAAACAAAACGGAATCGATTTTCAAAAAGGTTCAGTTCTTTAGCAAATAATATTGTTTGTTTCCATTTTTACTGTCAATAAGCTGAATAAAATCCATGTATACTTCTATATCAACGAAGCAAGCCTTTAAACAAGGCTTAGAATTATTATTTCTTTTCCTTTTGAAGATTTTCAAATGCAATTCTGTTTGTTAGAGATACAAAATCTGTAAGGGAGCAACCAAGCCTTTTTCCATACAATATCTGTAAAGCAAACATTTCAGAAAAATGTCCCTCTAGGCTGTAGGGATTTATTTTTTATAATAAACTCATTTGTACATTTTTTACTATCAATATCAACTCCATTTAGACAAAGAGCAGGTTCAGATCCACAATTATTATATGACATCATACGACTTCTCATCAACATAAACGCAATCCTCCAACCTTTTTGAAAATATGAAATGGTATAAAAAAAAAAAAAATTGAGTCAGGTTTAAGTAAAGCAATTCCTAAGCCATTTCACTTTAAAAGTATAACTGCAGCAGAAGACTTTTATTTAGCTGAACAAACAGATGTTGATGGCATGGGCTCAGATTTGGTTGAGCAATCGGCAGTAAGGGGTGTGTCATGACCACCCATAAGTGGAAAACGAAATTTCCAGTTGTTTATCCGTTTTCTACCCGAGAACCAAAAAACAAAATCTAGCCTAAATCTCAAAAAATTAAAACAAGCAAAAAAAACAACAACAACGACAGTTCTCTCGTTTCTGAATATTTCATTTCAAATTGAAAAACAAATGATCCCAACGTCCACAGACCGCTTGTGCTGCTGCAAGTAGTGACACGATACTCATATTCTTCTAAAAAGTTGAAAAAGTAAATTCAAAATATTAAAAAGTAGCTGCTGGTGTGTTCTCGCAAACCAGAATGCAAATTTTATGAATGCAAATTCCCTTTGTTTACATATTATATAACTTTAACAGATGGTTTTCCTTCCCTCTCGTGAAGGTTGAAGACACCGATTTAACCAGGATGTGCTCAAATTGATTATAGGTTCACTTTTTATGAAGAACTTGGTGTCAATTTGATTGAACTGAATAATGTCAGTGTATTATTTTTTTCTTTAAAAATCGAATTCTTGAACAATCACCAAAGGATAACAACTTGTGGCAAACATCTGATTTACTGTGTGTTCAATTAGTTCTCCTGAAGTCATGCATACTTAATGTGACATTTTATAATTACCAGCATTAAAAATAGCTTTCGAGCTTGGGGGCTAAATCTGTTGGTACACACACACACACACACAAGTCAGATTGGGTCAGATGCAAGTACAGTACATCGACCGGGAACACAGTCATTGTGAAACAACTAGGGATCTACTAAAACTTTCAGATGACACGCAGTTCATTTCTCCATCACCATAAGTTACCCAAAACACACATTAAAACACCCGGTAGATGCGCATTTGTGCAGCAGAGCGGCTCTCTTCAGCAGTGTATGACGTGTCCTGTTCCTTTCACACAGTGCGTGTGTTCTGAGAGCGCGGTTGTTAGTTCTGAACGTTTCCAGGTGAGTTCCGTTACAGAACGCGGCGTCTGCTGCTGCGTGAATGTGGCTAATAAAAGGAGATTTTATATGAGTAGGTAAAATACTGAAATAAAATGACCCTTTAAACCGTTTAACTGATTGTATTAATCGGTCAAAATTTAAATCAGTCAGTTAACGGTTAACCAGTTAAAATGAGCATCCCTAGAAACAACCTATAGACAATGACATCAGGCTCTGTCCACATGTACCAGAAGCTATACTGACACAGTGACATCTGTAGTTCAGATTACAGTACAGTATCTACATATGCATCTCTCTCTGTATGTTCATCTCTATTTGTGTGTGTGCACATCCATCCAACCATAAAAACTGTAATATTTAAGGATCTGTAATTACAATTTCAAAGCTTCTAATGAAATCTATTTAATTAACTAAATATTATTTAATTAAACATAATACATATAACTACATTTAATTATGTGATGGCAAAGCTGAATTTCAATAAACCGATTATTAACACAGAAAACAGTTGTGCTGTTTTTTGTTTAGTGTTTTGTGGAAAAGGAGGATTATTATTTGATGAATAGAAAGTTCATAAAGTTATTAAAAAGTTAATAAAACACATTTATGTGCAATAGAAACACACATATAATAATATGTTTTTTCCTGTTTTAAGATGTGGGTCACAATGGTTTACTAATCAACAAAATTCCAAAATCTCTATCTACAGTGCTAGTCTAGCGGAACACGTCAAGCTGGTCAAGATGGCTGTATAGGTAATAAAGCTGTAAATAATGTTCAGTTTCTTGTGCAGACTGACTGATTCACTTCAGAAAATGTCAGTATATCGCCAGGAGCCACAGGGATTCATTTGAGTTGCCTGCATGACCTGGTTTTCCACAAGTAATGGTGGCCACTGACTTGCATTTTATGAAACATCTAGAGCAATGTTTCAGCTGAATATCTATTCTTTTATGGAAGGAAACAAAAACTATACCCTAAATTGCTTGACCCTATTAAATGTCCCCTAATAGTTGCTCACCAGCTAGGCCAAAAACACTCCCTTCCCTGTTAATGCTAAGCAGGATTTGTATTTTTGCCTGCATATTACTTGCATGTGCAAGCGAGAAAACAAATTATATGGACCTGTTGTGTACATGTGTGCGTAAATTTGTCGGTGTTTAATCCCTGTAGGACTACTACCCCTGCGCAGGAATCATTAAACACTTCCTGAGACTTAAGCCAGGTGTTGCATCTCTCCTCAGCACTATAAATAGCGCCGGTGACGGTGAGGAATGTGAGAAAGCATCTGCCATCATGGATGCTTTGTGCTACAATTACATAACACACAAGCATCACACAGAACGCGCACAATGCCGTCACCCAGGCTTCTCACAAAGTCCATGGGAAAAGAATAGATAGCGAAAGAGATAAAGAAGGGGAGGAGCAGGGGCCAGTTACCTCTCGATACCTGTCCCGACCTGAAAGATCAGGGAGAGGCAGATGGCGTTTGATTAGGTCTTCTACACCATTCTTTCTCTGACATACAGGTCATTCAGGTAAACATAAAGGCCTGTTGTAATCAGGGATGTTAGTTAAATGATTGTATGGAATGCCATGCAGGAACCTGACCAACGTTCCGTCATCGAACTTCAAAGCCAAAATGCACTCGCAGCAGTTGTTTCAGACAGGGGTCAAAGCGGTTTCTCTACTCCTCACAGAGCCTCAGACTTCCTCGCCAGCTGTTCTTGATTTCCTTTACACCACTGCCGCTCTCTCGGCCTCTTCCCCCTCGAGCTCCTCATATAAACATCCCATGGACACCACCTGACGCGTTCAGGGGTTTCTGGCTCATCACTGCTTTTCTCACATCATTTTAGCACGGAATCCTTTATGATGAGAGAATAAATGCAATCAGTATTGTTCCATCGGCTGTTTTTTCAATTGAATACAAACAAAAGGGAAACTCTGCAGAAAGTGTTGTAGTTTACTCCTGAATTTGAACAGCTGTTCCACGCAAGTCACGCACCTCACATAAAGGGTTATTATATATTTAGGCCAATTTGTTTCGTGCTCTTGACTACCAATGAGAACGTTGTCCTATTTTATGATCCACTCCACAAAATTCTTAGGAATTTTCCCCCAAAGTCTGTAGACAAACCATTGCATATCTGTTGTATGATATTTTATACATTATGTTTTTATATATTTTTGCATCATATTTGATAACAATGATAGTAACATTTATTATTTAAATATTACTAAAATATCAAAAGTTAACAATGCATTTACAGCAAAATAAAGCTGTGCAATGATTAATCAAAATAAAACATTTACATAATATGTATGTGTGCTGTGTGTATTTATTATGTTTATGTAAATTCACCATAGAAATTTGCTTATCAAATGAGATGCAACAGGCTTTTTAATCTTGTCATTATACATCACTATCACTCTGTTCTCCTATTTGATAATGTTCAGTGCTTAGTATTGTTAAAAGCGCTATATAAATAAAATTGATTGATATGGATAATATTTTTATAAACCAGTTCAGAAGAGTTCAAAATGAGGCTCAAATTTACTAGTTGAGCCACTTGCACAGCTTACCCCCAAAGCATATGACACATTTCCAAAAACGTTTAAGTGTTATTTTTTAGCATTAATGTTTGTCATTCTTCTCATTTTTATTATTGACATATTCACAATAAGATAAATTGAGAAGAATTTCCTCTATATCCTATTACATTTGAGGTTATTCAAATCATTCATCAATAGGACACAGTTTTTTTGGTTCACACAATGCAATATGCAAAGCATGACATGCATCTATGGCTTGTGTCATGCAAAGCAGAACTTCAGACCAGTAATGAAATATTCTACCAGTCCTCTGGCCTGAAATGACCGCATTGTGCATGACTAATGGAATAAATCATAACGTTCCCACTTTTACCTCTATAAGTCAAACGGCAACAATTAAAAAAAAAGTTGCTGATAAACACACACATGGTGATGCATGGTATTTATTTTTTTTTTTTTACAGCCAGTCCAAATCGAGACTGAATATTTCACAGTTGGCTCTTCTCTCACACTCACAGAGCAGGCTCTCATGGAGAGTGAGTGGGCTGAAGGCGAGGTTCAGACTTCACCACGATGGACCTTCCCTTCCATTAGAGTCTCTCCATTTGGAAGAGCTTTTAAAACTTAACTGCATTACGTCAGGCGAAAAGGCAAGAGGCTGCATTTGAGTATGGCCAATAAAGCCTGTAAAACCTTTAGAGGAAAAAGCGGCAGATAAAAGTGAAAGAAACCTCCCCTGCACTCCAGCAGGACAGAATGTGGTTATAAGTTCAGCTGCTCCGACATAAGCTTCATGTCAATGCCCTTAGATGATGCAAGATATTTTGAAAATATTTAGTAACCGAGCTGTTTTGGTCACCACTGACTTTGATTTGGAACTACTCGAGGGTGAGTAAATGATGAGAATTTTCATTTTTGGTTGAACTTTTTCTTTAATGTACGTTCATTAAAACTATAAACAATAGATTGTGATCTGAGTGCCTCTAAGATGGCACTTCAGTCCAGTATTTCTAGGGCTGTCAAAATCCAGCTCATGCCAACAATTATCTAATCATGCAGACATGTATTCTAAGAGTACCAGTACAGCTGAAAGTCATACTATCTTGACCTTTCTTTTTCCTTATGCTGGAACTCTGTTCTAGCACCTCTTCACCACTTACAATATCAGTGAGCAGTTCTTAAAAACAGTTGACGCAAAAATAAGCTATGTGAGTAAGTATGGGGTTGAATCTTTATTCTACCTTTACCTACTCACAAATAATGGTTTGTAATACAAGTAGGCAATCAATATCCAAAATGCTCTTTTAAAGTCATATGTTAGCTTTGTGCAAAGGCAGAGCCATGTCTTTCCAGATTCACAGTATTTATAAAGCAGTAGCCTTCGAATCACCTAATATTTCTGGCGGGATTCATCCAGTGGATACTTCACTATGCCATTAGGCCATGGGAAAGGATTCGTGATTGGGAACTAGCTGGTACTGTACACCACATGACAAAGACAACATGACAAATGTAGTACATCTGGATTACATTCATACGACATGCATTCACAGTAGCCTACATAGAATATATGTAAAGGGACTTAAGGGAATTAAAAAAAAAGGAAGAATAACAACTATATTGAAGCAATCCATTAGAACTGCTTGCAATTGATATTTTTTATAGGCTACTAAGCCCACATTCACTCTTGATTGAATGTTTCATACGTCAAAACTGCCTGTTAATGTTTCTTGTCTTGTCACATGACATTCAATTATCAAATACATTAATTTTGTTAAGGATAAACTACATTTTAGACTCAAAATGGCATAATTCACTATTTAAAAAGCCATGAATGTTTGCCTCACTAGAAATCACCGTCAGGAATTTAACATTAAATTGAATTAACATAATAAAATAAAATGTTTAGTAGCTTACATCATGCTGAAATTCAAGTTTGGTTTCTGCAAACAAACCGCCTTCAAACATTTTGATACTGACGAATGCTATTCGAATTAGACAAATATATATATTTATATATATTTAAATACTTTGTCATCCTAAAGCCAACTAAAAGCAACTTTTTTTTCTAGATTTTAAGATGCACATACTATTTCCAAACACCTTGCCATCTTCTCTTAATAAATGCGGATTTGACAGAAAAAAAACGTTAAATTCTGACTCCAGACACAACTTTCCCTTGACCACTTCTAAATGTACCCAAGGCCACAAGTCAGTCAACAAGTTAGTATGGATATTGACCGTGTGGAATTAGATCAGACAGAAATTACATCAGCTAAGGCAACAGACATCCGCTCACAAGCCAACCGGCCATTTACAACGAGTCAAATTTAATTTTCACGCCTATCAGTCTCGGCCCAACACAAGCTTCAGTACTTCTTCTACATATTTGTGTTGCTGGTGCCACAGCACATCCATCCAATGTGGCAGTCCTTGCTAGACTGGGTGTGGATAAACAATGGTTTAACAAAATGTAATTTAAGAAGTATGTATACCTGGCCTATTAGAGCAATAGTAATGATTTTAGCTGGGCAACATCAAAAACATTTAGACTTCAAATTACTAATCAATATGACGTTCATACTGTATGATACTGGAAGTTCTGGAAATACCAAGATAGGATAGATCCAAGCTGACAGGAAGTGAAGTGGTAGAGAGATAGGGGACGGGATTGGCATACTGAGTGTTCTGTGAATGTCCTGGGTGAGAATGCAAATGAGTGTCTGAATCAGTCTTTGAACCAATTAATTCAAATGAATGAACGGTCTCACAAAAATAATCAACCATCAAGACTCTTACTGTTAAAAATAAAGTTTAATTTAAAGATTTGCAACCACATTTGACATACAGCTTTGTCCAAAGCAATGAGCAAGGCTTTCCTTCAGAATCGAACCCATGACCTTGGTGTTGCTAGCACTATGCTCTACTGTTTCAGATACAGGAACTTCTTTTAAATGTATCTATTATAAACACTATTATATTAACTGTTTTAACATTAAAACTGTATATAGAGTGGCATATTTAAAAAAAACAAAACAAAAAAACACTCACCCCAACTAATAGCAAAGGACATCTTTCACATCAAACAGTATACATTTTAGCTGTGTGTTTACACAAGTATGCAACTCCTCAATGCATTGAACTACTTTTTCGCATCAGGCTGAAGTAGCAGCTCAAATCTTTCTTGTTTTATGTGTGACACAGTGTTTCTTTTTGTCTCAATTCTTTCTCCCTGCTTTCACTGACTTGCATTCACTGTCAGTGGTTTTTTTTTTTGCTTTCTGTACTTCAGTCTCCTCCTTCCTCCTCCTTCATCTTCTTTTAGATGGGTCTGGATGACGTTTATTCTTCAGGATTTCACATGGCACAGTTTCCAGTGAAGCGGAGTGGTCTGCCAGCTCCAGACTTCTTGAATGGGAAGGAGAGCCCCTCGTCCGCAGTTGCCATGGGTTACGACGTGCACTCCACATCGCCTATGTTGTCAGAGGAGGCCAGGGTCGGATTACAGCCGTGCTTAGGAATTCACCCCCCACCATTTCTCAGACATAGTCAGTCACTAATTCTTTGAAAAGACACCAACACAATGCTACTTCCATGAGAGGTTGCCAAA
This sequence comes from Enteromius treurensis, assembly GCA_032275025.1. Classification (NCBI taxonomy): domain Eukaryota; kingdom Metazoa; phylum Chordata; class Actinopteri; order Cypriniformes; family Cyprinidae; genus Enteromius; species Enteromius treurensis. Next base: position 18,115,267 of record JAUCMU010000143.1, read on the forward strand.
GAAGAAGAAGAAGAAAAAAAAAAGACCTAAGGTCCTGGTTAACAGGCCTGTTCTCGGTTATTGTTCCATGGTACATTTAATGCTGTCGACTTAATAATGGGACAAGCTACAAATTCAGGATTGGTCAAAATTATTGAATGGTTATCCAACAATCAACCCGTTTCTGAAGATCTTTTTTAAAGGCATTTTAATCAGTTTTTCTAATGGCACATAAAGTTAAACTTTAAAATAATTATATACAATAAGAAATGCATGTGATTAGAGAGTACTTGTTGCATAAAATAAAAATGGGAAAAAAAGATTATCATCAAATCAATATTATACCTTAAGGCTGACAGGTTGTGCAGAAAATGCTCTGACAACCAACTGTCCAAGTCGTTTAAAAAACATGCGGTTCATTTCACCTCAATTATTCTGAGTGAAATAAGGTGTTCTGTAGAAAAATGTAGAGAAAGAATAGGTTGGATGGTGAAAAGACCTAGAACAGAACGTCAAATTGAATGTCTAAATCATTTCCAGCCTCAGTATCATCAGTTGAAATTTAATGTTTTAGAGAAAGTTAATATATTTTGACTAAAGAGTATAAAGAAAAATATTAATTTGGAATAACACTCCAAATTCAAGAAACTATTCAAGAAACTTGAGAAGGTTGGATTTGATTTCTTATCGACTCTACATCCTACTCTGAGCTGACCCTGGTTTGAAGACAGAGAGGCTATTTTTTTATCTCCTATCTGCCTGTATTGTCTATCTGTGATGATGACACCAGATATCTGAGGTCCTGAACTTGGCTCGTATGTTTGCCTTATGCAATCTTCATATTTCTCCTCTCGCGAGTGAACTTCCATCATAAATCTCAACAATTCTCACAGTTCATGCTTGTAGAAATTGACTAGGCTTGTAGAGCAGTATAATGTATGTGCATTGGGACTTAAAATAACATCGGATGCAGCAGCTTACAGTAGAAAATGTTACTAGGGGTGGGAGGAAAGTATGAGCATGTTTGAAACAACGCTAGCAGCAACGCTAGCTCAGTTTGTGTGTCAACGCATTTCAAATGTGTTTCAGAGGGCAAGCATGCAAATTCAGGCGCTGCCACAGGGGGCATTACAGTATGGAAACATCCCACATTCGCAACTTTACATCTCGCAACTGTGAGTGTATTTCTTGCAGCGAGTTGGTTTTATAAGAACTTAATATCTCATAAGTGTGACTTTCTATAGCTGCGAGTTAATTATTTGTCAATTTTTACACTATTTTATTTTATTGTTAATATGAGGTGGAAGCATGTTTCAGTATTACAGTGTGCATTAGGGCTGTCACCAACTACCTTAACGACTAGTCGACTAGTCATTATGAACTGTAATTAAAATATATTTAATATATTTTCTTTATATAATATATTTTCCTTCCAAAAAAATAGAAGACATAACATTTATTGCTTCCAAGTGCATTTTTCTGCATAGCAAATATGAACTAAAACGTTATTGCAGTAAACAAGTAACCAAAAGAGTTGCAATCAGCAATAAAATAAACACTGTTCCATAAACTACAGTGCATTGCATGTAAATGTTATTGTCGCCCTTTTCCAGGTTCCCGACTGGGGTGGGTGTGTGGAGAGGAGGGGTGCAGGAGTGAGCGAGCTTATTTGGGGGCGTGTGATGTGGCTCACGTGAACTGAACGAAGCCTCATCACCGCCGCTGTTAAAAGCCGAGCGCACCTCTCCTCAAGAGACCGGTCTCTTCCCTGTGCATGCATGCTGGAGTCCTTGTGGGTCCAGGAAGAGAGCGGAGGGAGAATGAGCTGCCAGAGACGCTGGACGTCAGAGACGCGAGCCACTCGAGATAAGTGACATCAGAACGCGAGCCGCCAGGAGAGTGAGCCGTTAGAGGGCGAGCCGCTAAAGACGAAAGAAGTGAGAGGTGTGAGCCGCCGAAGATGAACGCAGGTGGACTACAACAGACTCCGCCCCTTCCCTGGACCCTTACCCCTCGAACACTCCCTGACCTTCACGTCCCAGGAAAACAACGAGGACACCAGTTAACCTTTTATTTTGGACACTTTTTTTCCCCTGTGGACTAGTGTTTTCACGGTACCAAAATTTCAGTATTCGGTACCAATATCAGTGAAAATCCACGGTTCTCGGTACCAAAGCAAAACACAAAAACACTTTTATATAAGAGGACTTTTCTTTAATCAAACAGCGCAAACTATATTTCATAGCCTAGAACTTCTTTTCTGATGTACCGATTTTAAAGATGCAAACATTAACATTTGTTCTCTAACACACATACAGGTCATTTAAAAGCCTCTAGTGTGTAAAAATAGTACACTATTACGTCCTGTTTTAAACGCTATAGGAGCATTAAATAGTTAATAAAGAAACTTTATTCTGATACTGGCGTTAGCATTAGCCGTGCTTATGCTTACGATTAACTAAGCAAATTGCAATGTTTGAAGTGTTTTATAAGGTTCGATGCATTTCCTCCTTTTGACATAAACACTGTGTCTGTTGTTGGTTTCTTCGCGTTACATTGGTGACATCACTAATGACCCGTCGACTACTAAATTATTTGTCAACAAATTTTGCCATCGACTATTAGTCGACTAGTCATTGCAGTCCTAGTGTGCATTACTGTATTTCTCACAGTAACAGTAATCAAAGTTGCATTTGCAAGAAATTAAGATCTTTAAATCTCAAAACTTCATCACAATTACCCATTTTATATTCCAATCTGGTGGATTGGCCTTCCATTTTATAGAATGAGAGACAGTATTTCTCACAGTAACAAGAAAAAATTGCATTTGCAAGAAAACTCAAATCTTTATCTCTCATAGTTACTATATAACTAAAAAAAAAGAAAACAAAAGAAAGAAATCAGCATGCATTAAGACTACACTCAAGGGCCTACCTTTACAATGCCAGCGCAATGTCTAAGCTTGAATATGTTCAATCCCCGAGCAGACTATCATAACAGACCTAGATGGGTTTTCTGTTTAGTTTGGGGCTGCCTGGCTCTGGCCGGGCTCTCTAATGATTTCGGAAGCGTGGCTTCAGCCATGTAAACAGACTGTGTGGCCTGTAAACTCTGCTTTTCCTGTTATCTGCTGCTAGTCGAATATTTGGACAAGAGTCTGCGTGCCTTGCGCCTCATTTTTTGCTCCTAACACAGCACGATAAACAAATGGGGGGGACAGTCACACACAAATGGACGAAGAACAAACAAAGCATACCCTCACTGAACAAGTGCTTTCTCACACACACACAGGCCTGCACACATCAATAAACACAAGACCACTTTAAAAAGACAGCTTTCCTGATGTTCGCTCTGTGTGCAAAACTTGAAAGGCAGAAGCATGACAAGAAACATCTTTGTAATGGTAATACTAGTAGTAGTATAGTTTTAAATGACATGTCAGCAACTAAGGCCATTTCCAAAAAAAAATTTGTTGTCTACTAGTATTAAAAGCAGGATGGTCCAATCAAATGTTGAAACATGTATGTAAAGAGGCTTTTCCCAATATTTGTACAAAGCGTTGTGAAACGTGCCCTCAACAACTGTGCACACTTGTACCCGCTGTCCTTTGAGAGAAACTCAGTTGGAAGTGTGGAAAATAACAATGAATCAAGCTTCTTTGATGAAATCTCATTTTAAAAATTCTCCACATTATTCAATTACATCAGCGACCAGGAAGGCAGCTAATGTTACTGGCTTAGTCTAGCACTCACTGTTCAACAACATAGTGAGGTAGACTGTAAATCTTACACTTGTCAAACCTGGTCATTTATGGTAGACTCCAGGCTAAGTGCAACAAAGAGCACAGGAACTGAACACATGAGCTTGTGCCTCCAGGCCACATGAGAATTTGGGCAGTTAACAGACACAACGTTTGTGGAAGCTATGGCTAACCAGATTCGCCGGCTCTATATTTTGCACTTACTGAATAATGTCAAGACTCAACCCTGAAGGATCAAAAAAAGAATAAGCTGAATGACGCATTGAGCTGTAGGTAGCTGGAGATCAAGATCATGACAAACTGCAAGAAGCAATAACTGAATGACTCTGTGCAGATCAAAAAAACAAGAGACTCATTTCAGATTCACTTTGTAAGCAAGGGCACATTGTGATTGTTATTTTTGAAATGTACAGATAGAAAATACACTACCACCTCAAACTGTTTTGTTGAAAACAAATTAACAGAACTGTAGTGCAACCCACCTGAATATGAAGAATAAAATATTTCTTGCCTTTCCTACTCAAAACCACCAGGCCTTTATTATAATTTTCCATGATGTAAGAGAGCAGCTTTACACTTAACTTACAGCGTTTTATAGCTAAGTGTATTTTCACACTGATTATGTCACACTGATTATTTATGCAAAATCATCTCTGTCTTATGATAATGCCATTTACTCTCTGACAAAAAGACAACACGTACAAGCATACCCTAGCACTGTGGTTTTGGTTTACATCTGTCTCAATCTAAATCTCTAAATCAATCAAGCTTCAGACGACACTTCAGGATTAGCGGAATAATGGTCTGAAGAGGCCTTATGTTTCAAAACACCAGCAAAGAAAGTAGCGGTTATTGTGGTATCGGTGGTAACGAAGACAAGAGTCGTTCACATAGCCTTATAGACAGTTTGTCCTGGTTCCAACCGCGTTTATGTTAACTAGCAGCGCGAGTTTGTGTGAAAAAACGTCTGGGGGCGGGGGGGTGGCTGTAACATATCTACCATTTCCTCTCACACAGCTCACGTTATGTAGCCCACCTCAGTGAAACCGTAGCCTGCAGCAAACATAGCTAGTTGTTTTGTATTTTTAAAAATCACGACGCTTGAAACGGATGTAGGAGGCTGATGTTCCCTTTCGTTTGAACCTGTAACACGTACCAACTGTCAAACGATACAATGTAACAGCATTATGACGCTGGCGTTCTGACCTCGGTTACAGATGAAAGCGCCGCTGGAGGTGTTTGAAACAATTTTACAGGATAAATCCACACAGCATCTGCTCGAGATTACATCATCACGATAGGTGCACGAGCAGCGGTTTCGCGGCGGTAAAATGTAACAAAGTACGTGAGATTCACGCACGTCAAATCACATTTTCGCGGTAGTTTTCCGTACTCACCCTCTCTTGCCTTCAGGAGTACCGTGTTTGCAACAATATTCTCCAGCTCCATCAAAATAACCCTCCGTGATATTGCCTTGGAAGCCGAAGAGTAGATAGAGCTCCTTATTGCTCCTCCCAGCCGAATACGCTATTTTCCGTCCGTACAAAAGTACTTAAATAAAAAACGTAGGCATTATTTTAAACTATCAACACACTTATGGACAAGTAAAACACCAAATCGCTTGCGTACGCGTGCGGTTGTTGTAGTTTGCGCCACAAAACGCGTAGGGAAGGCATTGCCTGTTCAAACGAGCCACTGGCGACAAGCCCCGTTGAAACGAACATGCCAAAGACAGCAGGCCGAGGTCTACATCCTTTGAGGCTGCACGGCAGAAAACGGATCTAGTAGTCGTACGGTCGATCGCAGACGAGTTGTTGAAGTGCCGCTGTCACTATCAGCGTGCTCCCTCTCTCGGTGCGTAATCGAAGCAGGGCTGGGTTTCTGCTTTCAGTTGTAATTTTTGGCTGGGTCCCAAGCGGCTTTCCCCGTGGCACGGTTCAAATGTACAGCGGTACAGCGACTTTCAAATGGCGTAGCGATGCGAACAGACGCGAGCACGCTTGCGTTTATAATAGTATATGATATTCGTCTTAACCACTTATGTTTCCTTGTCATTCCTATTCAACAAGCGTTTGGAAGGGGCGTGTTCAAATGCAGCTGTGACGCACGGGACTGAGAACAAGCATGCATGACTGTCAAAGGATATTTGATAGCAGCACATTCATGCCGCTCCCGCTCATTCAGTCGGCGCTGGGCGCAATAATAGAAAATGGGATAGCCCGGGATTAAAAGTCAAGGCCAATAAATAGCTAAGACAAGAATCGCAACCTGCTTTGATTTAAACGGTGATAATTTTACTCAACAATACAATTATATGGCGATTATACGTTTTGTGTTCTAAGGCCAATTCAGCTTTTGATTAGCACTTTGAATGTAGTTACAGATCCATTCGCGCGCAGCCAAAAAGACATATGCAGAAAACTATGAACATGGCAAGTATATTACCTAAAACTAAAGCAATGCCTTTTAACACAGCTGTGATTGGGCAATGCATGGCAAGTTAATCAAAAACTTAATGTTCAGGTAAAACTTTACTAGTTAGTATATTTTGATTATTTGTCAGATAAAATAGGGGCAACATCAATGCATTAAAGTTTTGTGTCATACTGAAATCCGGACTGGATTAGTGGAGGTGTGAACTCACCCCTGTAATCTGTACTAATTCCAGTCCGCATTTTTGAAATTTTGTGAATTTATCCCTTAACAAAGATGCTCTACGTTTTAAATAAAGTACAACATAGAAACATGTTTATATATATATATATATATATATATATATATTTTTTTTTTTTACTAGCAGTTTTGTGGCAAAATTATTAGACTCATGTAATAAATGTGCAACTTTGTGTAATATACTGTATCCACTGTAGCTTGTCTGCCTTCAAAGTATGTGAAAACACTGCTGTGCCATTTTAGCTTGTGTCTAACAAGTTTTAATGTGTGATGTCCTTCTCTCTGAGAACTATTGCCTCAAACCGGAACAAAGGCTAAATCACCCCCTAGCTACCAATTAATGCAAGGACATGCTCCACATGAAAATCCTAATTTGGACTATGTTCAAGCATATAGTTAACCCATATTAAAGATTACACAAATAAGAATAATTCAAATTTTTTCAATAATATTATGTCCTATTCAAACATCATGAAAATACACTAACATTTTAAAAGCTTGTTTACTGGCTTCTAAAACACTCTTTTGGAGATCATCAAATCGCATTACAAAATTAAATATGGTTTATTAGAGGCAAGCAGAGCAAAAAGACTTTCATTGGTATAAAAAAGGTTTAATAGAACAAAAATATTTTCAGTGTTGTTTCATGTGTTTTACATAATATACCAACTTAATCATAGCGTCATATCCATAACATAGTGAACACTGAAATAAACTTCTTTCTTGTATACCATTATTGTTGTTTAAACTAAAAGCCAACAGGCCAAGTGCTTCAGTTTGGTGCTCCATCCTTCATTTCTCGTTGGCATCATGCCATAAAAGAAACAAAGATGGTGTGCGATTCTCAATACATGACTTTACAGCAACTAGTGAAACAAAATCTTGTGAGACTCACTTCTCTATCATCAGACAGAATGATTTCAGGACAGAATGTCATCTCAAATCAAACAAAACCACCCAATAAAACAAATAAAACCATCCAAAAAGAACTAAAGTTGTTTCAGAAATCATCTAATGTGTCAGCTTTAGGGATCGATAAGCCTCGCTCTTTCACTGCCTGTAGCTTCAGTCTCTCAGACTCTTGCTTGGCTTGCTGTTCTGTCCGCTGTTCCTCCAGTATCTCCTCAATGGAAACTCTCTGGAGGATCTGATCACACTCTTTATCCAGATCCTGGAAGGAAAAAAAATAGCATAAGGTTAAATGTCGTAGTGGCAAGATTTAGAATCGGTTAGCTTCATTAAACGTTGCTTCACACACAACGTCAAAGAGCAGAATCGGCATGTACTCACTACTTCTCCAAGCAAGACGACATTTTCTCCTCTGACAACAAATATCCCACGGGGTATGTCACCAAATTTCTTACCAACGTGGATACGTTCAACAGTTTGATGCAAAACTAAATTAGCTGTGGAAAAAAAACAAAAATAATGTAACAATTAAATTTTTTTTTTAGTACTGTAAATTTTACAGTACTGAATATTGTTTATTTCTGTATACCTCAAAACCAGCCATAAGTTAATCTTTGGAAATTGAGATTTATACCATCTGAAAGCTGAATAAATAATCTTTCGATTGATTTATGTTTTGTTAGTATAGGATATCATTTGGATAAAACTATTTGGAAATCTGGAATCAGAGTGTGCATAAATAAATAAAAATAAAATAAATGAATATATAGAAACAAATCTGCCTTTAAAGCGGTCCAAATGAAGTTCTTAGAAATGCATAGGCCTCTTACTTATCAAAAAAGTTTTGATATATTTCCAATAGGAAACATGCAACATGATCTTTACTTGATATCCTAATGATTTTGACACATACAATGTATTTTTGTTTATTGCTAAAAATATGCCCATGTTACTTAAGTCTGGTTTTGTGCTTATGGGTCACCCTCATATGGTTACCAATGTGTAACGTTACAATTTTCTTTTACTTTTTCTTGTTTTACTGTACAATCAAAATAAATGCTTTTTTCTCTCTATGTTTTGCATGCAGGTATGGACCGAAAAGAGATTGAGTAAATTATGCATCAAATTATTATTACACATTAAATAATATTTTATTCATTACGACCTTGACCCCAACACCAAACAGTGGAATATCTTGCAATAAAAAGAAAATATACATACTGAATATACATACCAAACTGATCTATGCTTCTAAGGATCCCAATCAACGTTCTTCCATCGCGAAGCAGAACAAGATGTTTCTCTGACAAGGGGGCAAATCAAAGCATCGTCAGTCCCATGAATACTGTTGAACTTGTATATTCTCCCATGATATAATTTTATATGACCAAACAAACATCTGCACTGAGGTGATTATTGTTCATGCAAACTAGTTCATCTAGCGGAACGATAGTCGTCAGGACAGGATTTCTATTTTAATCTTAAACGTGTGGAAACAACGCGACTTTTATAAACGCTCAAAGATGCTAGGCGAACATCTTTACACAACGCCAACTGTGTGTCCCAACGGGTGAATTCACTCAAATACTTTAATTCTTTTGCAGTTAACTTACTATCAATGTCCTCGATGAGGCTTGCAGTCCCTGGCATGTAATTCATTTTGCTGACATTTGAGTGATTATTTTAAACGTAAAGTATCAAGCCATGGACCATTTCAAATGTGTATCCTTATTTCCACAGGATGTCACACCGTGAAAGTGCTTCCGGTTCATTTTATCCCATTAAACTCTCGCTTGCTTACTCCAAATGTTCCAAGCGTAACTTTCAATTATTTTAAAACTATACTATACTGACTGACTGGCGCCATTTCTCTGTGTTTTAGCTAGATCCACTGATAATCAGCGGTTAGATTATATAATGCGAACGCAAATGAATCGTTGAACTGGTTGAACTTTGTGTCCGATCTTTTGAATGAACCGGTTGAACCGGTTCACAAAACTGCCCTTACTGAATCGTAGAACTTTTTTCAGACAATAGATGTAAATTATTTTTATTAAGAAAAGTCCGTAAAAATACAGCATAATGTCGCGTGTTTCCACAGATGTTATCCGTATTTTAAATTATGCCTTTCCGTAAACTTCACACAAAGTGTGCTTATAATTTTCTGTCCATTTTTCTCACAGTGTAGTATTATTTGAAGCAATTATAATTATTTATGCTTTTATTAATCATACTTAATTAAGAATTCTATTATCTATTATTATTAAGAATTGTATTATCTATTATTAAATTAATTACATGACGATTGCGTTTTAATGTAAAAGAATCTCTGAAAAGAATCTCTCGAAAAGAACCGATTCGCGAAAATGGGCTTCCCATTACAAGAAACTTTACCGTTGTCACATGAGTGTCGCGTCACCGCAGTGCTTGACAGCTATTGGCCCGTCAAGCTGTCAGTCAAGTGGCGTCAGCTGGCGAGTTGAGCTGAATGACAGCGCCGTGCCTCAGCAGTGTATATACCAGACAAAATGGGAAATATATCCAGTTGACGCACTCTAGCTACAGCATTTGTGCAACGTGGCGGCAGACCGTTAAATACCGGTTTTGAGTAGACCTCTTTCATTCTAACCCAAGCTGTGACGGACAGAAGTGAACTTAGGACGGAAAGAGTTAGTGGTTTAGTCACGAATGGCTTTCGACTCAGTTGGCAGCGACAGAGGCGGAGGTGAGGCTGCGTGGATCATGCATCAGCAGATGCAGTCTGATCCCAAGTCATCCTGGCCTTCCAGCTACAACTCAGACAACAATAACTGGAACAACGGCATGGTGAGTCTTTGGTTATATGAAACCGAGGAAGAATTAGCACGGACGCTGTAACGACACTAACGTTAACAGTTATCTCACACAGCGAAACAACGAGCTGTACGCCACTGACTCAACAATATGGCCCGTAGGGTTTGGTAGTAAATCATCATGCAAAAGCACATGCTTTCTGTTTAGCGCACTCGGGTTTGCATGGACAGGATTGTTTACTAGCGCGATTAAGTATGACCGTTACGGAAAATTTAACGTAAAAACAACACAGCGCGTCATTGATGAGTCATGCGGAGTTAACGTTACACACGCATTTTATTTACAGCTTGTCTAGTCCCACCTGTAGTAACCTGGGTTTAAGTGCCTTAAAAAGGAAACAGGGTCGATAAACCTCGACTGTGTTCTCAGTAAGTCTTATTCTCTGAATAAATTCTACTTGAGCCTGAGCATGAACAGTTAGCACTGACTCATTAAGACAAAGGATAGAATGTTTTTATATCACTCATTATTGGTCAACATTATCAGAAAAAATAGTGTCAAATATGTATCCAGACCAATCTGAAGATAATGAATGAATGTACCTTACAGCATGGTTTTGTAAAGATGTTCAGTTCTATTTACTGTAGGAAAAATTCACAACACAGGAGCCATTTGTTTTCTGGTGTTGCTATAGTTACTAATAATAGGGCCTACTTATAATGATGCAAATTATCTAAAGAAAATCCCATATAATTACGAGGGAGTTAAAATGGTTGGGACTGAACTCAAAGCAGAAGAAATATGAAATAATATTACCTGATGATGATAATAATAAATATCTAACAACAATAAGGAAAACTGTTGTGACACTTGATCTATAGATAGTATAATATTTAAATATGTAGGTAATTAACCATTTACTTAAATTTTATGCGAGACTAATGAGTATTTTTATATGCAGTATTGTGTTATGATTTGAGACAGGTTTAAAGGGGAATGAGTGATTATGTTTATGATAGAATTATTTTATTGTTGCATATTCTATTTAGAATTATGCTCTTACTATACCCAAGTCATCACACCATAACTATAACACAACATTTACAGGTGTTGACTGACAAAAGAGACACATTTTAAGTGAAATAAATAAATTGGACCAAAACATAACTAATACCTCTGAACATATATACCAGATTAATGCAAAAAAGAAAAACATCTATCTATCTATCTATATATTAGGGGTGGCCATAGATTAATTTTTTTAATCTAGATTAAAATGGCTCATTTGAGATCTGCCAAAGGCATTCAGAATTTGTGTGCTAC
>JAUCMU010000143.1:18131352-18147058 GCA_032275025.1 Enteromius treurensis
CTTGCATCTGAAATAGTTCTTGACTCCAGATGAGTACACTATAATCTTCAGAACATGAGCACTTTTCTAACAGCCGTGAGCTGCAGACGTCGGTTATTCTTATTTCTTTTTTCCGCTTTTTCATAATAAAAGTCCCACTTAAAACAACTCTTAACAAGCAGTTTCAAATAAAACATGTCCTTAACAAATATTGAAAATGAACAAATGAGAAAGAAATATAACTTTCATCCTTGTCAGTTACAGAACCATTGTTCTGGTTCAAAATTATTTTGCATCTTGAAATGAATAGTTTTTTATCCCTCTGTGTTGTTTTTATTTGTTCTGTTTGGAAGATAATGAGCCTTTAAATCTCCTTTGTTACAGATATGATTATAAAATCAAGAACAAGGCATTTACAGCTGTATTTATAATCCGCTTACTAATGACTATTAATGTTGGAACAATGCTTTATAAAGATTGAGCCGACTGTGTACTAATGCTTAACTGATGATTCATAGTGTGCAGTTATTATAACATATAATATAAGTTATTATACCATTTTTATTTTTTTAAGTATCGATTCAGGCACCGTTTAGGCACCGGAACCGTTTTAAAAGTATCGATTTGGCACCGGTATTGAAAAAATACCTAAACGATACCCAACCCTACTTAGAAATCATGGAGGGGTCTACAATGGTCAGCATAGGGTCATTTCCACTGTGAGAGACAGAATCTAAATTTAAAAAAAATCCGGAAATCACATTGCATGATTTTATTTTAACAATTTATTTTGGAATTACTGTGTTAGCTTTGTGCAGGTTTACAATTTTATCTTTTGTGTCTTTTGACAGTCTTTTGGTTTTGCCCATGTTGCTACTTAGACTTTGTCTGATTGTGGGATGCACAGGTGTCTTTATGACAGCTAACGACCAAAAACAGGTGCTACTAATGTAGAATCATGAGCTGAGTTTAGCTGGACTTTTAAAAAGCAAAATAACATGTCTTTAAGGGTCAGAAATCTGGCTGATAAGCAAGTGATCAAATACTTATTTGACACAGTAATTCCCAAATGAATTGTTAAAAAAAATCATACAATGTGATTTCTAGATTTTTCTTTTTAGATTCTGTCTCTCACAGTGGAAATGCACCTATGCTGAAAATTGTAGACCCTTCCATGATTTCTAAGTAACAGAACTTGCAAAATCACAGGGTGATCAAATACTTATTGACCTCACTGTATGTATTGCAAATAGGGAAAAAAAATTCAGATTGATTTTGCCAAGCTTAATAGCACACACAAAATAACTACAAATGAATTAATTAACAATTTACAGAACCTTCATATTTAATTGTATTTAATTATAGAGTTTTTTAAAATTACAATTTCATAAAAACATTTGCAATTGATTTTTACTTCGGGTTACACGCATAGGCCAATAGTTTGCACATAACGAAAATGATGTCACATGAACTCTATGTATACTTGAGCTTACGTGTAAAAACCAAGTATACTTTGGATTTAACTCAAGCAAAACTGAATTGGTATATTGTGTTATAAATTTTTTAAATATGTAAGTGAATTAGGGTTTCATAATTATGACAAAAATCGTAATAGTCGATTTATGTAAAATGAATATCTCTCTCTTAGGATCCACCATATCACAGTCAGCCTCATGTGCACCCTCAAAACCAGCCTCCAGGCTCCAAACCACGAGCCGGCACTCCAAACCCAACTCCGCCTCCACCCAAAGCCACCCAATTCAGCGCTCCGCCTCAAATCTACAACAAGGCACCTGAGCCCAAACCAGCCCAAAATGAACAACCTCCAACGTCTTCCCGCCAAGGGTCATTCACTCCAGCTCCATCAAGCGATAATCCCAGCCTGGCTCGAGTTCAGCAGGTTCTGGCCAGAGTTCATCTCCTCCAAGAGGACGTGGATGAGTTTGTAGGGAAAAAGACGGACAAGAGCTATCGGTGCCTGGAGGAACTTCTGACAAAAGAGCTGCTGGAATTGGACTCTGTGGAGACCAATGGGCAGGATGTCGTTCGACAGGCTCGCAAAGAGGCCGTCCGAAGGATCCAGGCTATCTTGGACCACCTTGAGAAAAAAGCTTTCTAATAACAGAGTGGACTGATTATTATGGTTCGGGTTGCTTTTTTTTTTTTGCTTTTTTTTTGTCTTTTTAATGAAATCTTCTCATGATTACAGATTAGGATTTTCACAGTTAGTTTGCCAGCATTAACTTTGTGATGTTTTGGGGTTGTGTACCCTACTGTTGGTAATGTATTCATTGAAATACAGGCGCAAAATGTCCTAATCATTGCAGTGCCATACTCAAACCAGCCTTCTGCCATCCAGCAAAAAGCAGCGGCAGTCTGACATCTGCTCAGAATTAAACAGAAGTCTCATTGCATAACACCATCTTAAGACTTTTTTTTTTTTTTTTTTTACTTGAGTCTAGGCAGACTGAAAGGATAAAACAGAGCTAACTCGACCACATTTTAATACTTCCATGGGTTTTTGGTAGCACAGCTTTTCAAGATCAGAGCCTTTTGCACTTGGAATGTTGTTTAGCACTACTATTACACCAATACATTATTCATTTTATTGTAAAACATCTTGATTTATAAATAAAAAAAAAAGTCAGTTTTTTGTAACTCATTTGATTAAATTTCGTCTATTTTCTGCCATGTATTAGTTTTATCGCCAGTTGCATTTACCTGCAGTCACCTTCATCAACCACCTAGCATCAAAAAGGTCCATTCTCCAGTGCATGCAATGCACAAAACAAACCTCACACAAGACACTTAGAACCCAAGCAGCGTGACCGTTTTTGATTTAGATCATGGTCCTGTCTCGTCAAACCGAGAGCTTCAAACCCACATCTTGGACTGATCTCAGACCAGCTCTCCTGCTGCAATTGGATCCATAGTTCATGTCTTGTTACTCTTTTCCAGGTCTCATCTGGATTTTAAAGATCTTAAACTATGAAATGGCTTTTTGTCGATTTAAGACCATATTTGTTAGCTTTTGAGACCATCCTCATGCAAATATACTGTAAGAAGTGGACAAACCTTCAGTACCACCTGCCTCTAACAAGCAATAGCGAGTAGCAAATCATGGTTTTCTAAGGCTGTAAAGTATTATACTAGGCTATTTTATAAAAAGACAAACTCTTTGATATGTTTTGCCCCAACTTGCATTCATCAAACCATTGCACGTTCTTTAAGGATCAATGAAGCCTACACTTCATCTGCTGTGGTCACTTCCTTTGATTGTGCACCTGCATCTCTGTTCATCTTTTAGTATAGGCCTTAGTGTTAACATGATTGTTTACATCCTGCAGTTCGGAGGACTATCGTTTCTTTCCTTTCCTTTGTTTGTGTGACTACTGATCTGTTGCCGATTCAATGCATCTGCATCAGTGTTCAGGATGTGGTAGCCATCTGTGGGCCTGTATACATTTAAAACAGAAGGCCTTTTTTTTTTAAAAAGACAAAGAAATAATGTACAGTTTATATCTGAAGGACTGGAGCAGGGATGTGGATTATGGACAGAACATCAGCACTTCTCCATGGAATAGAAGTTCCCTTTAACTTCACCACATTTAATACTTTGCACCAAAGTCACTGACGTCATGGACCGTTCAACGGGTCTTCCTCCTACTACACGGATTTTACGTCTGTTTTGTATCCAGGAAAACAGTGCCATAATATCAGCAGGTGCTTTTTCATACCACAACAGAGAAGTTTTTCTCAAATACTAAAAAAAAAAAACTGCAAATCAACTGAGCTCTGCATGAAGTCTCGGATTCCATGTTTATCTTTATTGTATGTGTTTTCTCTCTCTTTCTGTACATTTTCTCTTATGTATACCTGAAATTGTTTATTAGATTAATCTTTACAGAAAAAAGAAAAGTAGATTTGTATAACGAATATATTGAAAACACAAATCCGGAGTAAGGACCAAAAACCTGCCTGCTTAAGTCCCCATGTAATGCATGTTTTTAAACAGGAGCAGGGACTGTTTCTCTATCATGTTGTAGGACTAAATAAAGGTCAGCTGACTGTAGGGTCTCATATTAAAAATCAAGACATTGAATTCAACAGATTGCTTCACTCTGTAGACAATATATTCATTTATTTACATTTATTAATAGGTTCACTGTAACAGCCCATTTGAAAACCATAAGATACAGTACTTTCCAATAAAAATAAAAACTGAGAAAAAAAAGATCTAGTTTCTTATCGCCAAATGATATACCATCAATTAAGTTTTCATTTCTTGTTGAATTCTAATATACACAAATTATAAACAATTAGACAATTATAATCGTGAACAATTTACGAGAGAAGAGCAAAGCTATACAAAGATTTATGTTTTGGTCTTATGTAAAGCGGTCACGTTTGATAATGAAGGGTGAATTTTCGAACCTGGAGCCGTTAAATAACGGCTGTAACAAGTACGGAACTGGAAGGCCAATCACAATGCAGTATGCAAATAATGTGAGAAAGAAGTCCAATCACGATTCAGCATTTTAAAAAAAATGTATCTAAGAGGACCAATAACAATCCAGTTTACATAACTTTCAAATATTACAACAACGCCATAATTTTGAAAGGTGAACATTTTAACAATGTAAGTCATTAAGAATTTTCACAATTTTACTTTGCATTACCAAAATAATGTATCATATTTAATATTTTTACAGTGGCCAATCACTAAAAAACATTAGCCTAAATTTTAGTTGCACTTACTGTAAGTTACAGTTATATCTTTCCTGCATCGCCTTAGGATTTTATTTATGTTGTAACTTATTTTCAACAAAAGGATAAGCCGGTGAGAAATGACATGTAGATTGAAGCAAAATGTCTGTAAATAATCGAGCAGATCACAGTAACGTTATATATTACATTGCAAGTGTAAATGATCTGCTTGTGGACGCGCAGAGCCAATAGACTCCCTATTCCTAAAATAACCCCTGCTCTGGCATCCAAAGCACGGCTTTTATTCACGTACACTATGAATGGGCAGTCCTAATAACTTTAACAGACGGACCTGATATGGTTTCCAGCACTTAAACCAATCAAAACAACTTCGTAAAAGTAATATTACCAAAAGCAGTGGACACCAAATGTTCATTTACAGCTTAAAATGTGTTACAGGGCGAAGTATTCAGACGGTACCTCACGGTCAACTGAACCGGTGGTTGACTTCACTTCTCCCGGTTTAGCGTTGATGGAGGTCGAGCGTCTTCTGGTCTCTGGGAAAGCCATCAATGCTAACGCAGATGAGGTCTGGCCCAATCTTTACATTGGCAACATGTAAGCACACAGCCCTTTTTTCTAATTAATTCGTAATTATAGTTTACATATGCGTAAAAAAAGACTTTTTTTGGTTGCAAAAAACGTATTTTTATTGCTTATCAGTAAAGTGGCGTAGTTATTTGCAAAAGGAGTTGCTGCTGTTCCTACTGTAGTGAATGTTGTTGAACGCAAGAGGGAACTGTTTCTCTATAAATGACAAATAACAAAGACTATAGAAATACTGTATATTTAAACTTTGCCAAAAAGTCTCTTCCACCCAAAGAATATTTTAGAATATCAGTCACTGCAAAATTGTGATATGTAAACAACGCAGTCAGTTCTACTAACAAGAACAGAGCATGTAGACTACTGCACCTGAAATGCCTGCAAAACAAGTGTTCTGCTAACATTTTGCAACCTGTGTGTTCAGTCATAATGCTGTGTGATGCGTTTTGTCTTTATTTAGGAATATAGCTGAAAACTGTTCAGGGATAAGAAGCCATCGCTTCACTCATGTCCTAAACTGCGCCCATAGCTCCAGACGTGGCGGCGAGATCTATGATGGCATGGGGATCACATACATGGGCATAGAAGCACATGATTCACCCACATATGACATGAGTGTCAACTTTAACAAAGCTGCTGAATTTATACATTCAGCACTGAAAGAGAGAGGTAAGCATGTATCCACAAACTAACCCGGTCTTCCTTTCTGCAGCTGAGAGTCATTAAACTCTATCTTCCAATTGAAGGCAAAATCCTGGTTCACTGTCATGTTGGAGTGAGTCGATCAGCAACTATAGTTTTGGCATATTTGATGCTGAAACAGAACATGACGCTGGTGGAGGCAATCCGGAAAGTAAAAGAGGGAAGAGGCGTCTTTCCCAACCGAGGCTTCCTCAGACAACTCATTGACCTTCATATAAAGTTGTACGGCTACAGAAACTAGACACACAACAGCCATGAGAGACAATGAAAACTGAGCAGACAGGAGACATATGGATCAGTGTGGGTTTATTTTTGGAGCAGTAACTTTGTGCAGCTTGTTCATTTGAAATGTGATTTGTATGGTTTTAATACATTTTTTGGTTTACTTACTGATTTGTATGGTTTTAATACATTTAAAATAATTAAAAAGTTAAATAAAATGTAAAAAGTTTAAATGAACATATTAAAATGAAAGTATCCAATAAAGTATTATTTATCTTGCTTTTATTAAGTGATTAAACATTATCATGTATTCCCTTTCGTTCAAATGCAAATGCAATACACTAATATACATTTATATGCATATATATATATATATATATATATATATATATATATGTGTGTGTGTGTGTGTGTGTGTTATTTCTAATACAGTCAATGTACACCCTTGTTCAGTCCAAAAATAACATAAAATGATAAAACATAAAAACGGTTGCTTTAATAGCAATTATTTGCATTAATATGTATTTTTATTCAGTCCATCACATTAAGTACATCAATTAAAAGCAACTTTCAACCTCTTATGAAAGCCAAAAGGTGCTTCTTTCCGTAAAAGTGAGAGAGGTCTTCTAACATCGATTATTTTCATTGACTCATTTCTGCAGATTACGTCACGAAGCTTACGTCACCACTTGAGAACTACGTAGCGTTAGTTCCGTAGTTACCATAACAACATAACCATATACGGAAGTAATTACAGGCAGCGGACGATACCAGCGAATAAGGTATTATTATTTCTACTTCTGGATTTGCACGCTCGTGCAAATGTATTAGGAAAATACACATTTAGGATAAAATATAAAATTACGTGATGAACCCTCAAAAATCCTACAAATTTAAGACACGGTCAGTAAAATTACTAACGGAGAAGATGGCAAGTCCGCAAACATCCGAGCAGCCCCCGCCGCACATTGACCCCACAAAGGCGCCGGTGGCTTTCGGTAGCTGGGCAATCCCGAAGCTAATGCTGGAGCTGCAGGACGCGGAGCTGTTTACCCGGCAGAGGGCGCTCGCTTCTCTCTGCGACCTTGTCCACGATCACGAGCGGGCCTATGAAGCCATTCTCAGTGGTAAACTCATCATTAATGGCCTTCCTTGTTAACCCAAAAATTCTGTCATCAATCACTCATCAACACAACACAAATGTATGTATTCTTAATGAAATCTACAACTCACCACCTTTGCGGAGAGAGTTTCACAACACATGCTCCAGTTAATGTAAAGAACTATACTATCATGATCTATGGGAGGGTCAGATAGCTCTTCGATTTCATCAAAGATATCTTAATTTGTAATGACGATGAACAAAGCTCTTACGGGTTTGGAACGACGTGAGGGCGAGAGTGATTTATGACAGAATTTTCATTTTTTGGGTGAACTATCCCTTTTATTGTCCATCCTAAGAAACAAAATAAATACTGAATTCCTTGCCTTCTTTGTTTTTACAATTAAACTTTTTCTCACTTTTTCTCACTGTTCCTTATAGGTTGTATGGAAAGATTAAAAGTTTTGCTGCAGGATGAAGATGACTTGGTCAGGCTCAAAACCACTGAAGTGCTTTATGTGCTTGCTTCACACAGCTTGGGAAGGTGAGTCATGCAAGACATTGAGGGCTGGCAGTTTCAGTTTGTGTAAGCTTTTGGCATGTGAATGTGCTTGGCCCCACATAGTAGGTTATGTATTAAATATGACAAATAATGTCAGCAAATTTCACATATTGTGTATACTGACAATATGTGTGGAGTTAGTTTTTCCTTAACAAATCTGAACAAACAAATTATAAATAAATAAATAAATATAGTTAAATAAATTACACTTAAGTTTAAAATGTTTTTTTTTGAAAAAGACAAATATCCTTTGATGCAACATAGATGCATTAAAATGATATTTTATAATGTGATAAAAAGTTTTACAATTTCCACAAGAAAATTGAGCGAACCCTGTTTTCAACAGTGATAATGATAAGAAACCTTTCTTGAGCTGCAAATGAGCATATTAGAAGGATTTCTAAAAGAATCACGTGACACTAAAAACTGAAGTAATGACACTGAAAATTCAGCTTCATCATCGCAGGAATAAATAAAATGTAGAAAAAAAATGTAAACAGGATAACAGTGCTTTTAAATGGCAAAAACATTCCACAATATTACTGTTTTTGCTGTATTTTTGTGGGGGTTTTTAACACTTGAAAATGTAAAGTAAAAGATTATTACTGTAAAGTTATTTACAGTAAATAGTCTTTTTCTACCCAAATAAAATTTTAGATCATTTTACAATATTTTATAGGTCAAAGGGATATTTTTTAAAACACTAAAAGACCTGCAACACATGTAAATTTAGCCATTTTGACTTTTGGTATCACAAAATATTGATTGTATAGATATATTTGTTCTCGCAGAGATGCCTTTTTGAAATTTGACATTGTGGGTCCCCTCGCAAACCTGATTGAGGACCATGTGAATGCCTGTCGGAAAAACGTCCACCAAGCACTCAACAGGATGGCTGAATTTCCTTCAGGTGACTATTATCATACTTATACAGAAAATGTGTTTTAGAAGTTTTTCTTTTGACGAATCCTCTGTCATGTCTCTACAGGAGCAGTGTTCATGGTATCTATGGGGCTGGTGCCCAAACTGGTGCTGAAGGTCTCAGATGAAGAAGAGAGCATCCGTGCTTTAATTCTCTCCACACTGAGCTGTTGTGTGAGTGTGAACGCCCTTCCTGCGCTGGAGAGTGATGCGGTTCCTGTGCTGAGAGATCAGCTCTCTCAGCCCTCCCCCACCATCCGTCGGGCAGCCACATCTGCTTTAGTGGGAATCAGGTAACATGGCACACAACAGTCTAGATCAGGTAACATTACCAGGGTGAGAGATCAGATCAGATTTATTATTATTTTTTAAATAAAAATGCACATTTCTCCTTTCTTCTCTTAGTGTGCCTGCAGATGGGAAGATGAAGATGTGTGAGGAGAATCTTCTGCCCATAATAGTCAAACTGCTGTCGGATGATGACCAAGGAGTTGTCGCTAATGCTGCAGGAATCATTATGAACACAGCCATTATCACTATGGGTCAGCAGAAAATAAAGTTGTTAGAAACTTTTCAGCATCATAGTGCTGTATGTAAACATTAAAGGGATAGTTCACCCAAAAATTATAATAACGTCTTCATTTATTCGCTCTCATGTCACTTTTAATCTGTATTAAAGTTTATCTTTTCTCTTATGAAAAAGAAAGAAAGTTATCGGGTGAATAAATGATGACAGACTTTTAATTTTGGGATAAATCTGTAAAGTTTTTATTCTTTTTCAGTTTGAATTATACATTAATTACAATTACAGTAAATGAAAACAAGATGTAGCTTTGGCAACTAGTTGAAATAAAACTAATTTTGGAATTTTCTTAGTAATGGTTAAAACAATAATACCATGGTGGTCTACTTAATCTCTTTAAAACTATGATGTTTTAACCAGGTGTTTAAAAAAAAAACCTTTACAACAGGCAACATTATATCATAATCTGTAGATTATATTAGAAATTTTAATCAGTTATCAATGAATTATTTTAAAGTATTTTTTACTTAACTTTTTTTTTTTCTATGACCTTTCCTTTTCACCAGTTAGTCCTCCCTTGTGGTCCTTTCCTGGAGCCCACTTTGAGAACCCCTATATTAAATTAGACTAGGCAAGATCTAATTTTCTGTCTGTTTTCAGGTAAGACTGAGGCTCTGAACGCAGGTGCCATCGCCCCTCTGCTGCAGCTGGTGGGGAGAGAGAATACAGCGGTGTGTGCCAATGCCCTCCGTGCCCTTACAGTCCTGGCAGAGGTTCCTAGAGCCCGGGCACAGCTGCGACAGCATGTGCCTCTGCTGAAGACCAGACTCACACACCCAAACACCATCATCCAGAGGGCTGCATCCACTGCCATTGAAGTCATCTGCTGGAAACCATGAGATATAGGAGTCCTCCTGATACAAGACCTTGTGGTGTGATAACAACAAAAAAGAAACAATTAGCCACATTAAACACATATATTTTATAAAGAAAAATAAATTTAAAAGAGCAAAATAATATGGATGTGACGTTGTTTGTTTAGAATGCAAAATCTGTTACAGATAAGCTGCATAGCAACTATTCCAACTTGCATAACGTTACATGACTGAAACATTTCCTAAATGTTAATTAATACAGTGTAAACGTGATGAACGTAGGCTGGAAGGCAACCTATGCCGTTTTCTTTTGGTCGTAGTGTAAATGTGCAGTGTCATGTTTTCGGAAAACCCCTCGGTGCGGCGAATGGATTGAACCAGCGGTCAACGGCAGCGAGCACGTTCTCTCTATCTGTCACACGACATGCGGAGTCACGACAGATAAATATTTGTGGCTGGTATTTGGCAACCAGTCCGAGCGAATACACGGCACGCGCTGAGTTTGGTTTGCCCGATCCATTCTATAAAGCCATATTTATTTTTGTGGAATTAAGCGGGAGGAGGATTATATCTCAGGGAGGAGTGCGGGTGGAGGGTGTGTATTTTGGGCTCATATTTGCTTTAAGAGGTAAGTTTATACTTCACACACAGTATCTGTTTGAATAAATGCAAGTGAAATTATTTGAGCCAGCTAAAAAAAAAAAATTAAAAAAAATGCTCAGCGAGTGCCTGGTTTGTTAGTCAAACATATCTATAACATGTCGTATAAGTCGAAAGCTAATATTAAAGTAATCAGAGCAAGTGCACATTATGGCGTAAGGTGATGTGCTTTACTCTTAGTAAAGCTAAAATCACAAATCGCCACGGGATTGATGTAACGTTAGTCGGCGAGATTATGGCAGTGGAGGATGCGATGCTTTTACATAACACAAGGCGACAGGAGAACAGGTGCCTATGGCAAGCCATTTCATCACTTAATAGTATCCGTTCATGTGTGACTAGTACTTGCATGTTACTAGTGAATAATAATAAAGCAACTAGAATCGATTTTAGTTTGACTATGTGTTGACTAAAACTTGATTGTCTGCTGTGCATCATCCCTGTATAGTGGCAAGTAACTATTCCATTGTAACCGGTGAGAAATTGCACACATGCAAAGATAGAAATTACTAGCATGCATTTTAGTTGTTGCTGTTTTAATTTTATGCAATAGAGGCTAAATATCCCAATGGCTTGTAGTGTCTAGTCTAGCTTATCTTTATAAGCAATAGATAAGCTACCCATGCTATTTATCAGATGCTAGTCTACCTGGCCTGGCCTTTGTTGGCTTGGCAATAGGAAGTGTTGAGACATCGGTTAGATGTCCAGGTATTGAATATGTGTGCGATTCAAAACCACATTTGGAAGCGGCTCAGAAAGATGCAAAAAATTGATCTCAGGCAGAATTCTGTGTTTGCATGTGTGCAACAATATCTGTTCTGTGTTATGTGAGTAAATGCAGCCTACATGAGACAGAAGTATCTATCCAAAATATTCATAGTAACAAATTTGATCTCACTAGATACAACTGTTTATTGTTCTTGACATAGATTAAAGATATTATTAGTAACAACAGAAATGCACAGTAGTCTGTAATAAAAAATGTATTGATGCTTTTTCAATCACATATAGAAAAAACTGGAATAGAAAGTAATTATCTGAATAGTTGCAAACAAAAAAGACTAATACCTACCCAACTGAATAATTATTATCAAAACTAAACACTACAAAATAATATTTGAAAGTGAATATTTGGTGTCTGAACCAATGTTTGCAAAAAAATAGTAATCATATATATATATATATATATATATATATATATATATATATGCTAGACACTGTTGGATATTTTTTACTGG
Organism: Enteromius treurensis; assembly: GCA_032275025.1. NCBI lineage: Eukaryota > Metazoa > Chordata > Actinopteri > Cypriniformes > Cyprinidae > Enteromius > Enteromius treurensis. The sequence goes on from JAUCMU010000143.1 coordinate 18,143,450, forward strand.
CAATGCTAAAAATAATCCCTAGTAGTATCATATTAGTAAAGCAATATGTGATAAAAATGGATTGCCATAGATGTGTGACTCTGATTGCCACTGAGAAACTATTTTTTGTCTGAAATATAATTTGAAATATTCTTAACCATTTTACATCCTTCTCTTTGAAAACAGTTAATCTGTTTTGCAAAGTTGTAGCTTTGCTTTAAGTGTTTCGCTTGAAATCTCAGAGGAATATACAGCAAGTTAATTACTGAGACCATCAATCCCCTGATCATAAGAGATTTTAATTATCAGTAGCTAATGTGCAATAAACTCTCTTTGTACGGCAGGTTTCTAAAGCCAATTAACCGGTGGCCGTTAATATTAACAGCTACTCAAAGCCTGCCTGAGCTCATGAGCAAACATCTGCTTGAGCAATTCAGTCATTTATCTATTTATATTTAACTTTAAACCAAACACCCCTGTTCCATTCTGTCTCTTTAATCAGTGCCAGATTATGTAATGCACCTGACATCCATACAGGACCTTTAAGAGGATGAAGGTATGTGGCCAATATAATTGAAATCTGTGGATCAATTGACCACATGTAGCAGGCCATCTGCTTGCTCAAAAGCAGCCATCTGCTGTAATGACTCATCAGCCAGTGTCTTACTGCTTATTAAAGACGTCTCTATCAGTCACAGACAATAAGCTCTTTGCGTACTGTGAAGGCTGATTTTGGTAATGTTAAAAATAGGCTGTTTTTATATTAAAAATACATGTTCTTGTGTCGGTGAGTGCATATCGGACACAGTTATGCTCTGCGGGACATGTTTTTGTCGGACCAGTGGTACATGCCAACAGGTTGTTGTGACAGTAGTCAACTTCAGCAAACATTATTCTTATGCATAAACATAACCTCAGTGATCTGGTATCAGGATGTTGCATGGATGTGTGTTTAGTGAAAACAGCGTTTGGATGAAGTCTGAGATTTGTTTGAAGAGCATGACCCTGCTTGACAAGTTCATTCACCGGATGGATTTGATTACAGCCCTAGGACAGAATAAAGCAATGATTTATGTTTGAGTTCTTTGTACTCACACTTCAAGCTTCTTAACTGGGGAGGTATTACATAGGACCCTTCTATAAGATATTTAATTAAAATGTGACGGACCCCTTTGCAATCTGATAGACCCATGCAAGGATGAATGGATAGGAATAGGAGAGAGGTAACAAGGGTATGGTGTTGGATGAGAAGGCAAAGTATTGCATAGTTGATTTTTTCCACTCATATTAGATTTCAGTTACTGTATTTACAAAAATTGATTTGAGCTTGTATTGACTAAACCATTGGCTGACTGATTCAGCTTTGATGGTTGGTTGGTAAAGAGTGTCGAGATTTAGCCTGGAGTAATGGCTCAAGATCGATCTCTGAAAAAGGGGAAGATGTTGTTTATGAGGATGGATGGCAATCACTTTTAGGGATGGAAGACGGAAAGGGAATGGGGGCTAAAGATATAAAACCCAGAGCACAGGGAAAGAGTGTCTCTAGAAAAGTGAGCCCTGCAATGTTTCAGAGGGGGAAAAAAAGAGTTAAATTAGATTATTACTTCTTATTACTTATTATATGACTTTCTTATGTGGAATTATAAAAAATATAATGTCAGTACAGTGAAATTTAGTGGAATCTTGTATTGTTTTGGCCTCTGTTGACTCATTGTATGAGCAAAAATGTGATGACATAATAGACAATGATAAATGTTTTTCAGGTTCACCCAGAAATGAAAATTCTGTCATTATTTACTTGCTCTCGTATCCTTTCAAAACCTGTGTAACACAAAAAGAAGATGTTGTTCAGTGGGGTCTAAACAATATTGGACCCCACTGACTTTGTAATGACACAAGGATGAGTAAATGATGAGAGTATTTTCATTTTGGGTGAGCTATACCTTTAAATCATCCTCTTTTTATTACATTGAGGGAACAACAACAGCAATAAATAATAGTTAAACAAAATAAGATAAGATACCCTATACGGAGAAAAGCCATGAAATGTGACTTGTCAGAGGGAATGTCAATGTGCATTAAACACTATTTTACTGTAAAGGTGCATCAGATTAGATCAATTACAGTTTTTCAATGTATACAGTAAGAAAAGTCACTGTTAACCAATTAACAGCATTTTACCACAAATTATTTACACTAATTAAATTTTTTTATTTAATTGTTTTGCACATCAGCCATTGTGAGTTCACTTTGCACAACCTCAGACTGCAAACATTATGATAAATCAAGAGACAGTACACTGTGCATGCTTAAAGACAGTTTATATGCCATACAGTGTGTAGTTACAAACAGGTTTTTGAGGAAAGTGATGGTTTTGTTGTTGAGTTGTTGTTTTTTTGTCTAGAAAAAACTTGCAGGTGCGAAAATACATGTCGTAGAAGTGAAAGGTCACAGGAGAGCACTCACCACGGATAGATTAAAGCTACATCACTGTGCCTATAAACATAACCTGCTCTTTTTAGAGGATTTTTTTCGACCAGTGGGCCAACAAGACTGTGATGTTCATATACTAGCCACCACTAAAGGTCATGAGTTTTCATATAAAATTAAGATCAATATAAACATATGTGGCATTTGTTCTTTCTATGAAACTGGCTTGAAGCATGTCTCCTCCTGAATGTGAAAGAGAGAGAGCAGGTCACACACTGTACCCTCACTTATCTTTCACAGCAGCTTTCCAGTCATATGTTTTTGCTGAACTGAGATAAGTATGTTTCCCTCTGAGACAAGACACAAGGATCTGTTTTGGGGGATGGACTGACTATGACAGACAGCAAATATAGACAAACACGTTATGAAACCTCATGCAAAAGCAGGATTTATTGTAAAACTTCCAGAAATCGTATACAACTAGCGTAGCTAGCCTGATTTGAGGTTTTCAAATATTTATTATCATTTAATAAGCATTAATTAATATTTCCAGGTGAAAAACAAGTGCACATCCAAAATATACTTAAAGTGCTCAATTTTCGTGCACTAATTTTGTACTTAATATATTAAAAATTATTCTTTAGTACTTCTTAAGATAAAATTAAGACCATCTAAGTGTACTCAACTGTGCTATTTTGAGACACCAAAAGTTGCACTTTTAACATACTGTCTTTGTATTAAAAATATATTTGGTTACTACTTTTAGCACACATTAGAACCCATTTTTCATGCATTAGTACTCTCAAGTGTACTACAAGGGGTAACTAAATATTTTTTTAAATACAAAGATAGTATGTTAAAAGTGCATTTTAGTTCATATTCATGGTGGCTCAAAATACACACACACAAAAAAACTTGTTGATCTTACTTAATAAAATTATGACACCTATTCCATTCATTTGAACTTTGAAACTCAAAGTAAGTTTAAATTAATGTTAATGTAATGAGATCAAACCAATTTCATTTGACTTATTCTGTGAATGTTCCCTGAACATAATTCACTCTTGTTGATTCAACCATTGGCATTAGCACATTAGCACACAGAGAGCGTATAGCCATAGCTTAACAACAATGTCTACACTTCACCATGATGGTAACCTCAAAAATCAACATAAACTCTTTTAAATGTCAAATATAACT
>JAUCMU010000143.1:18147158-18157464 GCA_032275025.1 Enteromius treurensis
CAGCAGACTCAGGAGCTCGCACCGGACGCGCAGCAGACTCTGGAGGGCGCACCGGATGCGCAGCAGACTCTGGAGGGCGCACCGGATGCGCAGCAAACTCTGGAGGGCGCACCGGATGCGCAGCCGACTCTGGAGGGCGCACCGGATGCGCAGCCGACTCTGGAGGGTCGGGCCACGGCAGCAGGACCTCCTCTGCCATTGTTTCTGGTGGGTCGGGCCACGGCAGCAGGTCCTCCTCTGCCATTGGCTCTGGTGGGTCGGGCCACGACGGCAGGTCGTCCTCCGCCATTGTTTCTGGTGGGTCGGGCCACGAAGGCAGGTCCTCCTCCGCCATTGGCCCAGGTGGGTCGGGCCACGACGGCAGGACCTCCTCTGGCATTGTTTCTGGTGGATCGGGCCACGGCAGCAGGTCCTCCTCTGCCATTGGCTCTGGCAGTGGCAGTGGCAGTGGCAGCGGCAGCGTGGCAGGCAGTGTGGCAGGCTCTGGCAGTGGCAGCGGCAGCGTGGCAGGCAGTGTGGCAAGCTCTGGCAGTGGCAGTGTGGCAGGCTCTGGCTGTGGCAGCGGCAGTGTGGCAGGCTCTGGCTGTGGCAGCGGCAGCGTGGCAGGTTCTGGCAGCGGCAGCGTGGCAGGCTCTGGTTCGGGCAGTGGCAGCGTGGCAGGCTCTGGCTGGGGCTGTGACAACGTGGGAGGCTCTGGTTCGGGCTGTGGCAGCGTGGCAGGCTCTGGATCCGCCCTCTGTTCCACGGAGAGCAACGGAGTAAGATCAGAGCCTGCGAGGATGTGCGCATTTATAACAGGGGGCGTGCCCTCAATCGGCTGCTCTGGCAATTGCGGCGACATTAAGCTCCGGGAGCGCACCGTCATTATACAGAGGAAGACCGCCGACTTCCACGGCAGATCTCTTACGTCGGGCAGCTCCACCGAAGTGAGTCTCTGGGCAGCACTGAGGAAAGCTGCCGAGAGCACAGAATCGCCGAGACCCGACCGTTCAGCCAGTTGGAAATAAGCGTGAGCAAAGTCTTCGAACGGTGGGTCTCGGCGAAGAAGAACGAAAAGCTCAGAGGTGAATGCCATCCTCAAAGGTGATCCGTTGTTCTGTAACGCGTGTGGTCCGTCGTGCGTGTGTGCGCACCTCTCAGCGAGGGCAGAGAGCAGAGGAGTCGAGAGCTTCAAGAAAGCAAACTTTAATCACACTGGTACACAAAAACAAAGGCTGACGAGGCAGCAAAAACAGGCAGCACAACATAGAGCTCACGAGACATTAACAACGGATAACCAGAACTCAAAAACATCAGGATTTAAATACAAGAACTAACGAGCTAAAGTGAGGGCAAATGAAAAAGACAGGTGGCACGAATGAACTAATCAAACGACAAAAGACGGACTAAACCAAAGAACACACAGACAGGGGGGAGAACAAGACCAGACAGACATGGAACATGACACCGTGTAGTTCACATTCTCATCTGATTTCTCTTTTTCATTGTTAAGGAATATTAGAGACATCATAATACTTCATCACATGCTAAATACTTCATCTGCAGCGCACATGTAATGATCAAGTAAAAAAATTTCCTTACTGGCATTGGCACATTAGCACACATGTAGCCATAGCTTAACAACAAGGTCTACACTTCACCATGATGGTAACCTCAAAAATCAACATAAACTCTTTTAAATGTCAAATATAACTGAACAAACTTTAAAAAGGTCTTTGCCTTTACTAAAAACACATGAAACAGCGCTTAATTTCAACGTTTATCCTCCTGATCTATCCTGGGAACTAGAAATCCACTGCACAGTTACAAAGTAAAAGATTTGTGCAGACCCAACACAAGTGGTTTAAGTTAACTTAATACTTTACAAATGTGATTTCATTTAGAATAATAAAATTGAGTGCAAATGACAACTGAGTAAAAAACTAAAGATTTGTGTTGTCTTACCTTATTTTATTTAAGTAAACTGAGCAAACAACTAAAATCATTTTTTGGAGTGTAACACAGTTTATCTTAAAAAGTATTAAAGAACCATTTGCAGGGAAGTGACTTCTGGCCAGGTATGTGCTCTGTATTTAAACCATCCAACGTGCACACACAGCAATGAGAAGTGAACAACCACGCGCACACACTGTGAAGTGTGAAGTGCAGTGGGCAGCAAGGGGAACGGGAAATCACTCCCACCACCCACAATCCCTGCCAGACCTGGGACTTGAACCCATGACCTTTGGGTTACAAGTACATTATGGAAGTGTAATAGCTTTTCACCGGGGTTAGCTAATTCCTGTAACTGTTTTTTAGGTAGAAATTGTTGGCCAACTGACTGAATTTTTAAGAGATGGGGATTTTCAATGAATCTTTTTGCAGGTAACTTTGTTAAACCAGTTGGTGGTGACAAGTTACTGTCTGTTATGAATGAATCTTTGAATTAGTCAAAGCTCTAACCTTACAGCTTTACAAAAATAAAAAAGGGACCATTTCACTGTGCTGATTTTCTATTGCATAATCTCTGTAAAGTGTAAACAGGTGCTTGTCAGACATTTTTTGACACTTTTCCTCATGTTTTTCATTCATGACACCTGTTTTAACTTGCAGTGCTCAAGTTAAGACATTTTAACTTTTAAAAATATAGTTTCTGCATTCCACTTGTCACATGTGTCGATGTTTGTTTTGTTGTCTTTGCCCATATGTTCAGCGTTTTCCCCTTGTGACCAAGTTCCATTTTAATTAGTCATTATGTTCAGGTGTGTCTTGTTATTTTTCTTGATTGTCTTCCCCATATAAGTTGCTCTGTGTCCCTCAGTTTTCGTCCATTCTCGTTTATGTATAGTGTGTGTACTGCTGTCTTTATACTTCCCTCCTGTATATTGGTAATTAAATTGACATTCCTTGGATCCCTTTGTCTCCGCGTGTTCTGACCCACATACTCACGTAACACCACTGACTATGTCTAATATTTTTTCGACATATTTTGTCTAAAGAAAGCAGCTGCACACGCAGTACTATACCTTCTTAAGTACAGATATGCTCTTAAATAAGGCTCTTTCTTTCTATGCGGTATTTATACCTTGGTATCCCATGGTGCTGTTGGCCCAGAGGTCTGTAATGTGTTTCAGTGTTTTATGCCCTGTCCTGCTGCCAGTACAGCGTCCTAACACAATAAAGCCAAAATGGATGCTTCCATAAACATCCATCAGTGGGGCCATTAGCTTTCAAATCTGCACTCATGTTTCAGTTTTGTCTCATAAAAATTTGCCAGCAAAAAACGCCCACATACCAACATTGTTGACAACACACTTAAAAGCAGCTGTACTTGAAATGGTTATAATACCTAAATAGGTTTTCATACATACATATACACACACACAATAACAACACGCTCATGGGCACATGGATTCAAACACCCAGGCATCATTTAATAAATCTATGCAGAGTGCCGCCCATGGGCAACAGCACAATGGCTGGGCTCAAAACACTTAATCCCTCACATTATGTGTGCGTGTGTGTGTGTGTGTGTGTGTGCCAGAGAGAGATGGCTTGCGCATCACAAAACCAGGCCCACACACATGCACCAGCCTGCTGTCTGCAATAACATTAATTGTTATGAGGGCATTCAAAGCCTGGTCATCTACCTACTGCTGAAAGAAGAGTGTGGCTTATGGTTGTATTCCTCTATCAGATGCTTTACCAGTCTCTGCAGATATTTTATAACTACAAACTGTACAAAATAATTATTTAGTTTAATAATTAGCATAATAATTAGTTTGTGATGGGATGCATGGATTTAAAATTGAGTTAAAATTTCATTTCGAATTTCAGAGTTAGTTAGCTGTCAATAAAGAATAAATAGTTTATAAACCTAAAACAGTTACATTAAGCATCACAACATTATTTAATTATGTGAGTAATTGCATTTTTAGTAATAATTAAACTATTAGTGCTATTAAAAAGGAAATTAGTGTACTATGCCTTTTTAAAAATTATTTTATAGCTGAAAATGTATGAATGGTTCATATTGAAACGCTATTGTCACGCCGTCAGGCAGGGTCTCAGGTCTTGTTTATGTTTTCTTTGTCCATGTGCTTTTTGTTAGTGTCTGATCATTTGTAACCCCGCCCTGTCATTATTGCTTAATTTTATCCCTGATTGTATAGGGTATTTAAACTGTGTCCTGTTCTAAGTCCTTTGTTGATCAATAACGTTTAGTGTTTGCATGTTGGTCAAGTCTGTGTTGGTGTTGCGTATTCATCAGCTTCTTTGTATCTTGTATTTGAATAATTGTTCACGTCCCTGGTTCTCCACTGAGAAGCAATGCCCCGATTTCACCGAGCAGCACCGTTACAGCTAGCTGGACTCCACGACTTTCACTCTCTGTTCATCTCATCGCACCTCTTCATTACAGAACGAACCAAACGACTCGTTTACCGCACCGCCGAAAAGTCTCACAGAGGCCGTGCTGCACACCGCACACATATCTGCGCACTTTTGGCCAGGAGCACCGATCCACAGTCCTGTGGATTCCACTCCGTGATGTCCGAGTCTGGTCCTGAAGTTTCGTCCAGGATTGCCGCTCCAGTTTCCCGCGGATCCCTGTCTGTAACGTCCAGGTCCGGTTCCAGAGTTTCGGCCAGGAACACCGATCCAGATTCTCGCTGATTCCAGTCCGCAGTTTCCTAGTCTGGATCCAGAGTGTTGGTCAGGGATGCCAACCCTGATTCCCGCAAATTCCAGTCTAAGATTTCCAAGTCCGGATCCAGAGTTTGGGCCAGGAAAGTCGATCCAGATTCCCAGGGATTCCAGTCAACGGTTTCCAAGTCCGGATCCAGAGTTTCGGCCTAGAGAGCCAATCCACATTCCTGCAGATTCCAGTCCGCAACTTCCAAGTCCGGTTCCAGAATGCCGGCCAGGAGTGCCGTTCAAAATCTCTGCGGTTTCCAATCCGCAGCCATCGGGTCACAGTCCCAAATCACGGTCAGGGGAACCGTTGTCAGGTCCGGTGTCTGAGTAACAGCCAGGAGTGTCGTTCGAAATCCCTGTAGCTTCCATTCCGTAGGTTTATCACTGCTGTTTTGATTTTCCCTCATTGTTTCCGTTTGTATATAATCGTTTGTCTTTTGAGTTTATCTGACAGGCAGTGATTGTTTGTACATGTTCGTTTCCTGTGTCCCGTTTGTCTTTGATTAATCTTTGTTTTTGTTTTTTTTTCTGAAATAAATGTTTATCGTAGTTTTGCACTCTAGACTCCACGCCATTCACTCTCCTTTCATCTCACCACAGCTCTTCATTACACTATCAATGACTGATTTTGAGCTTTGTTAGTAAAAAATGTCAACTCCATCTCTGTGCACAGACCTCTGCCTTTGCATGAGTGTATTTATGCATCCATGTGCATGTCCTATATATGTGTGATTTCCATCGAGGCTTCTGACATGTCTGGAACCCTCTTCCCAACAGGCTTGACTTTCAGCTCACTTATGACAAGAATGAAGCCCACCCCCTCCTCAATGTGTTGACGGTTAAAAATAAAGGTTCCCTATGCTTGTGTTTAGTGTAGTTTGTGAGCACAAGCTTTGTCATGAAGACCATAGTCTTGATAATTGCCATAAATTAATTTTCCCCTTTTGCACTTCATGTTTCACATTGCCACAGTTGTATTAAATCATACTACTAGCCATGCAGCCTTTGTATGCAAACATTTGAGAAAAAATTAGTCATTCTCAAGAGCTCAGTGAATGCAGGCATGGTACTGTAAAAGGATGCAAACATTTGGTGTAAAACCAAACCAGTCCCTGCTGGTGTAATTGTCAGGTGTCCTAATACTTTTGTCCATAGAGTGTACTTCTGAAGCCATCACAGTGCAAAACTGTAGCAACCTGTGCAAGAACTGACCTCTTAGACCTTTTCTTTTAAAAAACATTAATACCTTGTTCATTTGAATGAATTATGAATAAAAAAAATATATTTTTAGAATTCTAATTCCCTAAGATTCTCAATGGGGTTAAGGTCTGGTCTCTGAGGCCAATCCATGTGTGAAAATGATGTCTCATGCTCCCAGAACCACTCTTTTACAATTTGAACCCTGAATCCTGGCATTGTCATCTAGGAATATGCCTGTGCCATCAGGGAAGAAAAAACCCATTGATGGAATAACCTGGTCATTCAGTACAGTCAGATACTCAGCTGACCTAATTCTTGGAGCACATACTGTTGCTGAACCTAGACCTGACCAACTGCAGCAACCCCAGATCATAGCACTACCCCCACAGGCTTGTAAAGTAAGCACTAGGCATGATGGGTGCATCACTTCATCTGCCTCTCTTCTTACCCTGATGCGCCCATCACTCTGGAACAGGGTAAATCTGGACTCATCAGACCCTTCTTCCATTGCTCCGGAGTCCAATCTTTATGCTCCCTAGCAAATTGAAGCCTTTTTTCAATTTGCCTGATTGATAAGTGGTTTTCTTACGGCTACACAGCTGTTCAGTCCCAATCCTTTGAGTTCCCTTAGCATTGTGTGTGTGGAAATGCTCTTACTTTCACTATTAAACATAGCCCTGAGATCTACTGTTGTTGGAATGTGTTTTGTCCTGAAAATTTGGCTTTATACTTTATGACTTTTTTTCATAGGATTTTTTTATTAGTGTTGGATGTGAAACAGTTATGGTTCAGTAATTTTACAAAATGCAATTTGTCCTCCAGCTGAGTTCAATTTGATTGACTCCGTCACACCAGGACCAAAGCAGCTTACAAAGCAACCAGCTCTCACCCCCTGCTAACTACACAAAATCTTCAGCGCTCATCCACATCACCGTCTGCTCCTCTGTTAATGACTGCAAGTTTGCTATTCAAAACGTTAAATTTGTTTTATTTTAAATGGGATTTGATTGAATTTTGAGAAAAGTGATATTACTTTGGCCCCACTTGTTTGGCCTAGGTTACATCAACAGAAAAGTCATTCCTGTGGTGAAAAAAGTTACATTTTCATAAAAATATATGAAAACCTTTTTATGAAATCAAACATCCCATTCCCACACTTTCCCCATTTTGCCTTGTCCTATTTCACCTCAAAACGAAGTGCCCATAATGTCAATAAGAGCATGCGTGTTTGTGCAGAGAGAGATTAGATTGGGTTTGTTTAGATGTGTGAAGTGTGAAGTCTCGTTTGCCATAGCAACGGATCCAATGTTACATAATGCAGTAGGAATAGGAAGAGGGCGAGAGGTCTGGCTGGCTTAATGTGGGAGATGCAGCAGGATATTTTTAGGATTCTCATGTTCTTCCTCCACTCCTGCACTGCAAGTGATGTGAGCAGGACTCAGAAGAGGGTGATGCAGGACACTGAGCTGCGTATACAGTGTTCATCCATTTTTGTGTGACTGTTGACTTATACTTTGCTGTGTTAAATATGACACCATATGAACATAAAGATAAGCACATGTTGCTCATGAATCTTCTATGCAATGGCCTCTGAACGTCAGTGACTCTACATCGCCTTATATCGATACAGTGAAAAACCAGTCTCATAAAGTGATTACATTACATTGCTTTGAGAAGTATGTTATATTACTTCCAGATTGGTTTTTAGCTGATATTAGAGTTTTTGTATTTTATCAGGGAATGTTTATGCTGTGTGTTTAATTGTGATACTTATTTAGATTTTTAACATTTAGATTGGCTAACACTTACTTTCGATATAATCGTTAAACACTATGTAAATGGGAGCTTTATTTTTCATATTGAACATAAATTGTGCCTAAATTTACATGTGTGAATTTTTTTTTTAATTTAGAATATAGAATTTTTTTTATCCATTTATTTATTACGGTTGTAACAAAGGAGGCTGGAAAGTTCGGATCAATTCGCAAGCTTTATTGGTCTAACAGGCAGAGTCCAAAATACCGGCAAACAGAGCAATGGGGATTAGACAGAATCATGGTCGAGGTACACAGAAAGGTTTCAAGGCAGGCAGCAAACAATCGAAATTCAGATAAACAGTCCAAAGTAGAAAACAGGGAAAATAAACATGGGTGGGAACGCTCAGAAATGCAACACAAGAAAAACATGACTTTGCAGTGATCTACACATTATTTACACATACATACAGTATATGTATACATGTGTGTGTGCATAGCTGTGGTCATCATTCGTGTGTTAATCACTGTGTATGTCTAATAATAATCACTTTCTATTCCCTGATTACGTCTAAATGGAGGTTGTTTTCTTAAATCTGTCGCATGGGTCCACTGCTGGCTCTGGCATGAAAGATGCCAAAAGAGCAATTACTACAAATAAGATTTGATATATATATATATATATATATATATATATATATCAAGGAAAAAACATGTAACAATTGCAGCACTAACACATTTAATTTGTCTGCTACATTTCGCCAGCCCTCTCTCCTGGCTTTTGCAGCATTAGCTGTGTTTCCCGGTGTTTTTGTTAGTTTGAAATTCTCATTAACCCTCTATTAAAAGCTCTTGCTCCGCTTGGAAAAAAATTGAGCTCGGTCTTTTGCCATTTCGTCAACCAATCAAAGGGGTTGTGATCAGTGTTTCTACTATCGATACATATCCCCTTTTAAAACAACGCACGAACGCGCAACTCAATCCAGCCAAATTAATCATCAACAACAAGTGTGCTCGAAGAATCGGAATAGCAAGCTCATAGTTAGCGCGATGATTTGATCTTGGATGTGTCATTTGATCTTGGATGAAGTTAGCGACGTAAGAAGAACAAACCCCTGGAGTGTGCATATGGCTTGTATGCAGGTGTTAATGAGAGCTTTGGTGTGGATAATGAGGTGCAGGTGTATGTGATCAAGTGGTGGTGTCATGGTGCAATGGCTGCTGGGTAATGCAGTCTGGATAACAGTCTGAGAGTCTGTGGTGATGTTGTGTTGGTTGGAGTGCCCTCTGGCGGAGCCCGAGAGAACTCTAGCTGAAAATCATGACAACAGTAGTGCTATCGTAGCATTAGTCAAGTCAAGCTTTATTGTCATTCCGCTACATGCGCGGACATACAGTGGAACGAAATGTCGTGTCTCGCAGGACCACAGTGCTACATACATAAACACAAATATGAACCTAAAAACACTAGACGTAGAAACAATTCTTTAAGTGAAGTGAACTCACTCCCACCACCCACAGTCCCTGCCGTACCTGGGACTCGAACCGGCAACCTTTGGGTTACAAGTCCAACCCCCTATCCATTAGGCATAATGTTTTCTGTGTACATGTAGTGTTAATATATATACATGTATATATATATATATACATATATAAGACTACTAGTGTTAGTTTTTAAAGAAAATCTACTTTTTTTTTTTCTATTGCGTCTACTTGTTTCATGTTTTTAAAGAAAAACTAACAGAGAATAAATGTTCTTATGATTAATAGAGGGTTAAAGGTGTTTCATTAAACTTTATCCATGAGTAGGATTTTTCCTCCATGAATCTGAACTGCATTGGTGTCGGAAAGCATCTCTCATCCGTCTTGGAGGTTGTCTGCTGTTCTGTCTCCAGAGACCAGACTTGATTTTCCACTGTAGGAGAATCTAGCTATAAATAATCTGGGAGAATAGCTGCTCTTTGAAGAAAAGTTGTGATAGGTCTGTTCATCCATCTATGCTGGAGGACACAGAGGTTTTACAGAGATGTGAGAAGTCAGACTGTGTTAGCTTAAATACAAAAGCACCACGATAGGGTTTCTTACATAAGTCTTCTCTAAAGGTGAGTGTGATGACTAAGATGTTCCCAGATAGATCTGCAGCGTCACTGAGATTGTGGTGCGTTTGCTTTGTGCTGTAATGAAAAAGTCACTTGACTTGTAAGAATTCTCCTCTCCTTTTCGATGCGATTTCATGGGGAAAAAAACCTGGCTGAATCTAACTTGATTAGAATACACCAATAATTTTAAAGATCTGCTTAAAGTTAGGGCTGCACAATTAATTGATTTCTAATCGCAATTACAGGTATGTATACAATTATGTAAACCTTCAAAGCAGCAATTAATTGTCCACAAAGTCCACTTATGTTATTCTGTATGCTTAAGATATAGGTATTTTTTTAAACCTTAGGGTTTTTCATTGAGGATGAATATTTTTTGTAATATAAAGAATAAACCATTCCAATGTATTATTGACATTTGAGGCTTAATACTATAGAAACGCAATAAAAGTTTTTCAGTCAGAGTGTTTTATCTTGTTTATGTTCATGTAAAAATGGCATGCAGTTAAAGGTGCCATAGAATGCATTGAGAGAATATTTTAAATTGTTCTCTGATATGTACATAGAAGGTATGTAGCT
>JAUCMU010000143.1:18167543-18178263 GCA_032275025.1 Enteromius treurensis
CAATTCGTGGTGGATTCACGAAAGTCGAGTAAGAATCGTTCCTGCATCACGAAAAAAACTTGTGCGACCGGTCTGAGTTTCTTATAGTCAGTGTGTTGTGGACCAATCAAAATAAAGTGATAGGAGGACAGGCAGTCTACTAATACTCTAATGACTGTTAGTTGACATGTAGTTGCAAAGTTGCTTAATGTTAGTAAAATATCTAAAGTGGACTATTGAAAATAATATACTTTAATGATGATAATGGTTATGAAATAAATTTGATAATACATTTTTTAAGCAGCAAATCAACATATTCTTATGATTTCTGAAGGATCATGTGACACTGAAGACTGGGGTATCATCACAGGAATGAATTCATCATAATTATTTTAAGATATATTACAACAGAAAACCATTTTAAACTATTTGTACTCTGTTTGTAATAATAAATATATAAATGCAGCCTTCAAAAACATAAATCTTTTGAACTCCAGCAGTTATAAAAAAATATTTAACTGTTCTGTTCTGTTTTTCTTAAACCAAAGCTAAATGTTTATTCGGTTGGCTCTTATTTGTGAGATCTTTTGTCTCACTCGACCTTCAAGTGAAGGTGACAGTTTGGTTTCAAATGGAGGATAAATCTGTAGGGATTCTTGCATTTCCTGTTGAAAAACAGGGAGCCAAGTTGATCAATTCAGTCTCTCAGCCTGGGTATAATGTTTCAGTGTCCACCTCATCCATCAAAGTCCCTCACCTCTCATTCTCTTTCTCTTCACAGATTCAGTCCAATATAGGAAAATTGATACTAAAGGAGGAGATCGAAAGATCGGCCCCTGTCCGAAGGAAAACACGGTCTCTTCCCGACAGGACACACATGCATCAGGGTACATTTCAATGTGTGTGTGTGCATGTATATGTTGTTTATGAGGACACAAATTTGTACAATGACATGGGTATGACATAGGTATAACAACATGAAGGTGATTTATGGGGGCATTTTCGGTGTCCCCGTAATTCAAAAGACTTAAAAAAACATACTAAATCTTGAAAATATAAAAATGCACACAGTTTCCTGTAAGGGGTAGGTTTAGGTGTAGGGACAGTGTAGGTCAATAGCACATACAGTTTGTTCAGTATAAACACCATTGGAGAGTTCCCATAAATCAACCCAAAAAACAACGTGTGTGTGTGTGTGTGTGATTTTTTACTGTCATATAAGGAATCTCAGAACAGAAAGATACTCAGAGATAAGCAGCATTACTGACAGCACTGGACATCTGAGTCAGTTTTTCCACCTGCAATCTGAGTTTATGCACAGCAGACTAATAATCTGAATCAGATTAGAGTTTATTGGTCTCTAGGGGAAAGGTCAGAGTCTAGAGAACTCAATTTGTTTTTGATTTGGTTTTGATTATTGCATTATACTGTGTATTGTGTGTCACTGAAAATGGACGTGATTCCAGTAAATCACAAAAGCAGGTTGACCTTATACTCGTAGTGGCCCCTTCTGGTTGAAGAGATGCACTGCATCCACATTACAGATTCATAATAGAAAACATGTCAGCTTCAGCATCATTGCTTGGTTAAGATGATTATTTAAATGCTGTTTGTGTCACTAAATTAACATGTTTTTTCTTTTCTTTTGTGCAGCCTCCAAATCCCCCTCCTTTCCTTCCTACACTAAGACTGGCCTGACTAGGGTGAGAAAATGAATTCTGTTTTGATATTTGAGATCCATCCTTAATTACACTGATTTAATTAGTCTGGTGTTTGTGTGTTACAGCTCCAGTCTGCAGAGTTCTCCTCTTCAAACAGTGATAAAGGGAGTCAAAGTGAGTGTGGGGGTTATGACATTTCTGTCGTATTCTACTCTATTTTGTTGTGTTCTGTTTTTACACTTCAATCAGAGTGACATTAGCCAAAGTGGCACAATTCTATTCTGTTCTGTAAAAAAAAAAAATTTGAGAGATATTTGTGCCATGTTTATTTGGAATTAAATCAAAGCTCCAGAATTAAGAGCACTGATCTTTATTCTTGTAACAATCCCAGCCGTCAAGCCCCGCCAAAGGGCACTCCTACCTTGCAGTTTCACCCAGGACTGTGAGATGGTTACCTGACTCAATCTCCCATAACGCACCACTCCCCCACAGCTGTTGCTTATTATCTCCACCCACTCTCTCTCTCATTAGTGCTTGTATAAAGTAGAGTCTCCAGCCAGAGAATTGCAAAGTTTTGTATTGCCCCGGAAATATCTCTGAGCATTTCCTTGTTTTCTGGTTTCCCTTGTTTTGACTTGTACTGTTTATCTCTGTATGATCGTTCGCTGTCTGGTACCGACCCTCTGCTCTGTTTTCTAACTACGTCTCTGGATTCCCTACATTGCTCTGTCTGCTGGTATTCTGACCCTGTCTGCCTGACCTTGAATAAAAATGTTGCACATGGATCCGCACACCTCCGCAACAATTCTATTCTGTTCTATTCAGTTCTCTTCTAATAGCGTTTGTCATGTATTACACACAATTCTATTCTTTTTTTTCATTTGCTACACTTTTAATAATGAGTAATATAAATTTTTGTCTTATTCATTTACACTTCAAAACAGAGTTCCTGTTTTAAGAGTCATGATTCTGTTCTATTCTATTTAAAATAGTAAGTAGGTAATGTAATCATATTCTTATCTATTCTATTCTTTTAAAATAGTAGATCAGTTTTTGCCATATTTATTTTTAAGACAGCATTTCTATTCTAAATAGTTAAATAGAGTGTCAGTACTCTCATACTGTAATTCTGATCTGTTCTATTCTACTATTCTTGTAATGAGAGAGTCAGAGGCCTGCAGATTCAAACGCAGTGATTTATTCATGGTCGGCAGGCAGAGTCCAAACAACAGTGAACAGAGCAATACAGACAGGCCTTGAATCAAAGTCGGGGTACACAGGCAAATAATCCAGGACAGGCGGCAATCAAACAATTCTATTCAGTAAATACTATTCTATTCTATTCTATTCTATACTCCGTCTATCTGCCCCCCCCCTTCCAACTTCATAGTGGCAGTTTTATAAGTCATAATTAAATTTTTTCTATTCAGAGTACTAATTTTAAATATATTTTATTAGAAAATATATCCGTTAGTAAGGGTCATAATTATAATTGTTTATTCTCATGCCAAATGCCAAAGGGTCATTTTTCTATTGTATTGTGTTTTGTGTTCTAATCTCACCCTTTTTAATGAAAATAAATCAAAATGAATTAAATGTTTTATACCTCATGCTCATTGTATGATCATTTGTCTCTCTCTCTCACTCTTTAAACAGATTTCCAGGTAAGACAGATAAACTTATTTAATTTTTTTTCTTCAACTTTTAAATCTTATAAGTAAGAAATACAATAAAAGCCTTTCGTATATTTATGTTTTTACCTCTAACATTTACAATTAGATTTTTGTAATAATTGCATTGTAATCAAATGCTGGTCTCCTCTCTTGTATAGAACGGAGATGCCCAAAGCAGAAGAATAGACCGAGGGAATTCACTCCCTAGTATGCTGGAACAAAAGGTGATGTAACCATCGTTAATTTAAGAATCTTGTGTTTGTTGACAGTTTGATCCTGGTTCATTAACATTGTTATGAACATGTATCTGTTTGTCAGATTTACCCATATGAGATGCTCATTGTGACCCAAAAAGGCAGAAACAAACTCCCTCCTGGTGTAGACAGGACCAGACTGGAGGTAGGCATTACTTTTTTCTCATTGTTTTACCCTGGTGCACTGCTCTGCTGGGAAACGTTGACCACATGACCTCTCTCTCCAGACGCACCTGTCACCTGAGGAATTCCAGAATGTCTTTGGCATGTCCATAGAGGAATTCGACCGGCTCTCCTTTTGGAAGCGGAACAACATGAAAAAGAAAGTCTCTCTCTTCTAGTAGTCAGCGAAATACATTCTTTTACAAACACTGTCACTGTCAGTCGGCACTTCCGCTTGAAATAACAATACAGGCGACGCAAGTTAAGGAAAGATGAGGAATGTTAACTGAAGAATGTGATTACGGAGCCAGCAAAAAAAAAATCAGTTACCCCATATCTGATTGCAGCTAACAATCATATCGAGTCTTTGATGTTGTCTCTTTTTCTAGTTGCAGCTACTATGTCAGGACTTCACAGAGGTTACCAAGTCATCTTCTGTGTGTGCTTAGTAAACCTATAATGATAAACACAGATAATAATGCTACAAATACACATATTTGAGCAGACCAAATCCCTGCAGAACAGATCTTAACCTGAGATGCAAGATTTCAGATGGACCAGCAGGAATCTATGAGTTTAAGTCACTGCCACACTTTTCAGCCTTTATGTGCTAAGCATGAATTAACAATCCTTTGTAATATGGGTCAATGACTGTTTTGGTCCTGATTTATTCATTTGTTGAAAATAGAATTAAAATGCAATTTATATGTAGAAAGAGTAGAATAAACCTTGTATATGATGAGCATGATTTTATTTTCTAAATTTAAATGCAAAAAACTTTACTTAATAAAAATCATGTGGTTCAATTGACAAGCAGGGAAAAAAATTAATATAATTAGGTTAATATAATAATAAGTAGTGCAGCACAGTTAGTTTACTTTGTAAAATGTCATGTGGTACAAATGAAAATCATAATTCATTAATAATTCATTTAGTTACTTGAATTAATTTAAATAAAAAAATATAAAACCACCATACCACATTGGCGTGTTTTCATTTTTCGTTTTATTTTTTTAACGGTGGACAGTCTTATTTGTCATTGACCCATATTTGTAAAAGCAGCTAAGTATTTGAATTAAGCAAATCAAATAATGCGGATAGTTTGGAATTAAGTTCAATTTATACTAGAGTCTGAAGACGCACATGTTGCACACCCTCATTCCTTTCACCTTAACCTCGATATTACCCACACAAATACCAGCTGATGATTCTAAGTGAGAGTTTGCTGTTCCAAAGAGAGCTACTGTACATTGGTGAGAGTTTACTGAATATTGGATATGAGATGTATGAATCCTGCATGGCAAATGTATCCTGCTTTTCTTCAGTGATAATGGATAGTGAATTGTGGGTGTGTGATCAATAATTCCCCTCTTCCGCAGGATGTATTGATTGATCAGTTTCACTCGCTCCCTCTATCCTATCGTCTTTTTCTCTCCCTCCTCCTCGTTTTGCTGCTATTGCCTTTTTAAAGCACCTTTACTGTTTTGGTTCTTTCCAGTTTTGTTGTTGACGGGTGAAATCTTGAAATGTTTTTTTTTTCTTTTTTTTATGGTGTTCCTGTTTTTTTAGGATAAGGATAGGTTAGGATATAAAGGGATTTCAGACGTTAGCATATGACAGATTGATTTTGTGGCCCCGGTTGTTTGCTTTTGTAGATTTACAAATACAGGGTTTGAGCAGAATTCAGAGTTGAACGACTTTTCGGTGCGTGAATGTAAATTTGAATTGCATTGGTCAAGTCCCACGGAATATTAAACTGGATTTAGAGGAAGATTAATTTACTGAACTGCAATTAAAAAAATGGACACATTCATATAGCAGTGATACTACATTGGTCCACAATTTTATTAATTAACTATATTAACTATAATTATATGAAAATATAATTAACATTCATATTGACCAATTAGTTAAATTATTAATTCAAACAATATTTAATTTGTCTTTCTTTGTAGTATATAGCATAATTTATCACATATATAACAAACTGTTATATTAAGTAAAATATTAAATACATATGTAATATATATTGAATTAAACAGTTAATTATAATTAATTAAATCAATATTATGCAGTGGTAAAATAGAATGTATAAAAACTAGCAGTCACATTTTAATTCTGCTTTTTAAAATTGAAAAATTAAATTAGAATTTAAAAGGCATTCTCAATTCTGTTATTAATGGCACACAACCCTGCAGTTCATATATTCTTCTTGCACAGGTCAATATTAAATATTCATTTCTATGCTGTTATTGCTCCAGTGAACAAATGAAGTGCTTGGATAGAGTGCATTCTTTGTATCCAGAGTTTGTACCTAACAAAAAGAATAAAAATATAAGAAAAAAAAAAGACTGAAAAGCTAAAATCACTAAAAAGCAACACATATATCAACTTGAGAATTTACAGTAGAAGTACAAATATAGACATTCTACATTAATTTTTGTTGAAACACTACTCAAAAGGAAATTTGTGGCTATATGCGTATTAAAGCATATTAACAAACCTATAGGATTACTTGTTGTTTTAATGGCTGTTCTTTCAACAGAACATACTTTACCTGATTTACACTTCAGCCATTTGAAATCTTTTCTCGTGTGATTTAAGGGGCACAAAGTCATCACAATGATCAAATGATCATCACAAAACACAATAATCATGAAATGATGTAACTTATCAATCAGTGGCAGCTTAAAGTTGTTTTTCTGGTCTGAAAATATAGGTGGCTTCAGAAGTCAGGCCTTCTTTATGAAATACATTTCGCTAGGAATGTTTTGCAGCGAGGCACTCATTACCACATCCTAAAGCACTTGATTCACTCTTACACACCTAAAAGGATGAATGTTTTCACAATTCGAAAATATGCTCTTTCAACCCATGTACATGCATCTGACAGTTTCCATGTGAAAAATATGTTCCAAATATTAACATGTATACATTTTTCTCAACTTTATGAATAGTGCTTTTCTTCTTTTTTATGTGAAAGTGTGATGAATGGGGATAAAATAAAATGTTTTGTTATGATTTTATTATTAATAGCAGTGGTATTGTTGTTTCATTATGTTTGATTTGTTTGTAGTTCTCTAATGATTTTAACAGATTTTGAATTTTTGAATGAATATTCAGTTCAATAAAATTAATGATTTTAACAGCATTCTGCGTCTGCCTTTTAATGATTGAAAGTGTGATTAAGCCTTTTACATCTTAAATAAGATGAATTTAGTAATTTTGCATCACTTTTGACTGTCATCTCAATATAGTTGATTTGTTTGGATATATAAACTAAAGAATCAACTGAATAGGCCCTATACAGTTTAGAATTATGTAAGTGTTTAATGTATATAAAGTATTTAATTATTTAGCCCCTAAGTAACATGGAGATGCAAAACCAGAAAATGTTGCTTTCTTTTTTTAATGCAACACTTTTGCTTAAAGTTTTCTAGTATGCCACTAAGTGTTTGTAATAACTTCTGACTGTCAGATGATGAGTAAAGAAAATAAGTAGTTAGTAATGAGCAATATATAACAGTACACTGTAATGCATTACCACTAACACTGCTAAAATGTAAATGTTCCTCCAACTTATAGTTGTCTATCATTGTGTCACCAGGATCTGAGTCTTAACCCTTGTGAAACCTTATGGTCTTTTCTTATTTATTAATTTTTGGTAGTTTCGTGTTAATGCTAATTGCATACATTTTGGCTCAGGTGTGTAATTTAATATTCCACCCTCATTTTCTTTAATACATTTATTTTACGCTATGTACAAAAAATAATTCCTCTTAGGAGCTTTTGGACAAACATGCCCCTACTGAAACCCATTAACCCATTAAATTTTATTATTTATTTTTTTTAAATTAAAGTGACGTTTAAGTGTAAAATATTGTGTAATGTTTTCTTCCATAATTTTTGTGTTTTTTAATTTTTTTGTTTATAATTAACTACCTCACCAAGATATGTAAATCATGTAGCTAATCCTACACGTGCAGGTTTTGTTTGTGCTAGTGATCGAGGGCGCGCGGTGGCGCCGTGGAGCTGCTGCTCAGTGACTTCATACAGAATCGCAGCTGGAGGCGGAGAGAGTCCAGAGATACACAGAGATGTGGAGTGGATGTTGACAATGTAGGCGCCTGTTTGTACAGTTTCGCTGTTATCTTCGTTTGCCTGTCGCCTGACCCGCTTCGCTCCCTCGATTCACTACGAATTTCACATAAAGGCACTTTAAATTCTTTTACAAATCCAGGAACAGACTCAGCGATGAACTCTGGACGCGGACGAGAACAGTTCACTTGGACACTTTGAGTATTTCCAGCGATGGACAAGCAGAAAGGTATTTCAATGTTTTCACATCTGTCTGTAGTCTGCATCAGCGCAGTGCTCCAGTTATAGCCTCACATGAGCCACATAAGGTCTACTATATGTCACCTACACAGACATTATCAATAAGAAACAACTTTTTGGTGTTTACAAGGTGGAGTGCTGTAAGTGGTTAAAACTCATGAGGTGGTTGGTTTGAATCTCACAAGCGCATTTTGAGCAAGATACTTTATCCTTTAGATACTAACTGTCCCTGTGAATCACTTGGATAAATCCACTCGTTAGTACTGAGTGACTGGGCAAGTAATCATATTAAATAGTTTCAGTATGAGACCTTTTATGCCAGTAAAAGTCTCTTGTTTACTCCTAAGTCTTAAGCAGAGGTCACAAGCTTCCAACTTTTATTAATGTGTCTGGAATCTGAGGGTGCAAAAAAAAATAAAAAAAATTGAGAAAGTCACATTTAAAGCCCAATTGAAAAAATTAGCAATGCATATTTCTAATCAAAAATTGAGTTTTGATATATTCACAGTAGGGAATTTTCGAAATATCTTCATAGAACATGATCTTTAAAGCATAATGATTTTTGGCATTAAAACAAGCTATAATATTGACGCATAAAATGTATTGTTGGCTATTGCTACGATATACCTGTGCTACTTATGACTGGTTTTGTGTTTTTTTCACAAATGTCTTGAACCAATCTCACTGGGATTCGAACCTACAACCCTCCCTGTGAGGTTGCAAAACCAGTTTCGGGAGGAGCATGTATGAATCAACCGCAGCTGGCGCCGCATTAACTAATCAATCTCCTTATTTCATCTGTCCAATCAGATCCACCTTACCCACTATAAATAAACCCATTTCCTTCCCTTCCGCATCTCGTCTTTGTGTATCCCTCCTCCGCCTGTTCTCGCACCTTCCTTCACAGGGGGCACACAGGGTCCAAGCCGGACGCTTATCTCTGCCCCTGCTAGGGTTCAAAGCACTAGGGCTCGGAGTCCGCCGACCTCCCGGCTCGCCCCCCTGGACAGCATGCCAAACTCTCGTACTATTTATTATAAGGAAGCGTGAACTCGTGAATACACCAGCTTTGTAAAAGATCCTCTATTTCTTAACACATCTTAGCAACTCCTTCAGAGAGAGGTGCTGAATATTTCAGTGTTGATGTCTCATAATTGCAGTGGTTGTTGTAGCCGTATAGATTTGATCATTGTTCTGGAATGTCAGTAATAGTTTCCCCATCAGCCGCGCCACCCTGACCCAGAGGCACAAGTTTCTTGGTTTGTTTAAGTAAAGGTCAGAGAGCAGTGCTAATTTCACCAGCTGCGGTGTAGTGTGAAGTCTGACAGGAGCAAATGAGCTGCTTTACCACCTTCTAAACTTTTTCTAAAAACTAAAACCATGTTGGGAAACAAAACTGACATCATGGATAATATTACTGTTTGGCTTCTATGTACTTTTTCCGTAATCACATTTTGTATTTAAGCTAGAGTTGGAAGTAATCAGGTATAGGCTAAATATTCAAACATTTTAATGTTTTTTCAAATTCATTTTATGAGAGTGCAAGACAGATTTAAATTTAAGAACAGTGACGGGAGTTGAGAAGAATCCTTTAAATTAGTTAGTTCAATCTCTGTTTTTCAATAAATCATTTATAAAAACTGCTGTCAGTTGTATGTAGGAGTGTATGAGTATGTATGAGTTCATGGGATCTGGCAGTTACTGTAATCCAGGGTCTGCACGATGAAGTGAATCCTTGCAGTTATTACATTACCATTTGCGTGTTGCAACTTTTTTTTTAAATTCACTGCTGTTTAAAAGTTTGGGGTTGATAAGAATGTTTTTGGAAAATGTCTCTTGTGCTCATAAACGTTTAATCAAAATTACAGTTATAGGGTAATATTATGAAATATTGCTATTTAAAATAACAGTATTCAGCTGCAGTTTTCTGCTTGTATTTTAAAAATGTAGTTTATTTTTTTTATGTCAAAGCTGAATTGTTAAACACCATTTCACAGGCCAGAGCCCCATCTATGAGGCGTGCATACACTTTGAAATGGTCTGTGAATGGCCATCACAGCCCATGACGACCCCACAGAGGACCAGACAGTGGGCAAGGATAATCTCATTATCCATTTTCTAAGAGGTGCTAGACAGCTCATGCCTTCTCGCCCTCTCACTATCTCCACTTGGGACCTGCCCACTGTGCTAGAAGCCCTTAGAGGGCGCGCCCTTTGAAATCCTGCAAACGGCCACCGTAGAGGCGCTGACGCTTAAGACTGCCCTGCTGCTCGCACTGGCATCAGTTAAGTGAATAGGCGACCTGCAAGCTCTGTCTGTGAGCCCCGCTTGCCTGGAATTTGAGGGTGCTCTCCACACCGTTTAGATCGCAGGTGGTATCTGTCTCGGAGCTACCCACGGCAACGGAGGATCAACATTCTAACCCCCTCTGCCCGCTCAGGGCATTGAGAGCCTACGTTGACTCCCATAGGAGTTAGACCCCATTCATCTAGCGGCATCTCCCTGTCAGAGATTTGTGAGGCTGCCGGCTGGTCCTCACCGTCCACATTTGCCAGGTTTTACAATCTGGACTAAGGATGCTCATTTCGGTTATTTCTCATAACCGACAACCGACGCTCATTAACCGATTATTAACCGGTTAACTGACAACATT
>JAUCMU010000143.1:18182131-18197137 GCA_032275025.1 Enteromius treurensis
CAAATGAGCGCACATGCAATTTGTATGGCAAGCTTCTTTTGCTTGCTATCATTTTTAATAATAATCCCAGTCTCACGTGAGAACTGCGGTCTTTGCACACGTGACCTCGCGTTGTTTCATCTGTCACTCCTTGCGTGTGTTTGGCAGTGAGACAATGTTGTGGCGATTCTTCCTGTTGTAAAGTCATACAGCGTGAAACCCCCTTTCGCCGATCTATCATGCAGTGTGAACTGTCATAGTCACGCAGTATGAAAATATCTGTGACGCGATTACTCTGAAAACCATGCAGTCTGAACTCTGCATAAAGCTAGCGCGCCAAGTCTAAGCCAAAGCTCGTCAGCCACAGGTCAGCAGCCTGTACTATCCTTTATTAACTAGTGACAATGCAGAAATGCTTCTCTTTGTCAAGACAAAATTGCCTTTAATGTTCAAATAACAGTAATAGTAATTTAGTACTAGCATTGTTATTTCTACCCATTTTAAGAGAGTTTTTGTTTTCATTATTTTGTTGTGAGACGATCCTGTAAAGTTTAATAATTTATTTTATTATAAAATACATTTAAAGGAATATCATATGCTTTCATTACAGTTCTTTAAAAAAAATCGGAATCGGCAGGTCACACTTACTTTAAAATCGGAAATCAGAATCGGCCAAGGCATTTGCAATCGGTTCATCTCTAGTTAGGATTGGACAATATTTGTCAGAGATACAAAATATCTTCATGGAACATGATCTTTTCTTGATATAATTTTTGGAAAAAAATAATTAGCATTTTGACCCATACAATGTACTTTTTGCTATTGCTACAAATATGCAACCTAAGACTACAGGATCACTATAGACTACTATAGAACTATTTCTGAGAAATTAAAAATTATTTATAAATGATAAATGATTGTGCAAATGTTTAGCACAAATGTTCAGGTTGAAAATTCCTTTAATGCAATTTCTGAAAGACAAAAGATTTGTTCTAGACAATGATTAGTAACTAGTCAGATGGAAATATATTCAACATAATTGGAACATTTAATATCCAGTATCAGTGTTTCAGATACCTAGGCTGTATTAGGAGTGAGACACATCATCAAGCCAGGTGTTTCCTCTTCAGGTTGTGCACAGTTGTACCAAGGTACAGTCACATGCTAATTAGGGTAAAATAAGTGTTCACTTTTAAATATAAAGGTTCTTAAAAGCCTTTGATGCCATAGAAGAACCATTGTTGGTCACGTAGAACCTCAGATCGATAAAGGATAAGGGTTTGTGTGTGTTTGATTTCACCGGAAGCCAGTAGCTGGATTCTTTGACCTTTGAGACGTTGTTATGACAATGCTCAATATTTATCCTCCACACTTTTCACAGTTCCTGCACCAAGCGAGAATGGGTGGGGTGACTTCTTAGCGAACAGTTGTTATTGGCTCAAATCTACGAGAAAAAGACTGGAATGTCAAAGGAATCAAATGTTATTTAACCAAAATGTGAAAATATCACAATAACGTGTGAAAGTGTTTTTATAGATTCTCATACGCTAAGGCTTGCTTTGAAAATCTTGTCTAATGTTGGCAATACAGTGTGGCAGTGAGAGACGGTGGAGTTTGGAGAAGAAAAGGGTAGTGTGAGGACTGAGACCTTGAGAATGACAATCTGAAGGACAGAGAGCCTCCGTCACAGTCAGCCATTGACATCTGGCTGGAGCACTGTTTGCTTAATGACTTTACTGTTAGCACTCCATCGCCTGCTCTGTCACGTCTGAAGGTCAGTGTGTTCGATAAATGAAAAAAGAAATCAATTTTT
This sequence comes from Enteromius treurensis, assembly GCA_032275025.1. Lineage (NCBI taxonomy): Eukaryota > Metazoa > Chordata > Actinopteri > Cypriniformes > Cyprinidae > Enteromius > Enteromius treurensis. Next base: position 18,183,924 of record JAUCMU010000143.1, read on the forward strand.
TTTACAGGAAGCGCTCTGCAATAGGTGCTACTGTATGTAAGTGATGTTTGTCATTTCCTTTACAGCCCCAGTTTCCTGGAGAAAAACAGCTTTTTGGTATAATGTATAATGTTTAACTGAGCTGTAGCTTCACACACATCTTTTATTTGCATTTAATTGTTGTTTATGGTCATATGTGTTTGCAAAATCCAAAGTTACCGGGTAATATACATTGAGTTGTATTGTAAATTCAAAGAGCTGGCAGATAAAAAAAAAATCTGGATCTATTCATTTATTCAAATAAATGTTACTGTACATTTTGAAAGTATTCAACCCCCCTTCATTTTTTTTATTTTATGTGGCAGCTTAATAATGTAATTTTTATTTATTTATTTATTTTAATCATTAATCTACCTCATTTTGAAAATGTGAAACCAAAATTTTAGAAATGTCTGTGAATTTATCAAAAAGAAAAATCTGACTGCACTGTAAATACATTTAAAAAAGTAAAGTAATTTAATGCATGCATAAAATAATCTAATGCATAACATTATGTACACTGCTTCTGTAACGTTCAGCTGGATGTGCCAGCACAGCTATGGATGGCACTCCAGCATCTGTTTTATAATCTGTGTTTTATGTGTCTCTGTTTATCCTGGACTTTCATCAATGAACTCATGTCTCCGCCCATCTTATATGTGTTCACGAGTGCTCATTCATGTCTCCGCCCTGCTTGTTGGTTGTCATGGTGTTTCATTGTTGTCTCCGCCCAGTCTGACGTGTATAAATGCCCCGGATGTCTTTGTTTAAGCCGCTCGTCATTGTGGATGTCAAGATTGTCAAGCCGCCCATGTTTCTCTGTGTTCCCCCTGTTTCTGTGTATTGGATTATCCGTTGCCGACCTTCGCTACTCTCTCTGGATTACTCTTATGCCTTTTTCTTGGATGTAACCGTTTGCCATTGTCGACCCTGCCCGTATGTATTCTGACTCTATTTATTAAACTGTGTGCGAGTGTAAATCCGAACGTATCTCAGTCTCTGCTTCAGCTCTTATCGTGACAACTTTAGTGATTTAGATTTTTTAAATTCCTACATTTCCAATCAATTATTCAGTCTTTTATAATTCGTATAATAGATTGTGGCTACACAAAACATTTAGATTTCTGAATTAATTCAAGATATTTGCTAAGAGACGGTCCCGCCCAGGGAGTAATTCCATGTACAACCGCCACTGTTACATGAGTTGTCGTGGGATTTACTGCCTTCTCATGGCTTTTTTCTTTACAGTTCTTGAAATGTTTGTTTGAGCAGCTCTGCTGAGGCATTGTCAGATGTCTACTAGTCCTCACCCATGACCCCGTATAAACCCATGGGAATTCAGATGTTTACTCCCAGGAGATGCAGCCACATCTGGAGCCCTAAACCACCGCTGCACCCTGCAGACATGGGACTGAGTTCAGAATAGACACAATTGAGATGCTCAGCTCTGGTACCCTGTTTGGAAAAACAGACAGTGTGAACCAAGAGCAGTGGTTTGCACTGACCAGAAGTTGAGTTGAGCTCAGAAGTTTATAGGATTGCAGTGCATTGAGGTTTTAAATGACCAACCTTGTTCTGGATGCTCCTCGAAGGTAAATTCTTTATGAGAAGCTCTCCTGTGTGTGAAAATATGACATAATCCACATAACTATCAGTGATTGAGATATACTTTTATTTATTTTAATGTAATGTTTTTGTAAAAGAACAGTCAAAGAGACACATCCTTTGAAACAGCTCCACTTGGATCCTCTGATCCTTTCTCTGGCAGATGATAAAAGCTCACTCTCGGATAAGGAGCCACATTTAGAGTTTTCTTCTCTCTTTGGCCGTTTGTAATTTTGACTTAATCATTAATAATGATTTATTATAATGAATCAGCTTTACTGTCTGTAAAAGACTTGCTACCATAGTATAACATTATCTGATTAGTTTGTTAGCTTACCGAAGTGTTAGCCTGCTATAGTCCTTGCTGAAAAAAATATAAAAAACTCTCTATAGAAACAGAATTTCTATTTTGGTTTGGTTATTGTAATTGGTTATTGTAATGGTAATTGTTCTGGTTTTAACGAAAACTGTCGGTGCCTGTTGGACTCTACTGGTAATTAATTACCTTCTGTTGGTTACTTGTTAAAGAGCAGGTAATATGGTATTTTAAAGTGTCCTAATATTGTGTTGGAGTCCCCTACTACCGGTTTGACTGAAAGGTCAGAAAACATTATATTTTTATCAGAAATTGTTAATATTAGAATCAATTTGCAATGACTTCGATATAGTTTGTTTGAGTCAATTTGGATCTTAAGGTCCGAATTGATTCTTAAGACCCTCCTTCCATAATAAGCCAATTCTGCTCTGATTGGTTAGTTGGCAAAGTCTGTTTTGATTGGTCAGCACAAATAGATTTTTCACAAGACTTTGACTTAACTGAATAAATGAGCATTGCACATTTAAAAATATTTATATCACTGTATTTCTAAAAGAAATTGTGGATGTCATTTTCATTTCATCTTGCAAGTAATGTCCGATGAATCAGTGTTTGCGAGCAGAGCACTGCTTAAAGCGTTGCCAGGGAAACACAGACTGGCGGAATTGTTTTTGGGCAGATGAGACTTTGTTCATATTTTGCGGGCAGGTGGGGATTATGCAAATACAGTATGTTACGTAGTGATGTATACAGGTAAAAGATTTGAAAATGTAACGAAAATGTTTGATTAACAACCTTTGATTAACTGCAGACTAGAGTGCGCATTTTTCTGTCCAAGCCCGGCCCGCGTCCATCAGAGCATTAACCGAACCAGACCCAAACCCGATATTTATGTCCAAGCCTGATCCCAGCCCGATCAAATTTTTTTCTGATACTAATGACACATGCACTTTTTGTGTGGAAAGCCTGCTTTTATTAAGCAACTGTAGGAAGGTGTTCGGAAATGTCAACAGATGAGAGCATCAGACCCGAGCTCGACCCGAACCTGAGCATCCTTTCTAAATATCTGTCCGAACCCGGCCCGGCCCAGCCCGTTGGGTACCGTCTGGCTTGGGTCGGGTGTCCATCTTCTATTGCAGACTGTTTACATTGAAGTATGGCTACTTTATAAACTGCAAATAAGATATTTTTTGAAAACCCATATTACCTGCTCTTTAAAACCAATAAATCCTAATGGAACATGTCATAAAACACTCTACAATAACTCATTTTGAATGGTTTTAATGCGGTTTGTAATTGTATTTGTAGTGGAAACCATTAGAACGTCTGTGATGGTTCTCTTAAAGGGATAGAAAGTGTCAGAAAGCTCCTCGATTTAACTCCAATATTCTAACATGCCCTTTTCGTACTTTCTGTATTCGTCATCCTTTCTTGGGAAAATGCTTGCGAAGGATGCAAAAACGCAGAAAACCGAACCTGGTGAATGTTTACAATTTGTGAGTTAGCAATTTTGTACTCCGTATTTTTCCTAGACAAAACACAGTTGTTAAGTTTGCTCTTTAGATATTTAGTATGCTAGTGTGTGCAGTAGATGGCCTCAGTGCTAACAGATAAGACCTGAAAACCATTTTTAAATGAGTAGTGAAATAACAGTGCCCTTGTGTTTCAGACACGTCATGCAGGTCCTTATGTGCTTCCCAACAGATATCTTTTCAAAGGGCCATTCAGCTCAATCACAACAGCTGGCCTGTGTAGAAGTCATTAAAGTGGGATCTTATTGACATATTATGACAGACTAATAATTTCTGACATTATGATTTAAAAATGGATTCATCTGAAGATACTCTTGTAAAAAAAGTGAACTTTTTTTTTTAACATATTTTAGCATATTTTACAAGAGTATGAGTACTAAGAGTACTTGAACTTGCTTTATGGGCTAATTTAATTAGGACTTCTTTACTATATGCCTGCTATATGTACTTTTACTATATGCATCATTACTATTTGTCATTTTTATAATTACTTTGAATTATGTAACTGCTAAAGGCACAAACATTTATGGTAAATTAATTTATTAAACATATACTGTAAGTTATATATTTAAATATATTTATAATTAAAAGTTAAAGTTTATTCAAGTTAAAATTATGACCTAGCGCTTGATATGCATTGACAACACGTTTAATTTGAAAAATCTAATTTAAAGTCACAGCACTTTTAATTTGACATTATTACACAGTGTTCTTTTTAAAAGAGTGTAATAGGCATGAAAGCATCTCTCTTTAACGGCACTTAAATGAAAACACACTTCTTATTACAAATAAGAGAAAATTATGATGTATGCAAACACAAAGTAAGTTTACAGGCAAATTCTGAGTGAAAATTATTTTAGTGTTTGATTGACAGTTTGGTCTCTAGATATAGCTCACTTAAATGCCTAGACTTGGTGTTTGTTCACATCAAGGGTTAGTGATTCTCGTCTGAGCAAACTGCAAGAACTTTTAGAAGCGTCTGGGAGAGAGTGTCAAATGATGTGTGAGAAAGAGGGTGAGTGGATTGACTGCAGCACAAAGGCCCACTGATGTGTGAGTGAGTGTGTGTGTAATATACACAGTGTGTGGAGTCTCTGTATGTTTACCCTGGTAAAGGCTTGAACAGTGGCCTGTTTGTCTGTAGCCAACATAATAAAGGCAAGACAGAGAGCAGACCTCACTTTAAACCATTATAAAACAGGTAGAGGCCACTTTTCATCCTTAAGTCAGCAAATGTCACAGCGGGATTAAAAATCTGCAGGCATTTGCCACAATGGTAGAAATGTGTTTGATTCAATATTAAAGTGACTCTTGAAGCACGCAGTTATGTGAATACGAGTCGAATGTGAGCTGCAGGAATTCACTTTAACCTTGTTATGAAGCCACTTTAGTATAAATAATGCAAAGCAGCATGGAGCAGCGCTTACTCAGCTGAGAGAGTAAATAGGAGCAGTTTAGGAGTCCTCTGCTTCAGCCGTAATATCAGCAGCCGGAAGAAATTATTGAAAATCTCACCTAATTCAATCAGCATGGGTGTTTACTTTTGTGGTTTAATAAATCGAACGCAGATCGCTCTTGGAAACACTGAGCGGAAGCTATTAAAGGCTGTATTCACAGTTTTTGACTGCATACAAGTTCAACATTCAACTTCATAATACTGCTATTTCCCCTTTATGCATGTTTGGACATATTTGGATGTTCACAGCACTTGTATGGAAGATTTTAAGTGTCCACTTTTTGTTAAATAAATGTAGTTCTTTTGTTGTTGTTGTTTTTTAGAAACTTTTCATCGTGACTTAAAAAATAAACATTTGTCATATATCTATCAAAATATCACATGCAATTGAAAAAATCACATTCTAAATAAACACTAAGTATTTATAAACAGTCTCAGTGAAGAGCTTGAGAGAAAATACGGGATGTGCAAAGAAAAGAAAGAAAAATCAAGAATTATAAATGTGCACAGGATTTAATTATGTGTGTATTGATACATATATCTGTTTTGTGTGATTTTGCAGTGCTGGCTCGGCTAGTTTCGGACCTGCAGGCCTTCCTGCTGGTGCTGGACAATGAGAATCTCAGTTATATTGCTCAGGCCCAGAAAAAATCCATCTCAGAGCTGTTATATAAATTACAGGACAACAAGGACACACCAGGTGACGCTTTGTTATATAAAGTCAATTTGTATATTGTGTATGCAAATTTGCGATGCTGTTGAAAAGGTAGGTTTGCAGAGATTTTTGGGATGTTTTTGAAGTTAGCTCACTTTTTATTAGATTTAAAAATTCTGTAAAAACTAATAGTATACTAATATTTTTCTATTTTCATATATACTGAAATGTAGTTGATTCCTGTGATGAAAAACAGAATGTTCAGCAAGACTACTCGAGTCTACAGTCATAAATAATTAAATGTATATAGATTTGCTTCTCAAGAAACATTTTTTTTTGCAGAAACTGTGATATATTTTTTCAGGATTCTTTGAGGGATAGATCATTTATTAGTCATTTATTAGAAATAAGAATCCACCACATAAATGCCTTTACTGTCACATAAATTTAATCTGAGTTTATATCAGTGTAGTCTTCGCTGAGTAACAGTGCCAATTCTCTATTAACTGCTTCTTAGCATGTCTATGTTAATATATTGACTATTTATAAGTACTTAAAGCGCATATTCTGTATGATTGTACATCCCTAATCCTAGCCAATTCATAAACATAAACAAATTCATTACAAACTCTTAATAAGCAGCTAATTGGGAGTGTACTGAGGAAAAGGTCGTAGTTAATGGTTTGTTAATAGTGAGAATTGGACCTTAAAATAAATTGTGACCAAGTGTGGAATAAGTACAGTATATAAAAATATGTTCAACGTATATATAATACATGTTAGTATGTGTGTGTAAATGTACATATAAGATTGGAAAGGTAGTGTAAATAAGTCAAATTAAAATTAGTGCTGTCAAAGGAGTAATCGCATTCAAAATAAAAGTTTTTGTTTGCATAATATATGTGTGTTGTATGTATTTATTATGTAAACATGCATGTGTAAATTTCAGAAAAATTTTGTTTAGATATTATATTTATAAATAATATAATTTATATAAATATATACATGCATGTGTATGTACGTGAATATATATATATATATATCATATACTCACTACACATGCACATATTATGTAAACAAATATTTTTGGATGCGATTAATTGCAAATAATCGTTTGACAGCACTAGTTCAAATGTGTATTGATAAACTTTTTTTAGGCAGCTTGTTTCATTTTTAGGTAGTATTTTACAGTTAATTGTATTTAAAATACATCACACAAAGTTTTTTAAGCGTCCTTTCTGCACACTAGCATTGCAGCACAACTCTGACACATCTGTCATGTTTTAACTGCTTTTTCATAACCGTTGGAGATCCACCTGCAGCTGTAGAGACTGAGCTGAACCGAGAGCATTTATAGGATACATAGAGTCAGTGCAGGGTCACAGAGAGTTTGAGAAGGACAGATGTTCAATTCAAAGACCGCTACTCTCATATAACCCTGACATATAAAAAAGATCAACTTTACCATCTACTTTACTGAAAAGACTTTTATATGGAAATGCCCCTGTTATGAATGGCTAACCTCTTCATACCACAGTTTATTGCTTCACTTTGGGGTTTGGGCTCTTTTCTGGGTAAATAAAAGATGATTGTGTGTTTTTTCTGTTTAGCAGAGGATGCGGAGTACATGATTATGAACTGTCCCTCTGGAGGCCCCAGTGATCTCAGGGAAAGCACCACTGCTGAGGCTCATTTGACGGAGGAAGGTCTTTCAGTCGCCTCTACTGAGTGCCTGCAGCCCGGGGTGAGTCCAGCCCTCCTGCCATCACCACATCATAACACTTAATGAAAGCTTTATTGACATGTTATCAGCTAAAAATAGAATATTACAGCTTTTAAGTACTTGGCTTGTCAAAGAAGAGAGATTTTTGTTTTGCATGAAAGCCCATTTACATACAAGTGAATATTATTTGAGTTGGTATGAACCCTGTTTACATAATACACATTCCAAGTCTTATCGCGCAGCATTCATCTGTTCGTAGAGTTTTCCAAAGGAAAAATGTTTGTCTTTGTAATCTTCCATATTAAGAATATAATAACTGTCACATCACGTCACCTGCCCCTCTAATCACTTCACATAGCCCTACATATTTTATTTATTGAATATTTAATTTGACTCAAAAATAAATAGTGTTACATTCATGAAGTGGGCTTGGAATGATAAATAAAATAGTTTTTTTTTTTAGTGTTATTGTAGTATTTTTCGCTATTACATTTTATGCTATTTAATGTTTCTTTTTCCTTTCAGTGTTATTTAAATATTATTTATGTACTATTACAGTATTTATTCATATTTAAATTAGCCTTTATTTTATTTAAACGTTTACAGTTTTTATTTTTTTTGTGTGTAATCTTGTACATTTGTCATGTTCTATTATATATTTCTATTCATCTTTAATGTATTTTTTATTAATTCTTATTTCAGTCAGTTTTATTTCAGCTGTTATTTTTATTATTTTTATATTTTCTATTTATATATATATTTTTTATTATATATATATATATTACTTTTAGTAATTCTGGTACTTCAAGTGTTTCCAGTTTATTTCAAGTAACATAAACAATTTTTCTAGCATCATTAGTTTTAGTTCAAAATAATAATAGTTTCATTTTTAATTGGACTTCATGTGAAGTTTTGGCGACAATTTAATAATCCTTGGAACGCAGCTATTTGCTACGTGGTTTTCTTTTATCTTGTTTTGAAGGATGCATTAAGCAGTCTTTCACATTCTCCAGTTACCCACAATCCTTTTAAATACGTTTACATTTCTAAAAAAAATTGTGAATAAAATGAATTGAAACTAGCTCATCTGATTACATTATTATCATTTTCTTATTATTATCAATGTGATGCCACTTCATATTTCTGCAGATACTTTTTGGTCAATTTCATGCATCCATGGTAAATTAAGTATTTTCTTTTAAATATTAAAATTACTACTGTATTTTCATAGAATACAATGGGTCGATTTTTCTTGATTCACCTACCATTTAGCAGAAAACTCTGGCTCATATTCACTCTAAAGATCTCTAATGAGTCTGTTGTGAAGTATTTTTAGGGGCTGGTCAAATTAATGGTGCCTGGAACTAAACTGTAATGCTTTCCCCAGGCCCAATAAGTACCCTGTATTTTTTGAGTACTTTAGTGGGCCCCTGCAGTGACAGGGCCCGGGACAGTCCCAACTACTGACTGTGGTGTGCCTCTGTACAGTACGTTTGACATTTGTAAAGCATATAGATCTACAATGTAATGAATACCCTAAAGACGTCATGCGCCGTGATGTGTACTTCAGAGTACACTAGTGTTTGATGGTGTTGTAATATATACTCTGAGCCACACTACAGTGTGTACTTGCGCTGTGATGTGTATTTTAAGAGACACCAGCTCTATGGACATAATAACAGGGCAGATGGGCCGGCTGCACACTAGCGGTCACGAGGCCCAGAGGTTGGCTTGGAGCAGGGCTTGTGTTGTGGCCACCTGATGAGCATCTCTCAGCTTCACTGCGGTCTTGCCCCCTCATCTCACCCAAGGGTTGAGCAGGGCACAGGGTCAGAGGTCAGATCCTGCCTCGTAACCAAGGTTTTTCAAGTGGGCAACCACATATAAACAACAGGGACGGGAAGAACTGAAAGGGAAGAGCAGCGCTAGAGAAGGAAACGCTATGAAAACACAAGACAGAAGCAGTTATAGTCTGGCCAAATTAGCAAAATCTGTGCAATTGCATGATTGATTTACAAAAATGTAGATTTGCGAATGATTTTCTGTTGCAAAGTCTGCTCTGGGAAATCTTTCACTTTCACGCAAAATTCCCAAACGAGGTTAGATTCTTATTGAAATGATTATATTTTCAATTTATAGTAGATGTGACTTTAGAGTTATCTTTGTTAAATTGTGGTTTGTTGAGTTGTGTTGAACTAGTTAATGCGAAGAACAGCAGGAATTTTCAGAAGTGTGGTGACATTGTTTGTGTAATGTACTCTGTAATCTGTAAGATGATGTCCTTTCACTAAACCTTCGGAATAAAAACATTGTTTCCTCTTTCTGACAGAATAGGTTCAAATAAACAAATTAAATCACATTTGCTGACTCATAATGAATAGGTAAGGAGGCAAATATTTAATCCCTTTTTCCAGGGGGAAATTCCAAGAACTTCTTAAAGCAATTGTTCACCCCAAAAAATACAAATAAAAATCTGAAGGCCTTTGCAAATAGATGCTATTTACATTTGTAAATAGTATATTTATATTAAGATGCTATTTATACCATGTTATTTAGTGTTTTTTAATTTTTTCCCCATTTCTTTAGTTATTGTTTGTATTTTAAATTAGATTTTCTATTTTGTACTTTGACTTTCATTTTAATTTAACTTTATAGTTTTAGTAATTTTATTGTATTTTTGTAATTTTGTCAAGTTTTCTGTCTGTATAGTATTAGTTTTAGTTATTTCAGTATTTCAAGTTAAACTAAATGAAAATGAGCTGAAACAAGTATTCATTTTTATATTTATTTCATTTTATTTTGGTTCAGTGGATTTTATAAAACACATTTCATAAGGCACTATTATTGTTAAAATTTTGATAAATAATTAAACTGCTAGTTTAGTTAATTATTAGGTGAAATGTTCCTCTAATGACATCACTCTATTTCCTCCGCTCTGTTTTCTTCTAACAACCCGGCATGGACATTTCTAGATCACAGCAATTAAGTGCAATAGGAAGTTCACCTAATTCCAGGACCCTGAGCAAAATAAAAAGCTTGAAAAAGATTGAGGGGGAGGAAGTGAGGGGGACGGACCCTATCTTTAACAGGAAATGCCATGTTTAAGTGAGAGGCCCGGTTCGGCGACCCAACGCTGCTTTGTGATTGGCTGGAAGGGAAGCAGAGTGGAGGAAGAGAACTTTGGGAAGATAATTATTGCTGTCTACGTGAGAGAGGACAGTGATGGAGTGATAGAGAGATGGACCGATAGAACAAGCACAAAGAGGGAAGGAAGTCGGATGGTGCGAGTAGGATCTCTTGGGAGGTGTGGGAGGGATGAGGTCACCCGCTGAGTCCGCCCCAAATCCTGGGCTTTCATGTGAATCAGACGATCTCAATCCCGTGAGCGTATGTGCATGTTTTGAATGATACGCCTGCGTGACATGATGGAGTATAGAGTATATATTGTACTCATAAGCAGAAAAAAACATCAAAGATGTGATTTTTTTAGCATTTACACAGTAGTTCATTAGTAGCATAATAGTTGTAGCAATATACTATTATTTTTAACTCTATTTTCTTAAAATCATGGGTAACACTCACACTTTATTTTACAGTCTGTGTACTAACATGTATTAATAATGTACTTACCCAAGCAAATACTGGTAATATAAGGTAACTACATTGGGGTAGGGTTAAGTTTAGGGGTAGGTTCGTGGTTAGTTCAGTACCTAGTTATTGTAATTAATACAACAAGTACATATTTATTAAAGTATTTATTCATCTTAGGTCATGTTAACTAATGAACATTATTGTAAAGTGTTACCAAAACATGTTTTTGCATTATTCTTAGATGTATAGCATTTATATTACAAGTAATATCTATAAGTAATATACACAACTGTTCCAAAGATTTGGGGTCAAAGAAATAATGTATATTCAGTATACAGTAATGTAAATATTAATATAAAGAAATTATACTTTTTGAGCAAAAAGTGACAGTAAAGGCATTTTTAAAATTACAAATAATTCTAAATAGTTCAGTTTCAGAGAGATTCTGTTCTTTTGAACTTCCTGTTCATCAAAAAATCCTGATATTTATCAGAGTTTCTGTTACGATATCCAGTTGGAGTCCCTCATTATTTCCACATGAGGGCCCTCCTGCCAGATCTGTGCTCCGGCTCATGAACTACAGTACATTACCCATCATGCTGCATCCCTTGGACTAATCACACCCACACCTGCACCTCATCACCACACCCACATACTGATTATACACCCACATAAAAGCCACAACAAAACAATCACTCACCGCGAAGTCTTGATTTGCCCTGGCCATCATTTTTTAGCGTTCCTTCTCATGTTTGTTTTTCCTGTTGTTTTCTTGGACAGTTTATCTTGATCTTGACTGTTTGCTGCCTGCCCCGAAATCTGCCCGTATACCTCAACCTTGATTCTGTCCTGTCCCCATTGCTCTGTTTGCCGGTGTTTGAACCTGCCTGTTTACCCTGAATAAAGAAACTGCATATGGATCCGCAAGCCTACGACTCCTTGGTTACAGTTACCAAAAATCACAAAATATTTCTGAACGATCACATGACACTGAAGAATATTTTACAATATTACTGTTTTTATTGTATGAATTCAGCTTTTATAAGCATAATACACTTCTTGTGTAAAAATGTAAATATTGCTGATACTAAACTTGTGGAGGGTATGGCATATTATATAAACGTATATAGAAATATCAGTAACACTTTACAATAAGGTTCATTAGTTAACTGCATTAGTTAACACAAACTGAGATTAAACAATACATTTACACCATTTATTAATCTAAATGGTTAATTAGTTAATTTCGACATTTACTAATGCATTATTAAAAATCACAAGTTGTGTTTGTTAATATTAGTTAATGCACTATGAACTAACATAAACTAACAATGAACAACTGTTTTTAATTAACTAACATTAAAAAAGATAAATAAATACTTTCTTTTCAAATATCATATTTGCAGTTTGTAATGTAGCTGTCCTTTAATGTAAACAGTCTGCAAAGTCCAAAACGTGCATGATTAAGAAAAAGATTTTTTCTGCGATGTCTTGCGATGATGTTTCCTGTTAAGCGACTGCATCTACATCATCCTCATTCTCCAACTCTGGCTCCAATTGATAAGGTAATATTGATGCCTTTTTTTAAATCTTTGGAGACAAAAATGAATTATGGAAACTGACTTTTCCTTTTTTACATGGAATAACATTAGATACGGAAAGACCAATCAAAAAAGATTTGGTCAATCAGAGCCGAGTTGGCTTATGGAAGGGACTTTACGATCTGAACTGATTCAAATGAACCGTATCGGAATCATTGCAAAATGACTCTTATATTAAATGCTTATTTTGAGAAAATTACAATTGTTTTGTCAATCAATCCATAGATTGCTTTTATTTATATTGTAGATTGTAGCAAAGCACTGAACATGATCAGGTAGGAGAACAGAGTGATGGTAATGTATAATGATGAGAATTAAACTATTTATCAAATGCAGAGACGGTCTCTGTAATCAAAACGAAGATAATCACTAGAAATCAGGTGTCCCCAACTAAGCAAGCCAGAGGCGGCAAGGAACCAAAACCCCATCCATTAGAGAATGGGGGAAAAAACCTTGTGAGAACCAGGCTTAGTCGGGTCCAGTTCTCCTCTGGCCGGACGCTCAGCACCTAATTTCCAGTTCAATTTTAAGCACATGTCAGATTGTGTAAAGGACTTAAAGTGTGTGTGTGTGTGTTTGTTTGTGTGCATCTAATTCCGGCGATCTGTCCACAGAGCTCATCTAGGTGTTCTTGTCTCCAATGAAGATCATCTCTTTGTGCTGGTACACCATCTGATCTGGATACGGACTGAGGAACAGAATAAGAGAGAGACAGAC
>JAUCMU010000143.1:18203541-18218776 GCA_032275025.1 Enteromius treurensis
TCTGAGAAGCTCTTTTTATACCCAATCATGTTGCCAATTGACCTAATTAGTGTTAATTGGTCTTCCAGCTCTTCGTTCTGCTCAAATTTACTTTTTCCAGCCTCTTATTGCTACTTGTCCCGACTTTTTTGGGGATTTGTAGACACCGTGAAATTTTGAATCAACGTATTTTTCCTTTAAAATGATAGATTTTCTCGGATTGAACTTTTGATCTGTCATCTACGTTCTATTACAAATAAAATATTGACATTTACCATCTCCACATCATTGCGTTCAGTTTGTATTCACAATTTGTTTAGTGTCCCAACTTTTTTGGAATCCGGTTTGTATTAACATATAATTTATATTACATAATATAAATATATATAATGTAAAAAAGTTTTTGAAAAATATTTTCATGCATGTGTATTTATACATGTAGAATAAATACAAACTGTACACTCTCATATTATGTAAACAAAAACTTTTCAGGTTATTTCAGTTTTGCATCCAAACCACTTCCACTTAGCTTGTGATTCATTGTATTTTGATAATAAATTATGAAGGCAAAATGTTCTTTTAGTTTTTAATAAATTGCAGTGATTAATCATTCACCATAAAACCAGAAACTAAGAGTCAGCTTTGATTTCATTGACTGCTTAAAGTCTGTATTTCCCACAGTTTTTTGTTGTCATTCGGTAATGCTGTTTCTAATTAAAGACGTGTACTAACAGCATATGCTTTATACCCCATATGTGGAGAAGGTCTGCATACATTGTGTCTTTGCGAGCGCTGCGATTAGCACAACTGTGGCATTGTTCACTCGCTAGTGTTTTGGTGTTATTCATTAGGGGCTAAATTCACTGCGTGCCGCACAGGACACAGGCTGGGTGTTTTCCACACTGTGCCATTGTCTGTGGACAGATTCCTGTGAGATTTGATTGTCACCTTTGACATCAGGGTGAAAACCACAGCAATGACCTCAGAAGTCTGGTTTGTAAATATATTGGTGAACTTTTTGATAGCTGCTCAGCATTTATGGAAGACTAGCATGTATTTGTTTCTAGAGCAGGAAAGCTATTTATTTTATGAAATAAGTAAGCAAATGAGATTTTGGAGGAGATCAAAAGATTATTTAAAACTTAGAAGTAGCCACATCTTACCACTGAGTAGTGTTTTGTTATTGAAAACGTGCGCTCGCTGATTAGAGACATGTGTAGATGTCTACTTTATGTGTTTCCGCAAACAACTTGAAAGGCAATCCTTCAAACTAGTTTATTTGTTTATTTATTTCTTTGCACGAGCGCACTTTGATTATCAGCTCCCCAAACTTGAAATGTGGAACTTCTGCAGCACTATCATCACTAATCTGAATGACAAATGTTGAAGGTTTAAATGTTTTGGATAGATTTAAGTTTAAAAGGTTTGAAAACATTGTATGCTTTTGGTAAATGAGCAAATAGCATACACTTCATACACTTTATGTAATAATTATTATTTTTGCACTTTCAGTAACTTTTAGTTACATGAGTAACTATTAAATATATCATTAACTGTATTTCAACTAGACTTGTGGTTTACACTTCCAATGGATTTATACCTATGATTTATTAATTACTTGCTGTTTTGTGATGAGATTTCAAACTTGTTGATTCTAGTAATGGCTGTTAAGAGAAACCAGTATGAATATACAATACTCTATCCCTGTAACAGATTTATCAATAAAATCTGTGTTTCTGTGTGGGTTAAGTGCAATATGTACAAAAAAGGAACAGATTCAGTTCTACCCATAAACTATTTACTCTGTTTTAAGCCCATTTTAGCCCAAAGTCCACACTACGTCTTCTTACTATAAACTTGAAAAGATAAGTTTACATAAACCATATGCCTTAGTACTACCTAAAGGTAACCAGTATACAGTATGTGAAAAAGTATTTAATATGCTACCTCAAAAACAACCAAAAGCCAAGAATATCAAGCAGTAAGCCTAATTTACTTTTTCTTTATACCAAGTATTCGTAAGCGTGCTATTGTTAGTATTTCCCTTATTTAATTAAAAGTAGACAGTAGTGTACAAGAAGTATGCTAATAATACTTCTTAGTATTCTGTTTAGCTGATTATAGTTGTCTCTGACTTTCATTGAAATGCACTGCAAAAAATGCTTTTCTGGCTTCGATATTCTTTGATATTTTAGATATATCTAAACATTCACAAATAAAGAAGGATTTTCTAGACAAAGTACAATTTTTGTCTTGTTTTCAGAAAAAAAAGTCAAAATTAGGTAAGTTTTTGTTCGAAACAATCTGCCAATGGGGTAAGCTTCTGTTTGAAGTAAGATTGTTTTGCTTACCCCAATGGCAGATTATTTTTCTTGTAAAAACTTTGACTTGTTTATTTTCTGAAAAACAAGACAATAGTTGTTACTTCTTTATTTAATAATTTGTAAATATTTTGCTATGAATAAATCTAAGCTAAAAAAGCGTTTTAGCAGTGTAGTACTGTATTTGAACAAAACAGAAATGAAACACTGCAACCTTAAACACCATCTAAACAAGATATACTCAGATATACCGTGCACACAGATTTCTGAAGGCATGTGACCCTTCTGTGTGTCTGTCCTCAGCGGGCTTCCTAAACGTGATGATGAACTGTCAGTGGCAAAGTCTGTGGTGTCGGGTGGAAGACGGGGTCCTGAAGATGTATCGGGACGAGGCGTCAGAAGAAACCTCTCAGTACACGGTCCAGCTCAGAGGGAGCGAGGTGCGACCGGGTCCGGACACAGCAAGCGCATACCGCATTACCATCACACAGCATGGGGACCAGGTGGCTGTGCTAGAGGTATGGTCAGGATCTGATGACCTTATGTGATGTGATTTATGCTGTTTAAAAAAAAAAGAATCTGCAGTTATTATCTTAAATAATTATTTCTACCGATATAATCTATAATTTTAAAAAAATTTTTTAGTGTGCAGTAGGAACAGTGGGATTTTAATAGGGGTGTCCCCGACTAAGGATTTTTACAGTCGAATCGGAATTTTCGAATCTTGCCAATAGTTGAATCGTATGTTTGGGGGCGGGGCAAAATAAGAGTCAAGTCAGTCACTCATTAACACACAGGGAAAATGTGTAACAGACACCTCGCAGATACAAAATGGGTAAATAATGTTTTATGTTTCCATTAAAAGGTAGTTAACATTAAACGTCATCGAAACCCTCAAAATTCACTTTTTTTTTTACATTAGTGCTCTCATTATAACGTTATGTATATGACAATAGTTATTAATGTTCTGCATTTCTGCTTTGAGCTGCGCGCACTGGAGATGATCAAATGAAGCATGATAGCAGGATTTTAGTCAGTGGGATTTTATTTATCTCATATAGAATACGCTTCGAAATGAAAAATGGTATTTTGAAATCACCTGTACCCTACCTGATTGAGGGAAAAAAATCCAGTCTTTTACTCTGCCTCAATTTGATTCTCGTTGAAGATTTAAATCTGTGCTGCCAAGATGCACCTCTGTCGGTCAAGGATCATGGAAAATGAAGCTAAATTGAAATCTATAGGGGTGGTTGGATTTTTTCATGTTTGTTAATATATTTATTTAAAGCTTCTTTCTTTTCAGATTCTTATTTACAGCAATATTTTAATGGGCTGTATATTGACTTATCGGGAGAAACCTGTAGTTCTATGTGAAATCAGACACTGAGCACCCCCATATAACCAAACGGCATGATCATCACACATTGAATATTCAACTGTGAGATTGAAAGTCGAATCAGGCTCCTCCTTTCAAAGCATCAAATCGTCGACTATTCGAGGACACCCCTAGATTTTTATATTTTTTATTTCAATATTAATGTTAATTATTACATATTAAATTTATATTTATAATTAAAACATATTTTATTATTTTTTATATATACCTTACATTTGTGTTTATTAACTTATCATATTTATTCATATTTTGAATGAGCATTTATTTTATATTTAAATTTGAAATGTTTTGGCAACTAGCTGAAAAAAAATCATATACTTATTTTATTTCATGTTGGAAAATGTTTTTTATGGCTTTAGTTTTAATGAACTATAATGACCTTGGTAGTACTATGTTCATTTGTGCATTATACTGTATGTGAAAATGCCACAGTATCATCATCTGATAACATCACTGTACTGTAGTACTTCAGCAGTGCTCATAAGTATACTTGCCCTTATTGTAAAAAGTTAAGTAAATGTAGTTTAATTGCATTGATTATCATGTTGACCTATAGTCAAGATATTTTAAATGATTGTATGGTATTTGGTATTATTTGTGTATGATTGTACAGGCCAGTTGTGCAGATGATAAAGAGCAGTGGGTTCAGCTCCTGCAGGATGGGAGTTCAATTTCAGCTGGTTCTCCATATCAACACACCAGCCACGAGTCACTGAGGTACTGTATACACACACACACACACACACACACACTCACTCACTCACATTGACATGCTGTCTGTCTGTCTGTCTGTCAGCTGCCAGCATTTCCTATGAACCGAGCTTGAATCACTGAACTACACACACACACACTCTTTCCGCATCCTCTTCCATTCTCCTGTTTTCTCTGTTCCTCAGTGGTCTGAAAAGCCGCAGGTTTCCCACTTCAAACATGTACATGGACGACCCCTTTCAGCAGCTGTGTGGTCCATCAGTCCACCCGCAGCCCATCTATTCCAACTCATCCATACTGGAGCACATGGTACGACTCAGCGGGGAGCATAACGTGCGTTTGAATCAACAAACAATATTATTCTATGATTTTAGCAATCTGCTTGGTATGCTATTTAGTGATGATATATGTCTAGTTATTATTATATCACTTAGGCCATATTGCAATGTTTTTTTTATCAGCACAGTTAATTTGTTTGTGCATTAGTGGGGAAGTCAAGATATTTACCGTAAATATATTTATTTATTTTTAAATAATATCATGATTTCCACAAAAATATTAAGCTGCACAACTGTTTTGAGTACTGATAATCATCTGAAATGTTTCTTGAGCAACAAATCATATTAGAATAATTTCTGAAGGATCATGTGACAATAAAGACTGGAGTAATGATGCCGAAAATTCAGCTTTAAATTACATTTTAAAATATATTCAAATAGAAAACAGTTATTGTAAATTTTAATGACATTTCACAATATTACTATCTTAGTTTATACTTCACCATACATATTGCAGCTTTAGTGGGCTTAAGAGTCTTTTTTTAAATGTCATACTTATCCTAAACTTTTATCTATTACATAATAAATAATACATATTTTAAATTAGCAGTATCAGACAATATTAGATATGTATTAGCTGATACTCTATTTGTAATTATGATGCACATTTCTTCATATGTTTACATTTAGATTACATGTACTATCATCTAATTCAGTAAATATAAAAAAAAAACACACAACAGATTTAACACTGTTAAATGCAATATTAGCAAATCTCAAAAAATTATATCTGTTTTTTCATACTGCACACTATTATGTTGCAATGCCTAAATTCATTTGAAGCATTTAATACTATTTATTATTATCAGCCATAACATGACAATGTTTGGTACTGAAGGTGGGTTTAAAAATAAATACAATTTCTTTTTTAAATAGTTATCACATTTTGGTGAAAGATTACAATGGGAGACATTTTTTAAATACATGCATGCATTAATTGTTCACAATAGGGATATAGTTTAATTATTTTACTGTAAATAGAGTAAAAGTTGATTTGTTTTGAATTCACGGACAGTCATCGTGCACTGCTACTCTGACAAACTAGCATTTCTAATAACTTATACATCTGTTCCATCCATTTTTCAGTTTGAGAAACCCAACACTGGTGGAAACGGAGAATTGGTGTCATCCAAGGATTCTGCCAAC
Organism: Enteromius treurensis; assembly: GCA_032275025.1. Classification (NCBI taxonomy): domain Eukaryota; kingdom Metazoa; phylum Chordata; class Actinopteri; order Cypriniformes; family Cyprinidae; genus Enteromius; species Enteromius treurensis. The sequence continues at coordinate 18,209,433 of JAUCMU010000143.1, forward strand.
TACAGCAATAACCAAATCTTCAGCAACCACAGTGAGTCAGTCAGATCACCCCTGTCCCTAATCCCAAGTTGCACTTTTTAAAGAAAGAAAAAGCATTAAGATCAAAATATACTGTACATTTATAGTTCTCTCTCATTTTATCCCATTTTCTGCCCTCATCGCCTGGTTTCACTCACTCTGTCACCAACTTAGTTATAAAAGTCACTTTTACTTTCATGGGAATTTTTTTATCCATCTAACCTCATTGCTTTAAGCAGATCAGCATCCTCAGTCTTTCCAACTCATTATTCTCTCATAAAATCTTTGGGAGTACAGTAATGCATTTGGTCAATAAAATGAGAGATTCAAACGGTTGCTGAAAGTTGTAATCTACATTTATAGACCATCTCACAGGCCTTGGGCGACCACCTATACTGTATATGGCGCATAGGATGGGCTGGTCCTGGGACCAAACATAAGCCTATTTTCCTTTTGAGCACAAAACATATGATTAAGACATACACACGGCTTTCCTAACCATCGCTCCCTTATCCACGGCAAATACTTGACAATTCTAAGGCATCTGCTTTTAATTTGAACAGTGCTAAATAATTATATAGTGGCTCGCTCCAAACTTTCCATGCTCTTGCTTTATGGATTTGCATAACATCCCAGAACATCATTTTGTGCCGACGTGCCTGTTTTATTTGCTAAATAAGGTCAGAGTGAGCTAAATAACACACTAGTATTATGCAATGTTTAGATGCTCCAATGTTTTCTTACACAAATGGACACGATGCAGTGTTTCTATTGCATTTGATGTATTCGATTACGATTATGGACCTATTTGTGGTGCTGTTTTTCTCATTAGATTCACCAGATACAATTTAGCAGGAAACGGCCTCTGTGGGAAGCGTGTGTGAAATTATATTTGATTGTATTTATCATGGAAACCTTTAACCACAAAGTGGCATCCAAAATGACATGTAACGATTAAGAAGTGGCCTGGTACTGTCAGTAGAGCATTTAAAGATATGGATTTTAAATGCGGAAATGAGTTGAGGAGGGAAATCCAGTGCACTGCTATTTAAAATTTTGGGGTCAGTGAGATATTTAAGTGAAAGAAGTCTTTTCTGCTCACCAAGGCTCAAAATAAAAAACAGTAATATTGATGCATCTGTTCTCATATATATTGAAATGTGATGCAAATCTGATTTTCAGCAATCATTCTAATATGATGATTAATAAACTTTATGAATGTCTATACTGTTGATTTAATGCATCCTTGCTGTGGTCATTTTTGTAAAAAACACTTCACAGTTCACTGACCCTAAATTTTTGAATGCTAGTGTGTGAGCCTTGTTTAGAAAGCGTCAGTGTGTTTTATAGTCTTGTGTACTACAGGGCATGTTAGGTGAGGTTTAGACTCTTTGTGTTTCTGGACTGTCTCCGCAGAGGAAGGCAATACTCCAGTGCTCCCATTTTGGTAGGGATCAGCGGTGGCTGACGCTTACCCCCCCCCCCACAGTGCAGGGATGTAGCATTGTGGCATACACACACACTTAAATCCTCTAAGACTCTTCAGTCGAAACCATGAGAATATAATGTTTTCTTTTTGAACCCAACTTTCCAGAACATGCTCTACTCAGGGAAGAGATTAAAAGAAAATTAATAAACATCCACAAAACTCTGAAAAATAGTACTCTACCTTTAAGAAAAGAAAAGGTTTTCGCACTAGTTTGAGTTGTCTGTTAACAGTGAGCCGCAGTGGACACACGTGCATTCTGTTTATATTTCTGAAAGTCATGAAGATCTCCGCACATTGTTATTTCCACCACATCTAAAATGATGCATATTGATTAAAAGCTTTCTGTGGTGTAATAACACAAATTACAGCTTAATTAGAAACTACACACTAAGTTAAAGCTCAAGCTCTTTACTGACACTCATATTGTTTATATTAGTGGTTAGTCTTTATACAATAAAAAAATAAACTTTCTATTCATCCAAAAATGTGACATAATGCATCACAATAATACGATATTGATAAAAATAATAGATGTTTCATGAGCAGCAAATCACTAAAAATAGTAATCATGCTAAAAAGTCTGCTTGGCATCACAGGAATAAACTACATTTTAAAATATATTCACATAGAAAACAGTTCTTTTAAGTAGTTACAATATCTCACAATATTACTGTTTTTACTGTATTTTTGATTAAATAAATGCATCATTGGTGAACATATAAGAGACTTCTTTCAAAAACATTCATCTTTGGTGATTGGTAGTGCATACTGTATCATGTCTGTCTTTATGTTTTTAGGTACGAAAGTGTCTGAGATCGAGAGGGGTGTGCAAAAGCTGGACCTGACTGGAAAGAGACGTGTGCAGTTGCGAGCAGGGTCAGAGGTCAACCTCATGAGTGTGGGGACTAAGCCAGCTAAACGGAACTCCTTCAGACGCTCCCTCGCTTTCTGCACTGAACGAGCACAAGTAACAATCTCCGACTCATACTTCCCCTGAAATAAAAGCACTGTGCCAGTGCCATGGTACAAGGATTCTGATACCATGGTGCTTTGATATTATATCAAGGACATTTACCATAGAAGTAGCTTGTTTTTCTTGGATGCCTTGTACATTCCTGATATATAAGTAAGATGCAGTGTTATTTTAGTATCAATTTTTACAAATGTGTTTTCCATTTTAATTAGAATTTTATTGTGCTTTTTTCATTTTTCTTAGCTTTCAAATATATTTGTGGATTTATTTTTTATTTTTTGCCGCTGTCGCCTCTGGCTTGCTTAGTTGGGGGCACCTAATTTCTAGTGATTATCGTCGTTTTGATTACAGATACTCTGCATTTGTTAAATAAATAGTTAAATCTCGTCATTTTACATTACCATCACTCTGTTCTTCTATTTGATAACGTTCAGTGCTTTGCTACAATCTGTATTGTTATAAGTGCTATATAACTAAAAGTGATTGATTGATTTATTTTTTATTTTTTATTTATTTATATATATATATATATGGATAATTGACAAACAAAAATTGAACTGTGTCCTATGGTTTTTGCAAAAATGTAAAAACTTTAATTAAACAAAATTTAGAGAGGTTTATCACATTATATAATTAATAACCATCCAAATGTCCAAAAACCATTTTATACTTGGTGCTTGGCCAAAAAACAAAACAAAAGATAGTAATGACAGTTTTTCAAAGAGCCAGTAGGAGCAGTTTAAAGTGGCAGTTGGATGTCAGTAGATAACTGAACCTTGAACTTTTATTATTACACTGCCCCCGGTTGTTTGGATTGTGCAACTGCAACAAGCTACTTTTGATTTGCAAGATCAATTATATGAGACAAACACGGGATCTCATTTTGGGCTACTATCAGGTGTTGTTTCGTGTCATATTTCAGCATTTGTTTCAAACTGAAAGATTTTTGGCTACTTTTTGGTGCTTTGTTTGTCGTTGGGAGTTCAGTAATTACAGTAGGTTGGATTGGAAGCCACTTTCTCCCAGAGGAGCAGAGAAAACACTCAGATAAGAGCACTTTTAACCCACCATTACATCCTACTTCATCAAGCAAAGATGAGTGGACTCAATGGAGCAGTCTGATGACTTTGGAAATGTATTTAGAAGTGACTGACTCTGTTTGAGTCATTCAGGATATTTTGCCATTTCATCCTATAAAAGGAAATGTGCATAACACACACTCGCCTTTGTTTTTCTGTGTCTCAAAGGGGGGTTTTCTGACCCCACTCATAAGAAGAACTGCCTCAGCGAAAAGCACCCTGAAGAAAGCCCCGTCTGCCCTGTTTATCGAGCATGGCAGGGTCTTCCAGAGGAAGAAGGTAAGACTCCTTCAGCATGGACACAACTCACAGATTACCGCCTGAGTTTATGATTGTATTGAATTTCCAGATAAATCAGAAGATGAATTAATTATGAAGCTAAAGGTACAACTAAAACCAAACTCTAACTTGTCTGACTTTTTTGACCTTATGGACTAAATGAAATGATTAAAACTCTCTGCAAAATATCTTCTTCCGAGTTCCACAGAAGAAATTAAACTAATGATTAACTAACAGTTACCAATTATATAATCAAGACTAACACTTCACTTTCTGCAGTAAATTTCACCCAGGGTCATTATCGTTTAATAAATGATTAGAACATTTTTTGTCAACTGAAATAAAGATGCCGTAAAATCTTAAAAAGGTCTTAATAACCTTTAATTCATCCACTAAAAGGTCCTAAATTGCAGAAAGTCTTAAATTCAAAACGTTGAAGTTTATGGTAAACTAAAATATACTTTAATGTCATTTTTTTTTTTTAATTATGTGCAAATTTAAAATATATTAACTGTAATAAACTACATTTAAAGTTATAATGAAGTACTTATGCTTTAGTATGTTAGTCAATATACGTACTTTATTAAAGCATGACAAAATATTAATACATAACCATTTAAAATTTCTTTTTACATTCTTACCATGTGTGTAGTAAATAAACTGGCAAGTTGAAGCACTTAAACTACAAACTGAAAAATGTCAAATTAATTCAAATAATTGAACTAAGCTAGTTATGAGTACAACTGAAAGAAATGTATCAAATATTTATAAAAATGCACGACCTGTATAATAGTTAACTAAAAGTGCATTGACCCTTCACCACTTTCTGTTTGTGTTTTGTAGGAGTGGGAAACCAAAGCTTCAGGTTGACATCAAGAGAGGACTCTCTCACATCCCCCTCATATTGTCAGTATAATATTGCACTGAAAATAATATTCTTTCCAAGCATGTGGATCATGCAGTGGTTTGGATTTGTTAAGTTTGTGTTCTTTTTTGGGGTACGTAATACTTTAAAGAAAATAACTGACCAAACAAACTCATTATTAGCATATTCTATCAATATGCAAACTTTCATCTTCATACACAGGGTTGCCAGATTGTTAGGGAGCAACTGCAAAACATTTGACAATTTAAGTAAATGTCTTTTGAGATGACGCTGATGTACATTACTTCAGAAATTAAAGATAACTTTGACACCAACACTACAGGTATTGAATAACTCTATGTCTAGAGAGTGGCACATTAAAATAAAGTGAGTTTTATATTTATCATAATAGCACGGTATTTATCCTTATGTAAATCACTTTGCACTGTTTTAAACCTGACCTAAACTGTGTTTGAGGTTTGTCAGGAAGCAATGTCATGGTCAAAATCAGGAACTGCAAGTGTGAAGATCAGAAAGGGTATGCATATTGCTAACTGATTATTGAAGAGTAATTACCTCTTTCTTATTTTTATTTTCACAAGACTCACAAATCTGTGGTAATTTATCGACATTTGTACTTTTTATTCCAATGCACATACAGTATATTATGTGTCGAGCTTTTCTAATAATGTGCCTTAACCGTGTTTTTTTATGAAGCTTTGATTTGTTTTTACAGCTGAAGAGTTTTTGCTGGTATTGATCCCACTTCAGGGAAGGGTTTTTTCTGTATAGTTTGATAGTTTAGTTGAGACAGGATGGCCTAATATTGCTGTACAAAAGATAACTCTGGAGAACCGAAACACCACTGATGAACATATTTCTACAATAAATAATGCAATGCTGGATAAAGCATCATTTCTGTGTCTATGTCTCTTGTTCTTATTTCTGTCTGTTTTCTGGAGATATGAAATCATTCTGACCATGACCGTTTGAACAATATCTCTACCGTCTGTAACAACAAAAGTTGTGCGTTTCAGTTTTCTCTAAGATCAAAATAATATATTTTAAAAGTGTAAACTGAAATAACTGTTTTCTAGCACTTAACTGCTTGTTAATTGCAAATGAATAAACATGTATTCCAAGCAGAGGTTGGCCCACTGGATAGTGGATGCCATCGTCTTGGCGTACCAGGCCCAAGACGAGCCGTGTCCCCTGGGCGTGAGAGCTCACTCCACTAGGGGTGTAGCCTCCTCCCATGCGTTGGCACGCGTAGCCTCTCTGGCAGACATTTGTCGAGCTGCAGGCTGGGCGACACCGAATACCTTTGCATGGTATTACAACCTTTGGGTTTTGCCGGTTTCTTCCATTCAGTTGCAAAACAAGTAGGTGACGCTGGCCGGTGTCCTGCTTGCTGCACCATTCCCCCTCACACGGGCCTAGGTAAGTGAACTTGCGCTGGGGCGTTGGGAAGGTTACGAACTTGCACAGCAAATGTTGACACGCTTGCTCTTGCCAGAACATTTGCAGTGCTGTTGGTGTCGACGGGGTTCAGATTGTGGCGCTTTCCATGTGGACCCCAGTCTGTCACAATTCGTAGTGACTGACAGACAGGGAACGTCTCGATTACGTATGTAACCCTTGTTCCCTGATGGAGGGAATGGAGACCTTATGTCCCCTTGCCACAACCTCGACCCATCCCTGGGGGGCCCAGGGACCTGTCTCTCGGCTTCTCAGCAATACCTGTTGAGTGGTTGCACCTGCTGCCCTATTTATACCCGCTCGGCGGGGAGTGGCCCAGGATGCAAATCCAATAGCCAATTTTGATTGGCATTTTCTCTCAATCAGAGCGAATCAGGGCTCTTAAGTATGAACCCCAGTCTGTCGTCATGACATAATGTCTGCTTTCCCTCCATCAGGGAACGAGGGTTTACATACATAACCAAGAAGTTAGTCACTGTTAACATACGCTATAATTCAGATTAATGAGTAGATAGAAATAAAATACATATTCCAAGTATTGAGGAAAATAAATGACCAAAGAATTCAAACCCTGGTAAGAAAAAACAATAGAAAACATCACAGAAATTCAAATGGTTTCAATTAAATTACCATTATGAACCATTAACATTTTCCATTAAAACCATTACAAAATTCCTTTTTTTGTAGTGTGTTTTTAGGCATTTTTCCAATAGGATTTAACATCCCACCAATAGAATCCATCACATACCAGTAGACACCATTAGTTTCTATTAAAACCAATACAGTTCCCATTATAACTATTAAATCCAGTACATTTTTATGGTGTTTTGGGCAGGGTTCTATAGTTTTTTTTTAGCTGGGATTTGGTCATTTGGATATTCAACGGAAAAACACACACACACACAAAAAAAAAAAAAAAAAACTTAAAACTTGAAGCTGAAACTTAAGGATTTTGGTGTTAAATTATTCTATTTATATCATTTTTAAATGAAGTGTATTCACAAAAAAGTAATGAAAGTGAATTCTAAGTGGTCTTTGAAGTGGGATTATATTATCTGCAAGACTTTACTACTTAAACTATACTTCAAATATACACTCAACGCAATTAAGTAAACTATTTATTTTCCCCCTCAAGACTAGCCATGATGATGGTCCACAGGAAATTTAATTCAAATGTTAGTATTATCAAATGAACATGCTATTTTAGAACATTTACTGCGGTGGAATTGATCATTTTGAGATATGGAGATAAATTACGTTAATTTTGAAAAGGAAATGTTTAATTTTTGTGATTTTCCCCCTTCTTCTCTGTAGTGTGCTGTCATGTCAGTGGGGGTCAGTGTTTGCTATCACTAACGCAGACAGATAGTATCGCTAAAGCTAAGCAGCCACATAAACAATGTTTACAATATACACTAGCGCTGTATAACGATATAAAGATGCCTCAGACTTCATATAGAATTTGACCAAACTCCAGCTATGGACATGTTTAGTAAAGTGACGGCTTTTCTGCAGCAGGCCTTGGAAACAGTAAGTAAACACTGCCTTTTGAATGTCTTTAAACTAGCCTGTTAGCTCAGTTTAGCTAACGTTAAAGTCGAACAGCTCTCGGGACACTTTACCTTTTGCACAATTCTATAAAACTTTATAAAAGTGTTGTAGGCGTATTTAACTGCTATATATGAACGAAATATGCAATTACGTCGACTGTGAGTGTGTTGTCACGAAGTTCAGTACTTTATGTGAATATAATATATACATTAAGTTTAGCTTTGTGCTAACTTACAGTTAGTTGAACACAGTACATTAACACTAGACTGTTTACTATCCGTTATTGTTTTATTAAGTTCATAGATGTGACATTTATAAGGATATATGTGAGAGTGTTTTTTATTGATCGCACACTGTTGGGTTTATCATTTGAGAGTTTGTTCACGTGGAAGGTGCAGAAATGCGCAGGTCTAGACAAGATTCTGACAGGAAGAGGAAAAATGTGCTTATAAACACACGCGCACGCACACACATTAATAAACATACATAAAATATCTGAATACCTACATAAACAAGCATTTATAACAGGTGGCAAAACCTGTTTTTTATTTTTCTTATTCTTTTGAAATGTAGTGTGTGTTTAAAATATAAGGTTATCTATCTGTTTATCTTTTAGTTTAACCTCCTTTTTTATGCTACAGTAATTACTGAAAACCACCTTTATATTTTACAGTGAAGGATTCAGCATTGACAGGAACTCAGTGTTTACTTTTTAATGGTCATGTAGAATCAAAAATACAGTTAATTCTGTTCTGATTTTTACAGAGGGAGCCGTCGATAAACCTGCTGGACTCTTTTGTGGATCACTGGAAAGCAATAACCAACTATTACATAGAAACTACAGGTAAAGCTATATATACTGTATAAATTCAAGCAGTAATTTACATTGTTTTTGTATTATACATTGAATTATGCTGTGCCTTAGGGAAAAAAGAGGAAGGATAAAGAAAAAACAAAAGTTTAAACTGTATGTTTGTCTCGTTCACAAAGATGAGTCTCGTCCGGTGAAGCAGACAGACATCCCATGGCGGCTCAGACAGATGCTGGACATCCTGGTGTACGAGGAGACACAGCAAGGAGAGGAAACGGGTCCCTGCATGGAGTACCTGCTCCAGCACAAAATACTAGAGACACTTTGTACGCTGGGAAAAGCACAGGTATAAGAAAACAGCCTCAAGACAGAGATTAAAGATATTTGAAGTTGGAACTGAACTGATATATTGTTTCTTTGTACAGTATCCTCCTGGCATGAGTCAACAAGTAATGCTGTTCTTCTCTAAAGTCCTGAGCCAGATCCAGAAACCTGTGCTGCATTTAATCAACGTCTATCGGCCGGTACAGGTATGACATTATCAGTAGAATAAGTCTGTTATAGAATGAAAAAGTTTAATGTTGTTTTGTACAAAAAATAATAATCATAATAATATATACAGTCAGGTCCATAAATATTGGGACATCGAAACAATTCTAAGATTTTTGGCTCTATACACCACCACAATGGATTTGAAATGAAATGAACAAGATGTGCTTTAAATGCAGACTATCAGCTTTAATTTAAGGGTATTTACATCCAAATCAGGTGAACGGTGTAGGAATTACAACAGTTTGCAT
>JAUCMU010000143.1:18218876-18242057 GCA_032275025.1 Enteromius treurensis
CTTTTGTTTCTTATTAAAAGTCTTTATTTTTGTTAATCATCGTCTCCTGCGCTCTCTCCGCAAAACCACACGTTACAATATATGAATATGTATTCGACAGATGCAATTTCATTCAAATGTCTGACACACTGTGAATGCGATTTGATAAACATTTAACATCTAATACTGCTTCTGCTTAGCGTGAGTCCCAGAAGTGCTTTAGAGTTTGTGTAGTTCATTACAGCAAAATGGAATGAGCATCACTGCTGTACTTTGGCAGAACTGTTTTAATGTGAACTATGTTTTAAATTCCAACCTCAAGGCCATAGAGCGCTTTCAGTTAATTCGATCAGTTGTGCATGCTGAATGGATATGATGTCTCAGTAAGTCTGGTAGATCCAAAGCATTTAAATCATTTCCTATAGCCATAAATATTACCGTTTAAATGTTTGGGGGTTGGTAAGATTTTCTGAAGAATATTTCTGAAAAAGTATCTAAAGATATAGAGTTTTTTTACTGGTCCCAAACATTTGAATGGCAGAAAATTGGGAGAGAGAGCTCTCACGATGTTCCTACAAAATGTGTTCACTTTCAAAAAGTGCACAAGTTCTTTGTGTTCTTCTTACAGAACAAAACTATGAAGACGTTCTAATGGGATTTAGGAAAAACATATGGACCAATCAGGGTGCCATTATAGACCAGGCCAGTGCCCTTCCTAACCTTAGTCTGTCAGGGGCCTCCAAAGCCTCAGGTCATTCAGCCCAAGAGAGAGATGACCACACCTAATTTATCTTCAGTATTTTATAAAGGCAATTAATCTTTTTTCTGAGATGTTAAATTTCCCATTTTGGCTACAGATGTCACATCTGGAACTCCTTCAGTATTTTGTTGTACTGTGTAAATAATCTGGTATGAATCTGTAAAGTTTGTGAAAGCGGCGACAGAGAGCGTAGCGTATGGAGAACACTTGCGAACGCCCTCTCCTGTTCATCCATAACTCAGAGCTGCAGGATTTGCAGTGTTCAATTACAGCCCCACTCATAAATAATCTGACGGAGGCTGGTCATAATACCCCATTCAGTGTTAGCTTTACAGCGTGACAAATCCTTGTTGTTGGTATTTATGTACAGAATGCAGCCTTGGGAATGTTTGTCTGTGTGTGTGTGTGTGTGTGTGTGTAGGCAAATAACAGTATAATCCATGTTTTGGCCTTTTAATCATACGTCACGTCATATGTTTATAACCCTCTAATGAAGAAAAAGGAAAATATAAGGGGATGACCAAGCATGCTTGTGTCACATTTCACCTCAAAATAAAAAAAAAAAATATATATATATATTTTGGATTTAGGCCATTAAAATGATTTTCATGTGATTATCATTCAACTCTTAATACTGTCGAATTTTTTGAATTTTATTTTTTTTTAAACAGTATAAATTAAAGGCAATACAAAAAATATTGTTGATGCTGATTAAATACTTCATAGTTACATTGCTAGCAAAATTGCTAGCCCGACGCCCCGGGGCTACAGTGTCTTCCATATGCAAAATGTTCACCGTTCACCCGATTTGAATGTAAATACCCTCAAATTAAAGCTGATAGTCTGCAGTTCGCTTCATTTCAAATCCATTGTGGTGGTGTATAGAGCCAAAAATGTTAGAATTGTGTCGATGTCCCAATATTTATGGACCTGACTGTATATATGGGTATTAAAAAACAGTTTTAAAATAACTGGTTAACTGTTTTATAGTAACTGATGTAAGTAATACAAATGCATTCAAAAGTTTGGGGTTGGTATTGTTTTATATTTTTTATGTGCACAGGAAAAATATATAAAACAGGAATATATTTTAAAATGTAATTTATTCCTGCGATCAAAGCTGAATTTTTAGAATCCCTATTCCAGTCTTCATTGGAAAATTATGTATTTTTTTTTTTATATTTAGTTTTGATTATATTTATTTATTTTTTTGTCCGAATTAAATTTTGTACACTTTATTATTATTTTATTGCAGTGTAGATTTTTAACATGAGGATAAGCGTTATATTTATTTTTATAATTTATTTTTTTGCTTATGCTAATTTTTTATTTTTTTTAGAATGTCTTATTGCTATGAATTTCTTTTTTTGTCACTATCTACTTTAGAAACTAATCCTTCTATGTGGACTGCCTGATTCAAAGACTGAAACAGAGGAGTCTCAGTTTCTATTTGCTGTTTGCACTCGAGTCAAAAAAGACCCTTATGTCCTCAACTACATCCTTGAGGTACGTTCTTCGTCATGTCTTCTTTAACTACTGCATTGACTGTGATTTAAACTGACGTAGAAAGTGGATCTATGATAAATGACTAACAAACACACCCAAATCTCCATCACAAAGATCAACAAAGGCCCTCAGAAGAGGAGCAGCTCTACCTCAGACGAGGCTGTGGAGGAGGGCTGCAGCGGAGCCTCCAGCCCTGAGAGGGCTCCCTCTCCATCATCTCCCTCTTCTAGTGCCACCACTTCCTGTCCGGCCCATAGCGGAGCTCATCCCTCCAGATCACCTCAGACAGGCATTATCCCTGTACTCATGCACCTGGGGAAAAGTCAGGTGAGTCATCATGAAGACATGTAGGATGGGTTGAATGTGCAACTAAACACAGCTGTTGAGACTTATTCACAAGACGTCTGACACATGAGTTTGTGTTTTCAATCTCATAATCAAGTATAAACTAGCAAATAAATTTGGTGAGCTTCTGTGACAAATATTTAATCAGAATTGCTTGTGAACACATCTTTAGAAGTGATTCCCTGTCTCTCTCACTCTTAGAAATGTCGTGTTGTGCTCAGATCCATGGAGAGTTTGCTGCTGCTTGTTAGTTTAGCTCATAAAGACACTGGACATCTGCTGGCTGAGGGAACGCCACTGTGTCATCTACTCGCTCAGAGACTGACTGAACTTTACTGCCTCATACCCTCATCCCTTGACCCAGCAGACATTCACAGCTACTCCGGCGCACAGTGGAGGTGTGTTTTCTATGAAGCGATGAAGTGTTTACAGTTTACGCTCACCTTTATTTGTGGACATGTCTGTTACAAATATTCATCCTGTTGGTTTTGCAGAGATCAGTTCACACAGGACAGTCCAGAGGAGAGCCAGTTTTTTCCTGGCAGTGAGAATGTCCACAGCTTCTTCTGCTTTTTGGACTACTGCAATGAGCTGACCAAGGAAGCACCAAGGGTTTGACAAAATCATTACCTTGTGTTGATCGTGTGTGTGTGTGCGCGTGTTTAGTTTGAGAATGAAATGAAATTAATTAAATTAATAATATTAAAATTAAATAAAGCTAACATGAAATACACCAGCTTTAAAAAAACTTCGAAATAATAGTAATTGAGTTTTACAAATTAAAATATGTTCAGATGTAATATCAGATGTGTTCACATTTAATATTAAATCCTTGACGATACTTCCAAATAGACATAAAATCTGGTCAATATTGTGGCTCATTCTCATTCTTTTTTTGATAATTGAAGGCTGCTTTTTGTTGTATATGTTCATTTTGATTTGTTACCTTTTTTGTAATATTTGAAGGCTGTTTTTAAGTTGTACTTTTTTCATGGTTTTTTTTGTACTGCTGCCGAACCAATTGCAAATTAATCGCATCCAAAATAAATGTTTTTGGTTACATAATATATGTGTGTATACTGTGTATATTTATTATGTGTATGTAAATACAAACACGTGCGTGTATATATTTTTTAAAAAATTGTTACGTTTATAAATTAAATAAATTATTTATGTATTAATATAAAATATAAATTATTTAAAATAAATAAAATAAATTATTTTTGTATTAATATAAAATATAAGAATATAAACGTATATTTGTAAATATTTTAAATATTGTGTATTTTATATATACATTATGTAAACAAAAACTTATTTTGGATGTGATTAATCACGATTAATCATTTGACTGCACAATTTTTATGTTTAGTTATTTAATTTAAAGTCTGTTTTAAATAATCTTTATTTGTATGTGTATATATATATATATATATATATATATTATTTTTAAAAAATTTTCTGTTATTTTGTATTTGCTTTTTGTATTTGTGATGTTTGAAGGCTATTTTAAATAATTTTTATTTGTATTTGTTTTTTAGTTTAAAAACTAATGATTCTTAACATACTGCACATCAGTGTTGGGGAAAGTTACTTATAAAATGCATTACAATATTGCATTGCTCCCTAGAAAAAGTTACTTATTGCGTTACTTAGTTACTTTTTATGGAAAGTAATGCGTTATGTTACTTTTGCGTTACTTTCATGTTACTTTTTAAATATGGGCAGCAAACCTTGGTGTTTGTTCTATTTATAGCAAATGTAAAAGCCCTTTCACACCCAAAAGTGTCACAAATAAACCTCAGGTTGAAGAAAAATAAATTCCAATCTGTAAGTAGAATACAAGAGAAGAAATACTCTTCAGCAACTAAAAAAACAATGAAGCACTGTCATTTTTCCTTGTAAGTATGGTTGAACTTTAATAAAATGGGATTAAATACATTTGTGTAATTTAAGTTTTGCAAGTTTGCAACTCATATTCTGAGTTTATTTTAATTCATTTTGATGAATACTAAATCTGTTTTTTGAGCATTTAATTCAATTAATTAATAAACGCAATTAATTCACATTTAGTCTAGAACTACACTGTATTCTCACACCGCACACAATGTTCTGTATTTCTGATTTCTCCCAACATGTCAGGAGACTTACTAACTGGCGTTACGTTTTTGAAAAGTAACTCAGTTATATTACTCTAAAATTAAAAAGTAATGCTTTACTTTATTTGTAACTTGGAAAAAGTAATATTATTACGTATTCCGCGTTACTTGTAATGCGTTACCCCCAACACTCCTGCACATAATCATGCATAAGTGTTTTTTTTCCATGTAGGCACTTGGTGTTAAAATGGCCAGAGCACTTGACCTTCAGTGGCTCAAAGGAGTCGTTCAGCCTCAACTGCTTCAGATGTGAGTAGAGAACATTAATCAGAATTGTAATCTTGCAGCATGACAGGAAGAGTGATTCTTATTTTAAACTGGTTGTTCAGGTCAGAGGTTGGGATCCTGGTACACACCGCTCTTCTCTCCTGTTCTGTGCGTCACATACGTTCTCCTGCTCTCCTGGAGGAGCTAGTTCAGTTTCTGCTGGGCAGTGACACACATTGTGAACAGCAACAGGACACCCATACCCATGTTCTACGTTACCGCCTTATTGAACACTGCAATCACATCTCAGACGAGGTAACTCGGTTAAATGATTAATGCGTTTTCACTGTTCAGAGCATTACTATGTGTTACAATGTTTCTTTTGCCCTTTGTTAGATCAGTATCACAACGTTACGTCTCTTTGAGGAGCTTCTACAGAAGCCCAGCAAGAGCATCTTAACCAATCTGGTGCTGCGTAACCTTGAGAAGCGCAGCTACAGGCTGCCTGGGTCAGGGGTCACGGAAGAGAGACACAGAGTCGAGAGTGATGTCCTCGAAGAGTCTGAGTGAGCAGAGAGACTGAACACAGATTATCTTACTTCTCATGGTGGCTTATGGTTGATCTCTCACTGTGTCTCTCCGTTAGGGAGCTGGAGGAGGATCCCTTCTTCACAGACATGTATGAAGACAGTGGGTTCGGAGGTCAGGAGCCTCTATTGTCTCTGCCCAGTGTCAGGGAGAGACGTAATCCCAGTGCGCACACACAAGTTGCTGACATCGTCAATAGGTATTTTTTCAATACAATAAAATTTTTGGTTTGTAATACAAAAACTGAACTTTTGAAGTTCATAGTAGCAAAACAAAACCTATGAATGTACTGCTGTCAAATTATTAATCATGATTTATTGCATCCAAAAGTTCTTGTTTACATTATATATATATATATGTGTACTGTGAATATTTATTTTGTATATACATAAATACACATGTGATATAATTCAGTTAGTATATGCTTGTTTTGGTCGAGCATGTCAAGTATGACACTACATTCTTGGCCAAGATGACACGGATATCAACATATTTTAGAGCGGTCAAGTATTATACTGTTAATTGGTCCTGATGATGTGTTTGATGTTGGTCTATCAGTCTGTACATTGATTCTAATTTGTTTTTCATTTTATCAGCTTTTTGTGTTTAATGCCCCAAGAAGCAAAAACATCTCATCTGGTGCAGGGAGCTGGATATGACACGTATGTTCATGATGCCCACAAACTGGTGAGTTGACACACTGAAAATTAAAGCCAGGGTTTTTGTGTTTCGTACTCCGGTGATGTGTGTTATTTAACTTCATGCAATCAGCCAAGCCAAGTGTACAGCAACTGTCAACAAAAACATTGTTTTTCAGGTATGGTTTTTAAATATTCTGACACTGAAACTGTCCTTTCTTTTTCTCACTAGTTAAAAGAATGCACTGCTCTTTCACGGGACTGGAACTGGCCAGATTCTGCCAAAACCAATGAAACCAACCCAGCTACAGACTTCTATGAAGGGCACTTCCTGCAGATCCTGTTTGACCGGATTGCCCGCATACTAGAGCAGGTAGAGTAGTAGACAAAAACAGATTTTTATTTTACCTTAATTTTGCTTTTTCGGTTTTGTCTGCAAAATAGCAAAACGTGTTAACCAATCTGGTTAACCAAAAGAAAAAAAAAAAAGATGACTTTTTGGCAGGATCGATGGCAGTTTCATAGCTTATCTCAATACTTTGTAGAACCTGTAAATGAAATGTATACTCAATAAATAATAAAGAAAATGAAAATAAAAAACAAAACAAACTATTTTCTTTTGCAATTTATTTTTCTCTACCAGCCGTATGAGCTAAATCTTCAGGTGACGTCAGTTCTGTCCAAGTTAGCCGTGTTTCCTCACCCTCACCTGCACGAGTACCTGCTGGACCCGTACATCAGTCTAAGCCCTGGAGCTCGGTCGCTCTTCTCCACTCTAGTCAGGGTGAGAACCGTGCAGACTTTGTGAACAGCGGCCCTGTCTGTTTTAGTCATCAGGTAAACATGAGCACTGCGTTTTTCTGCAGGTGATCGGGGATTTAATGCAGAGGATCCAACACATTCACAGTGTGACGGACAAACTGATGATGATCAGGAGACAGCTGATGGGACTGGAGGAGGAGACAATGTAAGACTTTCACAATAAACACATGCAGAAACATGCCTTTTTATGCTAGGAGACACTTTACAAATGTAAACAATGTGTTCTAAGATCAGCTCATGTGCCCACCATATACTTCAAAAATGTTTTAAGAAATCTGTCAACTCAAATCTGCAGATTGGCTCTGACTTTTGCCAACTAGCATTGACTTCTGGTTAAAATATGTGTGGTGTAGCCTTAAACACAACAACATTGTGATGACAATATTTAGGTGAACTGTCCCTTTAAGAAGCATTCATAATGTGTAAATGTCAGGTTGACTGTATATTTTGATTTTTTATTTTTTATACTTGGAATTTATTCTCTCTGTCAGGGTGGATCATGTGACCCTGTTGAAGGGTGTGATAGTTCTGGAGGAGTTCTGCAAGGAACTGGCTGCTATAGCGTTTGTCAAACTACCTATAGAAGAGCAATGAACCTATGATGCTGAAACCAAAGACAACACAATAGATTAGCACCCAACAACATCTGTTGGAGGACTCCATTGCTGGGAAATAATGGATTTGCACAGAACTAAGCAATATTTACAGAAGTCACTTTTGATTAATGTTGTCAGGGAGGAGTCAACCTGTCTGATGGCACTTTTGGCCAAGAAAATCTTCACAATGAGTGTGTGATGTACGAAGTCGCTTGTTCTCTACTGCCGCACATCTTGCTGAATGATTACATTTCACTCTATGTGGAAGCGATAAGAAAAAATATTTGTCTCTTGCACACTATTTAAGTTTTTTACCATATTCTATATTTTATAGAATTTTTAGGCCCAGTCAGTCCTCTCTCTCTCTCTTAATGTTTTTGGGGGTTTTTTTGCATTCGGGTATGCAATTGAACATACACTATTGAACGTTACACTATTAATTTTAGGCAATTGCACATCCCCTCTTTAACTTGTCTTTCTGAAATACAAACTGGAGCTGTTTAAGTATATCATATAAATAATGATGTGTAAAGTAATTTTATTTATCTTTAATCTACTTTCTAAAGCCTGTGAATAATCAGTGTTGTTTTATATTTCATTTCTGTTTGTAATATGGCTGAATCAAAGGACGAAAGATATGTAAACAGATTTTGCGTGTTTGTGTGTTGGTGATTTGCCGGAAAACAGATCTTTATTTTCTTTAGAGGTCTGACAACTGCATGCAATACATGCTTACTTCTGTTGTCACAGCAATAAACTAAAATATTCATGCAGATTTATTTGCATCCATCTCTCCGTTTGTGATACAGAAACAGAAAATATTTCTGCACAAGGAAGTTTTGAAACCAAAAATAACTTATGATATGAATGTTTCCATGTACTATGTTTAAGGCCAAGTTATTAATATGAGGGTCCAAGTGATACTGATCATGCTTTTTTTGGGGGGGTGACCCAGTGTTTTTAACAATATAGTGTATGTTTGGGAAGGGATTATATATAATATATATTATAATAAAAATATAAATAAATAAATATATATATATATATATATATGGTATAATAAAACTAAATAGCCTCAGCATTGATTTATTTGCATATTTCTTGTTTTTTGTCAGCTGTGTGTAAGAAACAACACAGCTTTTGTGACGCCTTCCATTATATCTAGAAATAAATAAGCAATTGCATTTTAGTATGCAAATGATCACAAAAAGGACCAATTGAAATTTCATTTGTAAATATGAGTGATTTAATTATAAATGTAAACATTTATTCACTTCACTCTTAAAACGTTAAAAATACTACAGTTAATAAACACAAAAAATCGATTTCCACATGATACAAACCTTATGCCTTACACCATTTTGTAATTTGTAATGGCTGTGCTCATCATTTATTTCAGGAAAAGGTCTATTCTTGTAGAATTGAACAAATTTTTAAAACAATATGTTTACACTTATCCTGATCGTACTTGGCGAAGGCCAGAATTAATGTGAATGAAAGTAAAGTAAAGTTGTTTTAATAAAAACCACAGCCCGAGCAAAAATATACTTTACAGCACCGTGAGTGTTAAATAGGAGCTATTCTGTTCCCATTTATATGCATTGAACAGGCAGGACAGAACCTTCCTGAATCTTCTGCAGTATCTCATTCCTCAGGCTCTGATTGGTCACTTCGTGCCATCTGAAACCATCATTCTCTGGTTCGGGTGGAAGGCTGCGACTGATCTCCTCTTCCTCATCATACTCCAGCACCACGAGAGTGTTTAGACAAACTCCGTCAGTTTGGCCGGGATCTATTCCATTGTGCTGCACTCCCAGAATCCCACAGGTGTTCACGCTTAGCTGCTCATAAAAGGAGGGCATGCAGTTCTTCACAAACGTTTTTGCAGTGGATGCAAGAGTTTGTGCTTCGACAGAGGCAGCAACAGGAAGTTGGGATTCGTTGCTCAGCAACACCCATGTGCGTTCTTCATCGCCGTTTTCAGGGTTAGCATCGCTGGAGGTGAAAGCGAGAACCAGCCTTTGGCAGACAACGTCACAGCGGAAGTCGACAGGCTGTAACCTCGAGAACCAAGGATGTTGGCGATATCTTATCCCAGCATCGATGAGGGTGAGAATGTCAGGTTTACGGATATTCTTAGGCAGAGATTCGCGATCGTACCACTGAGCTTGCAGCGAGTCGACGTTTGCTTCTTCTAACGTCTTCAGAGAGCCCCCTGGAGGATATAAGAACAATGATAGAACCACTGAGCAACTGTGTGACAAAGACATAATTACAAGAAACAAGTTATGAAACGTTTACATATCTAACCAGTTTTCTCTGCTAGAAAAGCAAAGCGAATCCAGCTTGGCCCTTTTTCTTAAATCTGCAGCAATGTGATTGGCTTACAGTCTATTCCGGCCTCCTCTCTCACCTCTCGCTTTAGGGTTTCTTCAATACTTTCACCATCTTCCATACGACCTGCAGGGAGATACCATGAACCATGACACACTGCCTTCGCCTCCTGAATCATCAACACCTCGTTCTGTAAAATAAAGACACATATGCACAACTTAAATCTACACAATGTAAAATAGAATACATAAATAGTTAAAGCAGAGTAACGTTGTTTTGTTACACATATATCAATTGATGATCCTCATCGTCTTCTTAGCCATTTTTAATGAATAACGGTCAAATTTTCTAGTTTGTTGTGACACTAAACATTAAACAGAGCTACTTTTCGCTGACGTAACGTCGTTTTCTGTAAAAATCTGTCCTGACTGACAGCTCTACAATATAATGTATTATCAATATATATGTATAAATGTGTATTTGGATGAGGACATGGTTTAGTTACATGGTGTAGCTTTAAAGATTAAGGCATTTTTACATTTTTGAAAAAACATCTACTTTGCATGGATGTAAGAACATATTGTACTGTACATGTATTTTGACTTAGCCACAAATATGATCTTTATTCTGGAATATTATTCTTGACCTAAAACTGTTGGAATAACCAGGTTTATTGATTACTATAATGCATGTGAAAACATGGCAAATAAAGGATTTGAAATGTAGCATTGGCTAAATTAAAAAACTTACTGCAAGACTTTTAATTAGCCAAAGTAAATATAACTGGCCTTCCTATTCAAATATATATTTATTACAGAAATTATTTTTTATTTATCTTTGTATTTATCACATTTTTAAGAAGCTTACACGTACTTATTACTATAAAGTTATTCAGCAATAAACAACCTTAAGTGGAAAAAAAACAGCTTTCCATTCATGAGAACATTCTATTTTATCATTTTGAAAACTTCCACCATCTGAAAACCAGATAACATTTAAATAACGCTCTATCAGTGTTACTGGAAGAACGTTTGTTTTTAACTTTGAGAGAACCTTGCTAGAAGCCAAACTTCTGAGAACGTTCCCTACTTCTTAGGGAAATGGATGTAAAGTATGCACTATGTGGCAATTTTGACATTACCATAGAGTTGAAGATGACCGCACAGACAGCAAAGCTTGTGTTTTTGCGTGTGACTGGCTTCTTCTGTTCGGGAGCAAAGTGAAGCTTTGTCACCTCCAGTCCTCCCCCCTTCAGAAGCCTCTTCATCTCCTCCTCCAGGGACAGGGACATGATTAAGCCACGCTAAAACCGATTCTGTGAACATATGTAGAACATATATTGTTTATCGTTTACTACTGAACATTTATAAGCGTGATATTGTTGAGCGTATTTATTGGATAGTGTCTGTACAAACATGTCAAAAAACTTATCAGACCCGTTCTTTGGTTCTTGCACACCTCTAAAAAAATTATTTAAATAAAATTCAAAACCGATTAAATTTTGTTTAGAGGGTTTGATAACCAGAAATCAGTTGTTTCATCCGCCTTTACTAGAATTATTTCATTCAGATAAAAAACAAGTCCGGTGGCATGTTAACCGGGAGAAGCAAACAAGTTTATTCAGAGTGTAAACAAAAGCGAATTCTTTTTTTTATATATATAAAAATACAACAAAGTTTCTATAAAACTTGCCTGATTTTCGACGTCACAAAATCTAAAATACAATATGTAGTCGTCGCAGGTTCTCGCGCACATCCCTCAAAATCACCTTAATGAGGATGAGATGACTTTCCCTTTCGACTTCACCGGATTCCTGTTTCCGGATTTTTCAACACATTACGGCAATGATCTTCATCAAACGAAAGCCACTATGATTTCTTATCAAATCTATTTGGACTGTTTCAGGCTGTGAAAAATATCACTCAAACACTTTCGAATTCTTAAAAATACTGATAATATTTCTCTATTGATAATATGATAATATTTATTAATTAATATTTATTACAAAATATGTAGCAGGATTGGTCATGTATAGTATAAAGCAAATACCTTAATAGTTATTTTTCCCAAAATAGTGGTTCAGACATGTTTTGGAAAACAAAACAAAGGTGTGATTGTGATTCAAGTTCAAACACTTTCCAAGCAGCCAAACAAACCCTGTAATATCCTGTCTTCATACACATCATGAGAAATAACTGATTGATTTTAGAATTGATGTAACTTGGAATCGCTTATATAATTGATTTGATAAAACAATAATCAAACTGGTTAACATGGACATGGAGCTCTTTTCTCAGAGGTAACTAAGTAACTATCATGTTTACGCGAATGTAATATAATCTGAAAAGTGGAAATACATCGACAGAGATAATCTGATGTCCATAAAGATGGACTTAAGATACAAAAGTTTGTCAAAGTCTGTCAGGGCCTCCTTTGTTTCCCTTGGTCATGCCCTCTTGTTTAGCCCTGGTCTTTTCCTCGTTCACGTGATTGTGCTCACCTGGCCCTCGGGTTCTTTTCTCTGCTTATATTGTGCTGTTTATCCTCTTGTATTTGGTGGTTTGCTTTGTATCATAGAGACCATTCGCTGCTCTATATTCGAGTCTTGCCCTGTTTCGGTGTATCCTTGTTGCAGTTCTTGCTGTCTTCGGTTTTGTTTCTCCATTTTCTTCTTTTTATTTATTTGTAATATTAACTCTATTGGTTATCAGCCTTGTTCCTAGTTTTGAACTACCTTGATTTTGTATTTTAGTACTCATTAGTCTAAATTTTGGCATCTTTTACTTTTGATTTTTTTTTACTTTTTGCTTTTTTTTCTTCCCTTTGATTATACGTTTTATTATACGATTATACGTACCTTGTGTGCTGAGTTGTTGTGATTTTGAGTGCTGTCTTGTGTGTGTTCCCTCCAGTCTTGCTCTACCAGCCTGAGATTCCCTGCCGGTTGGTTCCCCAAGCCAGTCTGCCAACCAAGCCCGGCGCTGAGAATCTATCCCTGAAATTCTCCTGCTTTGAGTCCCTTCGCTCTAGTTGCATGCTCTGCTGTTCTCTGCTCTGGCCTTCTACCGTTCTGCCTGGTTTGCCCATCGACTGGGACTGTTCTCCTGACCATCTATCTCTGGAGGCATAGTTCTCCATAGTTTGTCTCAAGAATTGTGCACCCCTGAACCTGCGCTTCTAATAAATATTTGTTCCACTCACTCTGCATTTGGGTCCATTCCTGTTGACCGTGACAACCTCATTAAATATCAGAATTTTTCATTATCATCAAACATAGACCCATGTCTCAAGACTTGAAGAGTAAATTTACACTTTTAAACTTTTTTTTTTAAATAATGTTTTTATTCTGAATTCCAATGAATCAAACTGCAGTTAAGTTGTTTTGATTAAATAATAATAGCTAAATAGTTGTATAGTTTTATACTGCTAACACAATACAACTATAAAAACATAACACAAAAAACATGATTTATGAAAACTAATAACTGATTTAACTAATAAATGACTTCGGTGAAGTGCTATGTGTTTGTTCAAATATTGTTTTGGGGTACAACAGCTTGCCCTTTTCTTTCTTTCTTTATTTTATTTTTTTTACCCCTAATAGGTACATATTAGTACCTTACATAGTACAAATATACTTTTGAATGCCTTTGCATTTAAAATTATTCGCAATTACACATTTATAATAAAGTAAAACAATTTTGTACATTTAAAATATATAACATTTTAAATATAATAATAACTACCACTATACTTGTAAGGGATAATGTACAGGCAGCCGGTAGTTATTACACATATATTGTTGATCCTCATCGTCAGCTCGCGTCGCGTCGGGGCCTGATCACACTGTCGGGGCTTATTTCGCAATAACTACCAGTTGCCTGTGCAATCAATTCTGAATATACTTTAGACACATTGGTTCAGTTCTGGTCCTGGTCCTGATCCTCCTCTACTAGGGTGGCAGAGCATCAGTATAGACAGTGAACAGGCAGAACAGACTCTTCTTTAATCTTCTGTATTATTTTTCCCTTTAAGCTCTCATTGGTCACCTCATACCATCTGTAAGCATCACCCTCCAATGGTGGTGGGCTGCTGATTTCAGCTTTATCCTCTGAATTTTCCAACAACAAAAGTGTGTTAAAGCAGATCCCGTCTGTTTCCCCTGGAATTCGCCCATTGTGCTGCACTCCCAGAATGCCACATGTGTGAACTTGCAAGGATGAAGAAGACACACACTCCTTCACCAATCTTTGTGCAGCTCGTGGGATCGTGTCGAATATATTACCTGATACTGCTATGGGAAGACTGGGCTGAGAAGTGGCATCGTTGTTGCTCAGCAGCAGCCACAGGCGGTCTGTGTTACCTCTGCTGGAGATGAATGTGAGGAAAAGTCTTTGGCAGACGACCTGACAAGGGAAGTCAACAGGTTGTAACAAAGGGAACCAGGGATTTTGGCGATATTTTATTCCAGCATCGATGAGGGGCAGGATGTCACGCCCGCGAAGAGGAAGGGGTGACTCGCGGTCCCACCATTGAGCTTGAAGAGATTCAGAATCTGCTTCTGCCGTTGTCTTCAGAGAGCCTCCTGATTGTCACAACGACATAATAAAAACTTGTTTACCTTATTGAAAAATACTTCATAATAATTACTTAACTGGTTAACTACTGACCATTTTAACTTTTAAAAAACAAAAGAAAAAGAAAAAAAAAGTGATGGCTTGTTACAAATTGGAGAGATCAAATGAAGGGTTGCATGATCTTTAAAAACAAAATTGTAATATGTATTGTTGTAATATGAAATAAAAATATTGTAAAATACTGTAAAATTATTTGTAAAGAATGAATCATTCTGGAATGAAATTATCAGGAAGTGTACCTTCAAAATATTAATTTATAAAAAAAAACATGAAGGAAATAATAAACTCTTTGAAGATTTTTTTTTTAATTTGTACAAGCTTTTTACTTACTTAGTAAAAAATCATTTTAGGGGCTGAATGATTTGTGAAATTAGTTTTTTCAAAAATTGAGGTTACTCTTTACAAAAATCAACTTAAATCATTACATAAACAGAGTTCATGTAAAAACGTTCCCCTTAAGTTTCCGAGGCAATTTAAATTGTGAATGTTGTTAAATATATATTAAACAAAATAAATGATAATCCTACTGTACTGTATTAAAAATAAAAGTAATAAATTATTTAAATTTTAATTTCTTCATTCTTAAATAGTACACCACGTGGCTTTTGGCCTGGAAATAGCACCTCAGAGGGGTGTCTTTCTGAGACACTGTAAAAACTGTAGAAGCGCCACACTTCACTCTGAAATCACTAGCATGTAATTAAATCACAGTCTGCGAAAATTAACAGTCACACTATGCCATATTGCAATACTGTTTTTTTGGTGGTGTTTTTTTTTTGTTTTGCTCTAAATTCAGTTACTGATTCAAACCTGTTTCCTCGGCAAGGAAGATGAAGCGAATCCACTTTGGTCCTTTTTCTTGAACCAGCAGCAGTGTGATTGGCTTGCAGTCTATTCCTGCCTCCTCTTTGACCTCTCTCTGCAGCGCCTCTAGAATGCTTTCACGCTCCTCCATACGACCCGCAGGGAGATACCATTTTCCATAACACTCTGTCTTTGCCTCCTGAACCATTAACACCTCATCCTGTATGACGCAAACCAACACACATGCACAACTTTTGTGTCTAGGCAAGTTAACAGTAAACGCTATTTAAAATATTTAACACAGATGATGTATCTGAATATGTTGATGAGGTATGCATTTTAACATCTATCTTGTATTTAACACATAAAAATAGGGGAGGTTCAGGTTAAATGTTTTAACTGGTAAGATTTTTCCCTTTTTTTTGGTATACATACATTTCTATCCAAATCTATCCTGGAAATTTAAAGAAAAATACCTTTCATTATCTGGATCATGATATAAATGACCTAGAGGGTTTCTGAGTTATTTTTAATTTTAAACTGGCTTTTGTGAAGTCCAAGATAAATTGTATGCCTAGCTACCAAACTATTTTCTGCTAGTGAAAAGAGTCATGCTTCCTCTGAAATTGTACAGCTCATTAGTGGAACTGATTAAGATACTTTTAGCTCAGGGCTGTCTGTAATAAATGTACACTGGACAGGCTCTAAAAGACATGGAAAGAATTTCTCCATCTTTACCTTTGAGTTGAAGATAACTGCTCCAACAATGTAGCACACGCTTTTCCTCAGTGTGACAGGCTTCACTTGTTCAGGAACTGAATCAAACTCTCTCACCTCCAGTCCCTCACCCTTCAAAATCTTTTCCAGGTTTTCCTCCAATATGTCTGCCTTTGTATCCATGCCGGAGCTGCCTTGATTCCACTATACAACATAATAAATACGATTATTTCAGATACACTGGCTGCCAACCGAGACAGCAGGTTTAGGCATCATCACACTAAAGAACCAAAGCCTGGTGCCATTGAAAAAGTTTTTACAGTTCCACAAATTAATGGTCTTTTCTATTTCTTTATTAATCCGAGTAAGTTAAACAAATCACAAAAATACAGAACCTCTGCTGTTGGATTTCATATCTGGTTTTTAAACATATTTGGAATTATAAGCTTACAAAACACGTCCATTACAACAAACTGGCTGGACCACCCTATCTGTCATTATTATCATAATTATTAAGAAATTAACCTGACCTGGTGTTTACATGTAAAAGTTAGCGAAGCAGCATACACATACCGTAAAACAAGTCATCAATAATTGTTATTAAAATCTAATTTATGTCCACTCTTTAAAAAAAACATCTACATTTATACTAACATAACACCTCCAGTTATGAAAGAGAAGATAAGTATACTGTAAGTAAAGCATAGATGACTCAAAACATCTACTGTCGGAACTCTCGCGATAACACGTGACACTTGTTTGAGGGGCCGAGTCAAACTACGTTACTTGAAGTTTCGTTTTGTTCCTTAATAGTTCACGCTCGTTTTTTCTTTTGCTTCCTTGGTGACAATTAATAAATTACATCGACTTAGCCATAAATAAATAAAAAAAGTTGTTTCAAAAGGGGAACATTAAGCAAAGTTTTATTCATACGATAGTTAAATGTAGGTGTAGTTTTTAGACTCTCCCTAACAAAAAAGCCTCAGACTAGTATGCTACTTTAACCCTTTTGAGAAGGTTCAAATGTAGGCTACTACCCTCCCGTAAATTAAACGATTGTTAAAATGTATCAGATAAATATTTTGTTTTCAAATTATTTTGCATAAATCTGTTAATCAACTTCAGACCTGACCAAAACTACCAAATGTTTAAAAAAGAAATCAGGATTTTGACTCTTTAATTGGCAATTTCAGAAATTATGTCACTGATTTTGGAAAAAAAAAAAATACATTTTTTTCAATATAAAAGGTAATTGTGGACTAGATTTTATTTACCATTATCACAGTCTTGGACATGTGAAAGATTACTAACAACGTTGGCTTTCATGCATTGTTAGTTTTTTTGCAGCATCAGATTTAAATTTTTTCTCCCTCATTTTCTGTTCGTGGCTGTTTCTGGCCCATTGACTTCCATTATAACCACATTTTTTTATTCCATCGCCATGGCATCATATAATAATGCATTCTTGATTGTTTGTGGTTTTCCCTGTTGAGCAGAAATCAAATTTATCATACTGTTTTGTTTTTTTTATGGGGAAAAATTTATCATCATTTGGCACTATTAACCCTTTAGATATTCCTGTGCAAACAAAAGTGTAAGTTCTGGCTTTTATATGGAGTTATTTGGAGTAATAGTGTGTATGAGTGTGTTACAGTGTGAGAGAGACCTTTCTGCACTTACCTTGATATGTCTGGAAAAATCTCGCCTCATCTCTCAGAACTACATGGAGTTCAACTACATCTTTCAGAACTACTACAACTACACTACATACTACATGTAGTTCTGAGAGATGAGGTGCTTATTTAGATTTTTCCAGACATATCAAGGTAGGTTCAGAAAGGTCTCCCTCACACTCTCACATTGCGTTTTGCACAAGCATTTTCCCAAAATATGTGTAAAAATAATACTTGTCACCGAAAACCTTTTAATTTACTAAAACACAGTGAAAGATATGGCCAAACTAAGACTCAAAAGCATCTCCTAGGGGTCGAAAACGACCCAAACAATGCATAAGTGTTTTAAAGAGAAGGGTCTGTCTGCGGACTGCAAGAGAGGGGTGTAACATGTAGCAGGAGGCGTAACTTGAAGTTGTCCAAATCACACAGAACCACGCGAGATGTCAAAACACCTAATAGGGAAACATCCAACTGGCCCATGTGATCATTGTCAGGAGGAGGAATCAGTGGAACACATACTTTGTCATTGTCAAAAGTACATTACAGAAAGAGAAATATTAAACAAGGTCTAGTATGAATTAAAATTGCAGACATACTTAATGGTCATAACATTGGAAGTATATTAAATTATTTAAGAATTACTGGTTTAATTAACAGAAACTAATTAATATGTATAGAGTTACTGATGCCTTTTTATGTTTTTATCAGGTCTGTTGCTCAGCACATTGTCTCGGGACCATTGACTGAATGAACAGGGCTGGATGTTAAGGTAAAATCATTTGCAAAGCTATTTATCTGCATATCACTTTTCTATTAATTAGTTTGTCACAACTTGGGCAATTTCTGACTATTTCTCACTTCATCGTTACAACTTGAACACCCTAGTACTATTTGCACCAAGCAAATCGCTATCATATTACACAGATCTCTAAATCTTTTCAAATCAAGCTTTTTACATTTGTTGTATGATGTTGATTTTTTTTTTTAAAAGGGTCCCCCTTGCCAAAATTAATGTGTTGACTGTGGAATCTTCATGGTAATAGTTAGTAAGCAATTTTCCGGTCAAATAAAAAAAACAACAACAAAATTTTAATTAAGAGTGGTCCTTTTTCCTAGTCCAATATGATACTGACCTGATCTTAAGCCTACTATTTTGCAGTGACTTGTACAGTTTTATTTTCACAGCTACCTGAGGAACTTTTGCACATGATCTTCATCCTTGTGGTGCTACGAGATGGTGACCCTGCAGTTCATACCCTGGCTCTCACATGCACACGTTTCTGGAGGATAGTGAGAGAGGAACACCTTCTGAAGGAAGCACACTTCTGCTGTCTTGACAGTAAGTTTTGTGCTTTTCCTTCTGTCCTCCTTCCATATTTTTAGAGGCAAAGCACCTCTGGGCTATAGGGGGAAGTTATTCACTATGGGTGCACTTAACTTGGTCAGATTACAGCTTTGTGTTGTATGTAAAAAAGTGTGTTGTACATGACGTGGTCTGCTTTGTTTTCTGTGCCAGTTTACAACCGTGATGTTTTTACATTTGTCATTTATCTGTTTGTTTGGTTCAGGTTTCTAGTTCCAATATGATTTTCATCATTATATAAAAAGTACTCACACACTGGCCTAATAATTTAGTTTGACAAAATTTAGACAAAAAAATATTTTAATTTCACATTTCTCTTTCTGTGGTGGCACACCACTCCTAAAATGAATAGAGGAAATGCAGCTACCAGAAAATTTAGAGAAAGAGTAGGATTCTACTCTGACAATGAATTTGCAGAATACTGCAGCGTTGACTGTTTTTATGAGGCTGGAGGCACTTTGTATTTGATTTTCTATTGGACATGTGTAAAGCATGTTAGGCTCAGACTACATGCATACTACATATTTGTTTGATCTCAAATGGCAGTTAACAAATTCAGTAAAAAAAAAAAAAAAAGTTTCTTGTTTTATTTTTTACACTGATATTGTGATGTTGTGTCTGTTGATACAGAGATGTAATCTGTTTCAGTAAATCTAAATGCACAAAGGTGGCACTATAAGGCTTGTACTACAATTCACAATGGCAACAGGTAAAGCTGGAGGTACTTTGTAAGTACCTGATTTTCTATTGGACATGTTATACGTGTAATAGAAATCCTCAGACTACATGCAATTCTACTTTTTGTTTATATCTCAGTTCTGTAAAACTGAAACCACTTTAAATGAAAGTTAATCAATTCAGTATACAATTTTTTTGTTTCTTTTATTTTTACAAATATTGTAATGGGCTGAAAATGGGCTGTAAGGTGGAACTGTTGTTAAATAGCAATGTATGTTGACAGGCCTATCACTATAGCAACAGGTAAATAAAAACGGAACCTGAAAGCAAGTACTGATATTAATCCTGGTTTATGCGAACATTTATCTTTAAAAAGAGCCCAACTCAGAGCGGAGAAAAGTGTCAAGAAGTTAACACAAAGTTTTATTAATTTTTTCATCATTAACTAGACTGACATTTCCTTGGGGAGTATTGTAGAATATCATGTATTATTCGGAAAAGCAAATAACACCTTAAAGCCAGAATGCCGAGGAATGTTAAGTTTTAATGGATTATCAACTACTGAATCTACTGTATGAAAATTACACGTACAATTAAAATTAAACTCTTAACTCAGGATCATTACCGCTGTCTCTATGCGAGCGGCCATCTTGCCGACAACATCTCGTTTTGACATCTCGCGTGGTTTTGTGTGATTTGGACTACTTCAAGTTACGCCCCCTGCTACAAGTAACGCCCCCTTCCTGTTACGCCTCTCTCTTGCAGTCCGCAGACACTGTTGGGGGGTTTTAAAAGGCAATTTATGTTTTTTCTTCTCTTAGTACCTACTTTTGCTAGCGGCCGAAAGTAATTAAATTAGTGTAATTAGTAAATTAGTCTTCTGGCGGGTTGTATTTTCATAGCAGGCCAAAGTAAAGGGTTAAAGGGGAAACTGTTTGGTGACGCATGCTCGGTTTCGCTCTCCACAGACTGGGCTCATTGGCGAATCGACTAATCCAAGGATTTCCTACAGAGAACTGAAACAGCACAATTTTCTGCCATACAAACAGCCGGATAACTCCATAACAAACGTACAGCACGAGTATAAAGTGTAGCAAAATGACCAGGTAGCCGAACTGTGCGGAATATTTGTTTTCTCCACGGGAACGTAATGTGGAGAGTGCTTATTGCCATTGCTTGGAGGACAACGCCTGGATAAGGAAGAGAGGACAACATTTGACGTTACTTCGGGACGGCAGTTTGTTAAGGATACTTTACAGACATGGTGAATGCAGTTTGTTGTCGTGTCGCTAAAGGCGCCTTTATGTGGCTGATGCTTCTCGCTCTTCTCGACTGCAGTGGAGGTGAGAGAACAGACACCATTGCGGGTCACCTAATGTCCACAACAATTCCCAGTGCTGGCTCTTCAATATAAGCCATTTTTGTTCATTTAAAATAACACTAACATGTGGCCACCACTATAGCAAGACGTCTTAACGTGTTCCTTAAGACTAAAATGTAGCTAATATGTTACTAACACGTTTTAAGTTGTAGCAAGTAATCCAGTTTTTTAAGTTTCATAACTAGCCTTTCATTACTTGTTCAGAATTTGAACGTTACTAGTATCTATTAACCTAGTCAATATGCAAATATAAGTATCAAACTGCTTAAATTTGCCATTGAATTCACTTCCAACTGGTATTGTTTCAGATGTTACTGGTAGCTGTATTAGATTTACTGTCTACTGTTTATTTGCCTACCAGTTTCAGTTTAGTGGACATTAGGAAGCACACCAGTTTTCGCCAGAAACATTAATAAAATAAATTAATAAAATAAAAGAGTAGCTATTACATATGGCCGCCTATGATTTTGATGATGTGATACAGAAAACATGGACTGAATCCTGTTCAATTTTTTTTTAATTTACGGTAAAGTGCGGAGTGTCACTGAATGTGGCAAATTTTGAATTAATAACTCAAAAGTTGCACTCATTATAAATTGCATATGGACTACTGCTTATGAATGTTAAAAGACAGCTATTGAAATGTTATCTTCGTGTACTTCTTCATCCACTTCTCCGCTTCCTTCTCTTTTCACTTCAGAAGCATTTCATTTGAAGTGGTTTGTATAAGGTTTTGTTGTATCATGCACACATCTTCACAACAACTTGTCAAAATGTAACCTTTAAGAAATTGTGACAGAAATATAATTTATACATTTGATTTAATACGTTTGTATTGGATGAAAAATAGTACATAATAAATAAAACACATTTCACAGGACCTTGTTATTGTAAACCATTGTAATGAAGCTTTTAATAATTGGTTGTAAAATTAAAAAAGCAAAATATCAGATTCTAGAATGAGCAGAATTGGGTTGAAGCAGAATTTGGGGAACAAAATATAACTGATCAAACACTATACATATGATGGTGACACCAGTAACTGTAACTAGTGGGATAAAAGTTACTAGAAGCTGTTTAAACCACAGTCATCTCTTACTAATTACTTTGACGTTTTATAGTATCTCAAAAAAAGAAAAAAAAAGAAAAAAAAAGAAACATGCACATAGTGTCACAACATTGGTGTTTCTCTGTAGTTTCACTTCATGATACATCAGTGCCCATTTGAAAAACAAATCAGTGTTTGTTTAAGAGAGAGTCCTATAGAGAGATTTGATTTTGATAGGAAACAATATCATGTCTGGTTCATATATACCTTCATCTCTGCCTCGTCTGGCCTGTTTGAAGGTTTAAGAAGCTTAAGCAGTTCAATAATAGCGTATTTGGGCTAATTCCGAATTTATGGGCGTCTCCTCGCCCTTGAGTCTTACAGGCTCCTACTTTAACTAGTTACTTATTAACATACATATTACTATCATATTGGCTGTTTATCAGTACTTACAAGTAGGCACATTTTAATGCCTCATTCTGCATGACCATATTTTAGGTCCCTTAAAATGACAATGAGTACCTAAACTTAACAACTAACTATACTCTTAGCTAATAGCAAATATGTGTTCCCTATTCTAAAGTGTTAAAAAATAAATAATAAAATATTTTACTATTATTATTTATAGCAACGTGTGTTAAAATAATTTTTATATTCATTAAATGTTCTTAAAATTAGACTGCAGTTGTTATCATGAAGAGCTACACTTCTGTGAAATCAAACTGCCCACTTAGGAAGCAACATTGATTGACAATCATGTTCACCTGCTGTTGTGCGAATGAAATAGACAACAGGTGGAAATTATAGGCAATTAACAAGACACCCCCTAATAAAGGAAGGGTTCTGCAGGTGGTGACCACAGACCACTTCTCAGTTCCTGTGCTTTCTGGCTGATGTTCTGGTCTCTTTTGAATGCTGGCGCTGCTTTTACTCTGGAGGTAGC
>JAUCMU010000143.1:18271905-18284356 GCA_032275025.1 Enteromius treurensis
ATTGTATGGGTCTTGTCGACTACACATCCTTTATCTCCACCGGGTAGCCGAAATGTTGCCATACTGCTGACTTAAATAAGGAGGAAGGGTCCGCAATCTCTGTGTTTCCTCACGCTCTTCTTCAGCTAGCTCAACTAGCTTTTGCAGGCAGGCGTCACATGATTGGAAAGGTAGTCACGGGTGTGTCGCGATTCTCCCTTATAACACCGCGATACAGGAATGTGGATCTGAGTCTCGCGATTTCGGTTTCATATCGTGAATCGTTACAGCCCTATTATTTATCAAATGCAGCTGGTCTCTGTAGTCAAGATGACGATAATGACTAGAAATCCAGTGTCCCCAACTAAGCAAGCCAGAGGCGGCAAGGAACCAAAACCCCATCCATGAGAGAATGGGGGTAAAGGCCTTGGTAGAACCAGGTTTAGTTGGGCCAGTTCTCCTCTGGGCAGGCGCTAGTACCTAATTTCCAGTTCAATTTTAAGCACATGTCAGATTGTGAAAACATCCAATTTTTTTCGTTTTGATTTTGGCTATGCGTTCTGTTAGTTTTTCAATTTGGTGTGTTTCACCTGGCTGAGAAGAAATATAGAGCTGAGTATCATCAGCATAACTCTGAAAGCTAACACCATGTCTCCTGATAATGTCTCCCAAGGGTAACATGTAAAGCGGCCCTAGTACTGAGCCTTGAGGTACTCCATATTGCACTTGTGATCAAATTATATACATAAAGACACTAAATCCTGGCTCTTTTTCTTTTCTCCAGTCTTGGGACATTTTCTTCAGGAATGCTAATGCTGGTGCCCCCCCAGGTACAGCCTACCAGAGTCCTCCTCCAATTGGAGTGAGGCTGGCCGGGCTTGCTCAGGCCCAGTCTCTGGTGGGCGCCCAGCCGAATGTGGAGAAACTAGTGGAAGACCATCTGGCAGTCCAGTCTCTAATCAGGGCCTATCAGGTACACACACAGACTTTAAAAACCCTCTGCATTTTTTTTTCTTTACATATATTGGCTTAAAATTTATATCTCAGTGCTGCCTTTAATGAGTTTGCAGCGTGAACCTTTAACAAGGTAAGAGATCCATGTTTATTTTGGTGGGGAAAAAAATAAAGTAAAAGAGATGCTTTTTGAGGTTACAGGAGAACATTCACTAAGCAGATAGCAGAGGTCGAACAATATTGGGGTTTGCTGATAACTAACACTGCGTCTCAACTATACACGACATAACAAGATTCCATCAACAAGCAATTCGGGTCTCCACACTAGACACGACGCTACAGAATCAGTCAAATAGCATGTGTGGGCGGCGGGCTGTCTCTGGAAGCACACTGCTCTCGCAATGAAATGAATACGTTTATAATTTAATTCATGAATGGTAAAATTTTTATTAAATATGATTATTAAATATACATAATGAGTGACTGAAAACATATCTGTTATGGAATATACTCGTTGGTTCACAGTGACTTCACAGTTTCTACAGTTCTACATTTATTTTCAAGACAGGTAAACCGTCTGTTGTTGTTAGGACAAAACCTCTGATTAACTTGGAAAGGATAGTTTATTGCATTGCATAGTGTGTAGCTAGGACGTGGTGTAAAGTGAAAAATATAGCCGATAATGGATTAATGTAGTTGATGGCTTTAAATAATAATAATAAATAAATAAAATTCGAATTAGTTCTAAACTTTTATGAAATAAACGTAATGAGTTTAAAAAAATAAATTCACCAATTATTCCCACCGATTTTTTTCCAATAGCCAGTAGTTCTGTAAAGCAAATAAATAGTTCCATAAATGTGGCAATTAATCTAAGTGAAATATTGTTCGACCTCAAGCAGATAGTCCCGTTTTATTAAAAATGCCAAATTGTACAATACCTCATTTTGGTTATATTGTTTCACATCTCGCGTTTGTGACACCGTGAAAGATTGGGCTCAGTTCACAGTTATGGGATCTGCTTGGTGAACTCCTAATGTCTTGTGACTGCTGTTGCCTTGTTTTCAGGTAATGGGGCATCACAATGCAAACCTCGACCCTCTTGGCATCAGTTGTGTAAATTTTGACGAGTCCCCAGTAGCTACTGGGTTCCAGCATGTTGGTGAGAAATGTTTTCTGTCCCCCACAGCTCAACAGACCACCATTAATGAGCCTGTTTTGTGTGATTGTCGCTTTCCCCTTCCCTTTATCTGTCCCTCTTTCTTTCATTTTCTAATTTTTGACCCTGTTTTTCAACTCCAATACCCTGACCCCCTCTGCACCCGGCACTTCATTTCATCTTAAATCACACTTCCTATATCATCTCAACCTTCTTGTTCTCTTGCTATTCTGCACTTTTTCTTCTGTGCCCCCTTTCTCCCCCTTCTATATCTTTTCCTTGTGGGTGGTTTTGCGTTCGGCTCCCATGTTTGTGGGGGGGCCTCTTGTCTCCTGTAGATACGTGGTCACCATGTGGCTCAGCTGGACCCTCTTGGGATTATGGATGCTGATCTGGATTCGTGCGTTCCCACTGACATTATTACATCATCGGATAAACTCGGTGAGGAATTATGAATGTCCACCAGACCTTGGTTAGGACTCTACAAACTGCTTTCCATGATAGTTGGTGATTGAATCTCAGCTCCTCCATTATTCAGAAAGATGGATCGTGTGTTAAATTCTATATCGAAGACACTCGTCAGCTTTTCTGGAAAGCAGTTTAAGCAGTTTTATTTTTGGACTGACTTTAATTCTGGGTTTGCTGTGATCAGGGCCAGCAGCACTGAATTTGGCTTCTACAACAGGAGAAGTCTGTACATCACTTTAGGATAGCAGCTCAGACCCTTCCTGTACAGCTTTATGCTTGGCTGGAAAGACGTGCTTTGCTTAACCAGTCTTTGTAGAGATTGGCTTTCTTTTATGATATGACCTTACCTGTTACAAGCACACAAGCAAACTTTCTATTTTCTGCACACTGTTCTACTGGAGAGGTTAGGCGTAATATGGTTTGCTGGTTTCAAGACACCATGTCATTTTACGTTTGTATTTGTATCCATTGTTGACCAATGCTAGATGACATAGAAAGTCTTATAGGATCCATCAGTGGTCTGATGACAGGCTCTAATTGGAAGAATAAACCTCTTGAGTCACTGATTATGTCAACATGTCATTCCAGTTATATGTTGTGCTGTTCTGTATAGAGTTGGTTTCAAGCTTTCAGTTAGTTGCCAAGGCATCATTTCTAAGTGCCAGATTTATTCATACACGAGAGCACAATTCCAAAACGGCACAGATGGGTGCGGAAATTTCTGCAGGTAATTTACTGATGCAAATCAAAGAGACCAATGTAATATACCAAGCACAGCACAAATCAGCGTTATAAATAAGAAGAGGGATTCTCATCAAGTGTGGGTAAACTACTTACGACACAGGTGCAAACTAGTTTAAGAGATGCTTTTGGGGGTATTAGATATTGGTACACATATGATGAGTAATTTAACGAGCACAAACACTAGTAAATTGTGTTGCGTGATTCATGTGAATACTCCCATAAATGTTGCTTCTGAAAGGGAAACTTCTCCAAATGCATTATCAATAAGGTCAGGTGCAAAAATAACAATCCACATCGTTCTTTACACTAAAAGATGGTTTGTGTTATTTACTCGAAATATCAGTTTTAAAATGACTCTCATGGTACACTAACATCTGGATTCAGCGAGTGGATTCTGTTTACTTCCCACGCTCCCCTTCAAACTGATCTAGGAGTATAAAGGTTTGCGGAGTTTGTTTAAAATTCTGTAAAAAAAAAAAAAAAAGATTACTTGACAGCAGCAACAATTGCAAGGGTTAATGCACTTAATGGATTTGTATGGTAAGAACACATTTTAATAAAGATGTATGTCCCTAAAATATTAATATAGTAACCATTTTAAAGCTTCTAGGTGAAAGATTAAACTGATACTTGAAACTGATCAAATGTAAAACGGTGAAAGTGTTTCTTTATCTCTCCTCTCACTGCTAAGCTCTGCCAAGTAGTTTACTAACCCTGATGCCCTAATGCCTCTCAGCTCTTTTCCTTCTTTTAGAGACTGATGCATAAACACCTGTGCGTTGTGTTTAACCTGGACACTGTTTTTCCATCAAATAGAAATTAAGTAGGAGTAGGGGACTTCAGAATACTCAGAGTACTCCATCTTTGATATAATAGACTGAACTCCTGTCACCTTACATTTTATATTTTAAGAATCACCCTGTAGGTGATTTGTTTTAACTAGTTACTCGCATACATAAACTACAAAGATACTTTAGTAAAATAATTGAAAAGAATATTTAAACTGGTGTTAAACTGGTACTTTTGAAAACATGTATTTATTTTATGATTTCTTTTCTCTCAGATGCATGTATGTTGATGTAGGTATGAGTGTGTGTGAGCTTTTATTGCTGCACTTATATACGAGGACATCTCATTAAATCATTTGCGCTCTACGTTGTCACTTAATATAGAGGAACATGTGCTCTGACTTATATTTAAAGGGTGCAAATTCTTTTGCTCTCTATAGGGAAGCAGCGATTTATATCTTCAAACCCACTTAGTATATATATTTCAGACCCCTTCCAAGGTTTCCCACCATTTTTCGCAAACTACACTTTTAAAACAAATAACCCCATCTTTATGGTAAATAAGCATTTTCTTTGAAAGAACAGTGTTTATCCTTGCAGTAGCTATAGTCTTGGCTCTGCCTGGCGTGTGTGGGATTTTAAGCTTGATCTTCTCCAGTCCAGAAGGCTGTGATTTATCATGGGCCTTGACTGAATTGCTGCAGCATAAATGAAGTGCTTGGTTTAATGCCTGGTGTGATTCAGTAAAGGAAAGTCGAGTTTCGTCTGGAATCCATATAAAGATGTGTGGTTCACCTCAGTAAGTCACTCTTTTTTAGATGTCATTAGTGCAGCTGTTCTGTAGTTTAATGTTTGTTAGTCTCTATCAATGGGATTATCTTTGTTAGGTTTCGGGAATCACTAACTCCCAGTGAATTTTTCTTCCCTGCTACTGCTTCTTCAGACCTTACACATGTCAAGACACGTCTAAGTGCTCTAACCATTGGAGGTAGGCTTTAATGTCAAAACAGTTCTTTGCCTCTTGCCATATATCAGTGTTTTAGTAGCTGCAAGTAGTTTAAGCTGTTTTTTGTGTGTATTTCTGATTTTGGCAGTCCTAGTTGGCTTTGTGGCCACTTCGATTTTATGCATTATGTTTTTCCAAAATTTGAAGAATTCCCCAAAAAATGTTCTTTGAATCTAGGCATGGCAGCTGTAGATAGTGTTTAAGGATATTCATTAAAACAACTGTCTGAAAATCTTGAATATAGAGACCTAAAAATATTGTTTGCATGGTATATTGTGCTAACGTTTGGTGTTTAATATATCAAAACACAATATTCTGTATATTTCAGGTGTCTTTAGTCATGGTAAAACAGCTTTTTTTTCTCTCTTTTTTTTTTAGGGCTAATAAAATAGAATAAAAACAGAATAAAATAGTAAACTTTGACTAGTTTTGGTAGTTCACTCTTAATCTCGTCTCTAACTTTGATGGAGTTGTTTTCTACCTTTGACACCTGATATTCTCCTATTTGATAATGTTCAGTGCTTTGCTACAATCGGTTTTGTTAAAAGCGCTATACTCTATAAATTAAAGTGATTGATAGATATTTATGTATTTTAGCGAAGTGACTTGAGTAAATGATAACTATACGCCTGGAAGTTACGTTATGAGTTATGTATATAACATCTCAAAAATGCTATGCTTCAAAATTAGGAATAAAAATAAATTAAGCATTTTATTATCATTATCATTAAGATTCATAAAAAATTTTTTTTTTTAATAGATTTTTTTTAAATTTGATTTGAATTGTTTTTGTTTTGTTTGTTGGTTTATTCTGCTCACCAAGGGTGCGTTTATTTGATCAAAAATACAGTAAAATTGTGGAATTGTTTTGAATTGAAAAGAAATGTTTTCTATTTGAATATATTTAAACATTTAATTTATGACTGTTATGCAAAGCTGTATTTTCAGCATCATTACTACTGTCTTACATAATCCTTCAGAAATCATTCATGATGGTCATGATGAATAGAAAGTTTTTTGTGAAATTGAAATAATTTCTAACATTATACTGTACATGTATTTACTGTCACTTTTGGTCTTTTAATGCATCCTCGCTGAATAAAATGTGGTACTTGTGTAGAATTTCAATAGATAAATGCTTGAGCCGTTTTTTTTTGTTTTTAGGCTGTAGATAATAGTATTTGCGAAAGCGCATTGTAATGTAATGATAAAATAATGCGATGTTCTGTATTTTCTGTGATACTTGTTTATATATTCCAAAATGTTATAGTCAATTCCACAGTTTAAAGTTTATCAACTGTAGTGCTCAGGAGAAACTTCCCTATTAAGTGTACATCTGTATTTTTCACCTTGCTTTACAGAATCGGAATTTCACTTTGCTGAAATTTCTCAAATCTGTAATTGGGAAAAGGGTAATTCATATGCTCTAAACAGCTGTTCAACTACCAAATAGTTATTGATGTATATTTAATGCCTGTTTTGCATAGCATTGTGTTCGCAGCAGCCTTTAAAATGATAAAATAAGCCTTTTAAAAAGACAGAGTTCCTAGTATTCCTTGCCTGTGACATGAGTCTGTGTGTTTGTTGTGCTGGTGCTGGTGCTGGCGAATGGCTCGGTCTACAGGAATACAGTCATATGTCCAGAACCTCATTATAGTGACTTTACAGATTTTTCGCAGACAACCTTTAACCGTGTCTGCCAAATTATACACAGCACTCATTAAAAGGGTAGTTCAGCCAAAAATGAAAACTCCTCTCTTTGCATAACCAAGTAAAGTAATATGCCACCATACCAGACAAATGGGTTGAGGGTTTAAAAGCAGATATCAGGCAGTTTGTTTATTCTTGTGGGAATACCTCCTGCTGGAGGAACATTTAGTTACAGTATGCATTGCCGTCATTTGTTTGTTAAACTCAACAGTATGTAAACAGTGCTTTACGGATTACGTGTCCCTTCAACACACCTGTATCTGTGCATGTGGCCAACTTTTTTTTCTTTCTTTTTTTTTTTTAACTAATCAAGTTGGGGTATGACTTCTGCAGTTATGGTTTATAAACTATTATAGAATTCTGGTAAGGCGCTTTTATCTGTACAGCTACTTTAGAATAATACACAAATTAGCATAATTTTTCAGTACATTGACAATATTAAAGGCAGAAAAACGTAAATGGAATTTTTGGATGTTTAATAGTTTCAGTTAACAATAACAACATCAATCTACTAGTACTGTAAGTTTCAATAAGTTTGATTTTAGCTGACTAGTTTACCGTCATGACCCATCTGTTTCAGTTATAAGTATATAATGTAAACGGATGTCCTGTTTGTTGTTATAAACATAAACTGCGATATATAGGGGGGGTGCAGAGTGCATTTTGGTGGCTTTGCTGTCCTCTAGCTTCAGATGAGGTGAAGGGAAGCTTTATGCGGCGGTTCATGAGTATTTAGTTTGGATGCCCGTGTAATATTTCTAAAACGCACACTCCCACACACCCTTCTATATCCACTTGTTTATTCCCACATGTGCACACATGCATTTACACACTAAAACAAGCTCATTCTCCTTCTCTGTGCTCAGTCTCTCTTCCCCCTCTCTTTGTCTCACTCATTGGTGCTCTCATTAACACACTCTGATTTGCTATAGGTTAATATCTCTCTTTTAACATACCTGCTCAAATGCCTTGAGGTGCATGGTTGCCTTTTTTTGCACTCCTTTCTGAACAACCGAAATGATGGACATCGACAGGTCTGTTTCTGTGTGCTGACTGCTGGCCTGTCAGCATCTCTGTTTCATCAATGCATGGCATGTTGTTGTAGGTAATGAATGAACAGGGGTAAATACAATTGTTTCATCTATTTATAAAATTATTTCACATTTCCCTTATAAACTAAGCACTTCAGAGAAACTCTAGGCGCTTTAATAATCACAGACTACAGTTCTGCCAGGCTTTTAACCCACATGTTGTGGAATTTTAATTAATAGTGATGCTGTGGATCATAAAAAAAACCTTGAACCTTCTTCTTGATAGGTGAGTAACACCATGTCTATACCAGACGGCGCTAAAATCTGCCTACACTGGGAGTGATAAAGCGAACATTGAAAATCATTTGAAATTTGAGTCCGCAAGTCATAAATGGAACTTGGCAGCAGTTTCCTGATGGAAATTTGTTGTAGGCCGCATCACTGATTATAATGACTTCTATATTATAATGACTTCCGCTCACGTCCCCTGTAGACATGGTGTTGCCTGGATTGCGTAGGCTACATATGTGTGGGGTGGAGCTATCAAAATAGGGGCGAAACACTTTAGGGGTAGGGGCGGATTTTTTTAAATATTAACACTGGCCTACCCTGCCTTTAAATTCAGGATGCATTTAAGGAAACCATTATACTAGCGTTATTAACACCAAAACTAAATTATCATGCTGTTAACCAACTTTTTTTTTTCCTTGTTTTTTTTTTTGTTTGAACC
The DNA here is from genome assembly GCA_032275025.1 of Enteromius treurensis. Lineage (NCBI taxonomy): Eukaryota > Metazoa > Chordata > Actinopteri > Cypriniformes > Cyprinidae > Enteromius > Enteromius treurensis. Next base: position 18,280,475 of record JAUCMU010000143.1, read on the forward strand.
CCCAAATGTTACACACCTCAACTCTCTCATTAACTTTCAAACCTTTTTCTTCATTTACACACTTATTCTTTCTCCTTTTCCATCCATTTACTAACCACTCAATACTTCATGTTCATGTTCTTTTTCTATATTGTCCGCTTTGCTGTTACCATTATTAAACATTTATCATGCTGTTTGCTGGTGCATTTTGTTATGTCTACCATGTTTCTGGTTATGCATGGCATCCTCACATTTACTCCGTTTATCACCCACCAACTCACACATGCTTTTTTTTCTCCTCTCTTTCTGTCCCTGTCTGTCTTTTTTTTAATTTTTTTTTTTTATTATTTTATATTTCCCCCTTCCCTCTCTGGATTGTCTCTTCACTTTGTTACTTTCTCCTCCATCCTTTGGCATCCATTCTGGCCTTCTTTTGTGTTTCTTCTTTTCTTTTCTGTTAACCCTGTCCCCCTCCCTCTCCACCTGCCCTTTTTCTCTGGGTTGGGTTGGATGTGTTGTGTGTTTGGCTGTCAGGTTTCTATGGACTGGAAGAGTCTGATCTGGATAAAGTGTTCCGTTTGCCCACCACCACCTTTATCGGGGGGAACGAGAGCGCCCTGCCCCTCAGGGAGATCATCCGCCGCTTGGAGGTGAGTTAAGACACACCGATTATTTCAGCCTCAGGTCTGGGTGAATGTTTCTATTAGTGCTGCACGACTAATCATATCGCAATCGCGTTGTCAGCCTTAGCGATTACATTACAGCAAATGTTGCGATTATATTAAATAAATAAATGTATTAGTGGACGTAACAAGACATTCATTCTTGCTCACACCAGACGCGAATGAAGCGGTAAGCGCGAGTCATTTACATGTTAAGTCAATGCAAAGACGCAATTAGACATCCTGCTGCAATTCACGTGAATTAAGCGGCTCGTTAAACACACCGGCTTTACACTGCACGCATTAGCGACGCGTATTCAGAACAGGAGCGCGCGGCGATTGTGCTTTAATTCTGGCAGCTTGTATTGCAGGCTGTAGACAAGCATCTTTCTGTCTTATTTTCCAGCGTTCTTCTCCACCCCTGCGTGAAAGCTCTCATCCGTTAACATGGGCACCATAAAAAAAATACGTGCTGCTTGCGCCCTGCTGACGCGTGCAGAGTGAAACCGGCATCCAACTACACGCGAATAGCGAGATATATTTGCCCATGCCACCTCAGGTGTGAACACACTTTTAACATAGAGAGATTTGAGAAATGATTGACACACTGGACAAGAGATACCAAAAGAAATATACTAAGTATATGTTACATCCTGCTAAAATATTTTGGGACAACATGCAAATATATTAAAATGGGTATTTGTTTTATTTATCTGTACTTTTGACTTTTTTAATTTTATTTAAAAATTAATTTAATGTAATTTAATTCAGTAATGTAAAGATGTTACTGTTGTTTAATTCTGTACAGTTTATTTTTAATTAGTTGTTGCTAGATTACACTGTATACTGTATCTCAGTTGAGAAATACTGATTTCAGCATTATTAGCAATCTGTGTGTACATTTTCCTTCAAAACAAGCAAGTTGAATCAAACCACTTAAATATCGTATCACAATCGCAATTTTGACCTTAATAATCACAATGTGACATTTTTCCCAAATCGTGCAGCCCTATCTACTAAAGCATCACAAATTCATGATTTAAAACTCCAGACGAGTCTTCTTGCGTATGTCTATCAAATCTAGACTTTTAATGTTTACACATTTGCCACATTCACTTGCATTTTATTATGAAACGAAGGGACATACTGCAATCATTGTGTTGCTGATTATGCTTAACTTGTATTAAACTCGAAAATTCCTTATTTTTAATCATCAATCACCCTACATCTATTCATATAATTACTAAGTTGTTATTAACATTGCCATAGGGGTCTACACACTCCCATAAGAGGAGCCAGCTAGATTTGCGAATGTATGATTTCCTGCTGTTGAAACATGGACGTGCATAAATCAAGATTGACTCAGGAACCCTGCTTTACCACTTCCATCACACACAGAAAAAATACACAGAGCCAACAAACAAAGCTTTGGAGCCAAGCATTGGAAACCAACATTTTACGGCAAAATACCGCATCTCAATATTCAAGCTTAGTGGCATCCTGTCTCATCTTAAATCAAAGAGTGTGTTAACTGCTTGTGAAGATATTGATATCAGGATATGAGGGATTCCTCTGTCATGTGATCCTCTCTGGCAGACTTCTCATAGTGAAGGCATCCTCAGCCAACTAATCCAACTTCATTGCAGGGAAGCAGCGAGAGGTCGCTTTACGTCCCAAAACAAGACCCCGTCCTTCTGCTCCTCTCACTTCTAAGACCCCCAAGATGTGGACTACCATCTGCTTGTGCTCTAAGTGGCTGAAAAATGTGTATATTGTGTCGTTAAACTCAGAAAAGCAGGCGAAAGCCACATGAAAATAATTTGTAGGATTTATTTACTCACATTGATTCGTTTTGGGCTAATCTCATAACTTCGTCTTACATTAGAGCGTGGCGTGTTGACTTAAGCAGGCACTAGACCTCCATGGGGATAAACGCTCTCTTGAGAACTAGCTAAACGAAGAAGCAATTATAAAAAGCCACTGATAACTGTATAAGTAGGAGTTTGTTTACCGCGTGATCTATGGAAGTGCTCTGGAATTCAATTAGTATTTGAGGCCACATTGTTTCAATTTACCAACACATTGTTTAACCGCAGTAGTCTTCAAATGGTGACCACAACAACTCAAAATGTGTCAAGAGCACTTGGGAAAAGTGCCAGGCTTGAGGAGATATATTGATTTGCTGGGTAAACTCACTAAACTTTATTGAATGAAATAAATCTCAATTTAAGTTGCAAAATTTAAAGTGCTCCTATTATGCTTTTTCAAATAAGATCTTTCATGCAGTGTGTCATGTAGCTGTATGAACATAAACTATCTTCAAAGATGTGACGCCGACAGTGCAAGATATATGAAGTTATTGTGTATCAAAAAAATAAATTTAAATAAATCGCCTAAACGAGTCGTCAGCAATTCTAATATTTTTCTGTTACAGCCACACGTCAGGAGGTAACATATTTGCATAATGTCCGCCCACGTTGTACTTCACGAACAGCTTGCCCCGGCCACAAACAGTACACTTTCCACGTGGATTACATCATGTCAAGAAGACGCTGTACCCTGCGCTGTCATTCAGTTATGGCAATGGGCGTCTCGTTATCCGACACACGCTGTAGCGGTAGACCAATCATAAAGGACTGCGCCATCTGACCAATCACAGCAGTGAGGGATCACGGGAGGGAGGGGTTTAAACAGACTGCTTCACACGAGGTTGTTTACGAATCATTTAGAAATGGGGTGAAGTTAAAATCTATTTTTGGAGAAAACTAAAGTGTTTTTTGACCTTGCATACATGTAAACCTGTTTTAAGAGACTCGATATTAGCAACCTTTAAAACGGCAAAATAGGGGCACTTTAAAGAGAAAATGTCGTCTTAAGTGAACAACTGTGTGTTAGTACTAAATTAACCCATCAAACCCATCAAAATTGTTTCAGGCTAAAATAAAAATCCTCCATCCATAATATTGCTTTCTCCTGAGCAAAATTGATCTGGTCTGAATCAGGAGAGAAATATGCCCAGATCAAGCACCATTTACAAGCGAAATACTGTGAATATTGTTGTTATAGGACAACAGGGTACAGGTATTTTAGCCAGGAGTGATGGTTTAAAGGTGCCATAGTATGCATTGAGGGAATATTTTAAATTGTTCTCTGATATGTACATAGAAAAAATGCCCAGAAACGGTTTTACAGGTCCATTTACAACCCTAGAATTTGACCCTAGAATGAAACAGTCTGTTTT
>JAUCMU010000143.1:18299692-18311153 GCA_032275025.1 Enteromius treurensis
GGCAGGTGAGATTAATCAAGGTTGGAGCAAAACTTTGCAGGACAGTGGACCTCCAGGACCAGGATTGAGAAGCCCTGATCTAGGCAGTTCAGCTCCTTTTGGGAATCCAGTCAGTTAGTCAACAGACTTGCACTCCAGGCAACTTAAAATCTGTTAAATCGAGGTAATCGTTACTTCAGAAGTGTTGGTATATTATAAAATTAATTAATTTATTTTTTTTTGGGGGGGGGGGGGCTTTATCATATCAACATAAACTCTACTGATAGTAACGTAAATTATTTTTATATATATATATAAAAATTTATTTTATTTTTTAAACTACAAGTAATATAAGGTGACTTTTTCATCAACTTGGGATTGATTGGGTTGAATCATTGTGGTTTATTAATGTGGCAATGGTTTAATGTAATTGAGGCATATTTTCGGATTATTGTGCCACCCTTGCCCTGGTGTTTTTAAGAAAATGCACAAATCATAGTGCAGCAATATTCTATAATAAACATTAAGAATGTGACTTGATTACATCTATTAAATGTAGTGTCATTCAGTATATGATAGGAACAACAATCTTTTATAAGTTATGATACAGCTAAGATTACACATTTGCCAGCTGTTCTCTTAGCTGGCGTTAACTTTCAGTGTCAAATTCAAGTGACCTCATTGAACATGTAACAGCAGTGCCTGTGAGTCAAATGCATGTTTGTCATAGCATGGCATAATTTAAGATGAATGTAATGCATGAAATTGATTTGGACAGGTTTTACTGAATAGCAAACCTGTGAGCTCTAAACACGGTTACCGATAAACCTTAATTCCTTGTGTATTGTACATTTAAAGTGAACTTAAAAATGTTTCACTTTTTAAAAGTTATTCAAGCAGCAATGAGATCAAGACTACTGTATTGTTGAATGATGATGAAATACATTTATTAAAAATCAAGTAGTGATTGTTTAGATGTGTACACTTACAAAAACCCAATCCTGCTCAAAGAGGCCTTTAACACTGCGCATTTTACATCTCCCTTATCTTTAATTCATTTCATCAGCTCATTAGATGGGTGAGCCGTGACCTGAGCAGGGCGTCTTTGCACATTGATGCTACTGTGTGCCAGCTCAAAATTCAGTGTGAAGACGCAACTCTGCATAAAAGCCTGACTGAAGAAGTGAGGTCTGCGCACCTCAACAGAGTAACTGATGTGTAAATGCAATTATGAGCAGCATTAAACGGTATGAAAACCCCTTTCAGCCTAAAATGGCCTCAGACACCAAAAACACGTGCAGCGCTGATAGACTTCCAGGAAGTGAAGAAAGACAAGGCTCAGCAAACTTATTATTCGTTGAAATACCCGACAGGGAGCGCTCGAGTCAAACTTACTTGCGTAAAAAGAAAACCAAAGCCATGCTCACTGTTACCAGCGTTGTGTTTCAATATGTTTTGTCCGACATCTACATGCTTTATAAGCAAACGAATTATAGAAACAAATTTATTTAGAACAACCCCGTTATCCTTACTTCAAAAACACATGCGCCATGATGGTCGGACTTGTCATATTTTTCGTTAGTAGTCAGAGGGTGTGTGTCTGTGGTAAGCTCCTGGGGTCGGGGTGACACACGCCGTGTCCGCGAGGACTGTGCGGCTGTGCGCGGCAGAGCAGGTTCCTGTCGCAGTCGCAGCGCTCCAGTCTTCTGCGGAATTTGGCGCGTCCCCGCAGCAGGCACACCTCGCCCAGCGCGGGCACGCGCTGACATCTCCTTCCAGTCAAGTAGAGCGCGCAGCACAGACCCTCCTCACAGTCGCGCGAGCGCACGCACGGGGACATCTCGGGCGCTGCGGGTAGAGAATCACCGTGAGGGTCACAGAGTCAAGTTAATCACTGCAGTCAAACCTAGAAGGACCTAAGCTTTTCTTAAAGGTGCAGCGTTGTGGCCGGTCACATATGAGCCAGAAATGTTTATAGTAAAAAAAAAAAAAAAAATTATATATATATATATAACATTAACTTTTAAACATTCTGTTAAGCAGATAGTGTGGCAAGTTTAAAACATTTTAAAATGCCATCAGAAAAGGTAATAATGCTGAGTTTTACAGTTTGATTTGCCATTTAAAGTAATTTAATGGCAAAACACATTTTCGATTTGCCATTATCAGCTATTCTCTTAATAAAATTAGGTAGCCTAAATGAAAATCCTCCTGACAAAAAACAAACAAACATAAGACAGGCATAAAAAAAAGATTATTCTATGTCAAATATTTATGTATTCTTAGATTTAAGACAAAATATGAAAACTGTTTACGAGCCGCAACATTGTGCTATCTATTCACTTTTAGGAACTGTTCATTTTGACTTAACAGTTTAATAATTTCTCATTTTAACATCTGTTGTACTTACTGCTGTGACACTGTACTGTAATATCCTGTTGTTGACACACTAAAATACACCTGTACAGAGTTTTTACAGCTGATGCAGAGAGAGAATGTATGTTGTTAATGTTTTCAATAATGTCTGTCCTCTCCAGTACAGGGAAATTTACTTATATAACAACACAACCAAAGGTATTACCCAAAAACATGATTAAAAAAAAACAAACAAAACAAAACATAACCTTTCTGATTTCCTCGCACATCCAATGGAGCCTTTGTCTTGGCAGCATTGCGCTGTTTCTTTTTTGAGCCTTTGCATTCAGTTGCCTTGTGAAAGACAGAATGTGAATATAACAGCTTAAATATACTTTACTCATCTTCAGTAGATTATTATTCTGAACCAAACAAAATCTTACTTGTGCAGCTGTGCAGTCTTGTGCAGGAGGTGAAGCTTCTCTGATTCCCTGCACAGCTGAGGTTCTTCTAACAGAATTATGGGAATTCACAACTGTGTCACTCTGTAGATGCAATAATGACTGGAAATGATTGTCAAACAGACAAAAGTAGTGACAGCAAGTAGAGTTACGCTGTTTTAAAAGATGGTCACATGCATATAATAAGAGACAGTATAGGCTTTGTGTGTTCTTTAGCTTTATAACATTGTTTCAGCATAAGCAAAAAAAAAAAAAAAAAGGTTTAAGAATATAAATTCTTACCTCTTGAGAGTTTGTCATTTCTCTGGAGGAGCGGATGATGTTGGAATCCAGGCACTGTACTGCAGAAACAACAGACAACCACAACATGACATAAACTGTCTGCATGATTGTATCCAAACTATCCCAACCACAATGAGGCTGTGTGCAAGAGCGAGAGGTTGAGCTCTAGTGTGGAAGAGCAACCTGCTCTGTGTTTTAATGGACCTACGGCAATTATCCTAATTAAACATGGTGAAAAAAATCTAAAAGAGGAAGAATGGGTCTTTCATTAGTGGTTACTTTCTGAGTTTTTCAGTGTTTATAGTCTCAGCTCATGTAGGAAGTGTGTAGTGCATTGCGGTGGTAATTAAGGCAAATTATGGCCCATGTGCATAACAAACATGAAAGCTTGGCTCTACCTTTCATGGCACGTAAATCCTCAAAAACCCTTTACACATGTAACACCTTTGAAACTTGTTATGATGAAAAATATGACATCCTTTAAATGACAGCCATCAGGTAACCGCATCAGTCGACTCGGATGTAAGTTGCTTCCTGGAACGGAACAGGTGATTATCTGCACCTTAAATGCTGGCTTAAGGGGGGAAACACAAAATCCACATTTCTCACTAGGCTTGTAGGCAGATAATAACAGTGACACTACTTTGTTTGACCATCATAAATACGTTTAGCCACTAAATAAAAATGTCTTGTTTAACCTAAACATCCCTGTCGTGTCAACTTCAGATTTATTGTTCAGCGAATTAACAATTAGCAACAAGCTGTTTTAATTTGTCATAGCCTTATTCTTACATGTGATCATTGAAGTCTTCTAGAACATGGAAAGACAAAGTAGACAACAATATACAGTCAACAAACAGTAAAACAATAAACCTCTAACAGTAAATGCTACTAAATGATATCTATCTATCTATCTATCTAGAAATGTTACCCATTATTGTTGCTGTCTGTATAAAGGTTGTATTCCAATTTTAAACCAATACAATTTCCTCTCATTAAATGAAATGATTCCTGACAGAACTGGTTGCATTTTCTTTCTGTGTGTGTGTGTGTGTGTGTGTATTTGTCCTGAACAGAGGGCAGGTGATGGAAGATCACCCACCAGACTTCAAACCCTCAGGCTGATTTATAAAAGCCAGTTATGTACTCCAAACCCAGCTTTATTTTAGTCTTATCAGTTTGCTATTATATTTTTTGCTAATGTTTGTAATTCGATTTTTATATTTTCATTTGTATTTTGAAGTTTTAGAAGTTTTGTGTTTTAACTGAGAGCCTGAGTAATTATATGAGGCTATTGTTTGCGTGTGTTTGCTGGGATATTTGAATTACCAGAGGGAAAGGTGAAATCTGTTGAGTCATTTAACATTTTCCATTGATGTTCAGTTGCTGAATGGATTAACATTACACAGGAAATGAAACTGACACAGGCAGAAAACAGAAGCATATGATCACAGGTTATGATGCATCTGTGACTCTATTGCTCTCGTATTCTGACTTTAGATATTATTGCAAAGACTTTAGCATAGCACACAATGAACAATCACCACTGGTTTCATAGTGCAGTGATTAGGTCGCTGACTGAGCAGTATTCACAAGTGAAAGGTTGCAGTGGCTGCTGATTGTGTGTGTTGAGTCTGGATGTGAGATCACAGATAAAAACTCATTGTGATGAAAAGAAGCCTGCAGGTCATTCACCTACCCAATAAAGAGCAGCAGATGCACACAATTACTCTTGCTATGACGCAGTGTTTGTGTGCGTGCGTGTACATGTGCATGTCTGTATATTTCCTCCAAAGATCCCTCAACAGATCACATGCAGGCGGTGGTGCCTCCCTCCAGCAAAACTCACAGTCCATCAAGTGACCCCTGCATCACACACCTGCTCTGGACATACACTCGTGCACTGAAGAAGAGAATGCATCCTAAGGTAAGACTACAAGTATTGGTTAAGATACTTCTTTTACATATAATATACTTAAAAGGCAATCATTTGAATCATTAACCACTATCATACAATGTCTTATTTGAGAGATTAAGGACTACATGTTGGACTACATCTACATGTTTAATTATTAAATATTATGATTAGTGGTTTCCAAAATACTTGGTAAATGCATAAAGGTTAAAACCACACAGAAAACCTTCTATTTAAGAACTGAACACAAAATGATGATGTTGGCAGGTTTAGTTATAGCTGGTTAAGAGAATAGGGAGGTGACTAAAGTTGCAATATGTTACACACACATGCAAGTATTGACACAGGTCTTAAATTGTGGATCAGCTCTTATTGTACATGTTTGACAGGACAGGAACAGAGTGGAAATACTACACAATTCGCATTGGATTGTTAAAAGGAACTGAAAAGCAGAACACTACCGATTCAGTACCGAACTGCATGAATTAAGAATAAATTAATTATGCTGAATTAATCTATAATCAAAAGCTTTTTTTTTGATCATGTGATAACCAGTGCTGAATTTATCTGTCCAAAAATACAGAAAAAAAATGTTATTACAGGTTAAAAACAACTGTTTTATATTTTAAAATGTATTCAGTCCTGTGATGCAAAGCTGAATTTTCAGCATACTCCAGTCTTCGGTGTCCCTCAGAAATCATTGTTGGACTGATTTGCTGCTCAAAATTAATTGAATATTCTTTTTAATGTTGAAAACAGTTGTGCTAACAGTTTAAAATGTGTAAATTAAAACAATTAATATAATGAGTACTACTACAGTGACTATATTTGGGGTCTGTACTGGATATTAGTTGGATGTGACTTCCGTTCTCAAACTTTTTCAGGTCACCTATGTCCATTTTTAAATGTATAATTCCACCTTCATATCATGTAAGTCATTATACAGTACATCATTGGGTTCAGATATATGGTGCTGCACATTTTAACATTGATACTGTAAACAAGTGAATCAAAGCCTAAGCCAAAACCTAAGATTTAGTACTGGATCCAATTAAATCAAATAAAATCAAACTGCATAATTGATGCTCTGATATTTTCCAACTAAATACTATGAAGCTCCTAGACATCCTGTTAAATACTAGACATGCTCTACCTCTTGTAGTCTACAGATATTCCATGTAGTTTGAGGGCAATGAAACCAAGTTTGATTATACTGTGCTAATCCGACCCATGACTGTGTGTTCAGTGACAGAGGTGGATCATGGCTATGCTAAACCCTATGGACTGGATCAGAGAGAGCAGGGGCTCTCCTCGTCTGGTCCTTGTCATTGTGTGTGTTGCTCTGCTTCTGGATAACATGCTGCTAACAGTTGTAGGTAAGTAAACAGCCAGCCTAAACAAATAATCAGGCTTTTCACTAGGAATATGGATGCAGGGATTGCTGCTTTTTAGACACATTAAATGAACCCTAGATGTACACCCTGGTGACAAAAATCAGCAAAAGCATTTTTGAAGAGGTTTTGAAGCATGTCAGCTGGTTTGAGGTGGTTTAAGTTGGTCCTCAGTGGGTCATGAGCTGGTTATGAGCTGGTCCTGAGCAAAAGGATCAGCTTAAATCAGCCCAGGACCAGCTTCTCCTAGCTCAAACCTGTTGCCATGCAGCAAAACATCCCGAACATATACCTAGCATATGCTGTTTTTTCAACAGGGCACTAAAGAAGGAAGTAGCCATCACAAGATGAGCACACTCTGGTCACAAAACAATTAAAATGGACAGAAAGGCTGTGGGGTTTAAATGATGGTTAAATGGTATCAAGGGGCCCAAAGTGTATTTCACACCATTAGACTGAACCATTGATACCAGGCAGGATGGATCCATGCTTTCATACAGTTCATGCCAAATTCTGACCCTATAGCATTCAAATGTCACTGCAGAAATCAACCCTTTTCCAGTCTTCTGTTGTGTTTTGCTGAGCTTGTAGCATCCGCTTCCTGTTCTCAGTTGACAGGAGTGGCTCTTCAGCTGTTGTCTTCTGTAAAACCTCGGTTGTAACGAGTGGTTAATTTACTTACAGTTGCCTTTTTGTTCAGAACCAGTCTAGCCATTCTCATCTGACATCTGGCACCGACAAAGCATTTTCACCCACAGAACTGCGGCTTACTGAATTTTTCCTCATTTTTGGACCATTCTCTGTAAATCGTAAAGATGGTTGTGCATTTAAATTTAAGTAGACCAGCCCATCTGGCACCAACAACCATCCATGTTCGAAGTCACTCAAATCATCTTCCTTCTCCATTATGATGCAGACTTGCTGCCATGTGATTGGTTCATTTAAAAATAGTATTAGCAAGCAGTTTTACCTAATAAAGTGGCCAGTGAATGTATGCATGTACATGATCTTGCCATACTTGTTGATTATATTGTCTACATACTTTTAGCCATCTGCATCACAAGTTTCCCTTTGAGTCCATTCAGGCAAAAACATTATACAGAAATCCCAACATGAGAGAGAAAGTCAAGCATATGCTGGACTGTGCTCTCATCATGCCCATGACATTTATCTGTTTACATCTACCCTGACCTCTGTCTCATACGGTCCACAACAGGCGGAAAGGGAAAGGTTATTCACAAACATGCACACAGGTACCGGGTCTTCCTGTTTCCATCCTCACGTCACCTTTCATTTTCTCCAGTTCCCATCATCCCAACCTTCCTGTATGCCACAGAGCACCAGACACAAGAGCTACCATCTGCCGCCCCCTCCGAGGGTCAGCCAACCTACACCTCCATCTTCTCTCTGTATGACAACAGCACCAACAGCATCAGCATCGCCAATCTCAGCATCTCCTCCAGCGCTGATGGAAGTTCATTGCTCAACAGCAGCTCTGCTGAGCGACACAGGTGTAAAGACGACAGCAAGTTTTTGGAAGAGGAGAATGTGAGGGTTGGGCTGCTGTTTGCCTCCAAAGCCCTGGTGCAGCTCATGGTCAACCCGTTTGTGGGCCCGCTGACTAACAGGTACATAAATGTATTACGCTGATCTAAAATGACTGTTATTTAGCTGAAGTAAGTAAATAAAGACAATTGAAGGTCTAAATGATCTAGTTCAAATTTCTGATGCACGCCTGTTTTATAGGATTGGATATCACATACCAATGTTTGCTGGGTTTGTCATCATGTTTTTCTCCACAATAAGTAAGTCATGTTGTTTCATGTAAGTCATTAATATTGACTGATGCAGTTGTTCTCAGGGCCGGGAACATGAATAGTTCAGTTTGCTCATTATCCAGCCAAATTTGACCGACCGGATGAAAAATCTTTTTATTGCATGACTAGAAATCCTATTAACTGCCTTATAAAGGGAAGTGACATGTGGCCAGGTATGGTTTCCCATACTAGGAATTTGTGCTCTGCGTTCATCCCATCCAAGTGCACACACACACAGCAGAGAGAAGTGAACAACCGCACACACACACACACACACCGTGAACACACACCGGGAGCAGTGGGCAGCCATTGCTGCGGCTCCTGGGGAGCAGTTGGGGGTGCCTTGCTCAAGGGTCTCACCTCAGTTGTGGTATTGAAGGTGGAGAGAGCACTGGTTATTTACATGCATACCGAATGTTTGGTTAAAATTTGATAACCTTGATCATCTTATAATTGAGGAGGGCATGAATTTGAGCGAGAACAGGATGTTGGTTCTCAGCTCTTTTTGCTTGAGGACCCAGATTTTATTCGTTTTTTTTAAATGCAGGTTAGGTAAGTTTTGAAGCATAACTGCTGGTTTAAATTAGTTTAAGCCGGTCATGTGCTGGTCCTAAGCTGGTTAGCTCCAGCTGGCATGCTTCAAAACAACCTAATCATCATATGCTGTTTTCTTTCAACAGGGAAATCAAGTGGTCTCAACAAAATGTAATCAAACATTGACTTCTGAATATTGTGTATGATTAACTACGATAGAGCAACAATGTGAAAATTATTGCTCATAAAGATGTCTGAGTACACTTCTGTAAAATCAATATATTTCTGCTTGTTGATGTACTTTACGCAGTTTCACTTTATATGGCTATTGCAATTGAAAATGAGGTGAACTCTGACTTCGGATGCTTTCTCTGCAGTGTTTGCCTTCTCAGGGACATATGCGATGCTGTTTTTCGCCCGCTCTTTGCAGGGAATTGGATCATCCTTTTCTTCTGTAGCAGGTATAACTATAAATGTGATTTAGCATGCTTGATATAATGAACCATTGAATGTGTATGATTACATCAGCAATTGAACATACAGTAAAAACAGGAAAAGTGTGAAATATTTTTAGGCCTGCGATTTAAAATGTTTTCCTTCTTACTACATTTTAAAATGTAATTTATTCCTGTAATGCAAAGCTGATTTTCAGCATCATTACTCCGGTTTTCAGAGTCACATGATCCTTTAGAAATCATTCAAACATGCTGATTTGCTGTAGCTATAATGATAAAAATGTATACTTCTGTAGGTCTGGGAATGTTAGCAAGTGTGTACACAGATGACAATGAGAGAGGAATTGCCATGGGAATCGCATTGGGAGGACTTGCCATGGGAGTGCTCAGTATGTTAATACATTATTATTATTCGTCTAATGTGCTTTATATTACAATATAAGTTAAAAATGTAATGTAACATTAACAACTGGAAATCACTAGCAATACCTAAAAGAAATTAACCAAATGTGTGCCACAAATGACAATTTTAACACTGTGAAATATACTCTTTTCAGTTGGAGCGCCATTTGGCAGTGTCATGTATGAGTTTGTTGGTAAAAGTTCTCCCTTCCTCATCCTTGCCTTCTTGGCTGTGTTTGATGGAGGTAAGATATGGATTAGTAAAACTTTTTAAATTCTGTGAGTTTCATCACATTATTTCAATATGAATTTTAACACCAGCCCTTCAGCTCTGCATCCTTCAGTCCTCAAAAATATCTCCAGGGGTAAGTAGTTAATTTAATATTTCATGCGAGACATAAAAAGTTTATAAAAGATAAGAAATGTGTGTGTTAGTGTTACTAAGAGAAGCGGGAGTGATTGTTGTGTATCTTCTCTTCAGAGCGTGGAAGAGGCACCATTACTCAATCTGCTAAAGGATCCATACATACTCATCAGTGCAGGTGTGTGTGTAAATAAAATTAAATCAAATACATCCTCAAATACTGCCCACAGTTAAACCAGTTTCAAAAGTTGTCATGGAGGTGTAGTAGCGGGTTCTGTAATTACCTGTGTGCCTCCATATAATCACGGCCCAATGTTTTGATGTGAACAGCTAAAACGATTTGTAAATGAAGCGGATAAGGAGCTATGCAGAGTGAATGATGAGTAAGATTATGGTTCCTGTATATAATTACAGGGTCGTTGTGCTTTGCAAACATGGGGGTGGCTATTTTAGAGCCCACTCTTCCCATCTGGATGATGCAAACAATGTGCTCGCCAAAATGGCAGCTTGGTAAGAAACTCTATTATTCCACATCATTAAAATGTGATTGAAACAAATTTGCTTCCTGCTTATTTAGGTAATTTTATTTAATTCCTGTTTGTTTCCTCTCTCACACAAATTTAATGTTAAAGTAGTTCACCATTTGGAACCATTTTGATATGAGCTCTAAGAAGCCAGCTAAGTGGTTCCTAAGGGCTCCCATGACCCTGTTAAACATAAGGACTGTGTTTTATGTGCTTCTCTTTTCTGTGGTTCTGCTGACTGAGCTAATCATGGCTACTGATAATGCAGGTATGGCTTTTCTACCAGCCAGTGTTTCTTACCTCATTGGAACCAACCTGTTTGGTGTCCTGGCCAATAAAATGGGAAGGTAATACATTTTCTTGCATGTCCCAGTATAGATTAACTGAAAAGCACATATAGGTCATTTTGAGAAATAAGAGCTGCATTGAAAATGCCTCTCTGATTTAGGTGGTTGTGTTCTATGATCGGCATGCTTATAGTCGGCGTCAGTCTGCTCTGTGTGAGTACCACATATTAAATAATGTTCTTAACACTTAGTTCATGCATGCTTGAACAAAACAAAAACACTGTGGTTCAAAAGTCAGTATATATATTTATATTTTTTTTTTTATGGAGAAATCAAAGATGCAGTGAACGGAACTCAAGTGACAGTAAAGACACTATAATGACACAAAAGATTTCTATTTCAAATAAATATTTTAAACTTTATTTACATTAAAGTATCCTGACCATGAATCATGTTTTCCACAAAAGTATTATAAAAAATAAATAAATTAATTTGATAATCATAATTTACACATTATAATGATCTCTGAAGGATCATATGACACTGAGGACTGGAGTAATGATGCTGAAAAGTCTGCTTTGCATCATAAGAATAAACTACATTTTAAAATGTATTCAAATAGAAAACGTCTAGGTTACTATCGTAACCCACGTTCCCTGAAGGAGGGAACGGAGACGTTACATATGGGAACTCGC
>JAUCMU010000143.1:18342646-18353666 GCA_032275025.1 Enteromius treurensis
TGAAACCTGAGCTCAGTTCAATTACTTTGATTCTAATTAAATAACTTTTAGAGTAATTTTGTTGTATGGTCTCATCACTGGCGAAACAAAGAACCTGGGGGGGACCACATCCCGAAACAGAAGGGATAAATCCCAACAGGATGTAAAGGGGATGTAACACATTTTTTTAAGAAGTCTCTTGCTCAACAAGCCTACAATTATTTGATCACAGCAATATTGTGAAATATGTATTATATTTAAAATAACTGCTTTCTATTTGAATACATTTTAAAATGTAATGAATTCCTGTGATCAAGGTGAATTTTCAGCATACTCAAGTCTTAAGTGCCACATGATCTTTTAGAAACCATTCTAATATGCTGATTTGCTCCTCAAGAAACATTTTTTTTTAATTGTTGTTGTTAATATTTAAAACAGAGTTGGTTACTTTTTTTGCCCAAAAGACCCTAATATCAGTTTAACTGAAATAAAAAGCTTTTACAAAATTATTTCTATTCAAAAGCTTGGAGTCAGTATTTTTTTTTTAATAGAAATTAACACTTTTATGTATCAAGGATTTTACTGGAGTAATGATACTAAAAATTCAGCTTTAACATCAAAAGAATGCAATACATTTTAAAACATACTCCAATAAAGACAGTTATGTAATTGGGAATAATAAAATCTATAAACAAAAAAAACCCAGCAAAAACAGTAAATTTTTGACAATCAGATAAATATAAAAAATCTGGTAGTGTATATATATCCACCCTTAGGAGTAGAAAAAGTAAAACAAAACTTACAGGTTGTACATCAATGAATGACTTCTGGGATTCTGAGGTTGCGGGGCTGAAGACCTCTACACCTTTCTTGTATATTTATGGGGGAAGCTGTCACGATCATGCTGGAATGAAGAACACTGGAATCGCGGATCATAGAAATTACAGTCTTTAAATTATAAAACTCAGGTATATAGGATAGGATACTGACATTCATACATATAAAATAATATTGATGACCAACACAAGCAGGGTTAATATACAAGCAGACATAATGGGCATAACAAATTTAAATTTTATTGGTCACATACACAATCATACAGAGTACAATTTGCAGTGAAATGATTTTGTGCGACAACAGAGTCGCGACGGCAGCCACCTTACCAGCGCAATCATAGAAAATAAGGGTAAAAAAACCCCTCCCAGACTGTTCAAAAAAATCTGGAAATCTGCTACGGGTCGATGGCAATCGTCATAACTAATGTACACTGGGCAGTGTGCGATCAGGGGTTAAAAAATACCTCAGCAAAGCACATAAAACATATAATCACAAGACATAACATTGCAACATTGGAGAGTACAGGGGATGTGGAAATGTCCAATGTAGGCAAACAACTCCGGTCCTGCAGCTAGAGAGCGCCATCCACTGACATCCAGGGCGCCATTTCATCCTTCGCGACAATCCGCGTGGGAGAAAACGACAGGGGAGCTATCCAAAATTTAAACCAAAGGCTTAGGGGCCGTTCACATGTAGCAAGGTTTGCGCGCGCAAGCTCTTTATTTTCTAATATGTTGATTACCATGAGTTGGTTACTTTTTTTTGCCCAAAAGACCCTAATATCATAGTTTAACTGAAATAAAAAGCTTTTGTAAAATTGTTTCTGTTCAAAAGCTTGGAGTCAGTATTTTGTTTTTTATAGAAATTAACACTTTTATGTATCAAGGATTTTACAGGATTTTTACTGACTGGGGAACGGAATCTGCAGAGAATTGTAACGGCACTCCTGGCAGTGGCTGGGAACTGGATTGTCAGGGTTAGGGATCAGCACTCCTGCCATCACTCTGGAACAGGACTTGGGAATGGCTCTCCTGGCCGGGACTGTGGAACGGAATCCGCAGGGAACTGGAACGGCTCTCCTGGCCAGGACTTGGGATCGGCACGCCTGGCCAAGGAAATCTGGAAATCTGCTACGGGTCGATGGCAATCGTCATAACTAATGGAACAGAACTAATTTTCAAACAAACAGTCTTTTAATTATAAAACTCAGGCACACAGGATAGGACATTCACACACACAAAATATCATTGATGACCGACAAGGGAGACTGACACAAGCAGGGTAAATTTATTCGTAGACATAATGGGCATAAAAGAAAACAGCTGGGGAACACAGATAGAAACTAATTAACTAATAATCACAACTAGGACAGGAACACCAAATTTGGGCAAGGTAGGACACATGAGGCAAACCTCAGAACAAAACACACAGAACACGTAACAGACGCAGGGTGGGCAGGACTTTGAAAGCACTCTCCCTTTTAGCATCTAAAACATAAGAATAATTCAGTACAAACTGTGAAACTGATTTCATAATTTATATGACACATTGAAACATTTTTTTTTCAGTGAAAATATCTTTATTCCTTTAAAGAGCCTTGAAGTAACTAGACTGTGTGCCTGTACATGCAGTATCATGAAATAATCTGCATTAGTTACACTCTTTATGAGAAAAACATATTCACTATTAATTAAGACTTATGTGCATTGTTTATTCAGCATTGTTTTAGTGATTTTAGGTATGTGGTAGGATTCAGGGATGTAGAATACGCTCATGCAGAATTAACAGCCAATATACAAGCTAATAAGCAACTAGCTAAAAGTGAGAATTAGTTCTTATATTAAAGTACCCAAAATATAACAAATTTATATTTGTCAAATACAGTTGAATTTTGTTTTAATAGTTAGAAATATTTTTTAAAAATAGCTTACCTGGAGTCCATCACCCAGCTCTAAATGCACCTCTCCATCTTGCTGGTCATCGCCAAGAATTTGTCTGCAATTGTAGTACAGTCTTCAAAAAGTTTTCTTTCTGCCTCTGGATATAGCTTCCGAAAGTCTCATGAAATCTCATTTTTATGAAAAATGTTTTTTTTGGGTTTTTTTCTGGCATGCTCTGTCTGCAATAGCAAATAGCATTAGTAGTTGATGGTATGTTTTTTGATAATGGCAGAAAATACTTGATGTCAATCATGATGGAAGAATAAACAAGTTACAGCATGTCCCCTAATGAGGCCGTAATATTTATTCTGTGGGAGTCCGTAGTCTACATTTAATACTACAAGGCCCGGTTTCACAAACACGGCTTATCTTAAGCCAGGGCTAGGCATTAGTTAAATTAAGATATTTAAGCAACTTTTACAAAACTGCCTCATTAGAAACTATTACAGGTGTGCATCTTAACACAGAACAATGACACTGACACGTTTTAAGATATTTCAAAGCAAGATATTTTCATCTGAGTCAGCTCAAACATGCAATTTAGTCTGGGACTAGCTTAAGCCTTGTCTGTGAAACTGGGGGCAAGTGTACGTGTTGCTGTAGCTATGGTAGGCTACTCCGCAGTTTTCTTATGTGATTCTTAGTTCTGGTTTAGTTTTATTTATGAACTCTTTCGTGAGTAGTGGGAGGCAGTCATGGCCTAATGGATAAAGAGCCCATAGGTGGTCGCAGGTTCGAGTCCCAGGTCCAGCAGGTATTGTAGGTGTGGGGAGTGAATATCCAGCGCTCTCTCCAAATGCCCCCGAGCACTGAGGCATTGGCTGCCTGCTGCTCCGGGTAAGACAACCTTATGGTACAACCTCACAAACCTCTTTATTCATCAACTGTAATTCAGAAGTTGTTTTAATATGAATATATTTAAAATGTATTTTATGTGATGCAAAGCTGAATTTTCAACATTATTATAAATCATTCTAATATGCCGGTTTGCAGGACAAGAAACATTGTCTATTGTCAGTGTTGAAAACAGTTGTGCAATTTCTTTTGGGAAAACCATACTTTTTTGTTTAATAAAGTATTTAAAAACAGCATTTGTTTGAAATAGAAATGTAATAAATCTTGTTAATGTTACGTTTGATTAATGAAATGCATCATTTAATAAAAGCATTAATTTCCTAAAATTAAATCAAGCAATCTGACAATCTTACTAAACCCCAACCTTTTGAACATTAGTATTCTGCTCAACTAGTTGCAAAATTATGGTACTTCTCAGACAAGCTGTTCTGACACCATATGTAAAAAAAAAAAAAAAAAAAAAAAATTATGTATGGGTGCAACCCAATATATTTATGTATTTCAATGTATTATTAAAAGAGTAAGTCAAAACAGAAATAGAATGTAAAAGCTAACTTTACTCATTCAAGTTAATACCATTTAAATTAGTTCTAAATACTTAAGTGTCTGCTTTAAAATTGTTTCAAAATGTCACTGCTTGTGTTTAAAAATATGCCATTCATTGAAAACAGCTTAAGCAGCACAGAATTGAACACAAGAAAGCAGAGATCTTAGATTTACTGTTTTTGGTGAAAATAAACTGCCAGTTTAATAACCATACAATAAAACCTGTAAATACAGATGAATTATACTAAAAAAAAAGTATGATCGTAACAAAAACAAAAAGAGAGGATGAAAAATGCACAACTAGCTAAAGTCGAACAAAGGGAATTATCAGGAAGGATGAGTTAGAGTTCACAACCCCCGATCCCCAATACACTCACTTTCAAACACACACACACACTGTTACTCTCCGTTAGCAGCACACACACTCTTACAGTCACTCAGACATGCAGAAAGGACAGGGTTTGATAATCAGTACACGTTCAATTCAGTACACTGCTCTAATGTCAGCATGTCACCCTGTGAGCCACCGCCACCCCACTCCCAGCCACAGGGGCTTCGCTGAGCAGGTGCAGGTGCTGATCATCATTATAGTATAGGTATAGGGGAGCGGGGCCGGGAAATGGATGGAGAGGGGTAGGTGCTGTAGGGTGGAATGAGGTGCGGGGGTTTGTGGAAGCCATTTGTGTATTTAAGGTGGATGTGTGTGGGTGTTTGGAGATCCGTGCGGCTCCCCTAGTTGTCGTTGTCGCCTGCTTCGTCGCCCTGGTTTTCTGACGTCCAAAGCTGCAGGTTTGAGAATTAATATAATGTATGAGCCAATAAAGCACTGAAACAGAAATATAATGAGTACAAAATGTATAACTGGAGGACTAACAGTCAGGTTGTCCCTTAAAAGCTGCATGATCAAGGTGCTGTCTTTGTAGGAATCCTCATTTAAAGTGTCAAGCTCAGCAATGGCTTCATCAAAAGCCTGTAAGAGAGAGATCCTGGTTTCTCATTTGGGTTGAATGAGCAGCAGATACACTGGCACTTGTAATGTAACAATGTTTACTGTAGTGATGATTTGCAAAGAAATAAGAAACACATTTATATAATGAAGTATAAAAGGCTGTCCACATAGGACACATTCTTGTTTTTAATTGTTTCATATGTACACATGCACTAGATGGGCATCTCTGGCGACTGTATGGTCTTGGCTAGTTAAAGGGTTACTCCTCCCCAAAACCAAAATTTTGTCATTAAGCTCTTACCCCCATGTTGTTCCAAACCTTTAAAATATTAACTCAGCTGAAACACAAGAGTGTACACAGTTAGCATTCAGTGGACACTCTCCAAAATGGCACTACAGAGGAGATAAACTGAATAAACTCATTATTTTTGTGGACCTTGACAGTGTTCATTATGGTGGTCAATGACACAGAAACAGATATTTTTCATCTAAAATATCTTTAATTGTGTTTCAAAGATGAAAAAAGCTTTTATGGGTTTGGAACAACATGGGAATAAGTGATAAAGGACAAAATGTTCGTTTTGGGATGTTACTCCACCCTTTAAAAACATTGGAATTTCTATAAACAAGGCTCTGTCCAAATTTTGTTAAATGCAAGAATTTGTCCTGTGTGAATGGCCCCTTATACTTCTAGTGTTTAAAGAGATACCAACCGTCTTAGCGAGGTGACAGGCGTTCTCAGGAGAGTTAAGGATCTCGTAGTAAAAAACTGAAAAATTGAGGGCAAGACCCAACCGTATAGGGTGTGTGGGCTGCATTTCCTTCTTACTTATCTCAAAAGCATCTTGGTAAGACTTCTGAGAGTTCTCAACTGTGGCTGAAAGAATAAAAAGTTGATCTTGATTACATAAAAAAATATATAATTATGTTAAAGATAGTCAGACAGATAGATAGCAGTGAGTCACTGAAATTAACTGTTTTTGTACCAAAATCAAAAGGAAAGTTGTTATTTAATCAAAAAGCAAAGATGACGTTTCCAGAACTCAATTTGGGTAACCAACCAAATTATACTGTTCACATATATATATATATATATATATATATATATATATATATATATATATATATATTAGGGCCGGGACTTTAACGCGTTAATTTAGATTAATTACACAAAAAATAACACGTTAAGTTTTTTAACGCATTTATTTTTGAACCGCAACGTTTCTCACTGGATGAGTTTCGGGGGACTGATTATACTGGAGCACCAACTACCGTTTTAAAGCAGGGCTTTCAAGTCTCACGCCAGTGACAAATGCTAATGTATAGAGTTATTATTTATTCGAATGTATATCGAAATATCAGAAATGTGAAAAAAATTATATCGCGATATATTTTGATATCGAAATTATTGTCCAGCCCTAACTGGTCAGGGTGTAAAGTTCTTTCGCAACAAGCCATTTATGTTTCAGCCGAACAGAGTTTACATATTGGTACTCTAGAATAATTTTTGGCCACCAAGAAGCTAAAAGAGTCAAAACGCCCTTTAGAGAAGTGCTAATCCAACTTTATATCTACGATTTTGGCTCTCTAAAAGTTTTATGTCAAATCTTCTGTTTTGGCCAAATATTTCCAAAATTTCAGTGTATCACTCATATATGTAAATACAGAGGGATAGACAGATAAATGACAGACAGAAAGATAGATAATAAATAGAACAACATAACAGATAGAAACAGAACACATTGTTACACAGACCTACATCTATATTTATGGCCACACTTCCCCCAATGAAGGGGACAGGGGTCATGATTGCATAGCTTGTCAGTGATCTACAGCTCTATGAACGATTTGAAAACAGGTGATGAACAGGTGATTTACCAATAACCAAAGAACATTACTAAGAGATGCACATGAATAGATCAATCAACACATATCGGTTTTATAAAACAAAGTTTTATGAAATGTTCCTCACATTTTTTTGTTTGCTGCATACAAATATGCGTCAATTTGCACTAGGGATCCTCATTTTAACCATTTAACAGTTAACCGACAATCTCTAATACAATCAGTTAAACGGTTTAAAAGGTCATTGGTTGTCAAAAGGCGTTGGTTGTCGGTTACGAGAAATAACTGGAATGAGCATCCCTAATTTGCACTGATCTTAACAAAAAACAGCTGACAGGCTGATTGAAAATGCCAATTCATTCTCTACCAGTAGGTGGCCCTTTTGAAAACGGCAGAAATAGAGCTGCTTTTAAGTAAGAGCAAAGCAGAGCTGCCCCTGTAAATGCTACTTTATCAGACTTTATGAGAAAATGCCGTTGGTACTTCTCTAAAGACAGCCCACTTACTTCAGAGATACATTCACATTCGCATGCTGCGCTCTTATTTGTTCAACGAGTTATACCCCCGGTTTCACAGACAAGGCTTAACCCCAGTACTAGACTAAAATGTAATCTGAGCCGTTTCAACTAAAAGAAACCTGCACTGACTGATCTTAAAACATGTCCGTGCCTTTGTTTTGTCTTAAGATGCACGCCAGTAACGCCTTTTTCTAAGGCATGCATAAAACATAATTAAAATTTCCTAATTGAACATGGCCTACTCCTGGCTTAGGCTAAGCCCTGTCTGTGAAACCGGGCCATAGACTTTTCAAATTTAATCCAGGCATATCACGATTTTTGCATGAGTTCTGGAAAAATCTATGCAAATATATTTGTAGCGGTCTATGTCGTTATTGTGGCAGGTTGCCATAAATATATCAATGTATGAGAAACACTAAAATGTCAGACAGAACGATAGATAGAATAGAAAAAAATTATACAGATAGATGCACTTACTGGTCTTGGATTCTCCAGATGCGACCTCAGATAAGTATCTATAGTAATCGCCTTTCATCTTCAGGTAAAACACCTTGCTCTCTGCCTGAGAAGCATTGGGAATGAGGAACTTCTCCAAAAGACCCTGTCAAGACAGGTTGGGATCATTAGGATGGCTCATATTTGTGATTAAACATAGTGAAAATGGAAAAACATTTTGACTCTTACACTTTTAATACTGAAATTAAAGTGTTCTTTGTAAACTAAGTATTTTGAATTTAAGAATGAACTTAATTTGATGCCATCATTATAAAAAGTTAAGGAGAACAAGATAAAGAAGTGCAGATACCAGCACATCATTGCAGATGTCCTGCAGTTCAGTCTCAATCTTTTCACGATACTCGCGTGCCATCTGTTGCTTCTTCTCGTTTCCCTCTGTCTTCTGCTCGATGCTGGAGATCACACGCCAGGAAGAGCGACGGGCCCCCACCACATTCTTGTACGCCACAGACAGCAGGTTGCGCTCTTCATTGGAAAGCTCCACACCGCCCTCGGTAACATTCTTCATAGCTGCTGCCATGTCATCGTAGCGCTCTGCCTGCTCAGCGAGCTTGGCTTTTTGCACCAGGTCACTCTTGTCCATTTTTAGACTGCGAATCAGACATGAATACGCAGGAGCATGAATTACTCAATCTTTATTTTCATATATTCTTTATGAACAAAACTTCACTAAATATTATTTGTAGTGTGCCTTCCACCCAGTAAGTTTAATAAAGTGTTACTTTTGATACAAAAAAAATATGTCTCATCTTTTTAATTTTAATCACGGAATTAAAATATGTAATTTTTTAAATGCAGTTTTGACACCTTCTAATATGGCATGACAGATCATTGTTCAACCAGTTAAAGTGGCACATGGACTGACCATTTGTTCCTCTTAACTAGTTGCTAATAGCACAAGAGCCTGACCGATTTATCGGCAGGCCAGTATTAGGTTTTTTCCAAACTATCGGTATTGGCATTTATAATGGCCGATAAATGAATATTTCAAAAATAAAATAAAAACGGACGAAACACCCTTCAACCATGTCATGAGTGTTGGCGTTGTATAGTTTGTCTACCAGAGGGCACTCTACACCGTCCCTGTTGGCAACACTCGTGTATAACGCACCACACATTCTGCAACCTGCTGATCCAGCCAGAGTCGGGCAGGCGAATGGTTGCGGTTTTTATTACCAGGACCGCATGTGTGTTGGAGTTGAACGTGCTTTGTGTGTATCCTGCTTGTAGCAAACGAAAATATAATGCATCTGAAGCTCTCGATTTTTCCCGCTGCGCTCCTCTCTGCGTCTGCTCCGTTCACTAAAAAACTCAAGATATGTTGCTTCTCTAAGGCCCCATTTACACTAGGTGCGTTTACGTTTTAAAAACCATAACTTTATATGCATATCTCTGCATTTTTCACCTTCAAAAACTGACACTTTTGAAAACGTTGCAGACCCTGTTGTAGTTTGAAAACCCCGGGAAGGTTTAACACCAGTGTAAACGAGGATCGTTTTTATTCTGAAATACTGTCTTAAAACGGAAATGCACTGGTGTTAACAGAGCGCAGTAAAGTTAGTTTTAGATTTGATATTCGCCTATGCTGCAAATTTACATCTTAGTACTAAACGAATTGCACCTAATTTCACATGCAAGCAACACTAGGGTTGGGTATCATTTAGAGTTTTTTCGATACTGGTGCCAAATTGATACTTTAAAAACGATTCCGGTGCATAGACGGTTTCTGAATCGATACTTGAAAAATAAAAATAAAAATGGTATCATTTTATAATAACTGCACACTATGAATCATTAGTTAAGCATTAGTAAACAGTCGGTTCATCCTTTATAAACCATTGTTCCAACATTAATAGTCATTAGTAAGCAGATTATAAATACAGCTGTAAATGCCTTGTTCTTGATTTATAATCATATCTATTACAGAGGAGATTTTATCTCAGTTATCTTCCAAACAGAACAATTAAAAACAACACAGGGATACAGAACTATTCATTTCAATATGCAAATAAATATGAAACTGTACAACTGTTCACTGGAATGATTTATCATGAAATTGCATGAAAGGTTTAAAAGGTTTAAAAAGTCTATTCATAAAGTATCTGAAAAAGATTTACTCCATGAACATTACATTAAATAAAGACAATATTTAATGAATAAATAAAATAAGCTTATAAAACAATAACTAACGTATGATCCAATGCCATGTCTCAAGTCAAGTGAATGAATCATCTTGAAACAGGCATCCAAAACTGACTTACGAAAAAGGGGAATAACCAATGATTTGCTGGGTTTTTCGTTCAGGCACGGCACCGAAATCCACACTTTGATTCGGTTTGGTACATACCGGTTCCTTAGGTACCGGTGCCATACTGGTCCCGGGTTTCAGTACCCAACCCTATGCAACACTCGTCATTATCTTATGTGTAGCCTGTTTGATTTTATCAGACGACGACTTGATCACTGTTGTGTCACCATTTCATATTCATCCCGTTTTATGACAACAAAAACACTAAGATATATCAATAAAAAACATTTGAGAATTTAGCTGCATCAGAATACAGTATGTGGACACATTAGGCTATGTGTAACCTAAACAGGTTTGTGTCACTAAATATAATATATATATATAAGTATATATATAATATAAGTAATATAATAATGTATACTTCCGAATACTTCTCAACTGTAAATCAATTGCTATTCCGTGGTCTACAACATGCAAGAATAAAAGTGTCTGCTAAATTAATAAATGTAAATGTTAATGAAGTAGTTACAGTCTCTGCATTGTAAAATGTAAGTTAGACTTGTGAGGAGTGAACATTTAGACTTAGAGAAAAAACGTAGTATCAAACGTAGCTTGTGCATAAAAGTTAGCTTTTCTTTTACATGTGTGTGAAATCCAATGACACCAAGTGTGTGTTGCAGACTGTCATTCAGTCGCAGCATTACCGAGACACATAATGGATTTAGATCGCTAAATAGTAGGTTTTAGAAGGCAGGCAGCAACTGATGATTGAAAATGGTTTGATGTA
>JAUCMU010000143.1:18353766-18369704 GCA_032275025.1 Enteromius treurensis
GAAACGCACCTTTTTGTATCAACCAAAAATGGCTGTTTCGTGGTCTATTGAGGAAGTACAGACGTTTCTCTCGTTGAGAGCCGAGGTGCGGGTCCAGTGAGATCTTGATGGGGCAACGTGGAATGAAAAATACTCCTTTGTTGTGTGTTTGTTTGTGGCGTGTTTACGATGATGTCACAGCAGTAGAGGCGGCTCAACTATAACGACACGTGAATAATCCCGCCCCCTCTAAAGCGGTACTAAACTGCATTGAAAACGCAAACTGAGCCGAACTGAGCCGTGCCGTATCGTAACGAGCCGTGCCGAGTCGTACCACACAGTGTAAAAAAGCACCATTATACTTACGTACTGATGAGGTGCACCTGAGTGCAATCAAGTGCACACCAATATTCATTGGCCTTTTGTATAAAGCTTAAAGGCAATTGGTCTCTCTGGCAAGTTCCCATATGTAATGTCGAAGTGATTCGACTGAAAGGGTTATGTTGGTTGCTTTACTTTACAGTATGTGCACTTACCTGTACTTGTAAAGTATAAGGTAACTACATGGGTTAGGGTCAGGCACATGCAGAGAGCTCCTGAGGGCAGGGGATCAAATGTAAAAAAAAACAACTATGGTATTTGTGGAGTAATTCCTATGTAACAATTACTATAGTCAAATTTATTTAAAATAAATAAATAAATAAAAATAAAGTCATTTGTGTGTTCTTGAACTTGAACATGCACTTCACATCCCAGGCCTGTTGGTGGCATTTGGGGTTTAATTAACAATTGCTAAATATATCAGTAAATAAGGAGTAAATTACAATTATTGTGATTTCTATTTTAGCAATTTCCTTTTTTTTTTCAGTTTTTGTCTTTAATTTGATTAAATCAGAACAAAGCTGACAGGAAGTGAAGCGGTAGAGAGATACGAGACAGCCCACTTTGGTGAAAAATTATGTTCCAGGCAGAATAACTGACAACTGATGACTGACAATGTTTCTCCTGGCTAAGACAAATTATTAATATATACATATGAATTTTGAACATTGCAATAGTAATAATTATTATAATTAATATTATTATTATTTGACGGATTTGTTTTTGTAAATCTAGTAAGAATAATAAGAACTCTTCTAAAAGCTCTTCTAAAAAAAGTAAATTATTTATAAATTAGCAAAATTCATTCTATCAGCAGCATTGTTATATTACAAAAAAAGGGGGAAAATCTGAGAAAAATGTTAGAAATCTAGCATTGAAAAAATTCAGGGACTGATTAAAAGTATATTTACAACTCAGACAACCGCTCTGGTGTCACGCTATTTAAGTTGAAGATGGTTTACCATGGAACATTTGTGGTTGCCTTATTTCCTTTCGCTAGCCATGCATTAGCTGCCTTATGAAATGTCAGCTATTCAATCTTAAAGGGATACCCAACCCCAAAATGAATTTTTTTTCTCCAGTCACTTATAGTCATGTGGTTCCAAACACGTAAAAGCTTTGTTTGTCTTCCGCAAGAAATTGGCTGCCGCCCTACAAAACAATGCATTCTGGTAAGATCATTTTTCCGACATTGATCGGCGCTGCAGCCGCCTTTCGATCACATGTGCCATCAAGTACTGTGAGAACAAAACAAGAGCAGTCACACAGGTCAGGTGCTGCAGTTGCTCAAAATCGGCTGCGAAAGCCTTGATGACGACAGACTTTATTCTCATTGGTCAGATTATGTGACGACAAGCATAATGTTTGCTGCGTGTTTTTTCTTTAAAAAGTTCCTGTTTGTAATCAATATTTATATAGAATATCTGATATGGAAACAATAAATTAATGAAGAAAATTAAGATTAGGCGATATGGCAAATATATATGGATTGGTCTGCCATAATCACGTTGATTCAGCACACTGTCCGACCTGACGGCTGTCTCTTTACTGGGTTTACTGTAGATTGCTAAGTAGAATAATAGCAGGCAGCTATTGATGATTGAAAATGGTTTGATGTAGCTTGGTGGAAAGAATTTAAAATGTGCAGGTAAAGGGATAAGCAAGCTGACATTGTAATTATAAGGCAGCTTATAACCCAGCTAACAATTTGGATTGACAGATTCGGTACACTACCTCATATACTGATAGCAATTTATATTTTGTTGTTGTTGTTATTTATCAGAACTTAACAGAATTTGTCTCCAGTCCTATTCAAAGTTATATTTATAAAGCTTACCAAGTATTTTAAAACTTTGATTTGGTGGTTGTTGTTTTTGTTCAAAGGACTTTATGTTTCATATCTTAAGTTTGTATTTTTATACATTTTATTTATCAGAACTTTAATATTTTGATGTTCCTCTGTTCTGTTTTGACTATAAAAGAAACAAGTTTCTTTTTTAAAATGCATTATCAAATTACGTTAGTTAAAACTCATAAATAACTACAAATAACTAATGTTAGGGAAATCTGTTAATGTTTTATTGCACGTTTCTGAAATGTAAAAAAGAAAAACAAATAAATATTGGCCGATATATCGGAATATCGGATTTTAAAACCAACAAATATATGTCACCGTATCGGCCTTCAAAATCCATTATGGGTCAGGCTCTAAATAGCACACTATTTTTATCACATCAGGGGCCGGTTGCACCAGCTGGAAGTACGCCCGGTCGTAAGACCAGCCTGGACATAAAATGCGTCTTAAGTCCAGCACAGAATTTATACCGATTGCACCATCTCGGCGTAAGCTACGTCTGAGACTAAATCTTACGCCTAGTCAGAGGCAGGTGTTAAGTAAAAATTCATGATTTGCTCCGACATTATTCGTTTTTAGGATTCATGTATGTTTGTTAATTATTACAGCAGACAATCACAAAGCTCTGTTTTGGCTCCATCTCCAAAACCATTATTTTTCAGGAAATGAAAAAACGGCATATTTTATTAAACATTGTATGGTGAAAGTTGGTACCTTATATTGCAACATTAACTCAACATTTCCTCAAAATCATGTTTTATCGGAGATACAAGATTTATAACTTTGGTCATTGATATCAATGGTAGGCTACGGATACAGACGTCGCTGCTGCCAGCAGTGTTCATCAAAGTCGCGGTCGCTTTAAACCTTTTGACAAGACACAAGGTGTATTAGCTAATCAAAGCTAATGATTGCAATTACATACATCTTCCTAAACTCTACTTTAAACGTTAAAGCTATGAGTGGTGCAATACCAAAATAAGACGACAAGACGCTGTCTATAGGCGGACATCAATCTGCACACAAATAAAATTAAATTAAAATAGTTCAGGATTGTGTTTAATGTCAAAATTATTATATTTCGTTTAGTTTTTTTATTAAGTTAATTTAGATAAATGTTTGGAGTATTTTTTTGTTTATTAAATATAAGTTTGTTTGTTTTTTTAAAGTAGGCTAACGACTAAGCGGCCATCAACAACAGTGAGCTGATCATAAACTATGAATTACCACCATGAATTGTCTAAAATAAAACTCTAGATATGCCCACTAAAACAGTTCAAGCCTATAACAATGTGTACATGTTAATAATGCGCTATAATAATCAATGTGGGATATGTTTGTGCGGAGAGGCTAAAGTGCAAAAGCGCAATCACTTATAATTAAATACATCATTCAGAACTGTATCTCATATGATCTCAAATGTAATCATTCAAGCTGTCTTTCAAACAGAGGTATGTCAATAAAACAGTTGCATTGACACCTCAGAAAAGCCATTCAATGTTTATAAACTCAACAGTTAGCTAAAAAACAAGAACTCTAGAAAAGAGTATTCTGGTCAAATAAAAGCATGGTTCTACATATTTATTGTATTTTTTTACTCAACCTGTTAGTGAATTCTTCTTTAACTTTAAGTTTGAAATGAAAATTTAAATGAATGTAAATAAAAATGTCCTTATATGTAACTTAAATAGTTGTATACAATTCAGAGCGGATTGCTATGTCTTAAATTAAATAGCAATTGAATTCAACAGTTTGCCCCATATAACAGGTTCCCTATCTACTTCACAGCATTACTTGAGAGACATTTTCCCTCTAAGAAAAACGTACATGTACTATATTACCTATATACCCAAACGAATCGAAATTAGATCGGATTAAGAGCTTGTGAATCGGAGTCGAATAATAAAATATAGTACAAAACACAGCCCTAACGTTTATTATGTAATTGAGAATAAAGTGTCAATGTAATGCACTACCAACATAAAACATTATGGCCTCATGTTTAACACTTACTTACTTAATTTAACAAGGCCTGGTTAACGTAAAGGTAATACAGCGTACGACCAGCGACTAAATAGTAAATGAAATAGCCTATTATTCTACAAAATCAAATTGAACATTCAGGCCGTGGCAAAAAGAAGCGAACTGTGCCAAGGCTTTCATAACTCATATTTTGTCATTTTCTAGGTCGAGACTTTCAGCCAATCGATTCAATTGAACTCAGGCTCCGCTGACATGAGCTAACGTTAGCACGCTAACCGCACATCCTTTCAGTGAAATCACGAAAGTCTCCGATAATATGTAATGATTCTCAACCTTCTAAAAAAATACTGCTTATGTTATACTATTATCTAACACAATATGCTTGCAGTGGGGTCGGATATTTCATTGTAACGATTCAGCGCGTCTGACAGTGAGGCCTGCAGCGCTTAGCAACCTGCTAACGTTAAATCCCACGGAAAACGGAACACAAGATCATTTAACGTTACCCAATGAAAGCATGTTATGTAAGACACGTGAACATTGATGGAACGAATAAAGGAAATACACTCACGGTGAAAACGGCGTTTACTCTGACTTTTATCGTTAAAAAGACACAGATCGGGTCCCCGTCCTCCGCCTCGCTCTTCGGTTGTTCTGGGCAGTACCTCTTCCGTTTACAGTAACACTTCCGCTTCCTGCAAACCGTTCCTACTGAAAGTTTTTTTTTTTTTTTTTTTTTTTTTTAAGTATTTAACATACATTTAACATAATGAGTAACCCGTTTAGTTTATGTGAGCGTATCGAAATCGACAAGTAACGTTACTGATGTAATGAACGACTCATTAAAGCAATAACAATTAAGTTAAGAATATGATTTAAGAAATTAAGCATTTAATATTACCAGTGTGTTCTTAACTCTGGCTTTTGAACTTCATTAGCATTGTGTTTATTTGTAAATGCCCCTGTCTGCAAGTATGAGTGATACATTTCCTGCGAAAAATACAGCATAGACCAAAAGCTGTTGAGGCTGAAAGGACAGCTAAGATCAGTGAACCACATTTGTGAGAGTGAGGGAAGGTAAGGCAGTTTTACTCTGGTAAAATAGGCAGCAGAGTAATAGGCCTACTGCAATTTAATGTCCAATATACTGAAATTAGAACATAACAAGGGGTGAGAGCCGAAAAGGCTTAAGTGACATTTCACCAACTTTACAGGAAGGCATAATTCTGGCACCAACTGTTTTAGTATGTTACGTGTTAAGTCTTTTGGTTTCTAATGAGTAACACCAAAATTATATAAAAGTGAAAACTTTTGGCTGTAGAAAGAGCTCATAGAGAGCTTTTATTATATATATATATATATATATATATATTTAAAACATTTGAGCTGTTTAATACATTTATTCAAACTGTGATACACAGGTATGCAAACTCGTCAGGGGTGAAAAATACTTTTTTTCTTTACAGATCTACACGATTCATGCGAATGACATATTTCAAGGTGAAAATGTCGACTTTCGCCAAAACTTTGCACCCCTGTAAACATTTTTTTTTAGGATTCTTTGATTAATAAAATGTAAAAGCAAATAATTGTTGTACAAAAATCGTTGTAACATTATAAATGCCTTTATTTTAATGTGTCCTTGCCGCTAATCGTACATTCCCAAACATTTTTATGCATCAATAAGCAAGAAACAAGCACACAAAACTGAAACCTTTAGTCATTTTTATTAAAAACAAAAATAATAATCCAATTTCAAATACACCACCAAAAAGTGTTCAGTTCCATCTAAGCAATGCAAACATGCCCAAACATCTGCTGCCCAATGTTTTACTGAAGAAATCAGTGCAATCTGTTATCTGTTTAATTACATAAGAACAGTTTTCTCATTTTCTAGAGATCGGGGAAGATTTAAAGTCACACTTTTGCTGGATGTCTGGATTCCAAAACACTTACTTGGATCCAAATCTAAACATCCTATTCTTGTGCATTGACTTGTGTTGGAGATTCAGTTTTCTTTTGATAAAACAAAGTCTGATATAAAAAGGCTGTGGTTAATTTTGCTAAATTATTTTCATTTTCCATCCAATAATATCCTTGGATTTTCTCTGTTCTAAAAGTATACTACATAGACAGAAATATGCTCTGGTTATCAGATATGCCAAATGCAGGAATTTTATTTTCATATTTCTGGAGGAAGGGGGATAAAGTAAGACAAGCAAATCAGAGGCAGCCTGTTCGCAAGCCTTCTAGCTTCAGAGTCAGATTTATTGATAGAAATTATGCTCAAAAACCTCCACAGTTCACTCCAGGCCGTGGGACACTGCGTTTCAGAGGAAAGCAGTGAGGACAGTCGTCAACCAGAGGCGCATAGCATCAGTCTGGGGAAGAAGCCAGAACAGGGTGCTTGTATTAGTTGGCTTTGGCTCGAAGCTGGGCTCTTTTGCCAGTGACAGCCTGGAAGCCGGTCTTGATGCTGGCTACAGAGCAGCGTGAGTGACAGGTTTCACATTGCAGGAAGTAGAGACGCGTGTCTTTCTGCAGAATTGTATCCGGTGAGCGGCAAGTGTGACAAGTCACATATTCCTCTGTGAAACACAAAGAGAAAATTGGTCAAAAATCAAAAAAAGAGTCACTTAAATGGTAGATGCTTGTGTGTGTGTATTTATATATATATATATATGCATAATAAATATACAGAGTACACATACATATACTATGTAAAGGAAATCTTTTATTACTCGATTATTTGTTTGGCAGCACTAATTAAGATTTTATTACAAAAATATTTGAAAAGAGCTCCCTTTTATAACATAACATAAGGATCAGGTAACATATGTGATGAATCTTCTATGAATCATTTGCACAAACAATTATTATCCAACTTGGCTCCTCCAACCGCAAATGCTGGTTTACAAGCCACTTTTTCATGCGTTTTTCAGTCAATTTCTTGATTTTTCCCTCATTATGAACAACACCTTTTCATACACAATAAAAGCTCCAAACCCACAAGACCTTCGTTCAACTTCGGAACACAAATTAAAATACTTTTGATAATACCAGACAGCCATCTGACCCTCCAAAGACAGCAACACAACTGGCAATGATCCAGGTCCAGAAACGTAGCAAAAACATCTGTAAAACAGTCCATGTGATACCAATGGCTCAACTTCACTTTTACGATGCTAGGAGAATAATTTTTTTGCACAAAGAAAACAAAAATAACAATTTACTCCTTTATCCATTCTTGTTCCGTGACTTATGTCTTCCGCCATTTTAGAGAGTACGCATACACTTTCAGAACCGCAGATCACATACATGCACGTGTTTTCACCCAGGTGTAAACCAGGTTGATTGCATCAAATATGTAAAAACTTGCGTATGCGGAGCGTTGTGATACTCTCTAAAATGGCGGAAGACATAAGTCACGGAAGAAGAACGGATTGAGTAATTTATATTATTTTTATTTTTATTCACACAAAAAAAGTATTCTCTTAACAGTGCAAAATTTAAGTTGTGTCCACTGGTGTCCCATGGACTGTTTTACCGATGTTTTTGCTACGTTTCTGGACCTGGATCGTTGCCAGTTGTCTTGTTGTCTATGGAGGATCAGATGGCTCTCAGATATCATCAAAAATATCTCAATTTGTGTTCCGAAGATGAACGAAGGTCTTTTGGGTTTGGTACGACATGAGAGTGAGTAATTCATGACAGAATTTTATTTTTAAGGGTGAAATACGCAAATGAGAGCGAGATGCATCACTGATTGTTACATGAAGAATAAGTGCTCATGGCAAAAGCATGCTATTAAAGTGTTTAGAGAAATATTACATTTTTTTGTGTGTGGTAAAATTAAATGATTACAGCAAGTATGTTGGGGTATTTGATGAGGGGTGCACATATCAGCAAAAAGTATTGGTACACACACTACAAATTCATATGTGCAAAATATTAGACTTACTTATATATCTTCTCAAGACGTTTTCTATTTGTTTCTGTTGAAAGCGTCCCTTAATTACAAGCTGGTTATTTCCATCTATGGATCCACTGGAAGCAAGAAGACATTGCTTGTGTTACAGGAGAAATCACCATTTCACATTTGACAGAATTCTGGAGATGCAGTTAAAAGCTCACCTCGTTCCTAACTCAGCTAACAGGAACGCCAAAAGATGTTTGGGCTGTCGATGCAACCTGAAGATGAAAATGCAAACATGCAATGCAAGAGTTCAATAGATAAAATTGCACACATAAACTAGAAGCACTGGTTTGGTTATATTCATATATGGGTCAATGACAAATTTTTATGTGTAGGAATTTCTGTATTTATTTATTTCACACCCACATGTGAGTGTGTATATATAAAAAAAAAATCTGATATTTTTTTTTCATTGTGCCTTCCAATACATCTCAAATCCAACTGCAGCTGGATTATTTTGATTAGGTAAAAAAAAAAAAAAAAAAATTATATATATATATATATATATATATATATTACAAAAAATGATTTTTGAATTTTTTTTTTTAATTATTTTGTTTTTGCAAATAAACTTCATATACATACAAGCACGCATATATACGGAAGAGGATTAGGGCCAAGAATTAATTAAAAAATATATATATATATATATAAAAATATATATATATATAAAAATATATCATTTCGAGATTAAAGTTAAATTACGAAAGAAAAAAAAATTAAATGTTGAGATTAAAGTCGTTAAATAACAAGAAAAAAGTTGTTAAATTTCGAGGAAAAATACTCCTCATATTTCGAGAAGTAAAAGTGCAGAACAAAAGACTTGTTTTGGAAAAGATCTGCTACTTTTTCACAGCTTATAATAAATGGCTATTTTTATTTAGTGGCATATTACACTGTAAATCGTATAGCAGGGGTGTCCAAAGACCAGCCGCGGGCCAAATACAGCAGTGAATGAATTTCAAACACTCGACCCGCAGCTATTGAAATGTTTTCATATGCGCGGTCATTTCTTTACCGCACGAGAATTCCTGAACCAGCAAATGCGAAAGAGCGCCGACTCGCGAGAAGCATGCTGCACGGACCCTAAATCTGTCTTTAGACAGCGCAGCTCAAGCTCAGATCAAATGCGCTACTTGTCTCTATCAGGCGAGCACTGAACAGCGCTGTGAGAACAATCCTCTGATGCTATCCATAGATGCTACTTACAGTGTAAATGAAATCAGCCCATTTTTATAGATGTGCCACTAAATAAAAACAGATGAAACACTGTGCCATAACTGCATTTAGAACTGCATTTACTTCCCGATACACAAACGAATAATGGATTTACTGTAGTACCACTTAATGAATGCATTATAATTAAGGCAGTTAAAATCCACTTTTCTGATGCGTCATGTGATGAAAAAGAAAGTAAAGAGAGTTTGGCAAGAAATGGTTTCTATCAATCGGGCATGTTTTACTCAAGCGTATTACTCTACGAACTACGCCTCTGGAGATGCTGACGGGCACGCTCCAATACAAGTCTTTTGTTCTGCACTTTTACTTCTCGAAACATGAGGGTTTTTTTCTCGAAATTTAACAACTTTTTTTCTCGAAATTTTATGACTTTAATCTCGTAATTTAACAAGTTTATTCTCAACATTTTTATACTCATAATTTATAAACTCATAATTTAACGAGTTTTTTTCTCTCAATTTTACAACTTTAATCTCGAAATGATATAATTTTTTTTATTATTGCTTGGACTTAATCCTCTTCCGTACATATACGCATAAATACCTTTTTTTTTTTTATATGGTAATTTATGTGTATTCAATCCATTTTATTTTTTATATTTATTATTAATTAAATATATTCTTCAATTAATAATAAATACAAATTACAAACTTGATAAGCCATGTCTTGTTGTAAAAAGCTTTTTTTTAAATATTTTAAGCAACTTATCTATCTTGACCTACATCAGTGGTTCCCAAACTGGGGGGCGCGACCCCTAGGGGGGCGTGGAGTTATGATAAGGGGGGCGCGGCAAGGCTAGTGTACAGTCAAACGATTTTTATAGAGATTTGAAAGAAATAAACGCCCGAAAATATTTGCCGCGCCACCCGTCAGTATTAAGCGCGTACTGCTCAATGTGTGACGCTCTGCTCAGTATTCCGCTCTATAATGTACGTTCCGTTGAGCTGCTCACGGCTCATATAAATGCTCCACTCCTGTACCGCTTATGCTCAAATAACGCGCCGGCAAAAAAAATGTCTATGTATACTTGTTCCAGTTTTCAATAGCGCCACATACTGTGCTGTAACATGCTGGACAAAACTGGTAAAATGATGCTACCCCCTCCTGATGGTATTCTACGATAACAATAGCTTTGTAGGACTACACATTATTTTGATAATTTGTCAAATTATATCTGATTCTGTTTCATCGAACTGAATTATTTTATTCGCTTGTGATTTTTTTCAGTATCATTAAAATTATTTAGTAAAATGAAAAGTCTTACAAAATGACTATATTGTTTAATACAATAATAAATAATTATTACAAAAATAAATGTTTTCAGGTGATAAAAGACCCCACTGAGAAATGTTCATTTTAGGGCAGAGGCCAGTTTGAGAAAATCTGTTTAAAAAAACAAAAATAAAACAATAAATGCTGTTACAAAAAAAATAAAAATACATAGTCATTTTTATCTTTTTTAATGTTTTACTCTAAAAGTGACTAGTTCCTTGTTTATTTAGTAAGTTTGGCACACACTGAATTTTAATAATTACATTTGAAATAAATCCTTCCGAAGTTGTGTTTATGTTTATTTGCAAACGGGGGATTTTTGTAATTCTGCAAAAGGGGGGCCTGGCAGAAAAAGTTTGGGAACCACTGACCTACATAATAAGGCTCTTTAACTGTTTTTATTTAGTTTTTTTTTTTTGCATTTTATTGCACTACATTTTGATTTGGCAGACATATGTTAGTCAAATGTTTATTTTATCATTTTAATAATGATTTACTTTGTAATTGTAGCACAGTTGCGTCAGTCTAAATTTAATTCAGGAATTAAAAAACATGCTTGCATCATTGTTGTATGTATTAATATTTAATGCAGTTTTTTAACATTTTAAATGGTTAGTTCATCCAAAAATGTCATTAATTACTCGTTTCAAACTCCTCTGTTCATCCTAGGAACTCAAATTAAGATATTTTTGATGATATCAGAGAGCAGTCTGTCCCTCCATAGACAACAAATGATCCCAGATCCAGAAAAGTGGCAAAAACATCAGTAAAACAGTCCATGTGACATTAGTGTATCAACCTCACTTTTGCAATGCTATGAGAATACTTTTTTTGCACAAATAAAACTAAATAATTTACTTTTCTCCCATGACTTACGCCATTTCAGATTATCTCAATGCGCCACATACACAAGCTTAAACGTATTTGATGTAATCAGCCTCGTTTACAACCAGGTGAAAGCACGCGCATGAGTGTAATCTGTGGCTGTTTGCGTGTACGCTTACGCAGTAATATTCTCTAAGATGGCGCAGGACGTAAGTCATAGGGGAAGAACAGTTGAGTATATGACTTTTTTTTTTTTACCAGTGTTTTTACCACGTTTCTGGACCTGGTATTATTTCCGTTGTATTGCTGTCTATGGAGGAACAGGAGCTCTCTGATATCATCACAAATACCTTAATTTGTGTTTCAAGATGATCTAAGGTCTTATGGGTGTGGAACAACATGAGGGTAAGTAATTAAAGAC
This sequence comes from Enteromius treurensis, assembly GCA_032275025.1. NCBI lineage: Eukaryota > Metazoa > Chordata > Actinopteri > Cypriniformes > Cyprinidae > Enteromius > Enteromius treurensis. Next base: position 18,365,698 of record JAUCMU010000143.1, read on the forward strand.
AGCATTTTCACTTTTATAATTTTAACCTTTAATGTATTTGTGAATAAACTGGTAGGACCAAAAACAAAAGTCTTGTTACTGACCCATGTATCATCTGTAGTATTTGGAAAAAAAAACAGCAGACATAGATACTCAATGTTTATACTCACAGTTTACAGATGTCAGTGAAGTTGACGAAAGATGTTTTCTTGGTCCCAACCCGGACCACCTGAGGTGGCTTCATCACAAACTTCCTCTTCTCCCCTGCCACCATATCAGGGTTCTTCTCCCTCATGATGTTAAACACCCGGCTCAGCAACTGTAAAGATGCAGATATCAATCAATCAATCACTTTTATTTCTATAGCGTTTTCAACAATACAGATTGAAGCAAAGCACTGAACATTATCAAATAGAAGAATAGAGTGATGGTAATGTATAACGACAAGATTAAACTATTTATTTATCAAATGTAGAGATGGTCTCTGTAATCAAAACAACAATAATCACTAGAAATGAGTCCCCAAATATGCAAGCAAGAGGCTACATGAAAATAAGATATGAAAAAATGGCACACCAAATGAAAGGAGAGCTATGCCATTAGCATGGGGTAGAAGCATATCAGATGTGTGAGAAATAAGAAGGATTGCTCATCATATGGATAATCGTCATACCTCATCGTAGGTGTAATCTCTCTCTGAACCGGCCCATGCTGGGCCCGACTGTGAACTGAATGTGATTCCATCTGTGCTTTTATCATCCTCGACGACTGTAGAAAAATGTAGGTGAAGAATTCACACAATCAAGTGTTTAATCGTCACCAAATCATCATCAATAAAATCTTTTTTAATATATAGTAACTTGTATTGGATTAGCCGTTTCTTAAACAATAAAGCATGTCTTCATACCATCGTCCTTTTCCAAAGCATCACTTTCCTCAACAAATTCCACTTTTTTTGACTTCTTTTTTTTAGTTGGAAGCATCAGATCAAATTCATCGTCCTCCATTTCCTGCTGTTCTCCCTCAATTTTCAGCTCCTGGTCAACAATAAAATGAAAAGAGCCAACAAACAGCCTTTAAAAAAAATAAGTTCAATGGACATCACATTAGGAATAAGTATAGCAGACAGCTAAAAGAAATACAATACTAGAAAAACAATGGACCCACTTTACATTAACTATGTACTTATGTCAAAAAAAGAAAAGAAAAGAATATAAAATCTCCAGATACAACTATAAAGTCAGTCCAATTTCTTTAAATAAACAGGAAATAGCAAAAAACATTTCATGTAAACATCATTCCCTGGAAATATCTTAATAAACAATTACCTTCATGCCCTCCTCAATGTCATTTTCAAACACCTTCTTCTGTTTCTTTTTCTTCTTTTTCTGGTTAAAGAAGTTTAGATCATCTAAATCATCTGAAGGCTCTGTGAAGATCAAACAGCGTCATAAAGGCATCAAAAAACATTACTTAAGAAGCATTTGACTAAATACAAGGCCCAGAGAGCAAAACACTTCACTGATGTTCATACTTGCATCCTCTCACCCTTTTTCTTGACTTCATCATCTTCAGGATCCAGTTCTCGCTCCTCCGCTGCTTCAGGCTCAGCTTCTTTTTGCTCAGTCTGTTGAGTCTCCTCGGCATCTCCATCCTCGTCGAGCATAAACGGCTTCTTCTTCTTCTTCTTCTTCTTTGATGTTGAGGGGTCGAATAAAATCTGAGGGCACATAACGCACCAGGCTCATTTGCTCAAACATGCCTCTATACAATACTAACGTTAAAGGAATCGATACCGAGCTTAACTTTCTACTGCTGAAGCAATGTTGAGTATTATGTAGTTTCTTTATTTTATACAATTAGAAACAACACGCAATGAGGTCTAAACGTGCTCCATTGATCGCAGCTCCATTGGTTTCAATGGGTCTACGATGTACGTAAGCTTACGATGCTTTGGCAAAACGCAGTCCTGTATGGTTGAACCTGTTGAAACCAATGGAGCTACGATCAATTTAGGCTTACGATGCTTTTGGGAAACGCAGCCCAGCACGTTAACTGCTCTCATAATATGTGTCAGAAGTCACAACATAACTAAATATTTCAACGCAACTGTCAATAATAAGTACACACAGACCACCACAATACCTCGTCTTCTGACATGATGACTGAATCAGATATTGCTGTTTCTTGTCCTGTTAAATACCGCTGACACGATTAACAATACAGTTCTCATCCACTGTCTTGCATCAGCAAAGGCGAGCTCAACGCACATGCGTACTTTCGATGACAACTGATTACATCACAATGACGACAACATTACGCGACTTTCCGTGAAAATTGACTTTTTTAATGCCAAGATCAAAGTACAATAAAAAAAATTACATACAAAGAGGTAATATTATATGCAAAGCACCATTGGTATACAGAAAAAATAAATAAATAAATAAAAATAAATAAGAAAAAAATTAGAAAAACGGAGCAGAAACTTTAAAATAAATTAAAAAGATGAAATATATTGACTGTTTTAAGAGCTTTAAGATTCTTGGATGATTAAATGGTTTGTATACACTGTTGAACCTCTTTTTTAAAAACAGTAAATAAAGGATTTTTAAATTTATTTTAAAATAATTTACTGCGATGAATATGGAATTTAGCTAGAAATAATAGTAGATTAATAATAAAATATTCATAAATTTTAAAGAAGCCAAACAGTCCATCTGTAAACAGCAGAGATAACATTAATGATAACATTAAATATTATTGTGTTATGTGTGAGGACAATCCCAGAAAATATGCATATCGGTTTCATTAGTGTCACCACAATAAGAGCAACTTGTATCTATGTCTGATTTAAACCTTTTTAGAAAATCTGTGTAACAGTTTGAATGAGATTTCTCTGACTTTGTTAGTTATTATGTTATTTCGAAGACAGAGTCCATACTTTTTTCCAATCAATACAATCAACAAAATTCTTCCAATAAGACATCACATATGGGGTTGTCACAAGTTCCTTTTGAAAGAGTGATCTAATCTTATAATCGTGTAAAGAAGGATGTGACAGAAAGGATAGTTTCCCTACTGGGAATTCCAATGGGTCCAGAGAAATAGATAAAGTGCTGGTTGATCAAACAGAGTCCCTTAAAAGCACAATGGCTCCTTTAGGAACATCATCCATGACAATGGAGAATTCTTTGGGAGTTACTAGAAAATCAAACTTACATAAGAACTCTTCATAACTTAAAATAAGACCTCCTGAGTTAAATAACTGGGAAACAATCAAAACGTTTTTCTCAAACCAGTTATTAAAAAACAGAGATTTCCTCTTATATACAATGTCTTGATTGTTCCAAATAAAATACAGATGAGGGGAGAAGTTATGCTTAAAAAATAATGACCATGCAAGTCCCCCTGTGACCCCACGGACAGTGTTTTTCAGGTGACACACACACACAGGTCCTGAAAGCTCTGAAGAAGGTGAACCCCCACAAAGCTGCGGGACCCAATGGAGTTCCCCCCAAAGTGTTAAAGGCCTGTGGGGAACAACTAGCTGGTGTGTATATTGACATTTTTAATCTGTTACTATCCCAGGCAATAGTCTACCGTATTTTTAAATTCTCCACCATCATACCAGTTCCCCAAAGACCGGACACATCTGCCCTGAATGACCTCAGGCCAGTTGCACTCACACCAGTAGTCATGAAGTGTTTTGAAAAACTGGTTCTCACACACATCAACCACATGGTCCCAGACACTACAGACCCCCTCCAGTTTGCATATCGCACCAACCGCTCAGTGGATGATGCAACAGCAATAGCCCTGCACCACACTCTACTCTGGGGTTTACGAGTCTGGGTACAGGACACTGGTAAACAATGTTCTTGTCTATGGAGAGGAGAATCACCTCATCCTCAATGAAGACAAGACCAAAAAATAATACTGGACTTTAGGAAAAACCCTCCACCCCTGCAGCCTCTTATCATCAAAGGGACTGAGGTGGAGAGGGCCGATAGCCACAGATTCCTGGGACT
>JAUCMU010000143.1:18405414-18430289 GCA_032275025.1 Enteromius treurensis
ACTGCACAGTCACCAGATCTCAACCCAATAGAGCATCTTTGGGATGTGGTGGAATGGGAGCTTAGTGCCCTGGATGTGCATCCCACAAATCTCCATCAACTGCGTGATGCTATCCTATCAATATGGGCCAACATTTCTAAAGAATGCTTTCAGCACCTGGTTGAATCAATGCCACGTAGAGTTAAGGCAGTTCTGAGGGCGAGATTGGGTCAAACACCGTATTAGTATGGTGCTCCTAATAATCCTTTAGGTGAGTGTGTATGTGTGTATATATATATCAACTCGTATGAATTTTTATAAACATTAACTAAATTTAACACAAAACACATTACTTCTAATACAAATAAGAAAAAACAAAACTTGAAATAAAATAAAGATGATGATGATGATGATAATAATAATAACAATTATTATTGTACATGGTGTTATGTAGTGACTTATTTTCACCATAAATTAAATAATAGCTCAATTTTCCTGTGAAGTATTGTACAGTAAAAGTAGAAATACATGAGTTTTAAAGCGTTGGTGTTTACAGGTGACAGTTCAGTGATCCTTCAGTAACGAGGTGTTTACTGTCCATTTTACTGTCTTTTTCTGTTACATTTTAATATTGTGTTTTGTGTGTTATACTGAATTGACTCTAAAATGGGAAACCATCTTGTACACAGCCACCTCTCGACAATATAAAAAGCAAAATAGAAAGGTAAAAGCAATTTTAACTGCTGTATACTATATATTGTATGAGCTGTGTTGATTTGGTAGTTGTTGAGGTGTTAAGTGATGTTTTTAGTCACTGCACATTCTGGCAAAGTCTATAATCCAAATCCAGTTGCAAAGTGTGTGTGTGTGTGTGGGTTTTTTTTTGCAGGCTAAGTTCATCATTAGTTTCAGAGCTAATAGAGTTGTGTAGGGCCTAAACCCCCAATAAAAGAAAAGCACTGCCCTTAATCTGAGCAACCTGTCAACTTCCTGATCCATCCCTCTGGTTTCCATGGATACTCCCCATCCAATCCCCAGTGTGTGTGGCTGGCGTGACCAATGGGATTAGGGGAAAGGGGGCCAGTCAGCACGCTGGGTGCTGTGTTAAAGCCGGGGAGGCAGCGAATGTTTTTGTTTGGATTTGTGGAGAGGGTCGCCACACTCGCTGTTGGGATGTTGTGTCTGGCACAGGGGTTGTGTTGTGTGGCCTGTGCATGCAAAGGAACACACACACACACACACACACAGTTTTTGTTTGGCAAGTATCACATACACAGTAAAAACTCTCTTCAGTCAGAAATGAATAAAAAACTGAAATAGTGTATTCTTCTAAAATGTAGTCCAATAATCTTTATTATCTTCAGGTTTTAAATAGTTTTTTAAATTATTTTTTTATATATATTTCTTATTGTTGTATCATGAAGGTACCAGTTTGTATTTATGTTTTGAGTTGTTGTTGTTATATTTTCTGTTTTCATTTAATACATTTTTGGTAAAGTTTTTGTTATTTTTAGTATATTTTAAAAAAAAAAATGTAGTGTGCTTTTTAAATGTTGATACAGCTTTCAAATTGTTTTATTTTATTTTTAATTATTTTAGTACATAAGCTTAAACTAAATAAAAAAACATTTACGTATATAAATAGTTTTCTTTTATAAAAATAAGTTATATTTTATTTTCATATCTTGTGTTAATTTTTACTTTTATAGTTATTTTAATGTATTAATTAACTTTCATTTTATTATTATTATTATTATTTACAATTTTACAATAGTTAATTTAATTATTTTTATTATTATTTGAAATACACTTTTGTTTATTTCAATTTAAGATATTTTTATACATCAGCTTAATATGAAAATGAGAAATGTTAAATTAAGTTTATATATATCTTTGGATGACCCTGGTTTTAATTAGCTACAGTTATTTTGGTGTGAATAAATTGTTTGCATTTGATTTAATTTGTACATTTGTGTGAAGATAAGCAAATCTTTCACCATTTCACAAAGGCTAAGCGCTGGTATACAAATGACATCTCTCAATCACATGCAGGTGTATATAATGGGCTTGTTGTAAATATACGGGCACCTGACAATAATTATGAGCAGTTTGCTAGATGAAGGGGTGACACATCTTACCTCGCTTTCTCCTTGTTCTCCTGACAGCAGCGAGTCAGTGTAATATATGAGCAGATGCAGTTTTGTGTGGCTTTTATTTTTGTGCTAAACACAAGGGGGCATTGGAGAGCAGCGGGCTGAATACAAAGGGCTCTTGCTCCTCATGTGCCCTCGATGAACTCAGCACCCAGATGCAGACAGTTGGCTCCGTTCCAATACATGCTTCTCTGCTGTCCTCACATAACAGGGCCAAACACATACCTTCCCTCTCTCTTCTTCTCTCTCTCTCTCTCAAACACACATACACACACCATTTCTTTCTTTCCCCTTTTAACTTTTTTTTTTACCCCTTTGCAGAAGTTGGTGGCAGGTACATTTTTAATAAAGTTTGTTTCCAGTCACTGTCGATGTCTTTTGGGTTATTTTATGAAACCTATCTTTTCCACTTCGATAAAGTGATTTTAATAATAATACTGTTTTTCTAGCACCTTTCTGAAAGCCAAAGACGCTTTATGAAGTTAGATAAACAAAAGCATCAACACTAAAGTTCACAGACCAAGAGCTGAAGAGTAATATGTGTATTTAACTGTGTTCTAGTCTATAATATGAATGTGAACTAGCGTTTAATATATGTTGGGATATTATGATGCCTTCAATAAGGTTTCATTTAGTCATTTCAGGCCTTGTTCAATCATAAACTATAGTTCACTTACACAGATTCTGTATAAATATGAGCTTTTGAAATACAATTATGTAAAGTCAAGACAAAACGAGTTGTTCCAGTTGATCAGTTTAGTATACTGAACGTACGACTGCATGGCATGTTATTAAGTACATAAATATGAATATGTATTTGTAGTATACTGAGGATGGAATAAATGTAATTCAAATACATTTCTGTAAGCAAATGTATTTTTGTCGAGGGTACTTGATACAGTTGAACTTCATACAGTTATTTAGTTAATACATTAACTAATGCCAACACAGCACACCTTTCTGTAAAGTGTACTATATATATGTGTGTGCTATTAATTATTATAATGTTTATTTATTTATTTGATTGTAGAAGTATGTCTGAAAATAACTAGAATTAATAACTAGAGGTTTAAATCTTAGTTTTATTTAGGAGACAATGCACTCTGAGCCCATGGTCTTTTCTCTCAGAGAGATGTTATTTTCTTTCTCTGCCTGATGCATCTTTAGCTGCTCGTGTCTGACCGGAGTGCTTCCCGGTCGTCCAGAAATGGGTCAGACTGTTCTCCTGTCACTTCCTGTAGCATCAGCGCGTTCAGTGAGGGAGACGGGGATGTAACTAGCGTGAGTCACTGATTTATACGACACACTCACATTTCCTCTGTGCGTTACATAGCCTGCCGCGGGATTATCTAATCAACCCCTATCACAGTCAGACTCTCTGAAACAGAAGCCTGTGTGTAATTACACTAAAAACAAGCCGTCCCACATTGTCTAAACATTAAACGCTAAATAAATGTGACAATTAGGCTGTACATGTGCAGCTCACATCCGTATTATAGAATAGGATCGAAGCAAAACTTGTTATAGTTTACTCCCCCTCACAGTACTTTCATCCTTGTAATATCACTGAATGCCACGTTGCGCTCTTAAATACTTTAAAAAGTAAATTTGACGTTAAATCAAAAGTTCATTTGAACGGCTGTTTTAATAATCCTGTGGCTTACTTGATTGGATGTGTGGACTACAGCGCATGTAAGGTACTTGATTACACACAACAAGTGTTTTCATTTTAATGGGCCTTGAATGTTTCGGTTGCATTGCTGTCGATGAAGTTTAAAAACATAACATGGCAGGTATTTTAGTTGTATATTTTTATTTGCTTCTTTAACCATATTTCAGGCAACAGGCCCAAACTGTAAACAGGTTTACTGTAGTTATGCAGCTGGATGCCAGTAACTTACTGTACCTTTTATATATAATTTATTGGCAACAGTTTGTTCAAATATAAACGATCAGTGAACATAAACAAGTCTTTAACTTTAGAGAATAAAACAGCCTCATGCTAAGCATTCTGGGAACCAGGAATCCAGGAATGTTTTCTTCTATTATTCTGTGTACGGTTCCCAGTAATGCTTTGCAGAAGGCTGTAATTTTAGCATTTTAGTAAAGATAAAGACTTACTAACATTTATTGATCACATATCCTTGAACAAACTGTTGCGAGTACATAACATACATCTCAAACCAGCTGCCAGTATTACTGTAATTTCTGCAGTACAGAAGTAACTATGAAAATAGTTATGAAATTAAACTTAAACATTTACTTAAGTGCTTTTGTGTCCATTCAGGAAAGTAATTGCATGCAATATGAGTAAAAAAAGAAATCTGATCACCCTTAAGTATTTTATTTCCATAATAGGCTGCTTTTTTTTGAAGGTATTTATAGAAAATCATTGGAGAAATAACTCCTCTGTAAATGAATCGTTTTTTTAGAAATCTTTAATTAAAGTCAGTCTGAATGATTTCTTTTTGAATAACAACGTAAAACAAGGTCTGGTTATTTTTCAGTAGGTAGGAACTTTGTAAATGCATGATAAAGAGTGACCAGCGCAGTCTTCTGGATGTGTCCTTCTGTTAAACACAAAATAAAGACAGTGGAAGGTGAACCATTCTTTCCGGATGAGCTCTCACTTTAACAAACTCATTTATGTCTGAGAAAACCACGTCGGAGTCATCGGAGGCCAAGACTGCGGTCAGTGCTCTCTTGTTTGCATGCTGTGGGTTTTAATGCTATTATAGTCCTGTGAGTCAGGTCTCTCTCAGAGCTCGGGCTGGTCACCATAGTAAAAGCTCCATATGGGCAGCAGAGACACAAACCCAGCCGTATTCTTCTTTCACCTCAGACACTTTCCACTGTAAAACACAAATAGAGAAGAGAAAGAGCAGGACTAGGGAGAAGAGAGGAGAGCTTGGTTTAGGCTGACTGGAAAATGTCAATGTGTTAGAAATTTCCCAGCACGTAAAGCAAACTAAACGGGGCAATTACGTCGGGATTGTTTCCAGATGATTCTATCTCTCTTCCTGCTGAAAAAAAGGGGAAACGAGCTTTTCAAGAACTGAGTGTGCTGAGTGTTTCTCTGTCCGCTTGTGCAGAAAGGTCAGCGTGGATGGGTGCGAAAAAGGTGTTGCTTAGTTCCTCAGCGCTTACTGTTACATTTTTATACATTCATTTATTTACGTGGGAGTGGGTTTTTGTGCTGAGCTGTCATCTATTTTGGGCCAGATTTATTTTAGCATGACGATGGTGAGACGTCTGGACCGGGTTTAGAGGTCAGCCAAAGCACAGCCTGGCGACCCGGCCACCAGACAATAGTACTGTTTAGTAGCGCAGCGAGCACATGGAGAACTTAAATGAGTTTTCAATCAGTCCTGTGTTCGGTTGCATTCAAAGGAGAAGTCAGTGTCTTTAAAAAGGAGTATTTTGCAAAAAGAGCAAGTTTGTTCACATGTTGTGACACGTTGGCCTATGGTGCTCGTCAGGGAAATGCAAAATCCAATCTGGCTCGCAACAGCTCCTCATTCTGGGATTTCTTTTCTGAAGAAATTGGGAAGATTCTTGAAGAACTATGTGGTTGTTGAAGTGTCTCTTTATGTTGGATTGACAGTCATGTTTTTTTTAGGTGTTGTTTTTTTGGTGACGTGATGCTATTTTAGTAAGATTCATGTACTACTGTAGTTCTTTACTAATATTTTGATTGCCCTTTTATTTTTATAAAAAAATTAGTATTTTTAAAAAATGCCCCTCCGTTATTTTTAATTATTTTCTTCAACTTTAATTTTACTAATAATGTATTTTATCTATGTATTTATTTCTGTAACTTATTTTGGTTATTTGCCAAGGTAACATTTATCATTTTTGTTTAGGTTAAGATTTTCATGTAACACTTTTGTTTTATTAAATTTTTTTATTTTAATTGTTTAATTATTATTTATATATATATTTTATGCTGGAGTTTGTTTATGTTGTTTATTTTTTTATTTATTTATAATTTTTTTCTCAAGCTAGACATAATGTGGTGATGTTAATATAGTAATATTTATACAGTTTTTTACTAATAGTTTGATTGACCTTTTATTTTATTTACATATTTGTATGTACTATATATATATATATATATATATATATATAAAAATACAAACACATGCGTGTATATATTTAATGAAAATGTTATGTTTATATATTAAATATATTTAGATATAATATCAAATAAGAATATATATATATATATATATATATAATTGAAAAAATATATATATATATATTTATATAGAGTAATTTTTATTACATTTTTGATTTGCATAATTGATTTTGGTTAATTGCCAAGGCAACATTTCTTATTTTTGTTTAGTTTCAGCTTTTTCATGTAACATTTTCATTTGATTTTGTTATTATAATTTTTTATTTATTTATTTAATTGACACAGATGTTTTTAATAGTTTTAGGTAATGATAATAACCGTGTTGATAAAGGGAACTATCCGATAATGTTGCGAGCCAGATTCGAACACGTTTTTCTTGAATGAGCACCACAAACTTTCCATTTTCTGCAGAGGATGTGAGTGAAGTTTGCTTGCCAGTGCGAAGGTGCTCCTGTGCATTTCCTGAGGCGTCTCTGATGATTTTACTCGCTATGAATTCATTTACCAGTTTTCAGGGCGTTTGTATCGCTCCATTTATCCATGTTCACAACGAACCGGACCAGAACATGTGAGTGGTCCGGAGGAGAAGTGGAACAGGGAGTGCATTGGTGGCCTCAGGCAAAGCAAGGTTTTTGGAAAACTGGAGCATCTGTGTTTGCTTGAAGCACTCTTGAAGCATGGCCTGCGGCTTCTTGTCTACAGCTGTGCTGGTATTCAATACAATAGCACTCTTAATATCACTTATATAGTAGAATTCATCTGTGATGAATAACATCAAAAACATCTTCTTATTATGATATACAAAATAGATGCTGGACTTACCTTTCTCCTTTAGTCTTTGCTGGTGTTCTGCTGCCCCTATAACATTGTACTAATGACTCTTCCCAGAAATCCCTTCACTCCTCCTGTGATTTTCGACTGAGGTTCTTGCACCGCAGTTTGCATTCATTGATCAGTGAGTTGTGTCCATTGGAAACCCACCGACAGCAATGAATGTTTATTGCAGTCATTAGTGGGCTAATACACCCATACTGCTCTTTCCAGATCCGTTTCTAGATTGCTGCGCTAACGTCGTCTTTTTGGCCACCCGCAGGGTACAGTCAACGGTCGATGGTTTGTTACAGAAGCTCAAAACTCACCGACAGCGTTGAATGTTCACCAAGGGACCAGCAAATCTTGGAGGACAAAGGGCCTTTTAGTGTAGGACCTACTGTAGAAGCACCAGGTGCTTGAAGTTGGAATGGAATTAAAGTCGACCTGAAATGGTGAAACAAAAAGTAGCGTTGATTGGAAAACTAAAAACGCAATGATGTTGCCTTTATGGGTTTGAAAAGGATGGATTTTGAGATTTTAAGTTTTCAATTGATATATGTTTTCTTGTCATCTCTAAAGCATGATAGGGAAAAAGGCCACTAAGAAGAATAAGAAGACGAAGGTCTAAACTCCTTTTACGATGGTGATTATTTAACAAGAAGTGGTGTCTCATCCAAACTCCCTGTTTCTACTGGAAATACGTCAACGCATGACTAAAAGCAGTTTCACGGGTTCTGACGATTAGAATACGACAAGCACTTCACAACATGAGACTAAACACAATTGTGAGGTTAAAACCCAATAAACCTGAGCGATTCCTGGCTCTCTCTCTCTCTCCAGGCCTGTTCTCTTTCCCCTTATCTGAACCCCAGTCTGTGTTTCCTGTGTGAGAGCTCTTTGAGGCAGGCATGCATTATTAATGCACGTTCCCATTTGACTGCTCCTCCGAACGACACAACCAATCCCGGCGACTTTTAAGCACACTATATGCTGTCTTTTTTCTCTCCACCCCCCCGCTCTCTACTTTGGCACAGAAATCAAGAGGGCTGAGTATGCTGGGGGATTTCAAAAATCCCTGATTAGAATATCATGCGAGGTATGACAATGAAAAGGGAGCGCAAGTCTGTTCGTATGGATGGGCATTTGACATCTTTTTACGGCACAAAGAAAGAAAGAAAGAAAATGTTTAAGGAAGGAAACGTTTAGGGCTGCAGAACTAATCAAATAGTCAAGGTTACGATTACGGCAGCAATTAAGTGTTTTTAGCTGGAAATGCTTTTAGCAGCCACAGATATGCCTGTTGAGCACAGGAGTCTTCAAAAGGGGCTACTTCTGGAGCCAATTATTGTTTAAATATGTAGCTAATTTTTTGCATGTTTAAAAAAAAAATGTAGCCAATGCTTATTTTTTCTTATTATAACTTTCAATATTTTTGCATGCATTCCTATTTATATGTTTAGATTGCCTTTATCTAACACTCGTTTAAAAAAAATCTAAGAATAGAACTTTATTATAATTAGTACTGTCAATCAATGTGCATAATGCATGTTTGTGTTCTGTGTATTATATTATGCATATAAAAACAGCACACATGCACGCATATATGCAAACAAATATTTTTGTTTTGGATGTGATTAATCACGATTAATCGTTTGATTGCACTATAATGTTGTGATGCATAAATTAAATTGTATCATTTTGTTTCTTTTTTCAATGTGTGATTCATTTAGTCAAAATGGTTTAGTGTCAGACATTTATTGTTATCAGCTATAACATGAAAATAATTGCATGTTAATTAGTACTGACCAAATTTGAATATTGGTGCGTCCCGAACTTATTAATACAATTACAAACAGAGATGTGAATTTTCCCCAATGCCGATAATTATGCTGTTTTAACAAATAGCGACTTGAACTAGGTCTTTACTGAAACTAAGAGCTGTAGTGCTGGGTTATTGCACCTGGTTTCAGCTAAGTGGAACGGTTTAACGGCTGGTGGCCTGTATATGTGTGTGTGCTGAATCCCTCAGCCTTGGTGAACCCCAGAGCAGACTCCGTTATCACCTTTCACACACCTGCTTGCACCAACAATGGACGACCAGTGCACTGCTTGCACGTGTGTGTACAGCTTCCCTCAGCAGCAAGCCAATGCAACGCAGTCTCTATATCCTATGTTAAAAACCCAAACGCATTTTCGGGCGATCCTGATTTCCCTCATTTACCTGAAGCAGGCTTGCTTACAGCGTCGGACTGAAGTGCACTCGCTTCACATTTGGCACTATCGCTCTGTTCCAATAACCAGATCCAGGCCACGAAACATCTGGTTTGTAAAGCGGCGAACGCAAACGGGAACTTCCCCTTCTGATAGCTCGTCCAGCGAGTCTTTCAGGCCGCGCTTCCTGCCTCCCGCTGCTAGCTGTGTGTGAGGAGGGGTAAATAGACCTCAGGCACCCTCTTCTACTTTTACAAGAGTGTAGGAGTGCTGAAAATGACCAATTTCACACCACTGCAGCATTCATTTGAGCAGATATGCCCAGAGACTGGAGCTAAAAATGTCTCCTTTTTGAGGCTTTGAACTAGGAATGCGTCCGATAAGAAATTTTAGATGTTACCGATTGCTGAAAATGTGTGTGTGTGTGTATATATATATATATATATATATATATATATATATATATAGCCAGTATGACGGCAGATATTATACTACAGTTTTACAGCATGTTTAGGAAATTTTTGGTATGCAAATATCATATTTATTCATAATAATAGAAAAAAGAATGTGTGTGTATATATATATATATATATATAGTATACATGCACACTTACATACATAATGTATACATTCATTTATATATGAATAAATATGACATATTTTTAAATATATGCAAATATATAGAAAGTTTATATATATATATATATATATATATATATATTTAATTTAAATACTTTTTAAAATTAATGTTTTTAATTTACTTATAGTTCTAAAATATTTGGAAATGTGTGTCGCTTTGGACAATAGCTTCTGGTAAATGCATGAATCAAAATTGAACATTTCTTTACTACCTCAGAATATGATTTCATTTCTAAAGTTGTCTTATTTTTCTGGTACTTGTGCCAAAGGAACTCTCCTCGTCTGCCGTTGGTCAGACAAACCAAAACACCTGCCTTAAACGATAAAGTGCATATTCACTGAAAACATTTTTTGAGAACAAATGAAGTCATACGGCTTTGGAACAACATGAATGATGATAAAACTGCCATTTCGGGTGAAGGATCCCTTTAAACCGGAATAGATCAAACATAAAGACACACTTCAATCTTAAGTGTCTCAAGTGAATCGAGTGATGAAATATAACAGGAAGCTCTCTTAAAGCGGCATTTAAATCAAACACAACTAACCCTGCTGTGTAAAGACCACAGGAAAGAATCAGAAGCATTTGATCTGTCTCTCCTCTCACTCCTTCTCTCATCACTTCAGCCATCTATCTATTCATTCTCGTCTCTCATCCGTCTCTCTCTTTCTTTGGGAGTTCAAAGACGGTCTCTCCTCTCTTTTAAACCCACCCACCCACCTCCCCGTATCTCTCCTCTCATTCATAGCCTGCTGGTCTAGGCCTCATTAGAATGGTGAGGACTTGAGCTGCTGAATATGTATGCCGCTCAGGAGAGGAGAGGAGGGATTGTGGATTAAGGGAATGAAAGAGGAGGCTGCCGGGTCTCTGATGTTGGCCGTGACATTTCCATGATGGCGGCTGTCTGCTCCCGTCACGTCGGAGCTCATTGTTCGGGGTCAGAGCCGAACGACTTTCACTTCTCCATCAGTGCGTCTCTTCGTCAGTCAAACTCACGAGGCGTTCTGTGGGAGAAAGAGAGAGAGAGACTTAGACATTGACCTATTTACAGCAAGTGTCAAAAAACAGACACCTCTGAAATGAGGAATGCACCAAACAAGACTGTATTGATATTCCACAAACACTAAACCACTAAACCTCAATATGAAAGAAATATAAACTACATAAAACACACACACAAATGTATGGATTTAAACAATATGCATGTAACATTCTGGATACAAAATATGAGAAATACAAAATATCATCTTATCATTTTTGCTTGCTGATGTGCAATTGGCTGTCTTTCTTGCATACTGAATTTTGATTGGTCTTGCAATCTTGTAAAGCCTAAGTGTATTTAAAAACAAAAAAAAAAATAAAGTCATGTCTTTTCTTCCAGGAAATGCAAAGTTCTTTCTATACTTTAGTGATAGAAAGGTTAAAAAGCAAATAAAAAGAGCTGAAATCGCTGTTTGTTTGTTTTTTCAATACCAAGCTATTATTTGAAGTTTAATAAAGCGTAAAGTAACCTTGGTGATGCGCCACTAAATTACTGTTTGCCCTAAAGATGTGTGGAGCCAAATAAAAGCTTAACACACACACACACACACTTGATTTGGATGTTTAATCCGGGTTTAATCTGTTCCGTAGACGCCACGCTGCCACAGTGTTTGCTTCAAACTGAAGCTAATCTCCATTGCTCGCGTCCGATTGCTCTTTATCACCACACACACACACACACACGTCTCGCTAATGCGGCTGTGGAAAAGAGGAAAATTGATACGCTCAAGCTGTGGGGCAATTACGATTACTAAATGTTGATGTATCCCTTTGTCCGCGTGCGAGCGAGTTACTGTGTTTGTTTTCGAATCACCGTTACTGTCAGTTATAATATGGTAGGTTATCAATTAAACACGGAAAACAGGCACATCTTATCTGACTCGATGCGACAAAACTTGCCTTCTAGCGCAAGGCCTCGGGGTCGCTTGTCTTAAGTGGTCTGCATACATTACCATTCAATACACTCGATAAACGCCACACGTCCGCGACCCTGCTAACGAGGCACTCGTAAAGTACTTAACTTAAGCGTTTGGAGAAAGATGCTGCGGGTTGACTTTAAAGAAATCAGGAGGCTTCTCCGTTCTCATTTCTAAGAGCGACTAAAGCTCAGTGGATTAGAGCGAGCGAGCGGTTTGACAGGCCCTCGGAAAGCATTAACCACAGCGCTGGCAGTGCCACAGCTCCGACTCTCTTCCCTTTGTGTGGGTTAAGAGCATTATCATACACGCTCCTCTTCTCATGCTGCCGTCTTCACTCCCGGCTCCACTGTTTCATCTTTCTCTCACTCCCGTCACACGCGCACACTCAACCGTACACCTTTCCTATCTTCAGGGAGTGTGAGGTGCTTCGCCAATGCGTTACAGAGAAACTTCAGTCCTTATCTACTGCTGAGGCTGCAATCTTCCACAGCTCAATCCCTTCCTGTGTCTTTCTCCACATCACCAAATGGATTGGATGTACACAAACAAACTAGGTGCAGTTTTTGACCGTTTTTATTGATTTTAAGGTGGAGAGAATGAAAAGTGTGCACGTTGCAGGCCGAATTCAATCCTAAGTTTCCCATATGAGAACCACTGCTTTTGACAAAAATGGGCGTTTTTGTTTGCTTGTTCTAGGAGTAAGGGGCACTGGTAAAGGATTTGAAGGATACCTGGTAAAAAAACGGATTAGACGCATTTAAACACTTGACCCTGTTAAAAGGATAGTTGGCCCCTAAAAGACTTGAGATGTTTTGAAGAACGGTTTTGTTTCACAAAAGAAGCGAAGCCATACAGGTTTGCAACCCTACCTGTTTTGACGTAATAAAATCTGTGTTTAGATTTTAGATTTATGTCTATTTCACACCATGCGATGGCTTCCCCACTTTGGCAGGAATGCATTTTTCCACACACGATCATAAGATGGCACTGAATAAAATTCATACTTATCCTCTGAATGGAAGCCTACCTGCTATTCCTTCTGAACTCCAGACAGGGTGAAAAGGTATTTCTTTACGACTTCACACGCTCATGTAAGCTCTGGCTGTGAGAATGCCATAAACTACTGAAGAATTGTACGGCTTACACCTCAAACGGCCGCTAAAACAGTGCATAGATGATGGTGTACTCGTAATTTCACCTCCACGGTGTCGCAACAACGCAACACTTGAAAGACCGGCGCGATCTCTGCGATATTTACAGCGTGTTGTTTCTCTAAACACGCGCTTTTCTCAGTTTGACCCGTCGGGAGAGAGCAGAGAGCCGGCGAACAGATGTGCGACGCAGCGGTTGCACTAAACCGCAGCGACACATCTGCGATGAAGGGGCGCCGTAATCTGCAGGTCCGGCTAAATCATAATAGGCTGACCTATTCTCTCCTGTCTGGTGTGTAATCAGAGCAGGGGTGAGGGGGCCGAATGGATTAGGCCGCTGTATTAGATGGAGAACGAAAACGGATGATGGGAGGAAGCGTTTATTTTATTTTTTTGAGTGTGCGTTACTCAGACAGGTTTTACAGCATGTTGCTCGGGGTCTTCCGTGTGAGCCCTTGGTCGATGGGTCTGATTAGGGCACTCTTCCTCTCCGCCTTACAGTCGCATCAAAGACTTCCATATCCTGTCCCACACTCTCCCGCCCCTGACGTCCCATCCCCCCAGACTCGGAGCTGTCTGATAATCTTGCACACAGAGTGTGTGTGCGTGTGGAGCTTTGTATTGGCTGGCTGGAGACTTTTTTTTTTTTTTTTTTCAAGCGTGGGTCTCGTCTCTTTTCTTAACTCAAAGGCAGAATGGAGGAACGTCAAGCAGTGATATGATCTTTGACGGGATTTTTCGTGGCAGATCAGTCAAATGCTCTGTGAGTGAAGGTGGGGGGATGTTTGTGTGTGTGTTCCTGCCTGTATTGGTACAACTGAACAAGACTCTACATGTTGGGTAATTCAAAGCGTCTGCCATAAACACTGTCTGTATCCTGAGCAGGACATTCTTGGACATAAACACGTTTTATTGCGTCAGACTGTTTCCTCTGTAGATCAGAATCTCGCCGGTGTTGTTAGTTTGTTTGATTATCCGGGAATAAATATTTTCAACCATCAGCCCGTTTAACTGTTTAGTGATGCTTTGAGGACTCAATAATGCACCGTCTTGTCTCTGTGGATTAAGACCTTTGGACAAAACACTGAAAAAATAGGTAGACAGCATTTGCTGTCACTCAATACATTCCTACCCTTGTGACCCCCACCCACACACACACTCACATGCACAAAGAAAAAAATACAGGCTCTGTGTCATAATTACAGACCTTTTCCCTTCCTCTTCTTTTAGCAGCTAAAGTGAACTCAATGCACTCTTTTTTGCGAATCTGCCTGAGCATACCAAAACACTGAGAATCCAGCTACATGCAGCGTCAAACTATATTTTGAGTCTGGCAACCTCTAACCCTTAGGGGCCCCATCGCTCACCCCATCTTTCTCACTCTCCCAGCAACCGGCTGACCCCGAACAGCTCCAGGCCTGGATGAAGCTTGACCTAGTCTGTCTGGAGGGGGTCTGACGCTTTTGTCTCGCTGTCTGCCTTGACCCCCCCACCCCCCCACCACACACACCTCTTCACTTCTGAACGATCTCGGCCACATCGGACCGTCCCGCAGTGAACCGGACGGAGAAACTCTCTGCCACCCAGCTCATTCACAACCCTTTCTCTGGTGTCTGTCCCAGTGGTACAAGTAGCGGCGATAGTGGAACTAATAGGGATCATCACGGTTTGTCTCTCAGACGGCCGTCTGGATGCGATCTGGCCCGGGAGCTTTGCGTGTGAAAAGCGTAAGCCCTCATTCAGAACTCCGATAACAGAAAAGCAAACAAGCACATAACGGCGGAATGCACTGAATGAACTCTGGCAGAGTGAAAGCGCAAGGCACACCGCCGCGTCACACTCGAAACGACTTTTCAGCCACAACAAAGGGAAACACATGAGAAAAAAGATAGGGCTAGGAAGTGAAATGAGATTAAAGTACTCACCCCTCACTGTAAGGTCACCAGAGCCAACTTGCTGTTTGGAGAAGAGCGATTTTAACCACCAAAAAGGTTTTTTCCTATCAAAAAGTAGCCTCCACAATCTCAAGTCCCTTCTTGATAGCAATATGAGTTAACTTCCAGAATAATCAGTCTTTTCTCTCCCTCTCTCACACTCTTTCGCATCCAAACCCCCCCCCCCCCCCCCCGGTTAGAAAGCGAACTGTAGGTACACAGAGTCCTCAGCCGGTCCCACACACACTCACAGCCTTGTCTCAGGCTGCTGGAACTGGCTATATATGAGTCGGTTGATGGACAGGGGCACATTCAGTCAGGTGACAGAAACAAGATCCTCCTATTGGCTGGCTGAGGCAAGCCCCGGGGCTAGAGCGCTGCGATTGGCTGCTTTTGAGGTTGCTGAAAGAAGAATCTCTCAGTATTCCAGACTACTGTTCTGGCCAGGGCAGGGCAGGACTGCTGCACTCTGTCAGTCCTAACACTAATCATTGTGAGCGAGAGAGAGAGAGGGGAAAAAAAAACCTATTTAGCTGCTGCGGACAAGAATAGTCAGAGTTGCAAATCTTGTGTGGCTATTTTGCCTCAATAAAAGTGTCAAGTAGTGAGGTTTAGGAAGCAGGGATGTGAGTTGCCAGCTTCTTTCGGTGCTGTGTTTCTCATTTAATGCAAAAGACAGAAATAACATACAGAAAAACAAGTTTTTTATTGTTATTGTTACAAAATGGAGGACAAATATGGGCCGCTTTACGGCCGTCCAAATTTTTTTTTATTTAGTGTTCCGTCTTTTCTGTTAGTCATTTAAAAAGTTTGGATTTTACTTAAAGCATAATTTTTTTTTGGTT
Organism: Enteromius treurensis; assembly: GCA_032275025.1. Classification (NCBI taxonomy): domain Eukaryota; kingdom Metazoa; phylum Chordata; class Actinopteri; order Cypriniformes; family Cyprinidae; genus Enteromius; species Enteromius treurensis. Next base: position 18,421,240 of record JAUCMU010000143.1, read on the forward strand.
GACAGCAATACATATGAGATGAAGAGGAACAAGACAATTATGCTTTTTCAAATATGATCTATCATGCAGTGTGTCATGTAGCTGAATGTGAACATAAACTACCTGCCAAGTTAGGATGCCGACAGTGCACGGTGAATAAAGTTATTGTCTATCAAAAAAAAGAGTCGGCTCACATTTGCCTAAACGACTCATCAGCAGTTTGAATCTTTCTCTGTTACGGAACCACGTCACTAAGTAACATATTTGCATAAAGTCCGCCCACATTCTACGTCGCGAACAACTTGCCCCGCCCACAAACAATACAATTTCCGTGCGGATTACATCATGCGAAGAAGACGCTGTATCCTGTGAGAGTTAATTTGTTTTATTCAGCAAATCTGTTTACAGTGTACATAAAAGCATCTTGTGTATATATAAAAGCAAATGATATTAATCTGCTAGTTCCACAACAAATTTACAGGTAAATGTGAAATAAGCATAGACGATGTTTTGAAAACACTACTGATGTAACAACACTACATGTGTATCCAAGTGTCTCTTAAACATGGAGAATTAATAAGATCTCAAAGCAGAATTCACAATCTAAACATTAGCTAATTTGTGAATGCAGATATTCAAATTTGGCAAGGGATTATTTGCACCAGATGACGTCACTGACATATCTAGTAACCTGGTTTGAATGAGTTTCTGTGTGCTACTAAGAGAAGATTGCTACAGAATTTCACATACATTATTTTAAGAATATATATTTTTTCTTTACGTAATAACTTTCTCATAAATATGCTAATTCTGTGTATGAAGTGATTGCATTTTTATTAAAATGGACTAACGCTGCAAATTTGAAAACCGCCCGTCATATCGGTTATCAAGTGTGGTGAAAATCATTTTCTGCTATCGCATCAGCCATAAATAGCTACTTCGCTACTCGAAGACTTTGAAATGCCCCCCTCCCTACGTGTCCAGTGGTTCTTTCTCCCTCAGCCTGTTTTTATAGTCTGCTATTGTTTCCTGTTGCTGTTTCAGATAAGGCTGCAGTCGTATCTCCGAGGTGATGCGAAGCACCATCACGCTTTATTCTGTTCCATCCATCCTGCTCGACGATGACGACAAAGCCAAGCTGGGACCGGAACCAAGCGCTTTCGTTCTTATCTGAAAACGTCTCGCCCACGGCCATGTAACTCCTTTTGCTCCTCTTGTTCTTCTTCTCCTCGCGGCTTCTCTGGTTTCTGGTCTCTTTCGGAAAAGCAGGCCTCTGTCGAGATGGCAGTGTTCTCGCCAATGCCTTTGCATCCCAATGCGTGTCCATATGGATGATTGTGTGGCACAGCGAGCAGTCAGATGGAATAGATGTGAGTTGTGCCCAAGATGGCACCCCGATGCCCCCAGCGTAAACAGAGCATGAGTGTGGATGAGCAGGGCCGAGGGGCGGGGGCAGCCGAACCGTAAAATCATCTCGTTAGTATCCTCTGATTGTCACATCCGACTGAGGCTGATGTGAGGAGATTGCTAGGCCCATTTCTGCTGCTCGGCTCTCTGAGCGTTGGCCTTATCCTGCTTCAGCTTCACTTAGCAGAACATTAGATCTTCGCTCAGATATGCTTCCTCCCCCGTGCTTCCTGGCAAAGGGAGTCGCGAGGCAGACATGTTAATTGAATGTAAACCTAGCTGTGGTTGTGTACGCAATCGAATCGGCCGCTGATGTGGGTGATGAAATGTGGAATTTGCTAACATGCTAAAAAGCCCAATTTCCGTTCTATAAGGATTGATGCGAGATCTGTGAAGCATCACGCTATGATTTTCTTTCCTTTAAAGGGATAGTTGGCATAATAATGACAGTTCTGTCTATACAGTAAGTATAATTGATTTCAAAGCATTTTAGCTGTTTCTTCTTCTCTTCAAGGCCAAACACTGCATGTAATATGTGACTGGGCTTGAACCTCGTGTGCTGTAAGTTCTTTGATAGAGGCTCATGTGAGGAGAAGATATCTTGCATTCAAGTCCAGATATTAAAGTATGAGTTCACTCAAAGATTACAGTTTTGACCCTCATATCAAAAAAATGTTGACATTCTGGTTGCTTGTTTAGTTTTTTCAATAGGCTAGCATACAGATGCTTGCAGCACAAAGTGTCTTCTAAAGCTCATATTTTAACATGAAAACGCAAGTGTGAATTTTCAAAGGAAGACCGAGTTTTTAAATGTATGCTGATTAATGTAGATGCGATCTTGGATGATGCATTGTTGGAGAAATTTATTGAATCTTTAACTAAATCTGTAGAAAAGATGAATGAAATATAAAGGCAAATAATGTACAGCATCGTCGGATAAAACGGATAACTCGCATCATGTTTTAAATTAAAAATCGTCTTTTCAATTTAATAAAGTTGTTTTGATTAGGTTAAAAATAAGACAAAACAATTTAAGTTAACTAACACAATTAAACAAAATAAAAGCTCATATCATAATAAAAAACATGGTTTTTGAGAAAACAAAACAAACAATGTTTTTGCGAATAAACAAAAAATCAAAATATTTCATGGCAAAAATGTAGACATTTAGTTTTAGAGCTCAACTCAAAAGACAATTTAAATTGAAAACGACAAAATAAATCAGCAGTAGTAGGCATCTAGCATGACTACATCAACCATACAGTACTAGTTTTTGCCTTCCGCTGCACTCTTTCCATTGTTTCTTTTTTGTAAACATGCATTTGATGGACACGTTTGACCATAGAGCTTGCAGTCCGTGACATTTAAATGAATAAAACCAAGGCAGAACAATACATCATGAAACTAATTTATTGATAAAATTGGGAAAACTGCCCAGCCCGAAGGCTGCACTGCATTAGGGGTACTGTAGTTCACTCAGCTTTGGTGGGAACAAAGGCGTTTGGAGCTGCCATGCTAGGCTTAGCGCTCCCTCTCCACAAACACATTAAAAACAACATCTGGGCCGTCTGGGGCAGTGCTGGCCACATGTGCAGCTGACTGAAGTAAGCCTGGCAATAAAGTATGTAGTCTCAGCTCGGCCTTTGTCTCAGATCAGAAATATCCACAGGCTGAAGTGAAGTGTTGCATGCTTTGTATTGCTAAACAATTTGTGAATTTTTTTATACTTAAATATATGTACTGTAAATAAAATCTACAAATGCAAACAGATGAGCCAGACATCTTTGCTTCAGTAGCACTTACAGACCAAACTTTCAACCATTGTTTTCCTATCTATAGTTTTTACTGAGAAGATGGTTCGTACACCAACATTTGGGGAAAATTATTTCACGTGGCAAATGACACAATTAATTAAAAATTAAAATCCTGAAAAAAAACATACTCCGAATACAAAAAAAGTCAAAATTTTAAAATATTAGCTGTGTTTCCATTCACCAATTTTCATGCGAATTTTGGAATATTGCATTAAAAAGACAAAAACCAAACAAAAACAAACTGAATAAAGAAACACATCATTTCTAAAAAATAAAAAAATAAAAAAAGGTGGAAATGCATAAAATACAATTAAATACAAGTGACTGGATAACTGTGTAAATGAGTGGATCGATGAGGTTCAAGAAATGTAAAAATTTTCATTAGACACCCAAATAGTTTACCCCAAAATATTTCTAGTTTTCTGTATGACGGCTGCATCATACGTTGAGTCAGAGACACGCTCTTGTGGACGCACATGCCGCCGTTGCTGGAAGTCAATTATTTAGGTTTTAATTTTAAAACTAGAAATATTTTTCTTCCGAAAACCCATCAATCTGCTTCAGAGGACATACCGGAGGCGCATAGGTTTGTTTTCCGACGCAGCCGTTCCATAGAAGCTTGGTTCATCCTCAGAACACAATTTAAGATATTATAGATAAACCGGGAGGCTTGTGACTGTCCCATTGACTGACAAGTAGTGAAGACTGTCAAGGTCCAGAAAAGTATGAAAGACATTGTCAAAAATAGTCCATTTGCCATCAGTGGTTCAACCGTGATGTTATAAAGCTATGAGAATACACAAAGAAGAGAGACACAGAGGAGACAAACTGTTGAATAAAGTCATTATTTTTATTTTCTTTCTGTACAAGAAGTGTTTTTGTCGCTTCATAACATACAGGTTGAACCACTGATGGCAGATGGACAATTTTTGATGATGTCTTTCATACTTTTTTGGACCTTGACAGTCTTCACTACTTTTCACTCAATGGGCCAAATTCCCATTCCTTACAGTTAGAGCGGCGCTCGACCAAACAAATCCTGCATCCAAGCCTGCTACCTACAGTACACACTAGCTCACCTTTAGAAGTGGGGATAAAGATGAGTCCAGTTCTTTTTTTTTTACTTAACCTGAGAGTTAGTCAAGAGTAAAGATTGAGGGAGTGTTCGGGACTCGAATTCCCCCCAAATGAACCCATTGAACTTAAAACACGCTCTAAAAGTGATTGGCCTCTTCCTGTGCCGCCCCAACTCAGTGAGGGCTAATGTTTAAGAGGCTCTGTGCAAAACACAAACTCACTCCAATCTTTCATATATGGATGTGCATGACTTCTGTGGCTCTGTGGCCTTTGAAGCTTCGAAAAGGTTATCACATCTGGAGTGTTTGTTGTTGTAGTTTTGCCGTGTGCTTTCTCACTTCAGTTTCGACTGTAAGTCATACTGCAGAACTTGTCTCCCCCAGCCGGGCTAGATGTGCTTTAGCCGGTTCTCTCTGCTCACTTATGGCTTGGGTTTTAGGTTTTGGCAGCAGTGGTGGTGGCGGCTTGGGCGGGAATGAGAGCCACATGTCGAGTGCTGAACCCTGCCTGCAGTGAGCTGGATTATTTCAGGGAAAACCCTCTGCTTCGAGCACATTTCTCCTCTACTCTGTCACCGAGCAGAGTCCCGCAGAGATTCATGGGCCCTGCTCATTACGGTGTCAGCACAGTTAACTGGAGACTTGGCAAGCCATGTGTGATGTCATCACTGAAACTAAAACGGTGTACGATTTAAATTTTATTACGCCATTATTGGACGAGAGTCGTGAAGTCAGATCAGCTGCACTGGCTGCATTGTTTAGGAGAATGTGATGATTTATTAGAAGTGTGTGCAACTCTGTGCAACTCAAATGTACTGAATAAAAAAAAATAAAAAAAAAAATAAAAAAAAAATATATATAATTCATTTAGAAACGTCATTTTATACATATTGAAAAAATTGTTAACACTGCATTCAGCACTTAGTTTTGAGCAGACTGTAGTAAAAAAGTATTATATATATATATATATATATATATATATATTATATTTATTTCATACTAAGTATAGCTTAAATCTATGAACATATTTACTGACAGATAACTCCAGACCTACTGATATAACAAATGCATTAAACTTTATTTGGAGTATTGCTTGTGCACAATTCATATTTCTTGTTAATAAGCCTAAAATGCGTGTTTATGTCACTTTTAATGAGGATTGTGAAATATTATCCTTTTAAATGCTGAATATTTAAAGTGTATCTAAAGTATTCTTGCAATAGTTCCACTTCAACAGAATCAGATATACTAAGTATGTGTTTAATTGGACTTCTGCACAATTAAAGTGCATTAAGTACAACATTAGTTGGTCCAGGTTAGCAGACTCTAAGTATACCAGTATATAAAAGTACAATTGCATAGCATTTTGTTAAGTACATAAATATGAAAATGAATTTGTAAAATACTAACAATGTAATTGAAATACATTTAAGTATATTTATTTTTCACTAGGATCATATTGATTATAAAAAAACAGACACCGAAGTACTTTATCTAGATTAAATACTAGCCCCAAATTAATTTTAAAATTTAAAATTAAATTGAGCTGCAGTATTTGAAATACTACAATACTAATCAAATGAATGTGCTAGAAATAAAGCATTTTTAAATTGGGATTCCTGAACTATTTGGCCAAGTACGGTTTCTATTAAAGTTCGAGGAAGAAAAAAAAAACCAAAAACAAAAACTGTGATTTGTAGGAATGCTGAATGTAGACATATAACAGACAAAATGGAGGGATTTCAGGGAAAGAATGAAACTGTTTGTTGAAGTGTTGTAATGTTGAGTGGTTTATAGTGTTATAGAGTCGTACACATGTGCGATTCGTGTATGTTTAGTTTGTTATTGCGTGGACCAACAATGGGATTGGGTGGAATGTGAGCAGAGAGGCACGTAAAGCAAACACAGATTGTTCTCAGCCATTATCATCCCATCAACACAAAGAAACATATATCCTAACAATAATTCCACATTTATGACCGAGCATGTTAGTCTCTCTTTGTAAGAATGATCTACATTTAAAGGGATTGTAGATCCCTGATTTGGACTGAAATGTGTGTTGGGAGTGTGTGAACACAACCACCCTACAATGATAAAGATCCACAAGTATTTTTATTAAATTAAAAGAAGAATAAGTTGCCCCTTCTGTAATCAAGCCATTCTCAAATGCATGTCGGTGTGACGAGGCCACTCCCACAATAGATGATTGACAGCAGCGTGTCACACAGACTGAACTGGTGTCTTACCTCAGCCCCGCCCTGAGTGAACCGTCATCAGACCGAGACGCAGAGACAAGCATGATTTCTAAGCGATCAAGGTGTTTTGTTGTTGAATGTAGGCATAAACATAGCAGTAGTCATTTACTCCCGACATCTAAGTGACTGAAGACGCAGAGGATTAACATTACGTTTGGTTCTGAAGGGAAACGCGCCCTTGATCAACTGAAATGTGTTTATGTTCACGTGAAATGATTCATGATCCAGCCTCACCTACAGAAGCAGTGAGTATAATGTCTTCATGAATCGTTGCCAATCGCCTTTCCTAATAATGTGCTAATTAGCAAGTTTCACTATGAATACGGAAAAAAAAAGATCCTCCGAGAGCGCCTCAGAAAAGAGGGGCGGGGACAGCGGAGCCCGTGAAGATTTAAAGGGGAAGTACACAGAACAGAGTGATTTCTAAAGAGCTGTTTTTGACAGGGTAAAACGAGCATTTTTTAAACTAGCTTTGAGAAATTTTAAAGCAATCTATAGTACAAACTTTCCATTACGGTCTCATACGCAGCTTACGCCATGCAACAGGTATAAATTCTACGCAGGACTTAAAACGCTTTTTACGTCCAGACTAGTCTTACAACCGGGCGTACGTCCAGCTGGTCCAACCAGCCCCAGATGTTTTTTTCCCAAAAGTTCCCCAAACATTCCCTTAAGAAATAATAGAATATATTTGTGTGAATACTTAATACTCTGCGCTTTTATGCGTATGCTCCAGATGACAAAGAGACAAACAGAGAAAAGGTACTCCTCTCAGAAAACTCACAAGTAAAGATGATTTTAGATGTTTAATCACAATTTGGAGCATTGGGATCACTAGACGAGGGCTTAATTAACTAATTTTTGTGAAAACCTCAAACTTTTTTTTCCTATAGTTTGAAATGAACCTGTGAGCATTCTGACTAATTTTGCCAGCACAGGTCACAAATGAACATGTGCACAGTAAGGCCAGGCACTTGTAATTAACAAGAACATCTAATAAGTGTTTATTTCATGGTGTCTTTAAGGAAAGAAAAAGTGAACGGATTAAAATTTACAGTTCTCACAAAATTTTAAATTGAACATTTGTTGGATCACAGTATTTCAGCAGATGATGGACATACCCTCACTAAAGCTGTCTGGGACATTTGCCACCAGCAGGCACAGGAACCACTCTCCATTCCGCACATGAAGCAGGGCCTCGGCAACCTCAATGATGGGCAGCAAAGAAGGCAGCTCTGTTGGGAGCAGATAAATCAAGAAATCATTTTCTGTGTTTTTATGTTTGATTTACAGTTTTATCTTTAAAAGTTACACCATTCACCTGCTTGTAGGATGCAAAGTACATCGGCCACTTCCTCCAAGTACACAGGACTCTCAAACAACTCAGAGGACTTGAGAAAAAACTCCCCATTAGAGTCAGCCACCTGTTCAGGAAAATATTTTAACAGTATGTGTGAAAGAATGAATTAAAGATAACAAACATGGCATCTTTATAAAATATTAAAGAAAACATGCATGAAGCCTTTTGATTTGGTTCATCCTGTCTTTTTAGTCCTTCTAGTTTGCTAAAAGAATCATAATACATACATTATATGGGGTTGGTATTTTTTTAATGTTAATAATTACAGACATAATATCTAATAAAATTACACATTTTCTGGACTAACTTACAACTGCCTAGAGGAAAGATTATTTTAACAAAAAAAAATAATACACATTGCACAAGGACAGATCATTTTACAGATTAGAATCAACTAGAAGCCTACTAAACCTTATTCATAATAGCCAGCAGCTCACTAAGAGCCAGTCTGAGTCTCCTGAGAGGATCACTGTGTTCAAATTCCAGAGTCAAACCATGCTGCAGCTGAGAGACCAGGATGCTCTCGCCATTAGAGCCACCAGCCTTATGCCTGTACAGAGAAAATAGAATTAAAATCATCCGAAATTTAAGCAAAATTCCCGTCCAAAACATCTCTCTCAACTTCTCAGTGCACTTCTGGAAAAGACTAACTTATCTGATTTATTATGCCAGTGAACAGAATCCATAGAACGGCCTCATGAAAACTATTTCTAGCTTCTGGACTCACCTCAGCTGCTGCTCTTTTCTAGCATCCTGCTCGAGAGCATGGAAATCCACAGACAGCAGTGCAACAATGGAGTTTACCGCCTCCACCCCTGACAGAAGTCGCAGGATGAGCTTCTTGTCCTGTGCCCAGGCGTTACTCTGATCCGCAGGGGCACACAGAGCCATCCTCACCAGACAGGGCAGCAGAAGCCGCAGCTCTGGGTCACTTAAAGCTGCCAGTCTGGCCACATCTACCTTCTGCATGGCCTCAAATGCATATGAGCTCACAAACTGAAGACTGGCGCTGTCTGCCATTCTGCTGTTACAAATGAATGTGAAAGCGAGAAATCAATTAGATTTTAAAAAACTGTTTATAATAACTAGAGATGAGCCGGATACTCGGCTGAAACGAGTATCCGGTACGGATAAAGCAGTTTTGCCGAGTACGAGTATC
>JAUCMU010000143.1:18450813-18469583 GCA_032275025.1 Enteromius treurensis
TATTTCAGTTAGTCTGACTTACTGTCATTTGATTTGGTTTAAAATAAGTCAGACTAATTAAAACAAGCCTGGCTTATGGCAGATAGTCTGATTTATTTTAATACAAATTAACTGGCAATAAGTCAGACTTACTCAAGCGAGCCTGTCTTATAGTCTAATCTTGGTTTATGGAACAGGCCCCAGGTTGTGCTTTTAGCCTGCTACCTTTATTTTTCTAACTCATTATACTTTATATAACTCATAATAACAATTTAATAACAAGCTAATTTAAATGTATTGTTTGGTTATTGTTGTCAAATGATTAATTGCTTACAAAATAATTAGCTTTTATTTATAATAAAAAAATAATAGCTTTTATATACATATTATATGTGAGTGTACTTTGTGTTTATATATATATATATTATGTATACTGTATATAAATACACACCCGTGCATGCATACATTTTAGAAAAATGTTACATTTATATATGAAATATATTTATATATGATATAAATTATATGAATATAAATACATACATGTAAAAATATGTGCGGTATGTGTGTGTATCTGTATTTATGTATTTATATAAGTATACACAATGCACACACATATATCATGTGGATGTGATTAATCATTCGACAGCACTTCTTTAGATACGTTGCAGTTTTTTATAACATATTTCTCATAGAATGTTTCAAATTCTACACAAATGTACTTTTAATCCCTAAAATTGACTTAAAACAAAACTAGACAAGGGCTCTTTATCCATTAGTTTGATCGAGTAACCGTGGCGATTGATACTCGTGACATGAAGCCGACTCTTGTCTCGGAGGATCATACATACCTGTTCAGAACAAATACCTGTGTGAAAAGTGCATACCAGCGCTATCACCTCCGACAGGCTGCGACACGTCGAGGCCAGCCGAGCACGTCATCAGCACACAGATCTAGCAGACGCCGGAGATACGTGTGATGATACCCTCATGCACAACTACATCCAAATGCTAAACTAGCGTGAAAATGGATCTTTTGTTTATAGGGCCGTGTTTCACTTGCGTTCATGGTACATTTCTCATCTCATCTGTGTAACTTTGTTGCACATGTCACAAATGTAATGAATATCAAATAGAGCGTAAAATAGAGTTGCATATGGTATAGGTACATGACTTTTTAAAAGAATTATGTGTCATAAGCATCACTATTATTCTTAGTCCATGTTATACTACAGCTACCCATATATCATGCAGCTTGTTGAGAAAAGGGGCACTAGTGCTTTTCTAAGCGATCTAACTCATGATTGTCATCTGGTGTATGAGAAAACAAGAGAAAATATGTCCTATCTAACATTTTTGGCTCCAAGGCCCCCTATAGTCCACAATAATATAGTCTCAGTTTCTTGCTATATCTGTGGGACTTTTGATGTAAACTAGCTATATACTGTGTATATAAATGTGTGTGTGTTTACGAACAAAACTAAAATAATTAGTTGTTTATTTCATTTGTTTGTGATTTAACTTTATAAAAACTAAAATAAAATATTCAAACCTTTTCCATAACTAGTTCAATAAAATCATGTTTTTTATAAAAATGCATCTTGTTATTATTATTATTTTACTTTTATTAGACTCATCCAAGCCTATATATGAATGTGTATATTTATATTAGTGCTGTTAAACAATTAATCACGATTAATTGCATTCAAAAAATATTTTTTATGTCTACAGTCAATAAGTATTTGATCACTGTGTGATTTTGTAAGTTCTCTTACTTAGAAATCATGGAGGGACTACAATTTTCAGCATAGGTTCATTTCCACTGTGAGAGACAGAATCTAACAAGAACAATCCAGAAATCACATTGTATGATTTTTTAATTAAGACAGGAATTACTGTGTCAGATAAGTATTTAATCACTTGAGTCAAAAAAGGTTAATATTTGGTACAGAAGCCTTTGTTAACAATAACAGAGGTCAAACGGTTCCTGTAGTTCTTCACCAGGTTTGCACACACTGCACACACTCCTCAATACAGATCTTCTCTAGATCCGTCAGGTTTCGGCGCTGTCGCTGAGCAACACCTCCAAAGATTTTCAATTGGATTTAGGTCTGGAGACTGTCTAGGCCACTCCAGAACCTTGATATGCTTCTAACGGATCCACTCCTTGGTTTTCCTGGATGTGTGCTTTGGCTCATTGTCATGTTAGAAGATCCAGCCACGACCCATCTTTAATGCTCTGACTGAGGGAAGGAGGTTTTCGCCCAAATATGTCACAATACATGTCACCGTTCATCCTATCCTTAATACAGTGCAGTCGTCCTGTCCCCTGTGCAGAAAAACACCCCCAGAGCATGATGCTTCACTGTAGGTATGGTATTATTGGGATGATACTCATCATTCTTCTTCCTTCGAACACAGAGAATGGAGTTAAGACCAAAAAGATGTACTTTGGTCTCATCTGACCACAGGACTTTCTCCCATAACTCCTGTGCATCATCCAGATGGTCCCTGGCAGTCTTCAGACGGGCCTGGACATGGGCTTACTTAAGCAGGGGAAGATTTTAAACCATGACGTCTTAGTGTATTTAATGATAGTAGTCTTGGAGACGATGGTCCCAGCTCTCTTCACGGTATTGACCAGCTCCTCCCGTGTAGTTCTGGGCTGATTCTTCACCATTCTTAGCATCATTGATGCCCCACAAGGTGAGATCTTCCAGACAGTCATCTTTAGCCTCTTCCATTTTCTGACAATTGTTCCAACAGTTGTTCTTTTTTCACCAAGCTGCTTGATAATTGTCCCGTAGCCCTTTCCAGCTTTGTCTCTCGTGTCTTTTAAAAGCTCTTTGGTTTTGTCCATGTGTTTACTTAGACTCTGGCTGATTGTGGGGTGCACAGGTGTCTTTATGACAGCTAACCACCTCAAACAGAATAGAATCATGAGCAGAGTGTAGCTGGACTATTTAAAAGCTAAATAACAGGTCTTTGAGGGTCAGATATCTGGCTGATAAGCAAGTCATCAAATACTTATCTGACACAGTAATTCCCAAATGAATTGTTTAAAAAGTTATACAATGTGATTTCTGGATTGTTCTTGTTAGATTCTGTCTCTCACAGTGGAAATGACCCTATGCTGAAAATTGTAGACCCCTCCATAATTTCTCAGTAAGAGAACTTGCAATATCACAGGGTGATCAAATACTTATTGACCTCACTGTATATAAAATATATATTATATATATCTATATCAATAATATGTGTTTAAATAATATATGGATGTGTACTGTGTATATTTATTATGTGCTTATAAAAGCAAACACATACAGCTTATATTATGAAAAAATTTACATTTATTTACACGTATATATTTATATTCATTTAATTTATATTATATCTAAATATAATATATTTTTAATATACTAATTTAATTTATATTATATATGAATATTTAAAATATATATCTAAATATAGTACATATATATATATATATATTTATTTATTTTTTTTTATATACAAGGGTTTGTATTTATAAATTCATAAACACACATATATTATTTGAACAAAAACATGTATTTTTAAGTAAATTAATCTCAATTAATTGTTTGACAGCACAATATATATGCATGTGTGCGTGTGTGAATAAGAAACTTATCTTATTTTATATATTTTTTTAATCATTTGAAATAATCTTTGGGCCCCCGGTTGAGGTTCCTCCTTTAAAGAACACCCTAAAATCCACCTAGCAACCATTTAACAATGTGTTAAGACCACTCAAAACACCAACAACCCGAGAACCGGTGCCCAGCAGGTATTATGTCACGTGAAAACTCAGCTATAACTTGAGGGTGTTACACCACAGCAGGTGTGCCTCTCTACTTCCAGTGACACACACTCCTCCGTCCGGACCGACAGGATGTCTACCTGGAAAAGATTCATTCAAGCTGCATGATAAGCTATAGTTTCGTGTTCTAGTCATTGAGAATGAAGGTTGGCCTGCATTCCTCACAGTCTACGTGTTACGGTGAGGAATGAGAGATTAAGCATGCCAGACTTCCAGCGAGTGCGTCAGCACGACTGCCATTCAACGCCCCGCTGACTATCACTCACCACCAAACTCTTCACAATCCCTCAAATGCAAATCCTGATCTGCCTCATTTTTCACCTCTAGAGGCAAACCTGTGCAGTGAGCCTAAGTTTATTTTCTTAACTAAGTGTTAGAAGCTTGTAGAAACATGAAACCAGTTTTTTCTTTCACTTAAAGAGATCGCTTACGCAAAATTAAAATTTCTGTCATCAGACACTCGCCACCATATTTTTCCAAGCCTGTCTGATTTTCTGGTTTTCTATGAATGTTCATGCACCTCTTTTCCATACAGTGGAAGTGAATAGTAAAAAAACACACAAATATTACAGCTTTCAATCATAGAAACTGATAAGTGAATGTGAACTCAATATCCCATTGCTTAAAAATACAGTCTGCATTAACAAAGTAAAGCACCTGGTTGGAAGGAGACGCTTGTGTAAGGAAAGATACATGCTATAGAAGACAGTTGTCCTATATTTAAAATGTGTTTTTAACATGTTTAAATATGTTAAATGTTTTCACCTCTTTAGTCAGACACTATTTTGAAATCAATTTGCAACCTGGGATTTTTATAAGAAGGTTTACATAGTGAAGATTTTACTAAACATGAAAATTTTTTACCCCTGTGTTTTTGAAAGGTTTCACATGACAACAATGTGAATAATTGGCAATTCTCATGCACATAGAGCCAGCAGATGGCCAGTAGTCACTTTGTAAAGAAACGCTAAACACCTGCACGCATATAAGGTCACCGTTTTCCAAGTTTTCAAAGCCCTTGCATTTAAAAGTTTGCATTTTCAGGCCCAACGAAACGTGGTGTTGTTGCATAAAAAGTGTCACGTTGAGTTGAAAACAGCGTCATGTAAGCGTAAACTATACTAAAATATTCCTCTTAAACTAAAATGAAATTATTCTTAAAAAAAAAAAAAAGTTTGAAGTCTTAACTTAAATGAATAAACCAAATGAGTAATGCTGCGTTCAAACCAGACGCGAATGAAGCGTTAAGCGCAAGTGATTTACAGGTTAAGTCAATACAAAGACACGATTAGACATCCTGCGGCGCGATTCGCCCGAATTAAGCGAAGCGAAAAAAGCTCGAGTTGAAAAATCTGAAAATTCGGGCCGCGTTAACCAATCAGGACCTTGCTCTAGTAGTGACGTGAATACTAGCAAGCGGAGGCAGAGTTCAGAAACTATGGAAGACAATATCATCGTCGCTGTATGTGGAGGAGCTTTACGACACATCTTTGTACTTTAATAGAAACAGGAACAAAAAGGAAATAAAAAATATATTCATTAAACCAAAGTTTGCCTTTTAGATCTACACAAAACTAATGTGACCTCCTGTTTAACCACCACAGAGACTGGAAGCGCCTGACAGAAGCCCACCTCATGACGCGAATAAAGCGAATTTCACACGCTAATGAAGCGAGTAAAAACTTAATTTTTCCAGCGTCCAACTACGTGCGAAAATACCGCGATTTTATTTGCGAGGGTGAGTCAACCATGTAAAGTTTTTGTGGACGGGTTGAATTTTCCCCTCCTTTATAGAGTTGTTTACAGTGACAGCATCTGATCTGGGATCTGCTGTGAAGTAACACGCCTTCCAGTCCAGCCCAGTCCTGATTACAGGACGTCCCAGAGCTAATAACAGGCTTGGCCTCCCCTCGGTTCCTGTAGCCAAGGAGCTGTAATGTTCACGTTAGACACACACACAGTGTCATTATGCTCCACCCTGAGCCTACAGAGGCGGCCAGCCTGTCATTTCACCAACACATCACAGGCAGGGGAGCGGGGTCTTACACCACGGCCCATACCACTCCAATAAACGAAAGCTTGGAGTGGGAGGACACAAGCGTCAAGAAACTTTACTGACCCAAGATAAGAAAAAAAAAAAAGGAAACTGATTTCATAATGTGACTAAAGATAACTCATCAATAGTGAAGCCTCGTTCCTGGGGGATTTTGGTGTGATTTATGATGATGCATTGGCTTGCATTGAAGGGGGAACCTGTGCCATATAGTATCTATTGATTATAATTTCATGGGGATGGTAAACATCCATCCTAATGACTGCATAGCAACACTCTAAAAACACTCTGAAGTCAATCGCAGCCACATCACAATCGTCCTCTGTTGCGAGGCAGTTTGTGCACTGCTCTTTCTTAATGAATGTAAAAACCTTTCTATATATCACAAATGAACAATATAATCACACTCTGACCTGATTCTTTTATTTTCTGTATGCTTGAATGAATGCATGAATACACTAACGTTCATAAGACTGTGCTTTAAGAAAAAGTAGGTCTATCCTGTTACTGGATTTATTGTACAGTACAATATTGTGAAATATTAATAAAAAAATAAGTTAACATCTGTTTTCTATTGTAGTAGATTTTACAGTGTGATTTATTTGATGCAAAGCTGAATTTCCAGCATTATTACTCTAGTCTTTAGTCTAACGTGATCCTTAAGAAATTATTCTAATTTGCCAATTTACAATGTCTTTGTTGAACCTAATGATTGTTTCCTAATCATTTTGTTTGTACTAACTGAAAAAAAGTATAAATGTATTTTTCTTCATCTTTTTACTGCATTTATTATACATTAAATATTTTATTTTCAACCATTTTTAACACCTATTTTCTATTGCTATGTAATTTCAGCATCATTACTCCAGTCACACAGTTTTTTTCCAAAAATGAATGATATGATGATTTTTTTATTATCCATAGTTTTGTGTAAACCGTGATGCATTTCTCTGAATATTTATTTGGAACAGGAATCCTTTGTAACACTGTGTCTTTATTATTGTTTTTGAATCTTCTCATTATTTCAATAATTGAACGTGTTCTTGCTGAATAAAGGTTTTCATTTCTTAAAAAAAAAAATGAATTAATGAGCTTTGTGAATATAAACTTGACGTTTGGTTTTTAAAACATAAAAGTGTTCAGTTCGAAAACTTTCTGATGCAATTAAATGTATCCTTTCAGCAAAACTAATTGGTTTGAGTGGATTTATTATAGTCGTCTTAATGTTTGCGTCTACTAAATTCAAGGAAATTAAAAAGCACTGGATTCGGGCGCCTCTCATGAAACAAGTCAGGTTTCACGTTCAGAGCAAACTAAATAAATGAAGTCCAGTTAAGAAACTCAAATCAATTTGTGACAAAATGTTTAACAATTGCGCCGCATTAGATGATTGCAGTACTTAAACCGATCAATTTAGTGAGTGTAATTCCACGACTGAATTCACAGACGCAGGGAAAATCGCAGATGTTTGGTGAGTTAAAGATCACAGAGCGGCTTAGAGATGAACAGAGGGTTCGAAGAGATACAATTACACGCCTGCATCATCAGCATCTCCTCCTCTGCATTAGTCTGTGTGCGACACTGTGGCCTTTAGTGGGGCGATGCGAGCTTCGTGTGGGCCTCATCATGAATAAAATAATGTTGGTATTTTAGCTGCGTTGAGTGCAGGGAGGGAACTGGAGCAAGAGAATTGCGGCGAGGTTCACGGCTGTTTTTTCCGCAGGCGTGGAGCGTGAAACGCGCTAATGTGATCTGACAGTTCTGGAGCAAGTAGAGGAGGGCTGGACAGAAAAAGGAGGAGAGAAAAAGAGGGGCAATGAGGAGAAAAGAGAGGGGGAGGGAAGACAGCGAGAGTCCAGGAGAGATGGGGGATGATGTGGATGAGTGTTATGTATTGAGGTCATGAATGCAGAAGGCTTGATCTTTTGTGACCTCTGGAGTCCCTCTCTTTTTCTTTAAGTGATTAACCCTTTGTTTGCGGAGCAGCGAGGTCGCTTGGTGAAAGTCAGTGTGTGCAAACATCGGCGTGGTGCGATATGCCCGATACGTTTTTGTTTTTTTTTGTAGTTGAGATATATTCACTCATTCGTTAAGGGCTCTTTGTTCTTTGTTGAAATGTCAATGGTGGCATCGAACCGTGAAAGAAAGGTTCAACGTCATCTGACATTTTTAACTTCGTCTGACATAGTGATGAAAACGCTTATCTGACAGAAGAAACCTTGGTTGTCTCCTTAGTTTACGGATTTGTACGACAAATCAGAAAATGTCAGATTCGTTCAATAAATAGTGCACATCATTCAATTTCCTGCACTGTAAATGTCTGCGGTGAAATGTTTAAGGAGTTTAACCATGGGATGTTTTCACCCTTGTGTCATTGCCTTTCTTTTGTTGAACACTTAATGAGACGTTTAGAAGAACATTAATGCTGCTCTTTTCCTTACAATGAAAGAAGATAAGGACCTGGGGCTGTACAAAAAAAATAGCCTAGGTTATGTAAATGCAAAACACAAAAAATGCGGACAAAAAAACACACTATTTTTTTCTTTTATGAATAAAGTCAAACTAAAATAAAATGCGCAAAAATGCATTGCCATTCTTCATTTATTTAAAATGGTATTTTCAGGTTTTTCCACAAGTAATAAAAGTATGAAAAACAGTAAACAAGTTTCACCCAAATTTAATATGAATGACATTTAAACACTTTTATTTTTTTGTTTACTAAAGATGATTTACTATTGACATGAAAATGAAATATTGTGTGATTATTTCTTAGGAAATGATCTTGTATATATTAACAGTAGTGATCGTAGTCGCCTATCAC
The DNA here is from genome assembly GCA_032275025.1 of Enteromius treurensis. Lineage (NCBI taxonomy): Eukaryota > Metazoa > Chordata > Actinopteri > Cypriniformes > Cyprinidae > Enteromius > Enteromius treurensis. Next base: position 18,459,505 of record JAUCMU010000143.1, read on the forward strand.
ATACATTTATTCAAAATAATAGTAATTACAATGTCTAAACCAAACTTTTATTTTGACGGGTTGCTGTGAATAGATGTCTGTGTGTATGATGTATGATATAACGCTGGTTTTACTCAAATGAAATGGTAAAATGCATTTGGAGATTTGTTTATATGTTATGTTCTTACTGAGACGACATGCAATCAATGTTTATAACTACAAATTTGCAATAAAGTTGCAATTTAGTAGCTACATTGAAAATGCATACATTTTTATACAATAACACACACTATAGTTAACATTATAATCATGCACTTTAGCATGTTAGTGCTAACATATCAGTTCAAGATTAAAACATGATGATTTACTTTCTAAACGGACTATTTGTATATACAGGCTATTTGATCATCCCGGGTCACCATTGACTTTCACTGTATGGAAAAGAGCAGTTTGAGCATTTTGCTTAATTTCTCTTTTTCTGTTCCACGAAAGAAAAAAAGTGTAAGTGCGATTTTTATGGCTAAGCTTTTCCTTAAAAATAAATGAAATCATCTTAAGTTGTTTGTAGCAGAATATGCATAATACATGTATACCGTAACCGCAATAAAGCATATTTGAGTTAACATGCCCTAATATCCAGTGCCAAGTGCAGATTTTCCATGCCAGTAGTAATCTATATCTATTTTTCAGCGCTTAATAGGGTGAAGACACTTCCTCTAACTACTATTAGTGACAGAAGAGGTTATTAAATATTTGATTCGCCGTTTTAATTATTCATCAGATTTGTCATAATCACATTTATCATGTTACGTTAAAGTTGGGTTTTACACTGTTGAGTCAGATGTTGGCTGTTGGTGTGAATCCGAGTAGTTGAGACGCTTCCCAAAATCTTGCAGTCTTGGCAGCTTCTCAACACTCCTCCTGCCCCGTGCCAAGAAATAGCAACACCTGCAGAACTGAAACTCCCATTACTATGCATTTCTCATGAAAATATCGAATAATTCAACTGTATGGCATGAATGGCCACGCTCAAACAGGGAGAAGTTTGCATGTTTAAGGAGCCAGATGAGGCACATTTTATGAACTTACAGGGAATTTAGTGCAAGCACGCCTAAGAGAAAAAAAACTAAACACCATGCTTATTATATCATGATATATTAATCTTCTAAAAATACTTTAGAAGTGCAATTAATACATATAATAATCCACATCTTAGATCATGATTTTAATTTTAAAGTGGATCTTTTCCATAACAAGTCTTTTGTTCTGCACTTTTACTTCTCGAAATATGAGGGGTATTTTTCCTAAAATTGAACGACTTTTTTCTCGTTATTTAACAACTTTTTTTCTCGAAATTTAACAACCTTAATCTTGTAATTTAACGACTTGTTTCTCGTTATTTAACGACTTTTTTTCTCAAATTTTAACAACTTTAATCTCGTAATTCAACAAGTTTATTCTCAACATTTTATTTAGACTTTTTTTCTCGTTATTTAATGACTTTTTTCTAGAAATTTAACGACCTTAATCTTGTAATTTAACAACTTTTTTCTCATTATTTAACAACTTTTTTTCTTAAAATATAACGACTTTAATCTCGTAAATTGACGAGTTTATTCGCAACATTTTATTTAGACTTTTTTTTGTTATTTAACGAGTTTTTTCTAGAAATTTAACGACTTTAATCTTGTAATTTAACAAGTTTTTTTCTCGTTATTTAACAACTTTTTTCTCGTTATTTAACAAGTTTTTTCTCGAAATTTAACTACTTTAATCTTGTAATTTAACGAGTTTATTCTCAACTTTTTATTTAGACTTGTTTTTCGTTATTTAACGACTTTTTTCTCGAAATGTAACAACTTTAATCTTGTAATTTAGCAAGTTTATTCTCAACTTTTTATTTAGACTTGTTTTTCGTTATTTAACGATTTTTTTCTCGAAATTTAATGACTTTAATCTTGTAATTTAACGACTTGTTTCTCGTTATTTAACGACTTTTCTCGAAATTTAATGACTTTAATCTTGTAATTTAACGAGTTTATTCTCAACTTTTTATTGCGACTTTTTTTCTCGTTATTTAATGACTTTTTTTCTCAAAATTTAACGACTTTAATCTCGTAATTTAACGAGTTTATTCTCAACATTTTATTGCGACTTTTTCTCGTTATTTAACAAGTTTTTTCTCATAATTTAACGACTTTAATCTTGTAATTTAACGAGTTTATTCTCAACTTTTTTTTTTACTTTTTTCTAGAAATTTTACGAGTTTTTACTAGAAATTTAACGACCGTAATCTTGTAATTTAACGGGTTTATTCTCAACTTTTTATTTAAATTTTTTTCTCAAAATTTAACGACCTTAATCTTCTAATTTAACGATTTGTTTCTCGTTATTTAACGACTTTTTTCTCAAAATTTAATGACTTTAATCTTGTAATTTAACGAGTTTATTCTCAACATTTTATTGCGACTTTTTTCTCATTATTTAATGAGTTTTTCACGTTATTTAACGAGTTTAATCTTGAAATGATTTACATTTAACATTATTGCTTGGCCCTTAATCCTCTTCTGTATTAAAGGGAAAATGTCCTATTAAAAGTAAAATTCTTGGAAATAAAATATATTATAGTTGGCATTCTCAAAAAAAAAAAAAAAAAAAGAATATTAATACAAACCTGCTTCACTTTTGATTTATATTTAACATTTGTTCATCCACCAGATGTCATATGGTACAACTAACAATGTCAAGAAATAAATATGGAAAACATCAAATTATAGAAAGGATCCTCATGCTGGTAGAATTCTAAACAATTTAAAGTAAAAAAATAGACTAAACTGCAAAATGTCATGTGGTTCAACTCCCTAAAACCATAATGATATTTATGAAATAATAATAAATAATTCATTCATAATTTATTACATTTATAAAAATATATTTTACTGTAAAAATGAGATTGAAAATATTATTCGATTTTGTTTTCTTTGTTACACCACATTATACTTTTAGATCACTCATAGTGACTTCATAATTCAGTGTATGTTTGTATTAATATTCAAAATAGTCTCTCAATCCGTATGAGTTTGTGAAGCAGCATACATAATCATTATCAAAGAAAGCAAAATGCTTAAACATAGTTTTAATGGTTTTACTGCATTATAGCGTGTCACACTGCTTCTGAAAGTGTCCAGTCTCAGCGGAATGAACAGACTCACACACTCAGCGCAGTGCAGGTGTGTGTGTTTGACTCCTGAAGTCAGTTAGTTTGTTTCTGAATGGACGTTTGCTTCAGGAATCCTGACTGAGGTGATTTATGGGAATGTGACCGAGGGCTGTTCCTGTGCTTGGGGTGGAGAGGTTAACCACGCATCCCTGCATTTTCTCTCATTCAAACCATTGTCACCAATTTCCCAAAACTGCTCCAACCTCTACGGAGCCACAGATGAGGAACACGAATCAAAGAAGTGATGCAAACCTCAGTTCTTTACAACACTACAATAAGTTATTCACGTGCTGGTTTCGGTCATTAAGTTGAGTTTTGTTCTGATGCATCATGCTCCTGGTGAGTCACGGTTTTGATGAATACATTTAAGGCTTCTTTTTGAGAGTTCCCTGAGGCAAATCACCTGATAAAAGATCCTAACAGGTATTAACGGTAACGCTTCCTTCACAAGTCACAAGCCTAACCCATGGACAGAATTGTTTTCTGTATTGAATTCATGTCTCGGTGCAAATAAAGGTTAATGCACAGAGTGCAGCAATGTCTGGAAGGAACAAGAGCAGGCCTGGGAGTGTCAAACATCTCTCTGCAGTTCACTGCTGCCCTCTGCTGGCTCGAACCAACAACCTTTTCTTTTCTATAACTCAATTTTTACACCATTTCAAATACTGTAAAAGAAAACATATAAAATAAACTTTTGAAAGATAGATTTTAATAGCTCTATAATATTTGATATATAAAACCATGTCCATTATTTTGTCCAAATTTTGCTATATGAACACAATTTAAATGTTTTGTTTTTTTATGCTTTACCAATTTAAAAAGGGTTATTTAAAAACATTTAAAAATGCAAATAAGTTATTACAAAGAATATTCTACACACTGCAATTATATCAAAATCCACAGTTTTGATCAAATATTTATTTTGGGACATATGAATAATACTGATGAATTGATGAAGATATACATGATGAATATTGTCTGTTAATTATGAGAGGCATGTGAAAAAGGTAATAAGCAATTACATGCTGAAAATATCTGTAAAGTTTTACTCAAGTAAAAGAACTTTTGTGTAGAAGCAAATATAGATCAGAAGCTGGAGAAGCAGGTTAAACAACAAAAAAACATCAGCCTTTACACACGCACTCTTAATTCTATTCTATTGGTTTTCTTTTTTTATTAAAAAAGTGACAATCAAACACTAGAATTGTTCTGTCTAGTGGTTTTCTTTTTATTTATATATAAAAATAGTAATAATACCTAGACCATCTAACACTAGCTCTCCATATTCTATTTCTATTTCGTCTACTCTTTATTCTTTTTATTTATTATATAAAAAAGAAGCTTGCCACATGTAGTGTGTTTAACTTACAGGGTCTTGTCACAGCATTGCTCTTGGTTTTGTTTGCTTCTGTTGTCCTCGTTTGTAAGTCACGTTAGATAAAAGCATCTGCTAAATGACTAAATGTAAATATAAAGCATCACAATGTTTGAGGATGCTGCAAAATGAACGCATTTCATATCTTTGATACTTGGAATGTTGATTTTTTTTTGTTGACTTTTGACTTTTCTTAATGAAATTGTATTTTTATCTGTTTCTAAAAATGAAATTGCTACATTTTATTCAGGATGCCACACATTAATAACAAATGGAATCTGTTAGAATTGTTTTGTACATATGTACAGAGAAAAAAAATATTTTTATTAATTGGGCTGATAGTGATACTCATATATTTTCTTTTGTTTTGGAAACGACACCAAGTCTCTCTGTGCAGAAATCATAAGCAAAATATTTTTCATTAAGAAGAACTTATTTGTAAGAACTAAATAAACAATAATGAAGATAACAATAAATAATCTATAAATCAATTGCTGCTTTTTCGCCCGCAGAGAGATAACCCTAGATTTTTTTTTTTTTTTTTTTACATTTGTGGATCATCTGAAGCAAAACAGTTGTAAAAACTCTTGTAAAGAACTTATTATTTGTTTAAAAATGAAATTTATTACACATGAGTGAATAAATCTCTCTCTCTCTCTCTCTCTATATATATATATATATATATATATATATGATTATTGAATTTACTAGTGTCAAGTTTGTGTTTTTTATGTGAGCTATGGCTTCTAACCTTTAAAAAATAAAAACTCATTATTTTATGACATCAATTACTGCTTTATTTAATCAGTAACAGTCTAAATGTTATTTGAAGGCTGTTTTACATTTAATTGAATTAGAAGTGGGCTAACAGCGCCCCCTGCCGGATAACCCGCGCGCGCTCTCTGTTCACTCTCACACACAGCGAATGCGTTAGTATTCTGCATGTGCTTCCAGTCATTAAATGCAGTGATCCAAAACAGTCAATCATCTAATCATCATTCAAAACTTTGCTTCAAGAATGAGCACACTGCTAAATAGAATTAATCACAACACCATGAGCACATTGAATTAACTCATTTCTCTTATGGTAAGAAATACTGCCATTATTTTTCAGATCAGGCCGATGCTACTTACACTTACAGTTAAAGCCATTATAACATTGTGCATCTCTTTTATAAAACCACCTAAAACATACATTTCACATACCATATTTGTGCTGTCAAATGATTAATCATGATAACAAAAAAAAAATGTCTTTACTTAATATATTTGTTTATACTGTGTATATTTATTATGTATATATAAACACAAACACATGCATGTATATATTTTATAATATATATATTTAAATATATATATACACACTCACCTAAAGGATTATTAGGAACACCATACTAATACAATGTTTGACCCCCTTTCGCATTCAGAACTGCTTTAAATCTACGTGGCATTGATTCAACAAGGTGCTGAAATCGTTCCTTTCCTAGCCCATATTGATAGGATAGCATCTTGCAGTTGATGGAGTTACCCTTTCAGTCGAATCACTTTAACGTTACATGTGGGAACTCGCCAGAGAGACTAGCTTTATGCAAAAGGCCAATGAATATTGGCATGCACTTGATTGCGCTCAGGTGCACCTCATCACTGCTTGAGTATAAGAGGGCACGAGCAGAGTGCACATGCAGCTTTTCACTTCAGAGCCTTGGTCGTTCGGAGCTGGAGATCCCCTTGGCTTTATTGAAGTTGACGGTTGATCTACTGAAAAGAGTTCTTGCGATCGTTTGCTCTTTAGTCCGTCAGCGTTTACTGGGCAGCTGTCAGCGATTACTGCGAGTTGGTGGCTTTTTTCAAAGCTGGCTGTGCCAACCTTTTGCATTTCCAGCGAGCAAAGACCTATTGAGTGCACAGAGTTGCCGCGAAAGCAGACCTCCTGCTATGACCCCCGATGAGGCACAGGATGCTACACCAGCGGCCCATCTACGCAGCCCGAAGATGTTGGGGGTTGCTCTTCAGGGGACAACGCTGAAAACAGCGCTTCTGACTGCGCTGGCTTCCTTTAAGAGGGTAGGGGACCTGCAAGCCTTCGCTGTCGACGAAGAGTGCCTAGAATTCGGCCCGGCTGATTTTTACATGATACTGAGAGACCCCGGCCTGGATACATGCCCAAGATTCCTACCACACCTTTTTCACGATCAGGTAGTGAACCTGCAAACTCTGCCCCGGGAGGAGGCAGACCCAGCCTTAGAGTTGTTGTGTCCTGTACTCGCATTGCGCCTCTACATTAACCGCACTCTGAGCCTCAGACGCTCCCAGCAGCTCTTTATTTGCTATGGTGGACAGCAGAAAAGTAAATGCTGTCTCCAAACAGAGCTTGGCTCATTGGGTGGTAGAAGCCATCTCCCTGGCTTATCCATACAAGGGAGAGCCGTGCCCCTTAGGACTTAGAGCTCACTCAACAAGGAGTGTTGCCTCATCCTATGCGTTGGCTCATGGCGCCTCCCTAGCAGATATCTGTAGGGCTGCGGGTTGGGCGACACCCAAAACCTTCGCCAGGATTTACGACCTTTGCGTAGAGGCCGTGTCCTCCCGCGTCTTCAATGAAGACAAGCAGGTAAGTGGGAGACTGGCGGTGCCGGCTTGCTGCGCCACTCCCACAGGATCTGTGCTCTATTTTCTCTCAGTGTTCCCTTAACTGTGTGTAACCTGAGTCCTCCCTGCCCCACAGTACGGACCTAGCACGGAGTAGCTCTGGCTGTGCTTCCTCTGGGTCTCCTTCGCCCAGTAGGTGTGGCAAAAAAAATGTCCTTACTTCCACAGTCAGCCAGAAGGATGTGTTTCCCTTCCATTATATACACAATCTTGCTGATATATTGCATTCATTTATTTCCACATGCGAGAACTGTGTGTGCTCCGTTCCCCCGACCACCTGCTTCAGTACAACTGGTAACCCTGTGGGTAACTGGTAGCCTGCATGTGCATTCCGCTTGTGTCCTCTTATACTCACGCAGTGATGAGGTGCACCTGAGCACAATTAAGTGCACGCCAATATTCATTGGCCTTTTGTATATAGCTGAAAGGCAATTGGTCTCTCTGGCGAGTTCCCATATGTAACGTCTCCGTTCCCTCTTTCATATGAAATCCCGCATGTACTCATTTATGTGCCGTCCGTGCTGATACAGTGGCCGCAAAAATGTCTCTGAAGCGGAATAGTAATCCTGCCAGCGGGGCGATGAATGTTCTCGGGGTGAGCCCTGAAAGAGCCCGTTACTAAACTCTAGTCGACGGATCATTCTGTCATGAATCAGGATGTGAAGCGTTCGAGTTCATATGCAAAAAGGTTTATTCAGGCTCAGGGTCAGGACATGCAAAAATCCAATGCCGGCAGACAGAATCAGTGGAGGCAGAGACAGAGGCAGAAACGATAAACAAAGCAATAGTCTGAAATCAGTCCGAGGGAAGAGACAGCGACAATATCCAGACACAGGCAGAAGTTCGGCAACAGGTAATCCAACAGGCAGAACACAAAGAACACTGGAACACGAATGAATACACAGGGTTGACGGTTAAACATTGGACAAACATCGACAATGATCCGTGCCGGGACAGACAAACAGACTGGTATTTATACATGTGGAACTGATTGAATGATTGAACCAAACTAGCAACAGCTGTGGAGGAGAGGTGCATTCTGGGAAATGGAGTCCTGGAAAGAAAACAGACAAAACACACAGAGTACATAGTAAGCTGGAGTGCCAAAACGTAGTCTTTAGCCGGCAGCTCCAGCTGGGCGTGACACCATGAGGTCAGGGTGGTGAGCTCTCAAGCGTGACACTAATCCCCTCTCTCTCCCAATCATACTGTACATGGTGCACCATCCAGTAGCAATAGAAACAACATGATTCAGGTCTATCTCTCTGTCTCTAGATATCTGTGTCACTGCTTCACAAATGTCATCCCCCCTTGTGTGTCCATGGAGGTTTCTAAGACCCAAAACATCTTCATAAAATTCTCCCCTTTCTTCATCAAAAAATCTGACAAAGACCATGAGTTGTGCACTGTCTGTGCTGTCTGTGGATTCATCCACAGCCAATGAAATGAATTTGGCTTTTTTTATGGCAGAGCTAAGTTGTTCAATCAAATCAACAGCAAGTATTTCAGTTTTTCTTGCCGCAGTGGAATCAGAACAGGGTATTTGGCTTATTTTCTGGATTATTTCATCCTTTTGAGTCCCATCAAAAAGAGCAGTCACCACTACACTCATACACACCTTGACTATTTCAGCATCAGATAAAGGTTTCTTGTTTTTTTCCCAGGACCCATGCTACTCTTAGTAAGGCTTCTGTTGCTTGCTCTTGTTGTGGGGCTAATCTAACTATTACACTGCTTGTAGCTTCATAGGATGACGTCAAGTGGTTTATTTTTGTGGTCCTTAACTCTGTGTTCTGAGGGTAATTTTGTTCAAAATGTGCATGCTTAGTTTCAGAATGACGTTTCACGTTACCACTTTTGATGATCGTTACCGTCTCTGAGCACATTAAACACATTGTTTTTCTGCTTCCCACGGGCAACACAAATGCATATTTTTTTGTCCACTCACTCTTAAACTCGCGGCTTTCACAATCAACTTTTCGTTTCTTACCAACGGCCGGCTTTGAGCACACCATTTTCACTAAGTTAAAAAAAAAAAAAAAAAAAAATCAGCTGTTACAGCTGCTGCGATTGGACATATATGCTGTGTCTGATGTTGTATCTTTTTTATAATTTAAAATAAGATGAGTGTACTGAAAATAACTTATTTTTATCTCTGTAAAAGTCTCGCATTGTTACTTTAAAAAGTAGATACATTTTATCATTGATAAATGTCACGCTCAGGTAAGACTGACATGGGAAATTCAGTGAAAGTTTGATTTTATTGCTTTGAACACAAAACAGACTGCATATAAGGATATAAGGATAACGTAAAGAACTGTGCTGGCAAGTCTGGAGATAAACAACATAAATAGCAGTAAACATCAAACTGAAGCAGGTGAGTAACAAAGGTCATTAAATTTCTTCTTTTCAGGAGTCAGAGTTCGAAAGGTGAATAACGGGTAGCAATATACAGTCTTTCAAAAGTTTGTTCAAGCAGCGTTATTTCCGAACAGGAGCTGAGAGCTTAATGAGGTAAGTAGAAGGTAAGTATACTCATTCCTTGGTTCAATTCATTCAGGTAGTGATAATCCCATGCAGGAGCAGAGAGCGAGAGTTCAAAGTTGTGGTCTTTCTAGTCCGAGCAGCGCTATGATCGTAGAGACGATACGGGCAAGACAAAAAGAGATAATAAGGTGCAAGTCAAGGTTCAGATAGGGATTGAGCGTATAACCTCGAGCTCAGTCAAAGAGACTCTGTAACAGCGATCTTTTATGCGCCCTTGATTGAATCAGGTGTATCAAAACTCAGGTGATCGTGATCTGGTGATTGGTGGCTGCGTGCTCTCTGTGTCTGCGGGCTCAGTGACAGGTGACA
>JAUCMU010000143.1:18469683-18499325 GCA_032275025.1 Enteromius treurensis
GTTTATGTTCGCGCGAATCATTCACGATCCAGCCTCACCTACAGAAGCAGTGAGTATAATGTCTTTTAATGAATCTTTGCACATCTCCTTTCCTAATAATGTGCTACTTAGCAAGTTTCACTATGAATACAGCTGAAAAAAGATCTTCCTTAGAGCGCTTCAGAAAAGAGGGGTGGAGTCAGCGGAGCTCGTGAAGATTTAAAGGGGAAGTACACAGAACTAAGTGATTTCTAAAGAGCTGTTTTTGACAGGGGACAATAAGTGTTTTTTATACTATCTTTGAGAAATTTTAAAACAAACTTTATTACAAACTTTCCATTAAGACCCTAAAGAATCATATTAGCTTGAGGAAAACTGGGTTTGTATGACCCCTTTAAAACAGACGACTAAAAAAAAACAAAATAATAAAAATAATATATAAATATGTATATAAATATATATATATATATATATATATGTATCCATCATCAAAACACTATATCCTGTGCATATCATTAAGATGTAAGCATAATCCTGCTGCAGTCTTCAAGTGCTTGTTCTGCATCAAAATAATGTTTATTATTATTAGTAATACGAATTGCACATAGGTCATGCACATAACCCAACACTGACCCTAGCCTTAGGCCCACTCGTTGCCCATGCTAGTGCCTCCGTCCGCGTACAAGCTAACAGGAAATGCAACATGCTGCGCTCAACTTTGACCTCGGGGTCAGAGCAGCTGATTATGCCATTCATCCTGCGCGTGCTAAGTAGAAGGGTCAGGAAGGATATGGCAAGGTCAAGGGTGACATATGGTCTCTTCCCATTGGCTAATCTGCTGTTCATCAGGTTTGATCAACTATTAAAAATGACAAGCCAAGGTCAAACCCGCACAGCGTTGTGTGTCGTATTAATCCTCTTTTTGATGACGGCTCAATGAACGCAGACAAAACTGTGCTTTCTACCCCCCTGTTCCCTTGTTAACTCGGTGCACAGTCTCACAAGGTTAATATTTTAATAAGATTAATTACTCTAGCCAGTCTAATTAGATTTAAACTCAAGAGAATAACGTAAACCGTCTCTCTTTAAACACATGACTGAGTTATGCCGAGACAGAGGCGGAAAATGCTTTTGTTACTGTAATGCAGTTCATAAGGGGAATATGAATATTTCAATTGCACTTTATACACCAGGGAGTTTGAGTAGATGCATCAAGGTCATGATATTCAGACACAGTACTTGGCTTTGATTGCTTCTATTATAAACACCGCCTATTTTATAAAGCCATAAAAGTATTGATTAAATGATTTCACATCGATTCACTCAGGTTTTTAAATTCTAACAGCGCTTGTGTGGGAAGTATTAGAAAAATGTGATGCATAAATATAAGGAATCTTGTTTATAATCTCATTTGTGGTTAATGTGTTTGTCTCAGATACGAGTGTATTAATTGGATCTGGCCTCACGCTGGGTGAAGCTGGTAAAACTCTGTGTGCTCTCCCTAATGCTGTGATCTTAAGATGTCAGTCTGGCTGAATTGTACCAGTTCTGTTGCTTTTAAATGCTTTTAGTGGGAATTATTTGCAGTAGCGAGCTATCAGTCACGCTTTGGACGCAACGCTGGTCGACTGAAATGTATCCACTTTACATGATGAAGTAGGTCCTGTCAGAGCTGAGGAGGAAAGCCTGTTGAGTTTCTGCCAAATTCTTGCAAGGGGCTTTTTCAGGTCGGGTTGTGACGGGGAGCATATGGTGAAGACCCTCTTAGAGAGGCATTACTGAGAGGTAATCTGGGAAACATTTGTCGTGCTGTAATATCACTTCCTTTATTCTTTTCTTCACACCAAACATGTTTATGTTATCAAGGCCAACAACTGAATGCTTCTCTTCACCAAATTGTTTCTCCCTTTACACTCATTTACAACAGATCTCACCGCCTCCGCAAAAATACAGGATAGTAGCAATTACTGTTCCAATAAAATCATAATATATCATGATTTTCTGAAGCATGTCAGAAGCTTTTTTATTTTTAAGTTTTGCAGTTTGTTTTGTGCTTAGTTTACTGTTTTATTTTTTCTGTGTTTTTTAGTTTAGTTTATTATTTTAATTAGTTTTTTGTTGTTGATTTGTGATGTTTTTGTAGATTTTGTTGTTTGATGTTTTAGATTTTTTTGTTTTTGTTGAGTATTGATTTGTATTTTGCGTTGTTTTGTTTTATAGATGGATGTGTGTGCTGATTGTTGTTTGTTTTTGTTTGCTTAAATTTTATTTTGTTAATCGTTTGTTTTGTTCACTGTTTTAGGTTTAGTTTAATATTTTTAATTTTTAATTAATTAATTTATTTTTATAGGTTTGTTGTTGAATTTTCATTTGTTTTTAATGTTTTAATTTTATTTGATGTGTGCAAATTAAGTTTATTTTTATGTTTTGTTGGATATTGATTGGTTGAGTTTAATATTTTTGTATTAGTTTTTTGCTGATTTCTGTAGTTTTTGATTTTTTTGTTGGTTTGTTTGTTTGTCATTTTACTTTTGTTTTTGTTCTGTGTGTGTGTGTGTGTTCTCCTGTTTTGTTTTATTGATGTGCGGGCACTGATTAATACAGAAACTGTAGTATCTGTCTTTTGCATGTGAAAACGTGTATTTATTCATTTATTTATTTTTTGTAGCGGGAAACTCTAGTACTCGAAAAGGTTTAAGGTGTATAAACAGCAAGAGTATCCGTCCAGATCAAATACCTTCACTGTTGTCCTCCCCTACAGAGCCCAGGCAGCAGTCAAGGTTTCTAAATCGGGCGTTTGCTTGTTTGAGGTCCGACCCCAAGTCAATATTTAATGTTTGGGCGTACCTAATATTCCTAAAACACGTTTGGAGATGAGAGGGCATTTAAAAAACAAAAAGCAGGACTGTGTCACTTTGACTGCTGAATGTCCGCAGCTCTCCAGCATGCGTGGAGATAATTAAATGCATTTAGCTTATGTGTCAGCGCTAGCCTTAGGGTCAAACCCAGCCGCGCCGCAACAGCTGCAGCAGAAACTTGAACCTCCTCCGACTTCATCCTCGACTACACCCGCCCCTCCTCAGCTCTACATGACAAAGTCCAGCTCAGCCCCTCACTCCTCCCTCACCCCCTCCCTGACTCTCCTGTTGCATTTGAATGTGAAAAGCCTCTTATGTGTGGCTCGGGGAGGGGGTGTCATTAGCGTTAGCAGAGGCTAATGCTATCATACAGGCTTGGACTGGACTGGGGTGATCTTCTCTTGACTTAAGAGTCCTAGAATCATCCATAATGTGTGCTTTAATGTTCATTCAGAGTGTTTAGTTTAATATTGATTTAGATCGCTGAATAAAACATGACTCGAACCAATTTAATTCTACAGGTTATAACCATGGGAGTTTAAAGAAAGTTTTTGACCAAAAAATATGTAAAAAATTAAGAAGTAGATAAAAATAAATTCATTTTTTTTTTAATGTATATTAATTTGTATTATTTTAGATTTTAATTTATATTTCACAATATATATTACAAAGTTCAAGACCGTTTTAAAACAGATTGTGGCAGCACTATGGTATATTAATATTTTTTCTCTTTTTTTATGAAATCAAGCTCTTTATTGTCATTGTACAAAAAAGTAAATTCCTTTAGTCTTCCACTTGTTCTACAATATTTACGTATTTTAAATAAAGAAGAAAAATCAACAAATATAAAGAACTTATGTCAAAACAAAGAATATATATATAAAGTATAAAATGCATGTAGAATACAAAGTAATAATAAATAATAGCCTTAAATTATAAATGTATGTGCTAAAAGAGATCTTTTTTTTTTTTTATAATTTGAAAGAAGAAAAATACCAAATTAAATATTTTTATATATTTCATTTTGAGCTTTACAATATTTCCAAAAATATGCAATGACCATATATTTTATTTATTTGTTTTTAATTGCTTACCTTCTTACAATAATAAACTTAAAACAGACCATAAATTCTATAGTAACAAACCAGTAATGATTACTTTTGTCGTTTAATGCTAATTTAAACTGTTAAATGCACGTTTTTCAAACTTTTATTTTTAGTGATAAAATGTACAAGTATGAAGATTACATGTAGATTTATAACTGAATCTTGCTTGGAAATTTGACTGTATATTAGTATTAAATGTAAAGAATGGCAAACATGGGAAAACACGGCTTCCAGTTAGCTGTTGTGCTTGAAGCTTAGCAAGCTTTTGACGACAAAACAGCTCAATTTAAGTCCTGGCATTCAGGTTTGCAGCCTTTGACCGTCCGTGCACTTCTGCTGACTTTGAAAGAAGCCAACGAGAAAAAGGTAGAGCGAGTCCGAGAGGGAGGGAGGGGGGCTTGCATTGTTCAGTGGGAGAGTAAAATAGGGCTATCAGTTCCACTCAGATAACCCCCGCATTGCCATTGGCCCTCCGGCCACACCGTGACCCCTGGGGCCTGAACTCGGCGGTCATGTGACCGGGCTGAAACTGACCAGCAGGGCTGAGGCTGAGAGGCGGATCAGTGAGAGTCAGAGCAGAGCAGAGGAGGCAGCGAGGAGATAGAAGAGGAAGACACGGAAAGAGAGTCATGAGGCCTATGCTGTTCCTCAGGAGGATACATGTATGAATGGATGACAGGGAGACCTGGAGAGACATGAGATGGATTCGTGGGAAGGTAAGGAAACACACCAAGAAGGGAGAAGAGAGCAGATATTTTACAGAGATGGGGGTTTGTTAGCAAAGCTGTGTGTGTGTGTAATGTACAAGCAAGCAAGTCCTTATCTAGGACTATTAATGTTTCTGAAAGGTAAACCTGTCCTAGAAAAAACAGATGAGCTTAACAACATTCTCTCTCTTTATTAGCAATTTAATTTCTTCAAACCTTAAAATCCTGTGCATTAGATGCTAGTAAAGCCAAAATCATGTAGACTTCATTCAGCTATCCACCTTATTTTTAACATGAGAGCATATGAGCTCATTTGTAACTTGAATGTTAGCCGCTTCCGGCTGCTTTAGCTGTACAAAAACGGTCTGTTGTGCTGCTTAAGATTGCAAACCCACGTGAATTTAATTTTATTATCTCAATCATAAACAAACTGGTCTGTAGTGCATATATTTCATTAACATTCAGCACTTTTTATTGTTAGCGATATGTCTAATGTATTCACAGCAAAGCGCACTGATTCTTTAATTCGATATGGTCGTTGTTGAATGGTATTTTAATTGATATCCACAGAAAGGGAGCACATTTACTGTAGAGTGAATCATTGAAGCCTAGCAGCCAGTTTGTAGGTGTGTTTAATCAGTTGAGCTGAGTAAATCAGGTTTGGTTGTGTATTCAGCTATCAGAGACGGTGTGAACTGACCAGAGTGTAAACATGTAGTGTATTCATATTATACAACGAGTTAGTCCGCACGTGATGTTGTGTTATTCTCTGTAGAGCATTGTCCACCCGTGTTGTGGCGTCCAGCTCGTTTTTTTCCCTCTCGCTCAGGAGTTGTGTATTTAGTGGGTTTATGGCGATGGTGTGTGTGTGCTCTGTGGTATGCGGGCTGTGGCCCATCTGGAAAAGGTTTTCTGTGCTGAGCAGGCAGCTGTCTTCATGCGATGCGAGCGGGGGTCAGCGAGGCTCCACGCTCATCTGGTTAAACCCCCGATACATTCACAGAACCCCTGCGCACGCCCCCCGCCTGGGTTTATCACCGTAGCCCAAACTTCACCCCTCAGTGCTCCGGATTTGATCAGTTTTGCCACATAATTGCATGTGTGTTTGCTCTAGCGCTTTCTGGAGCAATAGCGCTCGCTGCGATGACTCCATGCATTAAAGGTCAAAAAGTATGGCATCTTAAAGCAGTCACTGGCCGGCCTTGGACCTTGACACCCTTTTGCGACTCCTTAACAAAACTGCTATTATAAAATCACCCGTTAGTCCTCCCTTAAATGGCAGCATGCAAGAATTGTTAGTTTTGTTCGTTGTTCCTCCAGCTCGTTTCGTTAATGGAAACGCAGTCGTGCTGGCTAATGTGATGTTAGCTTTAAGTCGAATTTTAAGCTCGCCGTTGAGGCTGGTGTGAAAATGCGTTCACGTAATGACTGAAGGTGCAAACAGCTCTTCCTCAGTTACTTACATCACAAAGGGAGGTAAAGTGAATGGCATTTAAAAAAGCTGGGATTTAGAACCGTTAGAGTATCTAGAGGCTTAATATATGATTATTTATATTGATATAATCATCATCTAAAAAAAAAGCAATGCATCTAAAAAGTAATTGCAAAGTATATATTCAATACCATGTTTCAGATCTAATTGAACACTTCTGACGCTTCTATATAACACTGAACACCTGGGCAGCTTGGATAAGAGAATAATCCAAATATATACACACTTTTATATGCAGAGGTGATTGGAGACAGACTGACCATTACACCAGCCAAGCCAGTTTAGGCCAGTTTGAGCACTTCCATCAGCCAATAATCACTAATGTGTTTGTTCTAACAGCAGCCTTGCCAACAGTTAATAAATATTAATAAAAATACTCAAATAAATTACAGTTCTATTTTTGTCATGCTTTTAGTATTAAAATCTAATAAAATATTTAAATAAAATATAATTGTAAATTTTATAATATATATGCCAATCATTAGCCACAGCTTTTAACGATCGGCCATTTGAAGCCCATACTGGCCTGTTGTTATGCATTCTTAACAAGCGATTATGATAACAAGAGGTTTGCGGAGGAACCTGGGAAGGACTTTGAGAGCACTGTGGCTTTGTGGTTGAATTTGAATGGATTGGAAACTCGATTGGAAAATGCCACAGTATTGTACTGGAGGGTGAATATGTTCAAGGGTGGTATGTGAAAACACTATTGTGTGTGTGTGTGGGGGGGGGGGAGCTGAAAGGACACTGTACATGACTCCTCCTCCTCCTAATCCTATTCTCCTGCCACCCATCTCCCCTGTTATTGTTTCCGACAGAAGGGGGTGATCTCTTAGGGTCTTCACTCATCCCTCTGTCTCCTCATCCTCTTTTTCCTTTCTCTCGTCTCTGCTGCTCCGTCTCTCCATGCAATTTTGCCTCGGCTCCATTCGTCAATCTTCCATGCAGGAAGTCACCTCTGTGGTGGAGGGGTGTTGCTCATACACACGGGGGAGGGGGATTCAGGAGAAGTGAAGATCAATAGCGGCAGAGGACATCAGGGAGTATAGGTTCAGCCGTTCTGGGCTAAATTTAGTAACTAAAACCTGCTCTCCAACAAATAAGCCCTTATCAACATCTACACGCTCTAAACATAAAGGCTCTCTGCAGCAAACCCATTTTAGAACCATTAGGTTCTACAACCATTTTAAAGTTTTGTTTTACGCTGTTAAGAACCTTTTGTGGAATGGATGTTAGAGGTACCATGCCACCGAAGAACCTCCATTTGTCGAAAAAACCTGTTGAATTCAACATGACATTTTGATGTGGAACGACTGAACGGTATTTTCTTGTAACAAAGTCAAAAATTGATGGTAAAACATTGGCAGCTGTGGTTGCGTAATTCGACCGTAAAACATACGGTAAAAACATTTTAGGTTTTTACGGTTGTAGGTTAAATTTACTGTTAAATGCTGATATAATGTTAATATACCAACCTATTATGAAATCTGTTTTGTAGCTGTTATGAATACACTGATAAATGCAGATGACCCAAAGCCCATCACAAGCAGCTTTTTAGTATGAACATAGAAGGAGCTCAGAGTCATTCACACAAACGCTAAACACCATCTTTACACTGAAATATACAATAAACATTCATTTAACAACATTGCAATGTCTATCACTAAACCCAACCATCCTGCTCATCCTGTGCTGAGATCATACAGATAAATGAAGCTGATAGTATGCACAGAAAGCCTGATTTGTGTTTATTGCATGTCATTGATTTATCATCACATCTTTTTATATTCTCAAATCAGGGCCATACTGTACCTTCTGGTATGAGATCTTTACCTCACAATAATAGCTGTGTTTCCATCCAAAGATTTGAATTAAACTTATGCACGAGACTGGAATACTGCATAAAACATTCAGAAATAAAGCGCCGTTTCCATCCAACGAGTTAAAGAGAACAAAATCGTCACTTCCTGGTAAACATACACCGAGTATCACTAAGAAAACTAGAAAAAGTCACTGAGTATAACAGTTTTTATATATATATATATATGATAAATTGCGAGCAGACGAAACACAATAAATGCAGTCTTTGCTTTTGGAGCAGTTATGTAAGACAATTACAGACTTTGTTCAGGCATTTCAGAAATACCATAAATACATATAGATGCTGTGAATGATGTTCCAAAATGTGGATGAAAACATAGCTAATTATACAAAATTAATTGTTCCATATTATAGACCAAAATCTTATGTAATCAATATTAAAGTCTCTTGCTGTAGATTTATTGTTCATCTTAATGGCTTCTATTTCAATCACTTTAGATTTAACTGAGACTAAATAATTTAGATTTACTAACTTGTGAACCCAGATTTCAGAAATGATGAGCTAAGAAAAACATCTGCGCTTGTGATGAGGAATCAATAGGGCTCAGTGTTTTGTGTAATGTTTGCAAATATTTCAGGTTTTGATGTGTTTTATCGGCTGATGGCTTTTATTGATTCCGTTAAGCTAACTAGAGATGCTACAGAGAGGCCAAACAATGGCCAAGATGTTGAAACGCAGCGATGTGGATGGACGCGTCAATAATCTGATGGAACTTCACTCCTTAATGTCGTTTGGTTGAAATGTTCACTTTTGTTTCGTCAAAACTTTGCAGTGCCTCTTTAACACCTTCAAATCTATATAGGTTAAAGACATGCAAAAATCTGGTTTAAAAGAGTAGTTGGCCCCAAAATGAAGATTATGTCATCATTTACTTACCCTTGAGTAGTTCCAAACCTGTAGGAAAACTAAGGAGGATATTTTGTAAGCAGGCTGTTTTTGGTCACCATTGACTTCCATAGTAGGTAAAAAAAAAAGCACTATGGAAGTCAGCGGTGATCCAAAACAGCCTGCTTGCAAACTTTCTTCAAAATATGTAGCTTTGCAAAGAAATTCATACAGATTTGGAACTACTCGAGGGTGAGTAAATGATGACAACATTTTTACTTTTGGGTGAGCTGTTCCTTTAAGTCACCCCGACTGAATGGACCGTTGTCAGAAACCCATTTACATGAAGCACAAAGCTTTTCTTGGAGCTCCAGGATTAATTCAGTCTATGTAAGCAGAATCGTTTGCTTTACATTAAGACCGTGCCTCGGTGCAATTACCACATGCTAATTCCAGGCCTCTTGTGATGGTTATGAGATTACTACAGTGAGCGGGTCAAAGGGGGGAGGGAGCAGAGTCTTCTCTTTCTTTCTTTCATGCTTTGGGTTTCGAGAAAAGCTGAGCTAGTCATGACTGTGGAAGTGTGGAGCTTTAATATAACACTTTCCAAACTGTGGAGAGGAGATCCGAACGTTTTAACCCGCCTGTCCGTGATCCACACCAGATGTCGATAAAAATTAGATCTCCATTGATTTTTTTTATAATTGTTTGATTGATGTATGGACATATGTGACGGGGGTTAAGCGTCTGGATAAAAAAGTGCGTATCATAAGGAAGAGGAAGAGTTGAGTGCTAAGAGCGGAAAAGTACAGGACAGCCAACCCCCCACAACCCACCCACCTCATGCCTGCTCAGCTAGGAGTGATTTGTAGTGGAACCGAAAGACAAAGCCCTCGTAGAGAGTTCTCTCTCTCTCCCATCCTCCGCTCTCTGCTCGCCATCATCTGTTCTGTCCTCCCATCCTCCGCTGCTGGGACACACACCTGCCTGGACACATGGCCACTGGCCTGCCAGAGATGTTTTACAGTAAACATACACATTCAGTACTGTATCCAGAGTTTCTGTCCTGCATAAAAACACATTGAAAGTGTTGACCGTTAAGTGTCGAGGGTAAAATGCTCTCTGAAATTTTAACGATGGTGGCAAACAAATTATATTTGGATTTCTAGGGTGCATTTATTTAATAAAAAATACGGTAAAAACTACTTTAATACTGTGGAATACTTATTACAGTTTAAAGTAAGCACGCATTTGTTAAAATGTAATTTATTCCTCTGATGTAATGAAGAATATACAGCGTCATTACTCCAGTCCTCAGTGTCCTTCAGAAGATACTTAAGAAATGGTAATGTCATAGTGTGAGATTTTCTTCTTCTGCTTTACTTTTGTTTATCTGTGCTCTCAGTCGTCGTGCTGATACCTGTGTCTCTGTTTAAACTGCAGGCGTTACATTTCCTGCATGTGGTAAAGTTTGGAATGAAACCCGGCCTGACCTCAGGGTAACAATGCAGGCTTAATAGTTGCAGTGGGGGTCCGAGCCCTGTGTGTGTGTGTGTGGAGGGTGGGGACACAGCCCAGAGCAACAGGGCAGATTCAAATCAACGGTTAAACCTGTTGCAATTTTCCTCATTTAGCAAACCTCTCAGTCTTTTGGGATCGCTTGTCTTGTTTCCAGCCAAAATAACAAAAAAAGGATTTTCTAGACAAGTAAAAATTAAGAGTCCGAGTTTTTGCTTCTGCCAATGGAGTAAGAAAGTTTTTAGATATCTTGCCTGTAAACAAGACAGAAATCTAAGTTATGCAGCGGATGAATGAGGTAAACAATTGCATGAGGATATGAATCTCATTAACTAGATAAGAACAGCATATCATATTTCACCCCAAATCAAAAGCTATATATATATATATATTGTTGGGTCCCATGATCCTTCAGATATTTCCATTATGCTGATTTGCTGCTCACTAAACATTTCTTATTGTTCTTAAAATTTAAAAACAGTTGTTCTGCTTAATATTTTTGTGTAAACACGACACATTGTTTCATTCCAGCATTTAAATGGAAAGCTTAAAAGAACAGCTAAAAATCGAAATCTTTACAATCTGTTACATTTACGTTTAATCATTTAGCAGACACCAAGTGATTTAAAAAAAAAAATTCACTTAATAATATGATTAGCATTTCTTAAGTAAGCAGTGATATTTTTGTATGATATAACTGCCACAATGCAATTCCCAGGCTCTATTTTATAATACAGTATATTATCCCTTTTTATTTCCACGATCATTGTGAACTCGGCTGCATCCTGGGCATAATTTCATGAGAATTCCACAAGGACAGGCAGTGAAATTTACAAAGATTTTTTTTTAGTTAATAAATTCAAAAAAGAATTAAGAAGTCATTTGGTGGTAGCGTCACAAGGCAGAATGAGACGGGGCGGAGGGGTGTGAAGTGACGCTGTGGGATCAAGTGTGTGGAGGTGTGAGAGAACTCCAGGTTTATAGGGTGGCCATGCACTTGAAAGAGAGGGTGACAAATTTAACCAATCAAAGAAGATCAGGGTGTGAATAAAGGAAGCCAGCTTTGGAAGCGGTGTTTTCTCATTAAAGGAAGTCAGTCATTTCACATGCACTGGTCAATAATTTATGGTTTCAAATGCCTCCTGCATAACGTAACATCTGCCAGGAATTCCAGGCAAATGGTTTGGGTAACAAGGAAGGGTCAGTGATACAGTACAGCATGTGGGCGTCCTCTCCATTTAACAAATATATCACCAAGGTATGAAGTGCATTTGACTTTTGTGCTCAGTACGGATTCCTTTACTCAGCCAATAAACGTTTATTTAAACAATAAGATTAAAGATTTGGAAGCATCAGTTTTAGTGGCATTGTGTAGCTTTTGAAAGTCCTGTATTAGCTTTATCTGACTGTTTGTGACTCCTGCAGTCTTGTATAGTCATGCTCTCAGTATGTTAAAGTTCACCGCAGGTATCTCAATGCCAATGTCAATCAGATGGTAATAGCGCAAGCTTTCAGAAGTCTCTTATTCTCCAGATCTAACAGATCAGTGAGAGTCTGTTCACGTATTCTCACCCGGTGAATGGGAGGCGGACATAAAGGGACATGAGACCCACCAAGCAGGGTATTTTTCAGCCTTTTGCTGATATTCAGTGATGTGTCTTGACATTTATGCAAGCTAGTCAGACAGAGGAACCTGCATTTTGAAGCATTTAGATTTAATTTTTGTATGTGGCCGAAACTTTTTTTCTTTTTTCCTAAAATATAATGAAAATTGCATATTCGTTGAAATTGAAAGTTTAAAATGATTCACAGAAATGAATTGCACTTAGCTAATCCTATTTAAAAATATTAAGACCTCTCAATGTTGCTTCATTTTATATCATATTTAATTGGTTGTGGTTTGGTTAAGATGTATTCATGTTTTTGAAATCTTCCCTGAGGCTGCATTCATTTTGTTTTTAAAGGCAATAGTGTTGTGAAATATTATTCAAATTTACAATGACTGCTTTCTAGTGTAATATATTTTAAAATGTCATTTATTCCTGTGATCAAAGCTGTATTTTTCAGCATCATTACTGTAGTCTTCAGTGTCACATGATCCTTCAGATATCACCCTATTATGATTATTTTCTGCAACAGAAACATTCCTTACCATAACAATGATTAAAAATAATTGCGCTGCTCGATATTTAGTAAAAAAAAAAAACGAATTCCGGATTCTTTGATAAAAAAAAAGCATTCATTTGAAATAGAAATGAATGTCGTTACTGTCTCTATCGGTCAGCTGAATGCATCCATGCTGAATAAAAGTATTCATTTCTTTAAAAAAATATATCTTTTGAGCGGTAGTCAGTATTTTAAACATTTAATATCAAACTGATTGCTTTTCTTGTGACCATAGTGAAAAAGTAAAATATTGAAAATATATTTATTTCATACTACGTATATTTCAAATCTACGAACATATTTACTGCCAGAAAATCTGATTCAACTTTATTTGGAGTATTCCTTGTGCACAATGCATGTTTCTTATTAATCAGCCTAAAATACGTGTTTATATCTCTTTAAATGAGGATTGTGAAATATTGCCCTTTAAATGCTGAATATTTAAAGTGTACCTAAAGTGCAGTTCCACTTAAACACGATCAGATATACTAAGTATGTGTTTAATTGGACTTCTGCACAATTAAAGTCCATTAAGTACAAAATGAGTTTAGCAGACTTTAAGTACACTGAAAGTACAACTGCATGAAATTTTATAAGTACATTAATATGAAAATGTATTTTTAGTATGCAAGAAATGTAATTCAAATATATTTATTTTTCCCTTTTGCTTTTACTGATGAAACTAACTACAAGGAAAATATTAGTCTGAAATTCATTAGTCATCAACAGCTCATTTGTAAATCATTTGAATTGTTTTCCAGCAAAACCCTCGTGCTTCGAGTCAAAATCCCAACCTTTAATCCCTCTGAGAGACTAAACATTGTGTGTAAAGGAAGACTGAAAGCCCCGCACTTAACATTCGTATAACCCTCGACTGTATCCCTGCACTGCTGACCCTCAGAAAACACTTTGAAAGGCTGCCGAAAGAAAAGGCAGCATTTGCACTGTAATCATACTGTCCTATAGAGGAGTAAAAGGCATGTCAGATGGTATGAATGGCCTGTTCTTGACTCTGCTGTAATGACGGGCCTGTGAAACTCCTTCTCATATTGAGAAAGAAAAGGCGCTGGGCCATGACCCTGTTTTTATGACTTGAACTCTCCGTTAATGGTCCACAGCCCCGGCCTCGCCACATTCTCTGTCTGCAGCAGTGTACCCCCCCCCTCGCTCTTTCACGCAGAAACCATCCTTGTTCGTGTTTATCCGTTTGGCTTTCTGTGGTGCTTTCTCCTGACGTTTCCTCTTGAATACGCTGTGGATCTTTCACCACGTTATGCTATCACCTTTATACAAACCTTTATACTGTGTGAGTCAATTTAAATTTTTTGTTTCAGTTGAATTATTTAGTCAAGTGATCGCTTAAACGCTGTTCGGAAAGTCTGACATGCGAATACTCTGATAAAGGACTGATTTATTGCTGCTTGATACAAAATACATGTCTTTAAAAGAAGTATATTTGATATACTTGAGTATATTTGAGGCTTTTATGGCTCATTTAGTGCAGTTAAGTTAAGAATAAGGAGCAAAAAATACCTCTATTCTTTTGTTGGTGCAATTGCTGATGTTTGTATCAAAAAATAAACTGATGCATTATAAAAAAAAATTTAAAAAAAAAAATGCTTTTCTGGCCTAGATGTTTTTTCTTGTTTCCAGCCAAGATATCAAAAATTCTTAAATCAAGGATTTTCAAGACAAGTAAAAAATATTGTCTAAACTAAGATAAGCAAAAATAATATTATTTCAAACAGAAAACAAGTCTATTTTGCTTGTTTCAAGTAAAGATCATTCTTAGACCAATTAAGAAGCACAACATGAAGGTGGTTGGTTTATAAATATACTTTTGATTACTCAACTTTTACAAACTTAAGCATTCTTCATAGCCTCTGATTCATTTGATTTTATTTCCTGCCTCTCAGTTTGACTCCCAAACTGAATCTTCAAAAAGAATCGGTTCTCAATAGAAGCGTCATGGTTCTCAGCCTCTGTCTGTGGTCCGTGCGGTTTATTTGGAGCAGCGGTGTTGATTGTACAGCTTCATTAGGAGTCTTCAGCGTTAGCTGATCTCACAGGCCTGACAGCGGGCGAGCGGGACAGAGGGAGGCAGGGGAGGAGGAAGGGAGGGTTAGTGTTTCTGCTGCTCTTGGTTTGAACCCGTTCTTCGCTAAGTCAGCCGTGACGCCACAGAAAGTGAGCAAGCACATTCCTCTCGCGGCCATGCCATTCACCGTTACTATGGCACCCACCCATCTGGTCGAGGATCCTGTTTTGGCCGGGGGAGGGTGTGTGTGTGTGTGTGTGTATACAGTGTTTGTTTGTCTTGGTGTTGTGGGAATAGGGTCTTTCAGTCCGTAAAATTATTTTTTAAATTGCCTGCTTGTTTTTCTACAAATGAAATCTGATGATTGTGTCGGAAGTTTCTTGAAAGTAATGTGGCATGACTTTTTAAATGCATTTAATATAATTCGACTGAGACTGAGTGTCAAATAAATGCATCAGGCTCTGAATGAAAGACAAAAAGTAGGTGAAGAAATTATAGGTGAACCCACACCGCCTTAGTAACGTCAAAAAAAAAAAAATTGTAGATGAATAAAAAACATATTTATTATTTATTTATTAAGAGTAATTTGACTTCTTTGATTAGATAATACTTTTATTCAGAAAGGACAGATTCATGACAACTAAAGACATTTATTATGTTTAAAATATTATAGTTTGAATAAATGCTGTTCCTTTTAAACCTTGACAGGACAATATTCGGCTGAACTCTTTGACAATCTGGAATCTGAGAGTGCAAAATATATATATTTATGGTAGGATATCTAGGACATCGATAATTTTGACCCATATATATATTGTTAGCTATTGCTACAAATAGGCCTATACACAATATCCCAGTTTTTGCTATACTTTGAATCAAATAAATGCAGCCTCGGAGAGCTTATAAGAAACGTGTTTCGAAAGCATTCCTGGTCAGTAAGAGTTTTAGTGTTTGAATGAATGTCCAGTAGATGTAAGAGCTGGCCAAATAATGGATCTAAAATGCAAATGTGTATGCCTGCGTCTGATCTTAATCTCTGTCTGTCTGTGTGTTTGTCTCAGATGACCAGGCTGAGCAGCGCTCTTGTCTTATTTGCGGAGACCGTGCTACAGGACTGCACTATGGCATCATTTCCTGCGAGGGCTGCAAGGGCTTCTTCAAGCGCAGCATCTGCAACAAGCGCGTCTACCGCTGCAGTCGCGACAAGAACTGCGAGATGTCGCGCAAACAGCGCAACCGCTGCCAGTACTGCAGGCTGCTCAAGTGCCTGCAGATGGGAATGAACCGCAAAGGTCAGCCAATACCCCCGTATCTGTCAGAACGCACAGCTAAAACCAGCTTGGAGGGGGTTTGCATGTTGGATTACCAGATGGTGGGAAACAAAGTCGACCTGGCCGGCTTGAGCTGGTTAACCAAAATACAGCTTAAACTAGTGTGACCTGTCTTTTTTTCCTCTCACAATAGAGATCAGCATGACTGGCTGATCAGCATTTACTAGCCAAACCAGCTCTGGCCAGTCCGAACCTGAGCCTTTTCAACAGAGACATTATTGAGTCGTTCTGGTGCTATCCACCAATTGTGGTTGTTTCCAAACCGCATCTACCACCTATAGGTACAAATGGTGTACAATCCATTGAAACAATCACCACTGCCCTCTAGTGACCATACTAATAACACACAAGGGCAAAGCTCACAATAGATACATGAAGACAAAATAGCACTTTTAACAGTGTCAAAGCTCTTCAAATAGAAGAATAGTGTCAGTAATGAATAATCACAGGATTAAACACTATATAAAATACTATATAATGTGAACCTTTTAAAAGAAGATTTAAATCTATTACACAAATATAACACGTTTGGGCAGTTCAGTCTTATTAAATGAACTGAAGATCAACAAACTAATTATTAATGATATAAATATTATGCATTTAATCTGTGGTTACTAGTTTATAAAAGCAATAGCCGATCTGAAATGTGGTGATTTGACCACAGTGCATGTGCTCGACAACGACTGTTTTTTTTGTGGACAAATCCTTCAGTGGTTTATTGTATTACTTAAAGGTTTTTAGAGTCAAAACATCGATGCTCACATAATAAGTTACTCATCAATACACGGCAAAGAATTCACGTTTTGTCCAAGAACACTGTCAAAGTATGAATTATCGAGCAACATTTCCAATCCACCTTCAGCTGTAACGTCTGCATTTCTTCCCTAAAGTTTTTGCATGCAGCATTAATTGTTTCTTCTTCTTCTTCGGCTTACACAAAGTCGTTTATCTGCCGTTTCCATCTGAAGCATTTCAGAATGTCTCATCTCGAAGGTAAATTTCTTGTTTGAATGGACATTCAGCTCATTATTTGCTTTTGTGTTTTTCAGCAATCAGAGAAGATGGCATGCCGGGAGGCAGGAATAAAAGCATCGGTCCTGTACAGGTACCCATAACCCCTCATTCGCTTTCATCACGCCAAAAACCACATCGACCTCTCCGGTCTCATGCAAAGCGATGCCCTGCCCTGATCTCTGCTCTTTACCGCTCGTCTTTACTTGTATTTCTCTTCATTAGGACTTTTTAAATTAATTACTGCGTCCACTGCGTATTAAAGCAGCCGTGCTTTTTGCATGCATGCCCTCTCCAGGTGTGAATAGAGAAAATAGAGCTGATTAGTTTTGGCGAGCGGAGAAGAGTTTGGGGATTAATAGCCCAGCGTGCTGATAAACGGCCTTGTGACCTACAGCGTGATTTAAAGATGTTAATTTCATTAGAAGAGACGCTGTTCTCAAGGCCGGAGCTCCGTTGAATAGATTGCCTTGTCATTCTTGGCATTCATTGTCAGCTGACCTCATAAAATCTTTGTGTTTAGCTGCTTCTCAGCGTTTGCGTGAATAGGAGCGAATGTATTTAATTCTTCAAATGAGGGAATATGTTGTTTTGTGACCCCTAATAATTAAAAACATGGCCTTTGATATGAAGGTTTGTGTTTTTATAGATGTTAAATGGAACTTTGCCTCATGTTTCTCGGAGACTATTAGACTCGGAGAGCGAAATTGAAGCGTTTAGGCCGGTAAGGCATATTTATTGTGTTGTAGGACAGCGTAGATATAAATGTTTAGCTTTGTTGGTCCGTATATTGCTCTTGTTTGCACCTGATCCCAGCACTAGAGAGACCGCCATCTTATTGACTCGGCCTAATTGCCTGGGGAACACACAATAGCTGGTTGCTTCACCTTACACAGAATAAAGCACTGTTAAAGATGGCTTGAACCCGTCAATTGTATAGAAAAAGGACTTTTTAGTGCACGGCCTTGACTTAAATGCTGGTTTGTCTATTTCTGTAATTTCTGTATGGAGAGGGAAAATCAGTCTTTCTCCAGCTGCTTCTGTCTTGTGGGCTGTCAGTACGTCTGCTCTCAAGTCAAAAACGGCTTCTCATTCTGCGACTTTGGGACTAGACCAACAGTATAGAAACTAAATGAGACAGCACAATATCAAGTGATTATTTGCTTTATTCAGAGTTAAACGTGTCTATTTTTGAGTTTCTGTGACCTTTATAGCTATACTGAAATTAGCAGATAGTTTACCTCACATCTTTAAAAAGTTAAAATCAGTGCGAATCATGATGGAGCTTGCATCAGCCACTCCATATGTCCTTTTAATGATGTTAAAAAGCTTTAATATTTATGAATTGTGTCACGCAGAAATATGGGTTCATATTTAGATCAGCAAAACTGAACCGCTATAAATGCGATTGCATCTTTCGCCTTTATGAAGGGCTCAAGCGGCACTGTATCCAGCTCGGTTTTGATCAAAAGTGTCTCTGTGCAGATTTCTGATGAGGAGATCGAGCGGATTATGTCCGGACAGGAGTTTAAGGATGATGCCAACATGCCAGAACACACTTGGGGAAACAACGGCGACAGTGACCACAGCTCTCCTGGCAACGGTGTCTCGGACGGGAATCAGCCATCGCCTGTATCCACGCTTTCATCCAAGTGAGTGATTTTCATTTAGATTACACATTAGATTACAAACGTATATCACAGGCTTTAGCTATAATGAACATAAACTGAAAGTCAAGATTGCCCTGTATTGCCTCAGATGCATTAACCCTTAAAGACCCTGAGCATTTTTGGTGCGCCTGACCAAAAATGTATTCTAAGAATTATTTATTGATTTGAAGTAAAACACAAAAAACAGTTGGGTGTTCTGTGTACTCAAACAGAGTTTTATTCTTGAAAAGTTGTATCTGGGTGTTTTTCACTTTCAGATAAACTTTTGTCAACATATAACATTCCCCAAGCAAGTTCTAGACATGTATTGCAAAATTGGGTAATACTTTATTTTGAGGGGCCCTTTTGAACAATTTGTTGACAATAAGTAGCTTTGCACCTCCATGTCAACTAACCGTCAATAGAATATTAGTACACTCTCTAATTAATACTCTCATCACTCTTCATTGTGATGGTCTCCCAAAAGACCATCGACTGACTATAAGTAACTTTGCAAGTACATATCAACTTATTCTAACCCTAACCCTACCAGTCTACTAGCACTCTATGTGCAATGTTACTTATAATCAAAGGAATATCTATCAAAATAAACTTTTTTGTGAAAAACAGGTCCATTTAGTTTAACGATATAGATGTGTCCAAAAACGTTTAAAGAGAAAGAAAATGGAAACAATGTTATATAATAACAAAACAAAGTAGAAAAGTTTTTTTTCCCCAGAGAAATATATTTTAATTCTGAGTATGAGTGCACAATTATTATTTAAATTTTTTTATAATATTAAAATATTACATGATTTGAATGTATTTGATTAATATACATTCATGGTTATTCGAATTAATAAAGTATCTTCTTATAATGTTAAATTAGCATAATATCATATTTTAATGCTGTATAAAAATACTATGGCGTGTCCATATAGAGTTGATAATATTTACAGTAACATATTGAATTTGATAGGTGTCTCTCATCATCCCACAGAAACATTAAAATAGTATAGATTAGTGTACCATGTTTTATAATCATAATTATAATAATTCTATTCATTTAACTCATTTGACATATTTCCCTGGTAATTAATTACTTTTGTAATGTAACTCAGTTACTAACCATTTGTAAGAAAAAAACTAGTAACTATAACTAATTACATCTTTTAAAGTAACATGCCCAACACTGTTCAGATATGATCAGCGATTCAAAAACAATAGCTATTTTTATCCGTGGGCGTCTGTCATGGGGGTTCTGCCCAAAATATGATGTGTTTCTTCTTTCCCACACACAGTCGCTCTGTGGAGCTGAATGGCTACACCGCTGCTTTGAGGGAACAGTACATTGGCAATGCAATGGCCCAGCACTACCAGTTCCTGCCTCACCTGTTTGGATACGCCGCTCAACCTCGGAGCCTGTACCCCCAGAGTCATACCCTCATCAGCCAGCTGGTGGCAGCAGAGGAACTGGCCCCGCTGGGCACACCCATGCTCATAGAGGACGGGTAAACAACAGGCTCAATCGTTTTACAAGTATTTACACATTTACAGATCGTCACGTGATGATCCGTTCTCTCGCGCAGGTATCGGGTCACTCAGGTGGAGCTGTTCGCTCTCTTGTGTCGGCTGGCCGATGAACTTCTCTTCAGACAGATCTCCTGGATTAAGAAGCTTCCTTTCTTCTGCGAGCTGTCCATCGAGGACTACACGCGGCTCCTGAGCGCCACCTGGCAGGAGCTCATCCTGCTGGCCTGTCTGACGGTCTACAGCGCTCAGGTGCTGGGAGACCTGGCCAACGTCACCGACAAATACACGCCGTCAGACGACGAGCTGCAGAGGTGAGGAACAAACAGCTCATGGCACGTGAATTAATAAGAACCGACACAGTGACTCATCAGATACAGTGAAACGAGTCAGAGAAATATCTCCTTCCTGCTGTTAAATCACGATAATTAGACTGCTCTCCATGCTTCAGGTACTCTCAGGCATCTCTGTACAGAGGTGGAGAGAGTGTGTGTGTGTGTGTGTTTATGGGCGAAAGGCAGAGTAAAGCAGACGTGTTATGTCTGTCTCTCTGTCTCTCTCCTTCTCCTTTTAATGGCTTTTATGTTTTGTATTAAACAGTTTAGATGTCAGACTTTCTTAATAAATACAACAATTTGAGTGAAAGAATTAATACAATTTTATAAAATATATATTTGCAAATGTTGTGTAAAATAAGTGTTTAATTAGATTCTTAATTATATATATATATATTATTTGTGTGTGTGTGTGTGAATTGAAAGAAGTCTCTAATCCTCACTAAGACTGCATTTATTTGATCAATAAATCGTAAAGTTTTATTTTTCTGAAATATTATAATTCTACATGTATTTTTCTATTTAAATATATTTTAAACTGTAATTTATTCCTGTGACGCAACGTCTTCAGTATCAAATCATTCTAATGCTCTGGTAACATTTGTTAGCAGTATCAATGCTGAAAACGCTTGTGCAGCTTAATATTTTAGTGGAATTTTTTTTTTACATAGAAATCTTTTGTAACATTATAGATGTCTTTAGATTTAAATTTTGGTTTAATTCCAGACCCTCGTGCACATTTCTAGAGCCATGACTAATATACCTGTAGCCTGTGGAGTGAAATACTAGTGCTTGACACGGAGGAGGGGAGTGTTTGTGGTGTGTGTAAATTAGTCCTCGATCACCTGACCTCTGAACCGTCTCTTCTTGATCTCCTGGGTAGATTTATTGTTACATGCCGGGCGGAAATGCTAGTCGAAGGTAGTGAAATATCCCCAGTTTCTGTGCAGGTTCACGCTGAAGATCATGACCTACCTTAAGGGAGAGAGTTCAAAGACTCCGGAGTAATTAAAGGAGAGCAGCAGATAAACGTAGAGACCGATCAGACTCAGAAAAGTAGAATAGAGTCACAAAGGGAGAGAAAAGCACTTAGACTGAATGGTGCTATTACGTTGTGGCATGGGTTATGGAGTAATTAAGCACCAAGATACGCCTCATGCTTTGCTTGATTGCTTTAGTTCTGATTTTATATCTGATCGGTTATTACACGATTCCCACTCAAACATGTTCTTATTATCTGATTAGTAACACTGGTTTAATGGATGTACACAAATATAATGGAAATGGAATCAGATGATTGATCAACATTTGATTTATAAAACTCACATTGTTTCATGTTTTCTTAAATTAAAGTGTTACAATAACATTCCAATGTTTTTTTTTTATTATTTATTATAAATTACTATGTATAAAAAATTTATTTAGTAAAACATTTTGGTGCATTTCATAAATATATGATACAAAATGTAATTTATATTTAAAAAATAATCCATGTGTACTGCGTATATTTATTATGTATCAACAATACACACACATGCACGTTTATATTTAAGAAAAAATGTATGTTTATATTTTAAATGTATTTATTTTTGACGTAATTTATTTAAATATATATATATATATGAAATACTTAATATGCACACATAATAAATATACACATATATTATGTAAACAAAAACTTTAATTTAGATGAGACTAATCATTGAATAGCACTAGTTCAGTCATAAACATGGATCTATGTCACATGTAATGGGGGGAAATTATTGATGATTTTAGTTGAATGTTCTGAATTGATGAAGTGTTGGTCCAGATCTGATCCATATATTGTTCTGATCACATCAAAGCTGTCAATACAAATTGGATCTTGTTGATGTAAGTGTGAGGTCAGGTGTTATATGTATCTATAGTTGACTGATGAGTGGTTTGTGTGTGTAGTTTCAGTGAAGATGGGATGGAGGTGATGGAGAAGCTGATCTATCTGTTCCGTAAGTTTCATCAGCTGAAGGTCAGCAATGAGGAATACGCCTGCATGAAGGCCATCAACTTCCTTAATCAAGGTAAAACAGCAAGTATTTCCATTATAATACAATATGTGACCCTGGACCACAAAACCCGTCATAAGTGTCCAATTTTCAAAGTTGGCATTGATACATAATCTGAAAGCTGAATAAGATTTCCACCGATGTATGGTTTGGACCGGGCAAGATTTGGCCGAGATACAACTCTTTGGAAATCTGGAATCTGAATCAGCTTTAAAGTTGTTCAAATGAAGTTCTCAGCAAAATTAATCAAAAATGAATTTTTTATACATTTACTGTAGGACATTTACAAAATATCTTCAATAACCTAATGATATTTTACATAAAAGAAAAATGGGTAACACTTTACAATAAGGTGTCATTAGTTAACATTAGTTAACTTACATGAACTAACAATGAACAATACATTCATTACAGTATTTATTAATCTTTGTTAACAAAAGTTCAAAAAAATACACCTATTCATTGTTAGTTCTAGTTAGCTCACAGCACATTAACTAATGTTAACTAATTGACAAACACAGCTGGTGATTTTAATAATGCATTAGTAAATGCTGAAATGAACATTAACTAAGATGAATAAATGTTGCAGAAGTATTGTTCATTATTAGTTCATGTTAACTAATGAACCTTATTGTAAAGTGTTACAAAAAAAAACAACGATGATTTTGAGCCATGAGTGTATTTTTGGCTGTTGCAGCAAATATACCCCGGCAACTTAAGACGACTTAAGATGGTGTGTGCTGATGCTCTTTTGACTATTGATCATCTCTCTGCATGAGAATGTAAACAGATATAGAGAATCAACCATAATAGAGCCATGTAAAACAAATGTTTGATTTTCATGTTTCCCGCATCGTAATGTTTCTTTGCATGTGTCTAGATATCCGCGGCCTGACCAATGTGACCCAGCTGGAGCAGTTGAACAAGCGGTATTGGTACGTCTGTCAGGATTACACCGAGTACAAGTACCCTCACCAGCCCAAACGCTTTCCCGAGATCATGATGTGTCTGCCAGAAATCCGCTGCATTGCAGGCAAGTGGAAAAACAGCACATATAATGTGTTTAAAAAAAAACAACTGCATATATTTAGCGGTCTGATTTCACTCTTTTCCCACCCTCATTTATTGTCTTTTTTTCTTTTTTAGGGAAGTTGGTCAACATCCCTTTGGAGCAGCTGCCCCTGCTGTTTAAGGCAGTATTGCACTCCTGTAAGTCGAGTCTGAACAACTACAGGACAAGCTCCTCCCCCTGCGTGACAAAGGGTACCGCCCCTGCCAACTAGCTCCACCCCCTTGAAAACACCCTCCCCATCTATTGCACGGGGGCGGGGTGTTATCTGTGGGTGTGGCTCCCGGTATCCTCCTCCTCCTCCTCCTCTCATGAATGTGACAAGAAACTATTTTATGCATTTTGTTTAGATTAGTGTTGTTTTTTCTCTCTATTTATTACCAGACAGAGCTGAATGTATGTTGATCCACACTGTGCACATGCTCCTTTTCACACGAAAATGCACAAACAGCGCAGTGAATTTCACACGCTTCAGTCCAACTGCGCTATGTGACGTGTAACCACTGATAGATCTACTGCTTGGTTTTTATTTTGTACCTCTGTTCAGATAGGGATGCATAAAGGAATTAGTTTATCGAAAGACTACCTCAGGAAGAAAACGTTTCTCGCGCTCCTCCTCTGCTTTGCCATGCTCCGGGCTGCCAACATCGACGTTGTGCCTCGTGTTTGAGAATGTTTGGTCGCTTCTTACGCATTTGCGGTGCACCGCGGTTCTCAAACACAAGCTTACCTTTTTAACACATGGGTTTTTATCTTTTCATACAAGGCTGCGAAGCAGAGCGTGATTGTTTACACAAAAGAGAGGTGTGCGGGAATGTTTCACAATCATAGAGCTGGGGACGAAACCACAACAGAATATCGTTGATTGCTTTCTTTTTTTCTTTTTTCTTTTTGACCAAAGTGTTATGCAAATTTGAAGGGAAGTAAGCCCTACGAGGGACTTCTGGGGAGAACAGCGGTGTCCATCATTAAACTGCACACTCCACATGGTTTGCACTCAGTGAAATGTGGTGTATCAGCTTTTATATTTCGGAAAAACAATCGGTTCCTTAATTTGGAGCACTCGCCGAAGGATGTAGAGTTTGACCATGAAGTATATATATAAATATATATATATCAGCATCCAGTCAGCGTTTTCCACCATGAATGATTAGCATTTGCATCAGATTTGGTTGCAAAATGCATCTCGCCAATGCTTTCAAGCTAAAATAAAAGGCGTTTATTTGAGTTCAGATGGAGAACAGTGGGTTTCCTCACAGTCTAGTTTCCTCTGGTCTGCTGCTCACGTTTTAAACAGGGTAAAGTTACCGTTTTTATAATTCACTCGCATCTCTCTCAGTGCTGATGTACTTGTAGGTTTAGTAGTTTGTAGTATTCTGGACATTGTAGGTCCTTTTTAGACGGGGGTTTTTTATGTTTTGAGTCTGGGGAGGGGGAAGTGTTGTTTTGAAGACTATTTTGTTTTGGTTTTGAGTATTACTGTAAATCCGATTAGAGAAGAAAAAAAAAACATGACTGAGATGCTAGCTAGTCTGGTTATAACGAGCCGTCTGACACCCGTCTGGAGGTTTCGGTTACGTTCGGTTGGCGCTGAGTGGATGTGCTCGCTGTAACTCTCATCATTTCAGACATTCCAAACATGTTCGATATGCGTCGTATTGTTTACATATTTGCACCAGACAATGACAAAATGGCCGAAGTACCAAAGACGCATGCTCAGCTTGGTAACGGCCCATCTCAAGTGCAGCTAAACCTTGGCAGCAACATCTGGCGCTGTGCTGTTTGGCAGCTCTTCACGTGCATCTGTATGCCGCTCTGCGTGTCTTTAATCTTAAACGTTTCATCCATCCCACACCGCATTCGTTTCATTCGTCGCCGTTAACCACGACTTGTCATTTCTCGTGAGGGCTTGTTTTGGAGTGTGAGCTAGCTGAATGTCAGACTACACTCCTGATATGATGGGGATGTTTAAAAGCTCCAAACACACTGATACTAAACCATCTCCCCACATCAGAATAAACTCAACGGTGGAGATTTATCGTAAAACCAAGCCCTCCTGAATTGAGTTTCTCAGACCAGCATCTCTGGAGGAAACTCTGTTTTGAACGGTTTTGCTTTTGATGGAAGCTTTTTGACTTGTTTTTTGTTTTCATATTCTACGATGTGTCCTCGTTTTGTTTCTTTTTTATGCATTTTTCATTGAAACTACCTCTTTTGTGTGTCATCATGTAGCGTGCTTTCATTAAGGAAAAGTATGAATCGTTATTTATTGGTTTCAAAGCACCAGTGACCCTATTTCTTTGTCCGTCTCATAAGCCATTCTGGCAACTTCAGAGTTAATAGTTTTCATCTTTCGTATTCCGTCATTGTCTTAAAATAATGCCTGATCGACGTCAGATGCTGCATATTTACCTCACTCTTCAATGAAGACCATTTCTCAGTGCAATTATAACGTGTGAAATGAACAGTATTATATTCCTAGTTGTAAACACTGTTTGTGAATTGTTTTCATGAAGAATGTATTTTTTTGTCTATATGACTTTGTTATTGTTTCTCAACTGTTTACAAGCTTTATCGTCAGTCCGCTGTAATCATGTTAATGCTTTGACACTTTTCAGCCAATCAGATTTCTTTCTTGATTGTTACGGGTATGCTGATTGGCTATTGAAAGACTATCAAAGTGCTGTCAGTTTTACATAGCCAGGGAACTTATTTCAGTCTTGTACCAGTTCTCTTTGGGATTCTTCTTGGTCCGGTGGGAATCTTTTTAGAAGAAACATTGGTGAATGTTGGGGCTTGAGAAAACCATACAGAGCCAGGCGAGAGAGGTTTTGGAAACATGGGTGATATCTCAGGGAACAGACATGCTCCTGAAAACCCCGAAATAACCTGCAAAACCAATCCTGTCTGTTTGTGTTTGTACCTGGCGTGTCGGTTTCGGGAGTGCTGTCTGAGGTGCTTTTCCTAACCCGTGTCACAAAACCTCTTCTTCTGCTCCTCTGACTTTTACTACCTGTGAAGAATGTGACCCATATGTGTTATAAAGCATGTTTAGAATGTTTTAGGACTTGAAACCAAATAAATGTGAATCTTATGCAACTGTGAAAGCGTGTCTTGTCATCTCTACACGTTCTGTTGCTGAGCTTTGGAGCGTGACCCATAAAGGATGACTGATGGATTGATTGACAAACTGCAAAAAAATGCCAGGAATGTTTGTTACCTATTTGAAAAACTAGTATCTGACGTTCAATTACTTATGAAAAAAAGCTCATCAGATTGGTGGCCGTCTTGACCAATCCCGTCTTAAATAGGTTGGGTGTTAATACGTTTTCTCATTCTATTCTATTCTGTTTTATTCCATTCATTTGTTCTACTTCAACTGAAACAATACCTTGCTATATGTACAGTGCTAGACTAACTAAGACGGTTACTGCTGCTCTTTTGGTGGTTAGATTGCTTCTAATGTTCTTGTCATATGCAAGTCGTTTCTGCTAAATTATTAAACGTTAATTCAACTTGACAGCGATGGCATTATCTGTTGAAGTTATATGAAGTATTTGGATGTAATGATACAAATAATAATAAATATAATATAGAGTATAATACATGCAATAAAGTATGGAAAATATGTCAATAAAATAAATGAATATGGGATATGATAGGGGTAAACAACAGCAAAAAAGCTACAATGTTTTTTAACTTGTTTTGCTGGTTAATTTTAATTTGATAATTAAGTTTAGTATCCTAAATGTTGAGTTTAACCCGGTTACTGCATGATTGGGTTTATTAATAATACCTTAAACAATATTAACAATGGTTGAATTGATAACTTTTATATAACATGATGGCAAGACATAAATAAAATAATGTCGTTCCATTAGGATAATTCAACCCTGTTACCAAGTCATTGTAAGAAAACTGCCCATTTTTGTTTGTTTTGTTATTATTAAACCAACTTTGGCATCACATTATTACATCAAATCACTAATTTTGATAATAAAAGGATGTTTAAATAATATGAAGAATATTTATTGCTAAAACAGAATCATGTAAATAAGGGGTTCAATTTAGACCTTATCTTATTTAGATGAGCGATGAAGGTCTTATATGAGTTTTTTTTAACTATTAAATAGTGCTGGCAAACAATTAATCACATTAATACAAAATAAATAAAAAGATAAAAATGTATGTGGGTGTACTATGCATATTTATTGTGTATTTATAAATACAAACACAAACAATATATAAATTAAAAATATTTATATGCATATATTTATATTAATATAAGTTATATATAAATAGATTCAATATATTTTCTTGAATATATACATGCATGTGCTTGTATTTGTATAGACATAATAAATATACACAGTGCATATTATGTAAATAAAAGACAGCACTACCTTTAAAGATTGTTATAGGCCTTATTGTGTACACTGTTCCTGTACTGTGCCCACTATAAAAACAACACATTATTTTAATGGATAACGTGATTGTTCTGTATTTTTCTAATCACCTCCCTTCAGGCTGAACTGATGTCATTTTGACTTGTCCTTACCGGTCAGCAAATTCTGTTCCTCTCTAATAGAGATGAGCTTGACCCCGTCTGGTCAGCGGCTTCCCTGGATTGCTTGTGCCAAAGACACTGGAGTTTCATCATTTAAACACAAACAGAACAATGGCACCTCCATGAAGGGTTCTCATCAATCCAGCACAAACTAAACTCTGCAAGTGTTGCACAGAATGAACAATATTTATGCACTGATAGTGCCGCCTCACTGAGCTCA
The DNA here is from genome assembly GCA_032275025.1 of Enteromius treurensis. Lineage (NCBI taxonomy): Eukaryota > Metazoa > Chordata > Actinopteri > Cypriniformes > Cyprinidae > Enteromius > Enteromius treurensis. Next base: position 18,498,009 of record JAUCMU010000143.1, read on the forward strand.
GGCTTGTCCAGGTCGTGTAAACACACATTTGACAGAGAGAGACGACTAAGCGCTTCTTACTCTGACTCACTGATGTTTTAAGGGTGCAAATGATACCCATCTTGCAGATATATACTGAATATGGTTGAGCTGATATTCCAGAGCAGGGGTTGCCAAATTCGTAAGGGAATTGCAAGCGGTGTGTTATTTGAAGAAAAGCTACTAATTAAATCATAAAAAGTTAAATAAACACATATTTTTCAAATAAAAACTGTCAAAATACAACACACAATGTTTGATACATTTTGTTTTCTGCATGATCATTAACCAACATCAGTTAACTGTAAACATGTATGGTATGGTATGATATGATATGATTCGTATGATATGATATACGATTATATAATATGATATGATATGGTATATTTCATGATTTGATATTATAATATGTTATATGATTAATATGATATGATATTATTAATATGATATGATTCATATGGTATAGTACGGTATGATTTGATTTGATATGATATGATTGATATGCTGTATGAAATGATACAGTGTGATTAAAATGATATGATATAATATATGATTATATAATATGATATGATATGGTATAATTATTAAAATATGATATTGTGTGATTAATATGACATAATATGATATGATTCATATGGTATAGTACGGTATGATATGATTTGATATGATTTATGATTATATAATATTGTAAGATATTATATGATATGATATGGTAGGATTAGTATGAAATGATATGGTGTGATTAATATGATATGATGTGATATGATAAGATATGGTGTGATTAATATGTGATATGATGAAATGTAATGTGGTGTGATATGTGATATTATATGATATATTATTAATATGATGTTATATGATATGGTGTGATTAATATGATATGATTTATGTTATATGATTAATATTATATGACATGATTTGTATGATATGGTATATGATATGATTGATTTAATATATTATTATATAATATGATATGATAGGATATGATATGATATGGTGTAATTTATATTATATTATATGATTAATATGATATGATATGATATGCATTATCTTCAGTTGCGGCAGATATATTTAGTTTATCAGTGCATGGGGCATTTTTTGCCCTCTTCTCTTGGATTTGGGTTTAGTTTGGAGGGAGTTCTGCCTTAAGCACCTGTTCATTTCCGTCCGTGGTGTGTGTGCATCAGGATTTGTGGAATACTGAATATTTAGTAAAAGTTCATCTATTGCTTTCTGCTCTGAAGGACAGTTTTTGTTGGGGGGGGGGGGGGGGGGGGGTTTATAAAGGTGTTTGGAGCA
>JAUCMU010000143.1:18503784-18529239 GCA_032275025.1 Enteromius treurensis
TTAAAATGAGCCGCGTCTCCACTTTCCGCCATTTTTTTAATATGACGCCTCCTCTCCCGGAGCCTCATGGGATAGGAGAGTGTTCATGGTATGCCTACTCTAGAATTCGTCCGGAAGCAGTAGGTCATTCGGGTACTTCTCGCCTACTGAAAATCGGATACTAATGCTTTCGGACATACTACTCGCCTCGCATACTGTTTTTCATGTACTATATAGTAGGGAAGTAAGCGATTTCGGACACAGCGCTAGTTTTAGATTTGATATTCGTCTATGCTGCTTTAGGGAGCGTCTGCAAATTTACATCTCAGTACTAAACGAAAGTACAAAATTTCTACTAATTGCGCCTAATTTCACATGCAAACACCGCTGTTGTCATTATGTATCTGATGTGTAGCAGCCTGTTTGATTTTATCAGACGACAACTGGAACACTGTTCTGTCACTATTTCATATTCATCCCGTTTTATGACAACAGAAGCACAAATATAAATCAATAAAAACATTTACTGAGAATTTAGCTGCATCAGAACACAGTATGAACACATGTGAACTATGTGTAACCTAAACAGGTTTGTTTCAGTAAATATAATAAGTAATATAATAATGTATGCTTCTGAATCTTAACTGTAATATGAAATAATAAAAGTGTCTGCTAAATGAATAAATGTGAATGTTAATGAAATAATTATAATGTGTACATGAAAACTGTAGAAACACTGGACATAACTATGGGGCACCACATTGTGCAGCAGCAACTTTGACAACAAAAACAGTGCCTCAAGGTTGATGGAAGTAAATGTGTGCAAATGTATAGGGCCCCGTTCCTATATTTGCCTTTGGCCCCAAATTCACTAAATCCGCCCCTGGAATACGCACGTATGAAGCAACTCCATGACTGATTTTGAGACACAGGAGAATGTGATGGAAAAACTGTGGAGCAGCCTTCCATCATTGTATTTACTGTCTTTATGCTTATTATTTTTTAATTGCTCTTTTTGTATTGCTGATTAGGGATTTGCTGTTTTATATTTCCTGGATGCAACTTTTACAAAAGCACACCTTTTTGTTCTTTACAATCATTATGTTGCTTGAGCAGTGTGAGACAAGAGTTAATTTAATGTAAATTAATGTTCCAACACAGTCTCACAATCAATTTGTACGTTTTTTATGAGGTGACTAATTGTGCTAATTTGTCTAATTTGTATGAATTTGCCACCTCGTAAAATATGTATGGATTATAGTAAGATCGTGCTGGATGTACCATGCTAAAAGAGGGCCCATGTGTTAGTGGATGGATTGTGTTTGGGTTACATTAAACAAGGTTATGGAGTTTTTAGTTAGTTTCTTGGTTCTTAGTAGTCTTGGCCTCCATTTATTTCTATAGTGATTCATTGCATTGATTGGTTTGGTCTGGCTTCAAGTGATAACATTTGTGTTTCGCCAATTCTAATCAAGTGTTAGTGATGGGATCAAAATGTCAATTATTTTGAAATTTATTTAATTAATTTCATTCAAGTGGCTTTAAATGTTTTACTTTTTACAGTTAAATTCCCTGAATCTTTTAACCATATGTAAGAAATGTATTGTAATAATCATAAAATGTCTCTGTTATGTTCAAAAGGCATTAAGAAAACATGTTAATTTCAAGTACTCGTATCACTGACAGCAGTCGTACAGCCTGGATATTCTCATTTAAAAAGCGAAGTTGTAGCCCTTAACTAATGTTTATGTTGTCATGTTTTGTTTTGGTCTGAAACGCCACCCTCCATCTATCTCCCAATCACGAAGTCAGTAGTGTTTCGGCATCCAGGTTGCCTGCTCTGCATTAACACAGCACATTCCATCGTCATTGTGCTTGTTCTAGTTGCTGTCTTTAATTTGGCAACCTGTGTGTGTGTCAAGTCTGAGTAGGAGGGGCCGGGTGAAAAAAAACTTCTCCATTATTTTGAATTTGAACTGCAATACTAAATTCAACCACTTGGTGTCAATACTACATACAGTACCTTTAAGCACTCTTAATTCGAATTACGAAATCATATAATACATCTGAAGATAATTTACAGGGAACGTAATTAATGTACCTACAGAGGGTAACACTTTATTTCGATAGTCCACTTTAGACATTCCACTAACAGTACGTTGACAACATGTCAACTAGCATTCATTAGAGTATTACTAGACTTTATAACTAGAGTATAACTAGCCATGGCTGGCTCCACATTTTCTCAATCAGCCTATTACCTGTTTACCCTGTTAACACAGTCTCACAACCAACTCCGAGCTCTGCCCTCGCAAGGGTTAAAACTCCTAGGGCTCAGAGTCCACCGAGCTCCCGGCTCGCTCCCCTGGACTACAAGCCAAACATGCTATTCTATTCGTATTATGAGGAAGTGTGAACTCGTGAAAATTTGAATGGGTCCACAACATACAACATACTTGTAATTATCAGCTGGATGTGCCAGGATGGCACTCCAGCGCCCACCGAACTCTCCATGTTTTCTGTTTGTTTTCATGCCTGGACTTTCTTATCTATGAACTCATGTCTCCACCCCCTTGTATGTTGCCATAGTTGTTGATTTTATCTCCACTCACTGACCTAATTCTTATGTGTATTTAAGTTCCAGTTGTCTGTGTGTGAATTCGCTTGTCAATGTTGGATGTACCTGTGTTTTCCCCGTTGTCAAGCCATTCGTGTCTCTTCGTGTTTCCCTGTGTTTCATTGTTTGGATTTACCGTTGCTGACCCACGCTACCCTCTCCGGATTATTCTCTTGTCTCAGCCTCTGATGTTCCTGCTCACCGTTGTTTGACTCTGCCCGTTTTCTACGCTGTGTTTGATCTGTGTGACTTAAATAAAGCTTGCAAATTGATATTTTTACTGCATTTCATTTGAGTTTACTAAGTATATTGCATATACTGTATATATATATATATATATATATATATATATATATATATATACAATTAAATGAATTATTTTGTTAATAAACTTAATTTAAAGCTTAATGAAAATAATTTGATTACTCTTTTAAAATTGTCTGCCAGCTACAGATAAGTGCTACTACAACAAAACAAAGGCGTTTGAGTTGTTTACTACAATCAGTTTCTGACTTCACATAACTTTTTTATTAAGCGCAGTGAACTTTTACTCATCTCTGAGTGTAATAACCTCATTTAAATTATATAATAATTTGAAAAAGAAACCAAACCTACAGAGGGTAACGACCTTGTAGGTGCAAAGGGGATTAAATGCCCTTTTAATGCAGAATTTCAACTACTGCATATTGGTTACAGAGTTCTAAACGGGTTATTTTCCAAAGAAACAATAAAAAACTTAGTCAAACTACTTCTGTCAAAGAAGTTATCCAAAGCACTGTATGAATGAATCACATTTTTATGTATGTCACATCACTGACCCGATGACAGCTGACACATCAGCTGCACTTGAAGATGTGAGCATATCAAAACAAGTGACCTTTAAGGCAGGTTTGAAGAAAAACACTTCACAGTGGCACACAAGAGTATTTCACCAAAAGTATTTAGATCTGTCATACATTTGTGTGTCATCTGACTTTTGGCATCCAATCGAATCACTGCAACACAATGGCCAAGAAGTATGCCGTTCTAAGAAGAGAGCTGGCTTTGTTTCTTTGATATTTTTGTCTGTAATACAATGACATTCAAAACATTGTCTCTCTCATTACTTTTCAGTATAAAAAGTCAGGCAAAGGAGTTTTATGCCATTTATGCAATGCGATGAGCAATAGAGAGGCATGGAGGAGACGTTAGAGGAATGTTTGCGTGCAAGGTTGCATCTGTCGGAATGCATGTCAGCTTGATGAAGTGTGTGTGTGTGTGTGTTGTTCTGGTGGATTTTGGTGGGGAATGGTGTGGCTGACTGCTATCAGCTAGGCGGTTTGGCGTGTGTCAGGGTCGAGGGGTAAGGACATGCGTGTGTGTGGCTTCTATTCAAGTGTGTGTGGCGTGTTAGATGGCAGGCGTGCGGCGTGTGTCAGGGTTGAAGGGAATGAGATGAGAGGCGAGAAATAAGAGATATGGAGCAGGAGAGGACCACACCTGTAGCCGGCGCAATCCAGGAGCGTGTCTGAAAGGACACAGAGGACCAGAAAACCCTTCACTAGGCCAAAAACCAGTCATGTTTCTTTTTGTTTGTTTCAGTGGAAATTAATAGGGTTATGCTGCACTGTAAAACATAACCGTCATTTTAACAATGAAAAACCTGCAGAATTAATGCTGCTGTAAAACCTGTTAAATGGTTGATGGTAAATTACTGTAAAATTTAAAGGAAAAAACGTAAACTAACATTTGCAGAAATGCATTTCAAATTTTATTTGAATTGTAATGTTGAATGAATGTTTATTGTATATTTCAGTGTAATGATGGTGTTCAATGTTTGTGTGAATGACACTCTGCTCCTTCTATATATGTTCATATTTAAAAGCTGCTTTTGATGGGCTTCGGTTCATCATGTGACTTTCTCATCATCACCTGCTTTTGGTGCTTATCAGTGTGTTTTAAAGATACAAAACAGATTTCAGTGCTTAAATAGGTTGGATAAGTTGCTTAATAACGTTATATCAGTTATAAATATAGATATTGTTGCTATGGCATTCATCATTTTAAGCATGTAACATGAGTTTAATTTGCACATTTATCAATGCAAATTATGGTATTTAAACTGTAAATTTAACTTGTTTTTACCGTATTTCTTACGTCTGAATTTCGTCATTCTGTTTTTTTTACCATAAATTTTATGGGTTTTTTTTGTTTGTTTTTTACAGTGTGTATATTATTGCAGTCTGTTGATTTCTGAAGGTGTGTAAAAAGAATTCAACATCCCCCTCATCACTGGTAATTAAGGTTTTCCAGGTTGACTTTCCCTTAATAAATTCTAGTAATATGCATGCCAATAAGCAACTGATAGGTGTAACAGTAAAAATGAAGTGTTACCATAATTAAAAATAATAACAATAGTAATCATTCACACAAACATACTCACACACATTATTTTTTATTTTATTTTTTGCATTCATTTATAAAGTTGCTCTGGTAGATTTTGAAAGTGAAATCCACAAAGGTAGCATACATATAATAATAATAAGAAGAAATGTTTTCAGCAAATCAGTGTAAGCTGAAAATAAAAAGGAAAAATTGTGCAGAAAAAAAAATTTCACTCGGAAATTGCTTTACAGAGACATCAACTACCACACAAGTAGAAAATAACATTTTAGAAAGTAGTATTCTATTGTAAAACTCAAGTTGTTTTAGTTTCAACTGCATGAATATATAAATATTCTGTAGGTAAAATATATATATGTGGTGGTCAAAAATATTGGAACATTAGCATTTTTTAATAGATGGTATATCCAAAATAAAGGTTTTTGCTTTCATAATATTTGTGTGTGTACTGTATATTTATTATGCATTTATAAAGACACACACATACAGCATATGTTTTGAACATATTTACATATGTATATTTATATATTAGTATAATTTATATTATTATTATGTATATAAATATATGTATTATATGAACAACATATTTTTCTTAAATATATACTTGCATGTGTTTGTAGTTATGTATAATAATTATACACAGTATACGCACATTTATTTCATACACAAAAACGTTTACTTGGATGCAATAAATCATGATTAACTGTGGCTCAGCACTAATGTGTGTGTGTGTATATATATATATATATATATATACATATATATAAATATTCCGACAATTTTGACCATCACATACATATATTATACATATTTTTCAAAATATCTGCTGTTGCAAATAAAACAAGGACAGCTGGAGTATTTTTTACAATAAAGTATTACTTTTTAAAATACTATTTCCTACTTTAAAATTTCATGAATATCTGTAAATAAGTCACGTGACACTGAAGACTTGAGTAATGATGCTGGGGAATTCAGTTTTGCATTACAGCAATAAATCACATTTTACAGTTGGCCTATAGAGTGCAAAACAGTTATTGTAATATTTTTACAGTATTACTGTTTTTGCTGTATTTTAAATGAATGCCCCAACATTTTAACATTTTCAACTGTAGATAGCCAGTAGATATAGGAGTAGTTGATGAATAAAAATTTGACTGCGTTCCATGGTGTGACAGCAAAAATGTAAAAAAAAACACAAGAGAGGTTTATTGTCAATGTTTTTTTTTTTGTTTGTTTTTACATTTTTCTGTCACACCATACATTGAAGCATTTGAAACTCCTTAACGCAAACACCAACGCTGTAAAAGCTGCTTATTGTATGGCTGCACTAATTTGGCCATGACTGTATTTTCTAAAGGGCTTCTCTTATGTGGCATGTCAGGTCACTCATTGAGATGAATGAGAAGAGGAATAGAGAGTGAATGTGTGTGTGTACTGTACCTACAGGCTCGCAGCGGCCTTGATAATGTGGGGGATGAGGAGGCTTTTCTGGCACTGGCTCTTACCAGCTGCTGGAGTCCAGATAGCTCATATAGGGACTGTCCAAAGAGGGCCAAAGGGGACTAAGTTTTGCTCAAAATGTTGCTTCGCCTGTTTAAGATACTATTCATATCCAAAGCCTGACAGGCATGGACTTCTAATCTCCTTCTGAGGACAAAAGTGGGTTATATATTACTCTAACAGTGGTAACGATGAAACTGTTGTATAGGCAATTAGAAGATTGTTACCAGAATCTGATATTGCTCCTAAAGCAGCATTACAGTGCCTATGACGAGGATTGTTTCTATATTGAGACATACTCTGTGTGCCTTGTTGAAATGAACATCCTGTCAAGATAGACTGCCCTGCTACTTCGGTAAATATATTTATACCGTATGTGTCCAAGGCTGCCTATGGAATTGGCCTTGTGACTGTCAAAACCTGCACACGCCATTGTTGTTTATGGACAAAGTAAATCTCTCAAACGGGAAAAGTGCTCGTCTTAGTTTTAGAAAGCCTTCAAGGGCACCAAATTTCTCAAGAATACCCCGACCCCCTTTCCAGAACATCTCAGTCTGTTGAGGCCATTTTTGTGTTTTCACCCCTGAAAAGAACAAAGGGTGACGTTTGTAAGCATTTAAGATTGAAGTTGACAGCTGGACGGAAGAAGTTTGAAACAGCCAATGCGCACACACTTCATGAGGATATTTATTCTAATTGTGTATATTGCAACACAAAGAAGTGCATTATTTAAGGGTTTCTTACAAGGTGTGAGCGACTGTGCTCCATTCTTTAAAAATGACTTCAAACTGGCTTGCGTAGACTTGCCTTATTGCTTATTAAAAATGGTTTTAAACGTGCATGCATTCATGCCATCCATCTGATAAAACCGACAGTCCTTGAGGGAACTGCCAGGGGTTTACTGAAGTTATTAATATAACACTATGCATTATTCTCAAGACAATTAACAACAAAAAAAGAGGAAAAAATCCCTATACAGGTGGGCCAAAATGCTTAAAAAATTTTCTTGTTATTTTGTTAGGTCTTAAATGATACAACAATAGATATACTGTTTTAAACGAAGACAAAGGTATTGTGACACTTTATGGATTTGATGTTGGTGTATTTTGTGATGAGCTACACCTGTAGAGGACACCTGTGTGACCTTGAGCAGAGCCGACATCTAATAAAACCACCTCAGGATCAACCGATGAAAAGTCCTTGGGGGAACAAGCTCAGAAAGGTTAGTTGTTTGTTTGCGGATGCTACTTGATCTGATATGTTGTGATTTCCCAGTATGCAGTTAAATGCATTATAGGCCTATATCAAATGCACTAAACTGGACATAAGAATCCTTTTTTTTACTAGTTAAAGGGGTAAAATACTATGGAAGTCAATAGCGGCCGTCACATCATTTAAAACATCCTCTTTTGTGTTCAACAGAATAAAGAAACTCATACAGGTTTGGAAAAAAACTTGCAGTGAGTAAATACCGATTTTTTTTGTGTGGCTATTTTTGGGTGAACTATGTTTCATCTATAAGTGCAATTTCAAAAATGTTTCTGTTGTGTTAGAAATGTGGTTGAAGTGCGCCGATTGTATTGAGAAGCATTCAAAGTGCAATTTTATTGTCAGTTCTACTGAAAAGTGTAAGGTGAAGTCAGCTGAAATGGGCCATGTTTTGGTAAATGACTTATAATAAGCTATGCATGGGATCCAGTGATATTCTTATGAATTAGCATGGGTTTATTACATATATTTCTATTTTTTAAATGTGAAGTTTTACAGTTATGAGATTTACCAGCATTAAGCTCAAACGGGTAAATAAAACAAACAAGTAATTTCAGCATAAACCATTTTCTTTTTAACTGTAAGATAACACTGTTGTCTTTAGTGTACCATAGCAACACCACAAATATCTTTCATTAAATAGCATGAATAGATATTTCATAAACAAAGCAATTAGAAATGAACTGATCATGTTGTATAAGTGTGTGTTTCTATGCATTGGTCTCTTTTGTGTGCATGCATGTGTTTGCTTGTATCTTTTTAAATATTTTGTATGGAGGGGCCTGTAAACCTTTTTTCACCCTCATTGTCTGTGTAAAAGTGTGTGTTCAGCCCATTTTTCTGACATCTTCATCTCGTTCTCTTTCTTTTCTCTCTTCTTGTGTCTTTGTTTTTTTTCTTTGCATGTCCTTCTGAAATACTGTCTGCAATGCAATAGGCCTACTTTTAAAGACTTAAAGACTTGTACGGATACATATCTAGGCCTGTAAACCCATTTTCACCATCGGTTTCTGTCTAAAAGTGTGTGTATGCAGCCCATGTTAGCTGAAAATTGTTTTTAAAGTTTTAAATCAAACCCTTTTATTTGAAAGAGCATGTCAAAACATTATTCATAAACCTTTGTTCTGTTGCCAAGCTTAGCTTACTTAGGCTATAATAGCTTTATACCCTGATGAATGAAATGTACCATTTTGGGCTCAATCTCCTTACAGTGGAAAAAGTGGAAAAAAAGACAAAAAACAATTAAGGAGATACTTATTTAGCCCATTTGAGCTGAGTTTACCCTATGCTATGTATTAAAATACTTTAAAAATAAGTGCATTTATAATGTATTGTTTTTAAATAAATAAAATATCGAGCAACACGTTACAGTTAAAATCATTATCGTGCAGCCTACTTTAAATTGTGTTTATTAAAGATTATTTAAACTATTGCAACTTACAAGTTCACTTTTTAAAGTTGAACGACATGAAAGCGCGCTCTATTTAAGTACACTTGTGATACCTTTTTCTTCAAACAAGACGTGAATTAGCCTGCACTACAAGTGCACATTTAACGCAATTAAGCGCACAAGGGTTTGCAGCATCGCTTTGCCCTTCACTTAACAAATCAACTGCTCGCCAAATCAGTGCTTCTCTCCGGTGTGGCTCCTCGTCCTCACTGTGCTGCTCAATCACTATCAGACATTGATGTTTCAGCAGAAGACGGAGGAATGCTCGCCAAGCAAACATAGTCTCTCCGGAGTCAAAGCATCGCGGTGAAACGCTTCATATCAGGAACAGAACGCCAAACCAGAGCAGCGCAGCCACAGCAGCCCGGCACAACACTACTAACCTTGACAGCGGCAACTGATACACTATCGCGTCTCTCACCGCAACGCGTTTAACTGCGTGACGCGACGGCCACTTCACCTACAACTAACACCATTTAGACTAGAGATCTGACTCAGCCTTTATATGCTATAAATCCGTGCAGCTGTGCTTTATTTTCTTATGCATTACGAATAAACTTGCAACATAAAATAATACGCATGCCTTTGTAAAGTTGCATATACAGGCCTGCATCGCGACAGACCAATACTATATAGTTCCCCTCATAATTCACCTGATAGCATCCCGTTTCCACTAGTCTAGTACTCACGGAGATACGAACAAAGGACGTCTGAGATGTTAAATGGAGAAATGTTTTAAAAATCCTCAAGGGGAGTTCATAGAAATGTAATCTTTGTAATCAGTTTGATTTGTGAAACGCATTCTGTGTCGCGCAAACATTGGATTTATATGACTCCGAAGTGTCAAGTGGTGGAGAAAAGTACTCACATGTGTTTCTTTCATTTTCACACAATAGTCGTTTTTACAAAAAGAAGTTTTCAAGGCAGGCTAAGCCACATGAAGTTTTAAAAGTTTAATTCATTTCAACAACGAATTCTGGAATTCACAATTAATATAACTGGGCTACATAATGACAAGTCTATAACGGACCTCTGGTTAATAGCTAAAATGTCATTTATATATTTTTTGTAAATGCATCTGGACGGAAGGAAAATAACGAGTGTTACGCAAATGATCCTTTTTACGTATTTTTGAACGTGTTGATTAATTCAGATTGACCCCCTACATTTCTTTTTATATATTTGAGAAAAAGTAGGCTATAACTGTTTTAAGTCTTGGTGTAGGATAACCTTGGTTTGTAGAGATGCCAACATAATTATATCAGCTAGTAAAAAAGGTAATCATATCAGTGGATAATAATAAACTTATTTACGAAGCGAGAGAGAATAAAACAATAAAAACAACTAAAATAACAAAAAGTAAATGCTGTAATCTATACTACTCAGTAAGTGTGAATGGCCAAGCCTTTTTTTTTTTTTTTTTTCTCTGGTCTGATAATAAAATACCGCGGGAATGAGGACTGGCGCGCATCATCTTCTGGAGAGCTGTCACATGAGCGCGCTATCCAATGAAGACCTCTTTAATACTCTGATCCAGCGCGTAGGAAGACGTCCAGAGGAAGACCTCAGACCTGTTAGATTCGCTCCTAAAGTTTCTGAAGGGCTGGAAATCACCGAAGCTGAATGATAAAGACGCTCGACTGAAGCAGCGCACGCATGCTGGACGCGCAGATTCACGGTAAGTCTGCGTTAGGTTTGGAAAACAATCCTCCCGAGAAGATCGCGCTCCGAAATGCGCTTCGCTTTGCCTTATTCGTCTCCGTCGTATTTTAAGTTTGAGTTCTCACACTGCGAAGCACAATCAGTTACACAAAACATAGAAATACAGACAGATTAATAGGCAACTGAACACCTGAACAAGCGCCTATAATATGCTGTAAAATTGTAATTAACGGCCCAGATTCAGATACGTCGTTTCTCTAAGAATTTAATAGGCCTATGTTATTAAAACACTTTGTATTATTATAATTTTTTTCTGCGGTGAATTATGAAATAGGCTGTGTTTGATTTGTTATTTTCATTTAGTCTAAAGATATTATGTAGCATATGGGATAGTATCAAATATCTCTTTTTTCATTTATGCAGGTAGACTAAGTTAATATAGTTATATAAGAATATAGGTTGAAATCTTAAATGAAACTGACACCGACGTTGAAAAGGTTGTTAAAAAGGAAAAAAAAAACTATATTTATGCCATCCGTTAAAATCTGTGTAAGCGACCATTTCTTTACGTCAATCTTTATATTGTTATATTTCCTATATTAAAGCTATATCAAATATATATTATACACAAAGCGGCAATGATCTTTTCTATATCGTTAGTTATTCTTAAACATTCAGAACATTAATTAGACTCATTTTCTTAGGCTATATTAGCTATTTCAACACTTCAGATATTTGGTCTGCAGTTTTAATTTCCATGCAGTAAAAAATCGCTGGTATTCATCGAATATATAATTGTTTTAATATTTAATTCAATTATTTTAAAACAATTTTTTTCTATTTAAATTACAGTTCCTTTTGATAATTTCCCACCTCAGTTCTTTTAGGTACGAAGCATCTTATTTAGCTCGTGTTGTGTGTGTGCGTGTCTGTGTGTGTGTGTAGTGGGCGTGGGAGTCGGTCTATGGGTGGGTGGTCACGTCCATATAGGAGGCATGACAGGAGTCAATATGATCAGATCCATCATTTCCTCTGCGTGTCCAGATACACGACTAAACAGATGCACAGAGAGGAGAGCTCTAAAATCTCCAACATTATAGGCTACTCTTTTTTCAGTAACATCTTTTTTTATACTGTTACAGTTTTCGTTTCATTTGATCACTGCTCAGGGATACGTTAAGGTATTTTATGGGCATTTTTTAGTGCATGCCTTATTTTATCTGATGAAGTTGTCTTGTGGAACTGATGTGATGTTTAGATGATAATAATATTAGCCATAATGTGGTCGCACGTGCACAAATAAGCTAATAATAATGTAAGCTATTTGTAAATTTTATTTTTTTTAAATAAGAATAATAACCGAAATTTAAAGTTTTATCATAAAGAAAAATCAAGCGATCTGTAACGAAAGCACGTGGTCTGTTGCGCAGGCACAGGCGCATCTGTGAGGGTGATGGACTTCACAGCAGATGAGGAGCTGGAGGAGTTGTGTCCGGTGTGTGGAGATAAAGTGTCCGGATATCACTACGGCCTTCTTACCTGCGAAAGCTGTAAGGTACGAGACCATTCCGCTTGTGTTACGAACTCACGAGCGCTTTTTTATTGTAAACATTTCCGAAAACTAGCCTATATTATCAGTGGAGGATTCCATGATGGAACTGTGGAAATCATTATTTATTCCTTTGTGGTATTTAGTCATTTTTAAGTAATAATTGCATTTGGAAGCGCTTTAAACAAAACCCTAAGCACGTGTTGTTAATATTACATAGTACTTAAATGTAATGATTGCACTGTAACAAGGAGTAAAGTGTAACCCAATATATTTTTGGTCTCATTATGTATGCAATACATAGGCCTACCTGTCAACAGAGATTTACATTAATATTCCTGCAAGAAAGCCCAAACTGTTTTTTTTAGATGGTTTGTTCATTTAGAACAGCTCAATATGATCACAGGGTGTTGTTTTAAAGAGGTGACAGAATATAATTCTTGTGGTGTGCATTATCCTGACAGGGTTTTTTCAAGAGGACGGTTCAGAACAACAAGAGATACACGTGCACACAGAACCAGGACTGTGGCATTGACAAAACCCAGAGGAAGAGATGCCCCTTCTGTCGCTTTCAGAAGTGCCTCAGCGTCGGCATGAGACTCGAGGGTGAGCCGTGCTTCTTAATAAAAAACTAATTAAAAAATGCCATGCATGCCATGATTATGTTGTTATTTATTGTTAAATATATAGCATTGCAATATTTGTGACCCTGGACCACAAAACCAGTCTTAAGTCGCTAGGGTATATTTGTTGCAATAGCCAAAAATACATGGTATGGGTGAAAATTAGAGATTTTTTTTTGCCAAAAATCCTTATGATAGTACATAAAGATCATGTTCCTTGAGGGTATTTAGTCAATTTTGTATTGATAAGATCTTTATTTGAACAACTTTAAAGGTGATTTTCTCAGCTTTGGATTTTTCTGTACCCTCAGATTCCAGATTCTCATATAGTTGTATCTCAGTCAAATATTGCCCTATCCATCCAAATCATACATCAATGGAAAGCTTATTTATTCAGCTTTCAGATCATGTATACATATTAATTTCGGAAAATTAACACTTACGTCTGTTTTTGCTGTCCAGGGTCACATTTCATTATAATGATTGTATTCGTTCTGGAGTTTAAACCCAGTAGATGAAAATTAAAAATATAAATAAGCAACATATATATATCTATGCCAGTTAACATCTTATTATGTTTTATAGCCATTTATGAAGACGTGACACAAGTTTATTTTCTTCCAAAGTATTTTAGAATTATTATTAAATAACTCATTTACTTTATTACAATTTTCAGGGATTGAAAATATCCTTGTGCATGTCTTATTTTGCTCTCTGTCCGCTCGGTTCTCAGGCCGAGTGCAGAGAAGCACCTGTTTCCGCGCGCGCCTGTGACACATTCCTCACGCGCTGATAAGACCCGCGGATTAATGTTGAGAGTTCACAAAAACCAGCCCGGAAAATGTCCATATGAAGAGAAATATTCATTTGCTTTTGCCCTGACCGTGCCAAGCATTCCTTGCTTTATTTGGCTTTTTCTCCACTGTAAGCCACCTAAAATAGGCTTAGCATGTCTGCAAAATGTCTACAATATTTGATAAGTTTGATGTGCATCCCGTAACGCTCTAACTTTCTTTCCTCCCAGCTGTCCGTGCAGATCGAATGAGAGGAGGAAGGAACAAGTTCGGTCCCATGTACAAGCGGGATCGTGCCCTGAAACAGCAGAAGAGAGCTTTAATCAGAGCCAGCGGCTTTAAAATAGAGGCCAACCCATCCATCCTGTCCAGCAGCCAGGCTGAGTACTCTCTTCCCGGATCGCTCTCAGGTCTCCATCCCACTTCTCTGTCGTCTCCGGAGTACGACTGCCCTCCTCTCTGCCCTCCGGCGCTGGGTGTAGCGCTGCAGAGTTATGGCTCGTTCCCGGCTCAGTACCAATACAGTGCTCCCTCCTTATCCAGCAGATCGATTAAAGCCGAATACCCAGACGCGTACTCCAGTTCACCAGACTCCTCACTGGGGTACCCTTACCCTGACGGCTGCATGCCTGCGTCTCCACACACCAGCCCCATGAACCCCGGCCTGCCCCCGCTGGTGCTCGAGCTGGCCAGCTGTGATCCAGACGAGGAGCAGGTACGAGTCAAATCATTGGTTCACACCGAAAAGTGGGAAAAATCTACTTTATTTAGCCTATAAATATGACTTTAAAGTAGTGTAACCAATTTTAGTCAGATTAAATGACTTTTTATAATAGTTCAAAAAATCCCTATCAACCCACATTGAACAATAATTCAAATACTGCGTCTTCACAAAGTATGTGTAGAATACAGTTTTAACACTGTTCTGAATGCAAAGGAAAATTTGAGATATTTTGGTTTAAATGAACAAAAACCTTGGACCCAACTGACTTTTAAAGGAATAGTTCACCCAAAAATAAAAATTCTGTCAAGTCTGTATGAATTTCTTTGTTCTGCTGAACACAATGGAAGATATTCTAAGGAAGTTTGTAACCAGACTGTATTGGGTCACCACAGACTTCCATAGTGTGTTTATATAATTGTTGTTTTTTTGTTTTTGGTTGAACTATCCCTTTAAAAGCAGGAGAATTCGGAGATTTCAAAATGTGCATTGTTCAGTTTAAACCTTTAATATTTCTTACTTAGATGGTCAAAACAGCACAAAAAAAATTTAAATTGCATTTATTAATCTTCTTAATTTAAACATTCCCTTGTACTTCAGTACAAATTCAATTACAAATACTACAAAAAATGCTTTCTAAGACTAGATTTTTTTGTCTTCTTTTCAGCCAAAATATCAAAAAATTCTGAAATCAAGAAGCATTTACTAGACAAGAAAAAAATACTGTCTTGGTTTTAAATAAAAATAGATAAAATTAAGTAACTGTTTGCTTAGAACAAGCTAATCTGCCAATGGGGTAAGCAAGATATTCTTATTTCAAACAGAAAACAAGATTATTTTGCTTACCCCATTGGCAGATTATTTTGCTTGTTTCAAGTAAAAACTCACTTAATGTTAGCTTGTTTGTTCTGAAAACAAGACAGTAATTGTTTCTTGTCTAGAAAATCCTTCTTGATTTGAGAATTTTGATATTTTGGCTCAAAAAAAGACAAAAAGTCTAGTCTTAGAAAGCATTTTTTGCAGTGAATAAAACAATAAAAAAACAAACAAACAAAAGTTATGTCTGTTAAGAATATATCGGTATGACTTTACAATTAACATTAGTTAATGCATGAACTAACATGAACAATAACGCATGTATTTTAGTATTTATTAATCTTTGTTAATGTTAGTTAATAAAAATACAGTCGTTTATTGTTAGCTCACAGTGCGTTAATTAAAGTAACAAACACAAGCTGTGATTTTAATAATGCATTAGCAGTGTTGGAGAAAGTTACTTTTTAAAAGTAATGCATTGCAATATTGCGTTACTCCCTAAGAAAAGTTACTAATTACGTAATGTGTTACATTACTTTTGCATTACTTTTTGCTTCAGTGTTAATGTAAGTTCTATGTAAAGGCCCAAGTACAAGTCTAATGAATAAACCCTGGGCTGAAGAAAAAGTAAATTCACATCTGTAAAGTAGAATACAGAAGAAATGCACAGTCCTTTATGCTTGTAAGTGTGGTTGAACTGGATCATCAAAGGTCAGCAGCAAATATATTGGTTAATAAAATGAGATTACATACATTGGTATGGTTTGCGTCACATTCTGAGTTTACTTTAATTCATATTGATGAATACTAAATCTGTTTTTTGAGAGTGAGATGAATTAATGCACATTCATATTTGGTCTAGAACTACACTGTATTCACACACTGACCGCACACAATGCTCTGTGTTTCTGATTTCTGACTCGTCAGTCAATAAATAAGAAAACAAAGTACTTTTTTGAACTCTGTTATATTTCTTTAAAATTAAAAAGTAATGCGTTACTTTACTAGTTTCTTGGAAAAAGTGATATTATAACGTATTATATTAAACCCCCAACACTGTGCATTAGTATGCAGAAGTTAATATGAACTAATATTAATAAAAATTTAGTGGACCTGAGCTAACATGAATTTACAAACAACAGTGTATTATTATTAAATAAGATTACTAAAATGAATAAATACTTAAACAAATGTCTTGGTCATTGTAAGTGCATTAATTACCTTTACCACTACATTATCTGGCATTTATTTCAATGTAAAATAAAAAACAAAAAGACTTGTTTTTACATTATGCAGAGCGAAGGTATTTAATATCACACACCATTCTTATACACTGACTTCTGGATTGTTCTTTGTTTTGCTTCATGATTCCAGGTGAAAGGGAAGATCTGTGCGTACCTTCACCAGGAGCAGAGCGGCAAAGGGAAGCTGGACAAACCTCGGCCCTTCAGCCTGTTGTGTGTCATGGCAGATCAGACATTGTTCTCAATAGTCGAGTGGGCAAGAAGCTGTGTCTTCTTCAAGGAACTAAAGGTACAGCTCTGAGATAAGATGAAGCGTGTGTGTGTTTATACGTCTCTGACCATCCAAGTGATCCTCTGTGGTGTTTTGTCTAATACTATTTTGAAGAAAGTCTGCTATTTCCACGTATCTTACTGAAAGATAACATTTAGGGACACCGAGGCATTTAGATATTGCGAATGTTTTTTGTAGTAGGTTTGTCAAGCACATTAATAACGCATCAAAGTAAGTTTCCAGAAGGCTTTAGATGGATGTTAACACCCTGTGAGAAATTTTGGCCAAAAAGGAATCTCTCAAGTGGATACTCAGTACCGATAATCACATCAGGGAGTGTTGCAAATCACAAAGGATCGGCTGTTGCTGTGATTCTTGCATCCGACACAGTGTCGACATGCTTAGAATTTGCCCTCACAACGCTCTCACCTCTTAATCATCGGCCTGGACTCGACATTAGACGGAAGATTCGGTCGATAAATGGCCGCGTGTTCCGATGAATTCACGCAAATCATGGAGAATTTCAAACTTTGTTTTTGCACATCCACACCTGCATGGCCGCCGCATATTTCCCGTACGGTTCATTCCATTCCGCAGCCATGGCAACCAGCGTTCTGCTGTTGCTACTGTAGCATCAAATGTGTCAGAGTTTGAAAACGAATGCCAGACTTCTGCAGACGCAACGCTTTCAGAAACACTTAATTACATTCCGTGCGGTGATGGCTCGCCAATTCTTCCTGACTGCTGAAAGGTATTGTGCGATGTGGAAAATGTTTTTGAAAATTGTTTGTGTACATACTGGGGAGGGTTTGTATCCACAGCCACGGGAGAGGTCAGGCTTCTGGGGCTCCATGCAGTGGATTAGACGAGGTGGATATACAGTCTGAGTATTTTTGTCAGGGCGGCGGATGATATATGTAGCGCTACGCTTCTATTAGGGCTTTACTGCCGCCCACTGTGCGTAATCCTGACACAACGTGGCCTTCAAAACGCAGCATCCTGTATACGGGCGGAGTGGGGGAGGAAGACGAAGGACGAGAGGTGAGAAGGGGCCAGAGGTCATCGTTTGGCGCTCATAAATACAGCACATTGGGTTTGCGCTCGACGGCTGCTCGTCACAAGGACGCTCATTCGCTCCTTTTATGATCTAGCTGTTCATCTGTACACAAGGGTTGTATTTCTTCGGGTTGTAGACACACTCGGGCTTGAGCGGTGTGCTGGGATTTTGAGGAAAAGCGCCTGGATGCCACACGTTTATTGTTGTTTTTATTGAGAGGAGATCTGTTGGCAAAGCTTTAAACTATGAGGCCTATTTGTAATATCGTTTGATTTTCACAAAAAGTAGTACATTTTCTGTTTGGAGCAATTTGATATTGTCTGTTTGAGTATCACATGTACACACAGTTATAGGCAAGCTCAAATCAAAGCATTCACTCAACTCTATTTACAATCCTTGTTTCTTTCCAAACCTGACTTTCTTTCTTGTGTGGAACTCAAAAGAAGCTCTTTTAGAAGAAGCTCTTTTGTCCCTACAGTGAAAGTCAGAGGTCCCTAATGATGGTTTTCACCCCTTCATCTTCATTGTGTGTTTTTAAATATCTTCTTTTTCTGTTTTTGTCCATTCAGTGGAGGCCAGTGGGGTCCAAAACAACATTGGACCACATTCAGAATAATTTTAGTATCATTTTTATTATTAAGTTATATTATTTAGCATTATTTCTATGCTATTACTGCATTTATCTCATTATATTATAATCTCATATATTTATTTGAGTAATTGTGTTTTTTGCATGCTTTTTTCCCCCTTGAAATATTTATATTTATTTTTTTATTTGCATTTTATATTATTATAGTCCACCACAGTGACTCACATACTCAGTTTTTCATCTAATACTTTTTTTTTCTGCTTCGGCAGAAAACAGTTCTTCATAGTATTAGTATTTAATTTAACAACACCATTAAATGCCATTGTCTGGACATAAAGACAGGGTTTTATGTTTTATACAGATAAACCAAAGTCATATGTGTGACACGAGGGATGATAGAAATTCCGAACAAACTATCGCCTGTAACGTGCAATAACTCTTGATTTAGGTGGGAGATCAGATGCGACTGCTGCATAACTGCTGGAGTGAGCTGCTGCTTCTGGATCATATCTGCAGACAGGTGCATCATGGGAGAGAGAGCAGCCTGCTACTCATTACAGGACAGGAGGTGAGTGTCTCCAGCCATCGTCAGTGTTTGAAGAGCAGCAGGAGGTGTTAGTACAGAGTGTAGTGAAGGTGCTGTGTGCTGCAGGTGGACCTGTCGGCCGTGTCTGACACAGGACCTCCTCTGGCCAGCATGGTTCAGAGAGGACAGGAGCTGGCCAGAAGACTGCAGCTGCTGCAGGTGGACAGAAGAGAGATGGCCTGTCTGAAGTTCCTCATCCTCTTCAACCCCAGTGAGTCCCACTGCATCCTATTCACACGCTTTTAAATTCAGTGACAGTCTACGCAGGAGAAACATGATGCACAACACAAGCAGCCAAGAACAGGCGTGGTTGTAAATTTGATATATATATATATCATAGACCGTTCTCAACCGGTCCACTTCAGCTAACCTAAAAGTTATTTTAGTTAAAAACAAGCATGGAGTCAAACGAAGTGACAAAAAAATCCAATTTATGAAATCTAATGAGCATTTTTATACATTCTATGATTATTTATATATTTATTATTATGCCAAGCTCCAAAATGTTAAATCATGCAGAAATTAATAAAAATATGAATGAACAAATTATAATATTAAGCAAGAATATCCTATCATTTATAAAATATGATAATATCAAATCATACATTTTCTTAATTTTAGTACTGTAGATCACAAACAACTGGGGAAGTCATGGGCCTTTTTGTGGAGAATAGTGAGCCTTAAAAGTAAAAAAGAAGGAGAACCACTGCCTTAAAAAGGACAAAAGATTTAATTCATGATGATTTTATGTCAACATACACAGCTTGATTTTAAGGCTAGATGGGGTAAGTTGTCATGAAAGAGAGATTAAGCAAAAGTGTGAGAAGCTGATAAACAAAACAATCGCTGAAACAGCAGGAAATGTCAAAGACAACTCAAAAAAGTAACACATTGTATAAAATAATAACATGCCAAAAAAAGTGACAAAATTTGTATTGCTTTAATACAAATGTTGCATCCTGACATTCCTAAAAAAAAAAGAGTAGGCTCTTCTGGCCTGACATTATTTAGTGACTTTAAACATATGCCAGTGTGTGTGTGTTAAAACATTTAATTTGACCTTCTAGTTACAAAGGTCTTATATGGAAACATCATTTAAGCAATATTTCCAATATATTTGGATTTTGGAGGCACTATTTGTAATCATTGTATCGTAAATAGAGTACAGTTTCATAAACACAGTGGGCACCAAATGAAATAAACAAATAAAAATCTTATCCTAGAAATGTCCAATTTCAATTTCATTAAGCACAATAAACAAACAGCTGAAAGGAGAAAACTGCGTTTGAAAGCGGAAGAATTTGTCATCTCCTCTCACTATGTCACATTGATTTTTTTCATTCTTTTCCTAACGAAGAAGCTTTATTGAGTAATTTGTGTCCTTCAAATACACTGAAAAGATTATTCAACATGTTAATTACTGTGTGAATGGCTCTTCTGATGAGCTCTGCTAATGCTTTAAAGTGCTCCATTAATGGGCCTGGCTATTGTCGCCCAAACACACACACACATCTCTACTTCATTATATGACTATGTTCAGACTGCCCGATTTCTTGTCTCACATGATTTGTGTTTTCACAACCAACGTGAAGTCTGATTGTTTCAATTCTGGGTTTGGGCCACTCAAATGTGATTTTAAATGTTTTATAATGCAAGCTTATTTTGAAAGGTCATTCATAAAACTTTTAGGGCACTTTAAAATCAACTTAGTCATTGTGTGAATTTGACAACTAAGACTTGGTTTCATATCAAAAGCAACCTGCTTTTTCTTGTCTGTCAGCATGTTGTCAGTTTCCTCTTTGAGATCACGATGTCTGGTGTGAGAGGGCTATGGCTTGTCTGACGCAGCCACAGTGAAGGGAAGAGTATTACTTCATAGTCATCCCGTTTAGCCAAGCCTTCCACAGAACAATAATAATAGAACACAAACACTTCATATTTAAAAACATTATTGCATTTTTTGGATTAATTCAATAAAACAACAAATAGGGTTTTAAAATCTGTTTTACGCATGTTTGGCATATGTTTTTGTTGCGTTCACAGTTGATGGAAGCCCGTTTCTGCAACTGAATAAAAAATAAACAAGACAATTGTGAGATTTTTTCTCGCAATCACATAAACTCAAAACTCTGACTTTTTTCTCAGAATCATGATTAAAAAAGTTGCAGTTACTTTTTTTAATTGTTTATTCAGTGGCAGAAACAAGCTTCAATACCAGCACCCATCAACAGCGTAAAGTGTTTGGAGTGAATCGTATTATAAACCAAAATAATATTGAATTGATTCAAAGCTTTAAAAAGGTTCATTTCTCCCATCACTAGGTGACAGAAAACTAGTATTTTTCTTACACTTGTCTTGATCCTCATCACTTGTGCACAAATTAGCAAGCTTCTGCAGGGTTATAAACTGATATCAGTATACTCTATATGCAAGCTTGCTGCGTTCTGTGATTTATCGGCAAGCTCCTCCCCTCAAACGCAGATGAGCCAATGGCAGTCGAGTATTAGCTGCATGGAGAGATGAACTCAGACATCTGGTGTCCCTAAGCATTCAACCTCAATCCAAATTAAGACAAAATATGAGATTTGTGGCTGTCATACAGTTTCATCTGCTCTAGCGGAACGGTAATGTCATCTTGTGCTTCAGCAAGGCATCTCTGGCTAAAACTCGAGTGTTAATGTTAGGCTAGTGAGTTATTACTAATGTTCAAACCTAAAGAGCAGACTGTTATCGCGGCCTGTACAGTGTAGGTCAAAAACACAAACGAAGGTCTACATTGTCTCTTCATATTAAACTGGCTAAATGTACATTCATTTAATTGTACCCTGTGCTACATGAACAGTGCTGATGTTGTCATCCACAATTGTAATGACTGACTAAAAGTTTCATATGAGACTTGCACGGCGATCTGTAAACCCTCACTTCCAAGTTATCCGCCGTATTTATTTGTATATATTTCATAAACAACTCCATATTTCATTCCCATTTGATGACCTGTGTTCAAAAACATTTTGGGTTAATGTTTTCTCACTGCAGCTGTCATTATAAGACAGTGAGACACTCTGTTTGTTTGTCCGAGGGAGCAACAGTAACGAAGGGGGGGCGGAGCTTACTGTCACATTTAAAACACGCACAAAAATCATATCTGAGCAATTGATCTGAATTGGACTGAAGGTAACCCGTGAGCTGTGTAATGATTCGTGTCTGGTCTGCAGACGTGAAGCTCCTGGAGAACCAGCAGTACGTGGAGAGCGTTCAGGAGCAGGTGAACAGCGCTCTGCTGGAGTACACACTCTACTCTTACCCTCAGTGTCTGGACCGCTTCAGTCAGCTGATCCTGCGGCTGCCAGAGGTCCGCTCTCTCAGCGCGCAGGCCGAGGACTTCCTGTGCTACAAGCACCTGTGCGGAGAAGTGCCCTGCAACAATCTGCTCATAGAAATGCTTCACTCCAAGAGGTCCACCGCCGTCTGAAAGTGACATTGCTCTGAGAGTTTAAGCCATACGCCCAGAAATAGCTGGTGAACAGTTTTCCAAAGGCAATTCCTTTTTATGTGATGAATGTACAGAATTCTTTCATTTGTATTCTTTTAAAATCATTTGAGCATGACAATCATTGTTGGACGCGGAGGTGTTTTTATAGTGTTCTCTTCTCTGTGCCGTTATTTTCTTGGCTAAGCGTGATCTCTGTAGTCTAAGAGTGACGCTTTTATCTTAATGCTCCTGCGCTTCTGAATGGATGATGATGAGTATTATGATTTCTTTGTTTTTGAATACATTTATTAAGCTGGTATTTAAAAAAAAACATTCCAAAAGGGCCTGTCCAAATATGAATCGAATGAAATAAAAGAAGGTATTTATTGAAACAATGTAATTAACAGTATCAGTTAAACTATTTAAAGCACATTTTTACATAGATTACACATTTATTTGTCTTTCCATCTAACTGAAAGAAATTTGGGTTGCAATAAAATAAAATAAATGACACGTTGGAGTTGTTTGAGGAGTGTGTGTGTGTGTGTGGTGGTCTAAAAGCAATCTTACTTTGAATGGGTCTGTTTCTAAAGACAGACGTGCTGCTCCGCTCTGAGTGTCTCTTCAGCGAGCCAATAAAAAGAGGTTATGGGAAGGTCAGAAAACATTCACACATGTTGCCACCTTTGTGAGCGTATAAAGAGAGAGTGCTTCTTTTGAAATCCATTTGAACCAATTATTTTTCTATTCAGTTCTATTCTAATTGAGTGTATCACTTGAAAATAAAATAAAACAAATAATCAGTATTAACGAATGATTACAGAGATACACACTTTCCACATCAAAACAAACAAATTAGTTTTAATAGTGGGAGTAAAAGTAAGACATAATGTGCATCGTACAAAAATAGGGAATGCCCATTACAGTAAAATTATACTGTACTACTTATAATACTTATTTACTTGTTTGCGTTATTTCAACCGGCTATTAGAATTAAAGCATGAATAAACCATTAAAAATAAATGCTGTCATGATAAGACAATCTTTACAGGCTTGCTATTTTTTGCACTAAATACTTTTTGGTAACACTTTATTTTAAAGGTGTCATAATAATACAAGAGTAATTAGCTAATTAGGTAGTTAGTAGTAGCAATTGTACTTAATATAATGAAATAAATGTACTTATCGTGTAACAAAGTTATAGAACTGCCTGTAATAAGAGTTTGTAGATGTAACAGACAGCTACTGTTACACATGTTACACACTGAGTCTGATACTTACTTACTGTAAGTACAATCTTCATACACTTTACTTTCAGTAGCTTATGTCTGTGTACTTGAATTTATAATTACAGTCTGCAACACATGTGACAATCTTTTGGTTACGTAAGTATCCGTGTAACAGGCTCGGTCTGTAACAAATGTGTAACAGTAACTGTTACATCTACATCATTCCAAACTGTTTTAGAACTTACATGCGAAGTACATTTTGTTTTATGCAAGTACAACCGCAAGGTAATTACTCTGTATTACGGACACCTTAAAATAAAGTGTTACAGATTTTTTTTATTTTTATAAAACAATTAAATAATGTGTTATTGAAATGATATATAGATACATTGTCAATATTTCGCAAAATACTGCATGTAAATCTCCACGGATGAGCTGCTCGTTCCCAACCAAAGTCGAAAGTCACTAACAACTCATTCTGTTGTCTGGTCATGATTAGTGGTGTGATGATGCTCAAGTTGTCCATTTCTAGTACTGTCAGCCTCTGGCAACATCCATACTTTATGAAATGATGACCGTACACACAACACTGAGGAGTCTTTACGCTGCGTGCTGTCTTGCTGAAGGAGTCGTTTCAAGTTTATCAGAAAACACTTACTCACTCAACGCAGACTGAGTTTAGGGAATGAGACGGCCTGCAGGATTGCGGAGGAGGCAGCACTCGCTCCTCCACAGAACGAGCTACGTCTTCATCCCAGGGTAAGTCACGAGACCATGCAGAACCGTAGCGGAGTCTTCATCTCAACAGACTGCGGTGAAGCAGAACGCCAAAAATCAGCATGAATTTTAAAACACCATTTTTTGGCAAAACACTGTTTTGACAAAATTTCAAGCTTAGATGGCAATGGATTTAAATAGTGAAATTTGGCGTGAAGAAGTGCTGGTGAAGAACTAGTACGCCCCCTAGAGATTCAATGTGGACATGCGTTATCTTACAGCAACAGATTCATGTCAAACACTTCTTTACCTGAGGGCTTAAAGGCTGTCAGCTGAACCCCCTGAAACACAAGAAATTACTGTCAGATCAAGTCAAGTCAGTTTGAGCTATAGTCCTTTATACAACATGCTCGGTTTCAAAGCAGCTCTACAGAAAATCATGATGTTATCATGACCCCCCCTTTTGAACATAGACGTAAAAGTGTACTATTCAAACATAAATGATTATAATTTATGAATGCTATAAAATACAGACCTTATGTTGGGCTCTTTTTAAAGAAGATAATCAGCAGAGTATTGCAGAAGTGAAATCATTTAAAAAAAAAATTAAGTATAGAAAAAGATAGTAGTTTAAATTTACTGTAAAGAAAATGTACTGCACTATTTTTATTGAATTGTATACAAAATAAATACGTTACGTTTTCATCCAAATTTGATATAAAATAAAAGCAGTTTATCCAAAAAAAGTTATGTTCCAAATTTGAAGTTGATATAAAAAAATGTGAGATTTCGATGGAATTTTGTTTAGGTGTTATACCAGAAATAGCCACCAGGTGACATTGAAACAATTTTTTAAAGGTGCCATAGAATGCATTGAGAGAATATTTTAGATTGTTCTCTGATATGTACATAGAAGGTATGTAGCTTA